>OX031063.1:7476250-8702500 GCA_943736015.1 Tridacna crocea
TCTGAAGACACTGGAATACTGCAGAGCTAAGATGTTTGCTCTGAATATATTTTCGATGTAAATTTTTTTTTTTTAGCTTGGTTAACAAGAAGAATTCACAAGGGACAAAGTCAGGTGATTATGGAATGTGGGGTAGCAGAACGACTTTTTAGAGCTCTAGAAAGTCTTGCACTATAGAAGCCTTGTACCATGACGAGTTGTGATGCATTAGTCTGACATCTGCCTAACCTGTTGCGCGACTTTGATTTGACCAATTTCAAAGCTTTTGGGAAATTGGAAAATGCTGGTTTCTAATTGAAAAGCAGTTAAAAAGAGTCAATTTATATATGTGTACAACCACAACGACAGTTCTACTTTCTCTTATTTCAAATATGAACTCGGCCAACACCAATCAATCTGCAACTGCAATATTGTTCGACTAGGAATTCACAAGCCCTCCACCCTCTCCCCTAAAAATGTTCTCGAACAACGTCTGTTGTAAGTACTAAGTTTGCTGCTACGATCAATGCTGCAATATTAATTTAATCTGTTCGAGGTTTATACCCTTTACAACAAGATGCATCGATTTCACCTTGATAGTGCTCGAGTTGTTATCAGTACTGCACAGGTACTGCAGTATACAGATACATTGGTGTGAAACTTGTCTGTGTTTCTAAGTTTGTCAAGTATTTCTACTCAGTGTATTCTTGCGTGCCTAGTGTTCAAAGTATTTGGGTTAGCAATATTACATTGCAAGATTTGCACATTTGACAAAGCTTTGTCGTCTGGTCCTATCCATCGTTTGAGCTGTAAATTGACCTTTTTTCTGTATACATGTACATACATGTACATATAATAGGGTTAAAATCAATGATTTGGATTTTCTGTTGTTCTTTTAAAAGCAATCCCAGATTTTCTACTGTTTTTTTTTTACGCTGTACCCGACGACAGTATTTTAAACTGGTCTAAATTGAAAGCATTTGCAGACGATAAAATCAGTGCGACTAAAAAATTGAAATTTGTTCTGGGAAGGGTGGAAGACCTTGTGGGAAAAGAATAAAATGCTGGTTACCAGAATTTTCTCCTTTTCCCACAATGTTTTCAAAAGGCTTCTTTAACCTTTTCAAAAACAATCCCTGGTTTTTACGGGTCAGGAATAGAAGCCTTTTGAAAACATGGTGGGAAAAGGAGAAAATGCTGGTAAGCAGCATTTTCTCCTTTTCCCACAATGTTTTCTACCCTGTCATATAGAAAAATCATCTTATTAGCAACTGTTAATTTGTCACCCGCAAAATGCTTTCAATTTGGTCTGTTCCAAAATTTGCCGTTTGGGAAAGGGTTAACAGAGTTGTGAAAACCCGGGATTGTTTTGGTAAAGAGTTAATTTGCTGTGTAGGGAATGGTCTACAGTCGGAAGCAAAAATGACATATCAATAGGCTGCATTTTCTTGAAATTTTACTCCAAACACAAACACTTGATCACAGGAAAAAAAGGTACATTACTCTACGTTCCTTTATGTGATCTCAGGCACTAAATAGTTCCTCAAATAAGGACAAAATTTCAGCAGTTTCTATAAGAAATCATTAAAATGACAGAAGATATACAATTTACACTTATTTGTCTTTGATAAAAAAAAAAAACAAATTATAAAATCAAATTATCAAATTAAACAAAAAAGTCGCCCCACTTTTGACTATTACGCAGCGGAGGTATACCAGAGTGGTGCGACACCATTATCACCGGGAGTAGTATTGGTCAATTCGACCCGTACCCTTCTCGACCCATTTGGTCTGTGTTAATAAAAATTCCAGTTCTTGCTTCACTGTGTTCAGTTTCTCAAATTTAAATTTTATATCGCAAATTTTGTTAACCCATTACGTTCATTGATACACAATTAATGTTTTTGTTGGATATTAACCATTTGGCTGCTAATCGCGACACGCTGACCTTTTGCAGAGGTGTAGATCAAGATCAGACTGCACAGAACCATTTGAAATAGCATCATTTGGATGTTTACTATTGGCTTGAAAAGTTTCATTCAATTTATTCAACAGGGACCGTATTCACCAACCATTTAAGAACATTCTTTGTCTTGTTCTTCAAGACTTTCAAACTGTGAAAGTAACAGAACTTCTGATTGGCTAAACCAAATGGTTTAGCCAATCAGAAGCTCTGTTGCTTTCACATGGACAAAATTCTGAAGAATAAGACTAAGAATATTCTCAAGAATGGTTGGTGAATACAAGCCCCGGACAAGCGTTAAGGTGATTCTATTTGAAAACTACAGAATCACTTCATTGTGCTGTGCGCATTCCATGTCATTTAGCTAAATGAGTTAACAAAATTAACATCTAATTATAAAATGAACACAAGCTTTCGGCTGTACAACCGCCTTCTTCATTTGTGATCCTATGATCATTTTAAGTGTGATCACAAGATCACACTTGAAGAAGGCAGTTGTACAGTCGAAAGCTTGTGTTCATTTTATAATTAAAAGTTACATATCTCAAGAAGAGGATATCATGGTTTGTAAAATATTAGTCCATACGTGATTTGCATGCAGATATGTTTGGATATTACCTTAATAAAATTAACATCAATATTAAAAGAAATATATTAAGATACATGTAGATCAAAGCCTTGAAACGTGAATTCAACACCTAAACTTCTAATGAAGTGAATAGAAAATTTCTTCGCAATCATAAATCCAAAATAATGCGAACTCAATTTTTTTTTTCAAGATAAAGTTTACTGTATCGAACGATGTAAGTTTTGTGCAACCCGATCTTGGTCTACATTTCCCATATTTTGTTAGCTCTCAACAGCCAAGGGATTAATGTTTCATCTATGCTTCAGGTATAAAGAAAATTTTGAAATCGAGACTTTTAAACAATAAGAACAAAGATACATAAAGGCTTTGAATCTATAAATTGTATCCATCTTTGAACTTTCGTGCTAAGCTGAGTTGGGTACGAAAAGATTTTGGAAATAATTGCCCTTATTTGATAGACCTCGCCACCAGACTCCTCCTTAACTCTTTACCAAACGGCAAAATTTTACATTGGTCTAAATTGAAAGCACTCGCAGACGACAATATAAAATCAACTCAAAAATTGAAATTTGTTTCCAGAAGGGTAGAAAACATTGTGGGAAAAGGAGAAAATGCTGACTACCCTGAGTTTCAACTAACTTTAGAAAGAGAGCACTTGAAAACATTGAGGGAAAAGGTAGCATTTTACCTTTTTCCAACAATATTTTCTACCGTTCTCAAAAAGAACTTATATTTTCTTTTTTGAGTAACATTTTTTCGTCTGCAAATGTTGAGTTTGAATTCCTTGTAGGATAATTAAAACACTTTGAAAAATAACACTCTAATGTTCCATATTTCGGCTACTGCCTTTTTCGAGTTATATTCTCTCACTATCGCGTAAGAGCGGCGTATACAACAAACTTTATTTAAGCGGGTCAAACGCCAACAAATGAGGCGTATTTTGTTCAAAATTAGAGACACGTTGTATCTACGACGTTTCTTGGGCGTTCCAGTGGCGTTCCTGCGGCGTATCTGTGTTCGAATGGAGTTCGTGGGACGTTAAGTATGGCCTACTAAAACGTAAGCATGGCGTATGACACGTTGCCGTGACGTAACCGCTTCGTTAGCACGACGTTCCTTTTTTAAGTCCAGCCTTGCCGTTGCACAGATACGGCGGTCACTGATGGAAAACATTTCTGCTGACTTCGTGGTTGTTATTCGTACAAAAGAAGTCAAACATATCGAGTTAATTTTTTTTGTCGTTTGGTAGAGTGAATGTAACTACCGAAAGTATTGACAGGTCCAGCCTGTGCATTCTGCCTGTGTTGACTTGGGTAGGAACTCTTTCAAATGATCAATCCCTGCATGTCAAAGCAATATTCTACCGTATGATCAGATAGTTCTAAAGATTTAGGCATAAAAAGGCATAAAGCCTTACACGCCTTTCTTATGACGTCACTTGCATGTATGTACTCTTGAAGCCGAGATATTGCCTTCAAGACGCAAGAAGGGGCATTCGGACATTTGCGTAAATTGTCGTCTCGGATTAGCCTGCGCGGACTGCGCAGGCTAATCCGAGACGGCATTTTACGACTACGTTGAATTTTGTGCCACAGTAGATTTGCACAAAACATAGAATTACATGTTGTTTCGGATTAACCTTGGTGAACGGCACAGGCTGATCCGAGACGACACTTTACGCAATTGTCCGAATGCCCCTTTTCGCTTGTTGCAAGACATATGGTTGGAATGAGATTAACAACAGGGTTAAACATTTGACAAATTCAAAAGATATAACCACGTATAAATGTGTCAATGGAACAAGGTAAACTATGCGTGTTTATCTTATATCTTTGAATGCGTGTATTACCACTGAATACTGTTACTTTGACCTCTTAATCCTAGTACAGATAACTGTCCCCAAAGGCGATGTTACTTTTCGACTGGTCGCCTCTGGGTACAGAGACAATCCGGACAAAATCAGTTGAAAGTTCCGCACAGATTTTGTCCGCAAGTTTGAACTCTTATAATTTCCCAAATAAAGCACAAAACTAGGATTTAAACATACCTGTGGCTTGCGTATTCAATATTCTTTCATTTGAAATACAAATATTTTCAATTCAAACGCTGATCGTGAGAAAATACCGTGCATTTCATCAGTGACTCGTGCTGTTTACGTTCCCGAAAACATTCAAAATGGCCGCCACGCAAGACAAATTTTGTCCGTGATTTTTCCGAGATAAACAGGTTGTAAACGACTTTTACAAGCTTTTTATGTAATGAATGGTTTAACAGTTTGTTTTTGGTCATGATTAGTACTAAAATTTAATTGTATTTCACTGCAATACAGATAAAACCGACGAAACCGAAAGTCGGTATTGCGCTCTATATTTGCTACTGGAAAATTTACGATGGACTTGAGACGGTACGGTGTACAATAAATGTCCAAACATGAAAAAGATCACCGGGGCGTCTCATTATTGAGACTACTCTTAATCCTTACTAAACGATGAAATTTAGAAACAACCAAATTGAAAACATTTTCAAATGACAAATCTAGTGTAAATTAGACGATGATATCTGTAATTGAAAAGTCAAAAAACAACGTGGAAATAAGAGAAAAATGCTGATTTTCTCCTTTTCCCTCAATGTTTTAAAAACCGTCCTCTTCAAAGGGGATTGTTTGGTAAAGGAGTAACCCTTTAGCCTTCTATAACTGCAACCAGGAACGGCTTTGAAAACATTGTCGGAAAAGGAGAGGTGCATTCCGGTTTATTGCTCTTGTTGTTATCAAACTTTTGACAGAAAAAATCAATTCAATTTGGTCATATTTAATTTGAGTCTAACCCTCAAAGCAATTGTCACAACTGAAACTGCCCGCCTGGATGATGATCAGACTGCAGAAAACGTGCAGTCTGATCTTTGATCTACACCTTACACTAGGCTTAGACTTTAAGGAAATAGCAACCATTTAATTACAGTTTTGGTTTTTATTTCTAGATTAAAAGCCACAGTTGAGTTTATTCGTCGCTCTAAGGGTTAAGATTTTGCCTTTTAACCCTTTACCAAACGATGAAAAATCTCAAAATTCAAAGCTTTTGCAGACGACAATTAATTGTGACTCAAAAATATTGTAAGACGTAGCTACTGCCAACTTACTGTTACTTGGAACGTTTTAGGTCGTCAGCACTAGAAACGTTAAGTCATGATTTCAATATTTCCCTAAAAAACTCACAACTAACGTTAGTTTGGTAAAACAGTTAGAGGGCAAAATTAAGAAGATCACTTCTTTTATGTAAGAGAAAATATTTCAAACACGCCTGAGTAAGCACTTTTCTTTTTGCGATGTTCGAATTCCGATGAAATTACAATTACTTATAGTTTATCATTCTCAGTCGAGTCTTGCCCTGACAAAAAGGGGCTTAATGTAAAGTGGTAGAGCGAGACTTTGACATGCAGAAAATTTAAAGATGGCGGAAAGTTTTGGCCCATGTCAGTCTGTGCGCACTGCGCAGATTGAATGATTGATTATATAGTGTTTAACGCCGTTTTCAACATTATTGCAGTTATATCGCGGCGGCCAGTGCAGCTATCCATGCGTTCCTGGAGTTTCTCTTACCAGTACTTCGCACAGTTTTCTTTCAAAGCCCGAGGGTGCTTTCCCATATGATCATCATCGAAAGAATGGACAGCGGTGGGAGAGGAATCAATCCTGTGGCAGTGGCTATCATCAATCCTCGGAAAGAAATTGGCCGAGCCATGGGTCGTAGCTATGGATCGAACTCTGGACCCCGTGTTCTAAAGTCCTGCACGCTACCGACTGATCTACCAGGGCTCGGTGCGGACTGCGCAAAATGACATCGGCCGATACTTTTCGCAAATGCATTAAGCCCTTTTTCCAGAGTATAGTTGGATTATAATTATCCATCTTTTTAGATTTATCTGTCTGTACCAAAGTTTGTTCAATTTTTTATAGTATACCGTCTATTCTAACATGACACGCGACTTTGGCTGTATAAACACAGTGCAAGGAAAACGTGGTAAAATCTGTAACAATCCATATAGAGTGACGTCATTCAATGAGTGAGTTATTCAATGGAACATAATCTTCATCCGCGTTTTTACTCCAAGTTTGAACTTGTTTTCATTTCACTAAGAACTGGCCATGTTAGAATCGAAATAATCTTCTTTCTATCGTGGTATATCGTTCAATAAACCACGTTGTGAGTTATGAGGCGCAATGAATAACCCACTCGGGCTATCGCCCTCGTGGATTATTTATTGCGCCTCATAACTCACAACTGTGGTTTATTGAACGATATACCACGATAGAAAGAGAATTATTTCTTAAATGAAAATCATTTTCACGTAACCAAAGTCAAATCAAGTTAAAGCAATTGATCCGTGCTCTTTTGAAACAGGGCTTGATGTATCTGCGAAAAGTATCGACCCAGGTCAGCCTGAGCAGTCCGCGCAGGCTGACCTGGGCCGAAACCTTTAGATATTGGTCATTTATCATATTTTCTGTATGTCAAAGGTCCAGTCTACCTTCATGATTGAGTCGGTTATTCAAGCTGTAGTTACAAGGTTTTTAAGTAAACCGACGATATAGAGGATATTTGTTTTTTTCGGTGAAAGATCGAAATTTATTTCATCGAGTGGACACCATCGGTAATATTTTCACGAGTGGCGCAGCCACGAGTGAAAATATTACCAATGGTGTTCACGAGATGAAATAAATTTCGATCTTTCACAAAAAAAGCAAATATTCTATTTATTTCATGCTTATAATCCTTTCTGGGAAGAGCTTTATCGAAATCAAGTATAGTTCTTTTCCGTTATTCCCCATGGCGTGCCCCTCCTGCGTAGCAACGCATTACCATATTACGTCAAGCGCGAGAAATGTAAGGTATATGCCGTCATTTTTCCCATCTGGTTGTGAGGCACGCGCAATTTACCTAGGCAACAAGAACTAGAAAATCGGTATTTTCACTGATGGTACCAGTGTAAGATCGAAAAATATTTTCACTGGTATTTCCCGATATCCTAGCGGAAAGCATGAAATAAATATATATATATATATAGGTCACTGTTATCTATTATTATTTAGGGTGTCATCCTCAAACGAGGGGAGGTGGGGGGAGGTTGTTCCTATCATCTGTGAAAAATAAACCTTGAGATTTGATAATTGGTTTGTGACATGAATGCGTGAGGAGAATCTACAATGAAGATAAGCTGTTTCGCCTACTTATGAACAAATTCTCAAAAGTAGGTTACGGGATCTTGACCATATTATTTTGATGAACGGTCTTTTCGTACCCATCTCATTTCTTACCGATGTCAATTAATTTTATTAAACTTTCTTTTCGTAACCTCCTCATTTCGTACCTGTGTCAATTAATTTGGTAAACAGGCTTTGCTATCTTTTTTTTTTTCCATTTCGCTTTCGTTTTCAATACGAATATAGCAGTATTATCTCCTGCTAGATGGCATTCTACAAATACAAATCTATCGAATTTGGGCAGCCTGGATACAGAATCGGACTACTTTTCTACGCGAAAACCGTCACTTTGAATTTCAAACTAAATAAACGTTTACTCAATGAAACGCTTCATGGTGCGATTCATTCAGCTATGATCAGCAGTTTAAAGAAATCTGGAGCTAAATGGTCCTGATTTCTCCTCAAACGTATTGATAAAAGCCATTTCCTCCATTGCTAATTTATAGCACGTACCACTACAATCTCCCAAAATAAGGGGAGGGGGCGGAGTGATAGGTCATACTCAGACCACTCTGATAGGTCGAATCTTCGAAGAATAAGAAATGCTCAGATTTTCTCTCTCTCTCTCTCTCTCTCTCTCTCTCTTAATAAGGCCACATTCAAGTGATGGAACAACTTTACAAAAAATACAATTTTTGTTAGGCATATGAAACATCTTTTGTTTAAGAGTACTAAAAAATTATTTAGAAACTACTAACATTGAATTGTAAGGTATGGTGGGAGATGGCCACGACTCCCATCATACCAGTTGACGTGGCTAATAAAAGTCTAAAAAAAAAAAAGAAATGCTCAGACAACGGTATAGCAGCAGTTTTTCGAAATTGCCTTCATAAAAAGGTGATAACTGATGTGTCTTGCATGATTAACCCTTTCCCAAACATCAAATTTTTGACTCTTCCAAACTAAAAGAGTTTGCAGACGACAATTCTAGATTTTGAGAAAATGCCAGAAAGTTCAAAAAAAGGGTAGAAAACACCGTGGGAAAAGGAGAACTTGCTCGTTACGTAATACGTATAATACGTAGGGAAAAGGTTAAATATGGTTTAAAAGAAAAAACTATTTTATCAGATTTATGTAAAAAACATCCGAAACAATTTTGGAAAAAGGTTAAGAGTCAATTTAAGAAGCCAGATAATACTCCACAGAACTTAGACATTGATAGGTTGTATGATCATTTTAAATCATTATATAGTAACGATACAGATCAGCCACATGAAAGAAATAACCATAATGATAATTTTCAAGGAAACGCAGAACAAGATAATGTCATCCTTGATGAAGAGCTTGATAAAGAAATCAGTTATACAGAATTAAAAGACGCGGTATTTTCACAAAATAACAGTAAGAGTAGCGGGCTAGATACGCTGATAGCAGAAATATACAAACATGCTTTTGCCAAAATTTCGCGCGTAATGCTATTACTTTTTAATAAAATATACGATAGTGGTAAGTACCCTAGCGATTGGGGAACCGGAGTTATCATACCTATATTTAAAGGTGGAGATGCCGATGATCCAAAAAATTACCGCGGGATTACACTCAATAATATTATTTCAAAAATTTACTCCCAAATTTTGCTTAATCGTCTTACGAAATGGTCAAATTTGTATGGTAAAATAATCGATAATCAATTTGGTTTTCAGAAAAATAAATCAACAATAGATTGCATTTTTCTTTTACACTCAATTATTCTGAAATCCTTATATAGTCGTAAAAAATTGTATTGCGCATTTGTTGATTTCGAGAAATGTTTTGACAGGTTGAATCGATTTTTCATATTCCAAAAATTATCGCGCGAAAATGTTAGCTCGAAATTTGTATTGGCTATCAAAAACATGTATAACACTGTTAAAGCAGCAGTAAGATTTAATTCAGACATGTCATCATTCTTCAATTCCAACATCGGTGTAAAACAAGGAGATCCTAGCTCCACGATTTTATTTTTATACTTCATAAATGATATAATTGATAGTTTTGATCAAAACATAGACGGATTATTTAAGTTAAACGGTGAAAATTTATTCATACTGCTTTTTGCAGACGACACAGTTCTATTTGCTCATACACCCACTGCTTTACAATCGCTCTTGAATGATTTACAAAACTTTTGCCAAAATTGGGGGTTGAAAATTAATACGAACAAAACAAAAGTAATGATTTTCGAATTAGGACGATACACAAATTACAATTTTGTTTTAAATGAAAACGTTTTGGAAGTGGTAACTTCTTTTAAATACTTAGGAATTAATCTTTTCAAAAATGGTAATCTGTTCAGATCACATAAAAAGCTTGCACAACACGCTTCATTCGCTTTACACAACTTGTTTGTTGTTTTAAATCAATTAAACTTAAATATAGGAGAGCAATGTTGTTTATTTGATAGCCTGGTAGGGTCTGTATTAAACTATGGTGCCGAAATATTCGGAACAAGCGAATATAAATCCTTCGAACTAATTCATTGTAAATTTCTTCGGAAAATTCTTGGCGTAAAAAAATCTACAAATTTAGATGGTTTATATGGTGAAACAGCTCGATATCCTATGCTCATACACCGTAAAATTAAAATGTTTAAATTTTGGATAAAAATAATCGACAGCGAAAATGACTCTTTAATGAAATGTATTTACAATGGGTTAATGCACGACGCGAAGATGAATAATACATACAATGGAAATAATTGGGCATATCAAATCAAATCATGTCTTTATGAGTTAGGTTTAAATGATCTATGGCTTTACCAGAACGAAATGCAAATTAATTTAAGTGTTATCAAAACTAGAATATTAGATGTTTATAAACAAGTATGGCATTCAAATATTAACAATTCAAGAAGATTGGCAGCATATTGTTCATTCAAAAATTCCTTTGAACAAGAAAAATACCTTGAAATAATCAAAATAAATAAATATAGAATAGCATTAAGTAAATTTAGACTTTCTTCACATAAACTGAGAATAGAATCAGGTAGGCACGAAGGTATAGGTATTAATGAAAGAATATGCACCCAATGTAATATGCATGTTATAGAGGACGAATTTCATTTTTTACTAGTCTGTCCAAAGTACCACAACTTCAGAACACAGTTTTTGAAACCTTATTACTACCGTTGGCCAACGCTCCATAAATTCCAGACTCTTTTATCAAGTCAGAATACAAAGCAATTATTTAATTTGTCTAAATTCATATACACTGCTTTCAACGCACGTGTTTAATAGCTGAGTTGTTGAAAAAACAATACAATTTATAAAGTTTTATCTTTCACAATTGTTTTGTTTCCAAAAATTCTAACCGACTCATACCTAACAGCTTACATCTTCATTATTATTCGTAATCTGACTGTGTGGATCTGGGATCGGGGCTGCAATTTTTGCAATTCTGATCTTGATCTACACCGTCCTCAGAAATTTAACCGACCTACACTTAACAGCCTACATCTCTATCATTACTTGTAATCTGACTGTAGATCTGGGATCGGGCTGGAATTTTTGCAAGTCTGATCTTGATCTACATTTAAGACTTACATCTCAAATATTATTTGTAATCAGACTGTGTATATCTGGGATCGGGCTGCAATTCTTGCAAGTCTGATCTTGATATATACCGTCCTCAGAAATTTAACCCAGCTACAATTGACAGTTTCTGTCTCCGTTAATATTGGTAATTCGACTGTGTAGATCTGGGAACAGACTGCAATTCTTGCAAGTCTGATCTCGATCTACGCCTTTCTCAAAAATTTAACACGTAACAGCCAACATCTCTGTTATTATTCGTAATTATTTACTATTTACTTTTTGTCAAAACATTTGTAAGTGTATATTTATGTATGTATTTCACTGTAAAACTAGAATCAGACGGCAATTCTGACAACTTTGTAATAATCGTAATTATTCGTGATCTACTTTTCCCAGACCTTGTGGATTAGGGATCGGATTGCACACTGTGCGATCCGATCCTAATCCACATCGTTTGCAATATTGTTTTGAGGCGCGCTTAGCAACCGATAGGTTTAGAAGTCCAACTGTGAACATGCCATTCTTTTTTAAACTTAATCAGTATCTGTCTTCCCATGTTTCCTTCGGAAAACATGAAATTACTTCATGTGTTACCGACACGCACTTTTTTTTAAATCTACATACATTCTTTCGCATCTCGTGGTTATTGTATTTGTATTGGCTATAAATATGTGTATATTTAATGCCAAATAAAGATTATGTTATGTTATGTAACCTAGGGTTGTTTCGTCCTGTATCTGCACTATCCCCATTACAATACTAACAGCCTTCAGGAGCCGTCGCCAGTATGACCAACCGATAGCGAACGTCGCCCATGTGAGCAACTGGTACCAATGATAAAGAACGAAATTTCGATCAAGCAACCGAAGCATTCTCATTTAAAATGCCGGACTCCTTCCGCTATTTGCCTGACTTAACCCTTTCCCAAACGACAAATTTTGGACTCTTCCAAACCGAAAGAGTTTGCAGGCTTTAATTCTTTTATTTTGAAAAAATGGCAGAAAAGTCTCAAAAAGGGTAGAAAACACTGTGGGAAAAGGAAAAATTGCTCGTTACGAGCAATTTCTCCTTTTCCCACAGTGTTCTCAATAGAGTTTTACTGCAGACACGTAAAAACCAGGGCTTGTTTGGGAAAGGGTTAAATGGCTTCAATAGGTATCGGCACCACCTTCATTAGGCATAACTTAAGCCTTAAAAAGGAAGTAAGACGATTTCTTGTCAACAAAACTGTGTCGGAGCACCGGTCTAAAATGTGTTGTTGGAAAAATCGAAGGTCAAGAACTGGGTAGCCAGCTCCCAACGATGGACAAAACGGTCAAATCAATAAAACTGATGATACTGTAACAGCTGTCACCAACCGAACGGCGTTCATTTATAAATCAGCCTCGGGATCCATGAATACAATTTTATCTACTTTTGCGGACAGTGAAGATCAAGATCAGACTGCACAGAACATGCAGTCTAATCTTGGATCTTCACTGTCCGATATTTCAGCAGGCATTTCAACTCAAATAGGTTGCAGAACTGCACTATGTGCGATTTTTCTGACACCGGGATGTTGATTTTCCTTTTTTGTTACCGTTTAACGGTTGATACTTCACCCAAGAAAAGACTTTTTTTACCCTACTAGATTGAAAGCATTTCCAGAAAGAATTTTCGAAACTAACAAATGATAAAAAAAAAGTTCTTTATTATTAGAATTGTGGGTTGACAGAAAAAAGTAAATCCATTATATCCTGTCTACCGTTCAATAAGCGAAATGAAAATTTTTAAGCTAATATAAAAAAAAAAACAAATTTTGCTATTTCAGATTTTTTAAACTATTATCTTTTTTTTCCGGGGTGTCGGAGGAGATGGCTTTATCAGACAATATAAATCAACGATCAGACTGCAAGTTCTGTGCAGTCTGATCTTTGATCTACCCTGTCTGCAAAATTTCAGCGAGTCGCACTATGCAGCCAAAGAGTTATTCAAACAAGCCCAACAACCCTGGAGAGAAAATACAACTTTTGAAAACATTGTAGGAAAAGAAGAAAATGCTGATAACCAGCATTTTCTTCTTTTCCCACAATGTTTTCTAACACAAATTCCGTCATTTTTAGGCATGTTCTATTTGCCGCCTGCAAGCGCTTACAGTTTGGACATAAGTAATTTTTGCCGTTTCTCAAAGAGTTAACTCTTTACCAAATGACAACATTTTAGACTGATCCAAATTCAATGCACTTGCAGACAACAATATGAACGTAACCCAAAAATTGAAATTAGGTTCCAGCAGAATAGAAAACACTGTGGGAAAAAAGGAAAAAATTATGGTTGCCAGTATTTTCTCCTTTTCCCATATTATTTTCAAAAGGCTTCTTTCTCAGGGTCTTAAAAACCAAGGATTGTTTGGTAAAGGGTTAACCCATTACCACACAATCCCTACTTTTGACACCCCTGAGAAAGAAGCCTTTTAAAAACACTGTAGGAAAAGGAGAAAATGCTGGTAACCAGCATTTTCTCCTTTTCCCACAGTGTTTTCTACCCTTCCCAGAACAAATTTCAATTTTTCATTCACCTTTGTTTTGTCATCTGCAAATGCTATCAATTTGAACCAGTCTAAAATTTTGTCGTGTGGTAAAGGGTTAAACGTGCAAATGTAAGTTTTACCTTGTTTATCGAGGCCCGAATCAGCTGATTTTACTATTTCCATGTTCTATATCTGGTAAAGTTATGCGCACAAATGTTTACGTATATATCGACTGTAACATACAGTGCTGTTTACCCTTAACACATTACCAGATGAAA
The DNA here is from genome assembly GCA_943736015.1 of Tridacna crocea. Taxonomy (NCBI): domain Eukaryota; kingdom Metazoa; phylum Mollusca; class Bivalvia; order Cardiida; family Cardiidae; genus Tridacna; species Tridacna crocea. Next base: position 7,490,341 of record OX031063.1, read on the forward strand.
TAATTTAAGACTAGTCCAAATTAATACAATTGGCTAATGACAAAATGAAATTAAAGAGTGCTTAAAGGCCCAGTAATGGCCAAAATTTCAAAGCAGGTGTCATTGTACATTTCAATTAAAATTATGCCATTTAAAAGTATAAAAATGTTGTGCAGATGACAGTCTGATATAGTAAAGGCGGGCCATATGTTACTTGCTGGGAGGGAAAAAAAAATATTTAAAATACGGCAAAAATATACAATAAGACACAGCTACCTGGTAGGTTTTAACCTAGTGTGAAATTTATTTTTTTTTAACAACTAACACTTGGATCGACAGTACAGTGACAGATTGTCATCTTCACAATAATTTCTATACTTTAAAATGGTATGATATACATTCAAATGCATTTAACCCTTTCCCAAACGACAAACTTTTGGACTAGACCAAATTGAAAGCATTTGCAGACGAGAATTCAACTCTTGCTGAAAAGATTATTTCTGTCTATGATAGGGTAGAAAACATTGTGGGAAAAGGAGAAAATGCTGGTTACCAGCATTTTCTCCTTTTCCCACAATGTTTTCAAAAGGCTACTATTCCAGACCCGTAAAAACCAGGGATTGTTTGGGAAAGGGTTAACCCATTACCAAGCGACAATATTTTAGACTGGTCCAAATTGAAAACATTTGGACCAGAAAAATCAAAGTGACTGAAAGTTTGAAATTTGTTTCGTGAATGGTAGAAAACACTGTGGGAAAAGGAGAAAATGCTGGTTACCAGCATTTTCTCCTTTTCCCACAATGTTTTCTAAAGACTTCTTTCTCAGGGGCGTCAAAAGTAGCGATTGTCTGGTAATGGGTTAAACACCCGCTTTTTTTTTAATTTTTGGGCTTTATTGTTACATAAAATCATTTAAGCTATGCTCTGTGCTATGGGGGCTTCATGCATCTTAAAAAAGCATCAGTATCAGCCTGCTTAGTCCATACAGGCTGATCTGGGTCGGAACTTTTTGCTATTGGTAAAATTTATGCATGGCAAAGGACTTTTAAACCCAGAGATTCAGTTTGTTCATAGACTAGACGGACTCTTTGATGACTTGGGCTTATTTTGGTATTTGTATGAAAGGGTAGAAAACATTATTGTCCCATTTGTTTGCTCTGCATTTCATTTTTAAAGGTGGGTATTTAGAATTTTCACATCACACCAAATTTTGAAAATATATATGTTATTGAAATTTATACGAAAAAAAAAATCATCAATAATTAAGAATCATAAAATTACACACAAAAAAATTTTTTGATGGTATTCCTTTAAAAAGTTATGTAGCTTCTTAAGCTATTTTTAGATTTCGCACCAAAAATCAATAAAGTATTGTGGGAATGTCAAGCGACTGGCACGTGACTAATAACGCTTAAATTCCATTACATAACAAACATGTGATAATTATTTTCCATAATGTCTTCTTCGGACGGATGTTTGAAGCTTTGTCTGTGTTTTCCTGTATTTAAATGAGAGAACTGATAATCCAAAATTACATGTAGAACGTGTCTTCCGTTGGTGTCAACCTGGTCTGTAATAAATCTCTAATGTCTCGTGTTATCGGATGGTTTTTGACTGCTGGGGTTTTATGAACGCAAATTAAAAGGCTATGGGAGTATAAGGATGATTTTTTTGCATTTTTGTAAAATTTTCGTCCCAAAATCTAAAGGGCCGCCTTTAAACCCCAGGCTGCTAAGCCATTTACCTTTTACGAAAAGTGTAGACCAAGATCAGGCTGCACAAAACCTGCAAATAAGCAAGCCTTTAAATATAGGTGGACAATCGTTTCAGAAAACATAGCAGAACTTTGTTTACTTCACTATGCACATTTCGAGACAAGACCCGAAATATGGTAATGAGGTGTGAGGTAATTTACATATCAGAAATGTCATAAGGTTGTAGATTATTAACTTTTCTAGTGCTATATTGAATAAAATTTCTTGTTTTTTGATAAATAAGGATTTTTTACTGATATAAAACTTTTGCAGATTTTTGACCTATCAGAATTTCCTTTGGTGTCTATTTTGTAATTATTTGTTAATACCTTTGTTAGTGTTTCCTGAAAAGGGAGATAATTGTTAAATCCCTTTGTAATGAGGATTATAATGGTTTTAGATTTATAAATGATAATTCTATGAAGGAGAAAAAAGGAAAAAGTGGCCCGGTGAAAGTAGTACAATAATACTCATTTATAATCATAGCAAATTTTGCAGGATAATATCCTTATGGAAATGGCTGTTCGTGGTATTTGTCGAAGACAATACTACTATGAGTTCAAGATTGAATTTTGATAACCATGTATCTCATTTTATGCAAAGCCGAAGGAAATAAACCCAGTTAAACTCATTTGTTCTCAGGAAAATGAGTTTTTCAGCGGCACCCAGATATGTAATTTGAAATGGCATATACATTGGGCGAAGCAATCTATCGTTGAGATACTTTTTCTTTTATCCAAAATAGCTTCTCTTGCTCATAGCCTTTTATTGGTGCAATGATACAAATTTGTCAACTGACCATGGGCTTTTTTTTTCCATGGCTTGTTCGTCCTATGATTGCACGCTACTCCATTTGATTGCTCATGGATATTTATAGATCGAAGTAATTGATTGTAATATTGGAAATTAAATGTAAAAGGCTAAAGATATTTCAAAATCATAGTTTGAAGGTACATGAGTACTCTCCCTTCAACCGATAAGGTATTCATTTGCTTAGTAGGTTGACTTCTAAGCCAATATTTGAACAATATGTCTCTTTTTCTTTCAAACTATTAATTCCACACAATGTGTTTCTTTGATAAATACCACTTCAGCGTTCTCAACGCTTTGTTTTCTATTACGGGTCCACTGCCTTAAAAGTACTTGACCTATGTATGTACTTGGACTTTCGTCTTGAGTTATTTATAAAATGAATCGTTTCCTTGTTTCAAGGTTTTCCTACTCTGGTAATAAATGATCCATGCTCCTGCAAAAGGGGGCTTTACGCATTATTATGGATCCGTAATAGCTTAATTTGTTTTAATAACCGACTTAATCATAGTGTAGACTGGTCCTAGAATAAACAGAAAATATATAAATAGCGAAAGGTATCGACCCAGGTCAGCCTGCGCGGACTGCGCAGGCTGACCTGGATCGACACCTTTCGCAGATGCATTTAACCCCCTTTTTTCACAGAGCGTCATTCAATTATATCTCAGAGGTACTTTGGCAAAAGTGAGCATAAGGAAAACCCCTTAATACACAATACCAAGCAAGTCTGCATATAGTTATGAATTCATAAACATTTTTCAAATAGTCGAAAAACCAAGGTTGAATCTGTGGATAGAATGGTGCCTCCACTTTCTAAAAAAAAATGTCAAAAAATATCGACTAATATCAGTCTGCGCAAACTGCAGTGGCTGACATGGGTCGATACTTTGTTTGGCCGATGTATTAAGCCCCCTTTTCATAGAGTAGGTATCATATTCTAAAGGAGAATTGTTGTTGGTGTCGATGAAAGTTCACTGGGTAAAAACAAGTTCATATCTAGCCTGCAAGTCACTACTGGCCATTATTTTGACGACTTTTATTTGGGAAAGCAGCCAACGATTTAAATATTGTGTAAAGTATATCGGTTGACAAAAACCTCACAGAAAGCGTGGATAGGTGCATTGATAGCTCAAATGTTTATGAAAACGGCGATGAGCAATATGAAAAACGAATCACATAACTGTGTGATAAGCGAGTTTAATCCTTTATACCCCATAATCCCTACTTTTGACGACCCTAAGAAAGAAGACTTTTGAAAACATTGTTGGAAAAGGAGAAAACGCTGGTACCCAGCATTTTCTCCTTTTCCCACAATTATTCTTCTCTTTCAGACACACATACCAATATCTAAGCTGCATTCAATATTATCTTCTGTGTGTTCTTTCAGTTTTGACCAGTTAACCTATTACCACACAATCCCTACTTTTGACGCCCCTGAGAAAGAATCCTTTTGAAAACACTGTGGGAAAAGGAGAAAATGCTGGTAACCAGCATTTTCTCCTTTTCGTACAGTGTTTTCTACATTTCCCACAACAAATTTCAATTTTTCAGTCAACTTAATTTTGTCGTCTGCAAATGCTTTCAATTTGAACCAGTCTAAAATTTTGTCGTCTGGTAATGAGTTAAGGCATCTGCCGAAAGTATATTCCGATGTAAACCTGCGCAATACGCACAGGCTGACCCGGGTCGGAAATATTTGCCTTAGCAAATTTTCTGCATGCTAGTGGACCACTCTACCTGATAATTCGGCTGGTTCTTAAAGAATATCGATCAATGAAATGCGACGACTTGTTTCCGTATATAGCATAAAGAGGGTGCATAAAAATCCTTTTCATTAGACTGTCGCTCAAAATTCTATAAACGTATTTATAAATGTCCCTCAAGGAAACTAAGGGAGACAACTTTAGTCTCACTATCATATAAGAAATACATTACTTCCCTTGATTGGTATTTTCATACAGAGTGGATATTTTTACTAAATAGGCCTCATCATAGATTTTAACCCCTATACCAAACAATCCCTGGTTTTTATACGACCCTGAGATAGAAAGCTTTTGAAAACATTGTGGGAAAAGGAGAAAATGCTGGTAACCAGCATTTTCTCCTTTTCCCACAATGTTTTCTACTCAGCTGAAAACAAATTTCAATATTTGAGTTTCGTTTATTTTGTCGTCTACAAGTGCTTTCTATTTGGACTAGTCTAAAATTATGTCGTTTCGTTAAGAGTTAAATTGATACGATGATTTAACAGCTGGTATATGCGTATTGCTCTGGGGAAAAGGGGGTTTAATACAAACTCGAGATTCATGATACTTAGCCAGTCATCATATAATAATTAACCAAAGAAAATTCAATTTTGTTTAACAATCAACCGTAACATCTGGTAGACTGGTCCTTCGACATGCGAATTATAGGCCAATAACAAAAAGTTTCGACCCAGGTCAGCCTGCGCGGACTGCGCAGGCTGACCTGGGTCGATACTTTTTGCAGATTCAATTTTCGCCACCAACTATGTTTGTTAGTGATCTACCGGTTTGAGATAAATAGAACAACATGTGGTTTAAAATGTCATTTATCGTTATTATACAAAAATATAATATCATTGGATCGTTAAATCGGATTTTTTTTGCTCTGATTCTTCCAGCCCAGGTATCCAAGTCGATTATCATAATTACAATAGGAGTGATTGTAATAGTTATGATGGTGGTGATGATGATGATGATGATGATAATGATGATGATGATGATGATGATGATAATGATGATGACGCCACAATGTGTTTTTTTTATTATTTCAACCAAGAATCTGAGCTTCATGTTCTACCATGTACTTGCCATGTAATCTCAGCTCTACCCAGCTTTTTTTTTTTTCGAGGTTTCGTTTTGGCCAGTGTCACAGGCTTCATTTCTCTTTCGCTAGATATTGTGTGATAAAGAAAATATTTGGGGGGTTTTTTTTTGTGAAAGATCAAAATTTCTGGACATCATTGGTAGTACTTTCACCCGTGGCTGCGCCATTTGTGAATTTATTAAAGATGATTGTTCACTTGATAAAACAAATTTCGATCTTTCACCGTAAAAAACAAATATCCTCTATTTATTCCTCTTTTAGTCTTTTCACACATTATTTTCTATTATTTAAAATTTCATCACATGTGCCAGATTTATTTATCAAAAGGTTTTGAATTTCGAAAAGTCTATTATTTTGTCCTTTGGTAATGAGTGAAAAAAGAGAGGTCGTGTGTCAGACTTCGGTGGATAGCTGATATCTATCACGTGACGTTAACCTATAATTTGTTTAATTTTATGATCCATATCGGTAGAGAACTGCTGACATAAATTAAAATTAACGTCCAAAAATGGCGAATGTGTTTTTGATGTCTTCATAAGTACGAATTTAATATATAAGTGACAAAAACGTTCACTTCCGATTCTTTTACAGATAGATTATAACTCTTTACCAAACGACAAATTTATAGACTGGTTCAAACTGAAGGCATTTGCAGACCACATGATAAAAGTGAGGGAAAAATCGAAATTTGATTTTAGATGGTTGGAAAACATTGTGGGAAAAGGAGAAAATGCTGGTTACCAGCATTTTCTACTTTTCCTACAATCTCTTAAAAAGGCTTCTACCTCAGGGTCGTCAAATGTCGTCATTGTGTGGAAAAGGGATAAACTCTTGAGAATTTCACTGGTACCGCAATATTTGCGACAATATCTTGCGTGAAGATATTGTCACTAAGATATCACAGCTGCCACATTTTAAGATTTTCACAACATAAGTGACGATATTTTGAGTCAAAATTTTGCCACCGATATTTCATATCAGTGAGAAATTTTTTGACATTTTCTGTTAAAACATGATCGATATAAAATGATACATGTACATGTACTTGATATCAGAGATAAACAAGTGGACAGCTATATCTGAAAGTACACACCACGCTCTCTCACCATTTTGTATCGGCTTGCGTATGTACGGCGTATCGTGATAAGAAAAGGAACGCCTTGACAACGCCGCAGTGACGTCACTTACCTAGCTAATACTCTTTGGTACGTTGCACTATCTGCCTGTACGAGGAGGGGGGAACGGGGTTTTTTACGTAGCACAAACGTAGCAGCTCCGATACGTCATTCTTACGTCACCCATACCAGCGAAAATAAAGCACCAGTGACGCAGCGGGAACACAGCTCGAAAACTTATATATATATGTCAGACGAACGTATTGGTTGACATAACAGATTTGACTTCTTTTGAACGAATGACTGCCACGAAGTGAGCAGAGCCGTTTTCCGTAGGTGACCACCATATTTACGCAATTTCAAGGCTGCACATAAGAAAGGAACGTCGTGCTAACGAAGTTGTAACGTCACGGCAACGTGTCATACGCTAAGCTTATGCCCCAGTGCGCCATACTTTACTTTCCTTGAACTCGTACATACGCCGTGTGTTTAATTTTGAACAAAATACGCATCAGTTCTTGACGATTCATCGGTGTAAAGAAATTTTTGCTGCATACGCTTCTGGTACGCAATAGTGAGTAGGTAGCATAACACAGCCTTTTATTTGCTAAACAAAATGTTTTAGCCAATCAGATGTGTTACTTTCAGATATCGAAAACTCTTGAGAATAAGACCAATAAGAATAAGCTCTTAAATACAGATATAGCTGTACTTAAAACTTCAGTTCTACTACTGCTTTGCTTCATTTTTCCTTCCTCTGTCTGTCTGTCTGTCTGTCTGTCTGTCTGTCTGTCTGTCTCTCTCTCTCTCTCTCTCTCTCTCTCTCTCTCCTGAAACGTCTTAAACACAGTAATAGAGTCCACTTCTTTTTACCGTTGCTATACACGACCGTCTATTATAGTAACTCATCCTACAAAACAAACAATGTCAGTTCAGAATTTTTATTGTTTCTATACATTACATCTGTAAACAAATTAACCCATTTATAACTTTATACTCTCATGAATATATTTGTTTTTAGGATACCCGTGGATTAGTGGTCTTGATTTTGTTAGGATAGAAAACAAAACGTCGTTTATAAACCAACAATCAATATGGTTGGTCTTAAGTTAAAATAGCAGACGACCGAAAATTTTAGATTTGTCCAATTTGAATCGTTGCAGATGGCAAACTAAACATGACAAAAATAATGGAAAATGTCATTGAAAGGGTAGAAAACATTGTGGGGGAAAAAGAAAAAATACTGCTTACCAGAATTTTCTCCTTATCCTCTATTGTTTTCAAAATACTTCCTTCCCAGGGTCTTTAGAACACGGAACGGTGTGGTAAAGGAACAGCCTATATAAGCTTGTATTTTAAGACTACTTGCCGTAAGAGACCAAAATTCTTACTTCCCATGGGTAGTCACTGCATGCATATGAAGTTGACCGCACATGTATTTAACTTGGCAACAACATGCGAAAAGAGGCATTCGGAAATTTGCGTAAAATGTCGTTCGGATCAGCCTGCGCAGGCTAATCCAAAACGACACATTCCCTTGTTTACTTATTTTTCTGTTTTTCGCAAGTCAGCTGTGGGACAATTTATCATGTAGTCTTAAAGAGCCGTCGCGGATTAGCCTGCGAGGACTGCAAAGGCTGATCCGGAACGACACTTTTTCTGTAGATTCATATTTCAGCTTAAGGTAGACTACATGTACTTCATATTTGAAATGATATTATGATTTCAATAAATATACATGTATAAGTCGTAGTCCAAAGTGGAATCTATGCAGATCCGGAATCCGTCTAGACCAAACTGGAATTCTATCTAGACCAAAATAGGGTTCCAGTTTGGCTAGGCAGCTCCACAATCTGCCTAGACCAAATTGGAATATTTTCTCGCTTGATATAGTGCGACTACATATAATTTAACTTAAACCCCAAAAGAAAAGAAGTTTAATCAGAAATTCTGGGTAAGATTAAATTTTGAATCTTTCGCATTTTAGCAAAAATGAAAGTGGAGCAATTGTAAAAGAAAAATGAATTGCTTTAATTAGAAATAAATATCTCTCAGTTGTTAAAATATGTGGATTAATATGATTAAAAATAATTGGCAAACAATCTATTTTGGTCTAGACAAAGTTATAATTCTAATTTGGTCTAGGCAGATTCCAGATCTGTCTGGGCAGATTCCAGATCTGCCTTAATTCCAATCTAGCCTATGACATACACATAAACAAAAAAATAATATGAGAAATTGCCAGTTCACCACAAGCAGCTTTTCCTCTTGCCACAATGTTCTTAATAGTGATCTGACATAAGCCCAAAAACTCTGTCGACTTCAATTTTATCTACGATCTTGGTCTTTATTCACCAACCATTTCTAAGAACATTCTTAGTCTTATTCTTCAAAATTTTGTCATGGTAAAATTTACAGAACTTCTGATTGGCTAAACCATTTGGTTTAGCCAATCAGAAGTTCTGTTACTTTCACAGTCAGGAAATCTTGAAGAATAGGACAAGGAACGTTCTTAAGAATGGTTGGTAAATACGGAAAAATTAATGTCATCTGCAAGGGTTTAATCCAACAAAATATATATCAAATCATCCATGACTGAAACACTTTATGGTGGTTTCGCTCCACTGCAGTTTTAAATGGGAAATAAGTTAGATCTATAAAGTTAATACATTAATCGTGGCATGCATCAATGAAAAAAAAAAACATTTACCCTTCAGCTCAGAAAGCATGTTAAATGTACACTTTCCGTTTCTATTATAACAAAAACTTAGCAAAAAAGAATCCAATGCTGTTTTTAAATCAAAATTTCGTGGGAAAAAAGTCGGATGATGTAGATCGCGTTCTGTGCAGTCTGATCTTAACCCATTACCACACAATCCCTACTTTTGACGCCCCTGAGAAAGAAGCCTTTAGAAAACGTGGGAAAAGGAGAAAATGCTGGTAACCAGCATTTTCTCCTTTTCTCACAATGTTTTCTACCCTTCACAAAACAAATTTCAAAGTTTCAGTCACTTTCATTTTGTCATCTGCAAATGCTTTTGATTTGGACAACCCTAAAATTTTGTCGTGTGGTAATGAGTTAACCTATACTATCCTCAAAAACACGTAAGGCCATTATGTATCAAGCCAAAGGCTAAAATTCCAAATTGTATCGTAATGTTTTTTTTTATCTTGTCTCTTTAATCCTAGTTACATTTCTCTCTAAAAAGTACAAGCTGGTCCATACAGGTATAGATTTATTTTGTTCTTTCCGGCGACATGATTTCAAAACGTAAGGATTAATATGATATTCAACCTTAACGGCCCAATAAAGGCCAAAAGGTCAAAACAAGTGTGGTAATACATTTAGATCTAAATAATATCATTTAAAAGTATGAAAAATACTGTTGAGATGACACATGTTGGTAGCTGGCAGAAAAAAAATCAAAATTAGAGAAAAAGTAAAGAAATGACACAGCTATACCTGGCAGGTTTTAACCTAGTTTTGAATTAAAATCTCTCTCGGCAAGTAATACTTGGACCGAACATACAATGTCAGATTGTTATCTTCACAATAATTTTCTAACATTTAAACAGTATAATGTAAATTCAAATGCATTTAAACACCCACTTTGTTTAATTTTGGGCTTTATTGTCACTTTAAAAACTGGGAAAAAAATGATAATAAAATAACAAATAAAACATTCGCATCTTTGGCTCCTCAATCTTCCTCAATTTTCTACCTAGAAGGCCTATAGGTGGCGTTAGTTTTCAATAGGAGAGTCTGGGTAAAATAGTGGGTGGGATTTTTTAGAATCCTATTAGAGATTTCTAGCTTTTACGGATCACGGTTGACGGAGACGAACTTGCACCCAAATCGGGGGTCATCTCAAACTTTTTACTTTTGGCGATTTTGGGCAGCCGTGTCGGGTGTCGTTGAGTGATAATTCGGATAAATCTTATCGGCAAGCAAAACGCACTAATCAGGAAATGATAAATCAGCGCCTATCCCAGCTAACATGCGATATTGCTAGACATCATTTTGCTGACCCAGAAATCCACTACATGTGGATCTTACGGTACTATGACCGTTAACAATATCAATGGCCCGAATAAAACTGCTCCTGTGGTTCATTTTTCGGACGGTTAATTTCGTAAGAGATTCAATCGATGGGCCCCACAGCATTAGGAATTTTGTTCCAGGAATCCCTCATGGCAACCCAATCACAATTCTCTGGCCAAACGACAAACAGTTTTTTTTTAAACGTAGGTGAAATAAGGGAAGTCTATATGTGTTCCGTCACACTCAAGACTTAGATACGTCTAGTAAAGGGACGACAGAGAAGAAAGATGCATTAGGCAGCGGTCGGATTAATTCTAAGAACATGCATACGAGTAGTCATCTGACAGAGGGGTATTAAAACAGTTTAACCGAATACGATTTTTGGAGCTAATAGTTTCGAAAAAATACAGGGAAAAGTTACGTTTATGACAAGGGGCAAGACGCAGATGCATTTAATGGAAGGGAGGTAAAAAGGCGAAGTTTCTCTTCAAATTTTGTGATTATTGTGTTTGACTTTGTCTAAATTTTGATTTGCATTTGAAAGAAAAAGAATATAAGGCGATAAATCAACTACCGCTTCTAGATGCCCCTCCATGCAAAAAAAAAAAACCGCACGTTCATCTAAAAGAGAATGGGCGTTCGGAAAGCACATGCATATTGTGTTACAATCGCTACGCTTGAGTAAAAAAACACGTGGACGGTGGAAATAATGCTGGTAAGTCAAACCTTTGTTTGTAGCGCGAAAATTTCCAAGCATACGGCCCGAGGCAACCGTTTGCCACATAAACACAAGGACGATCGGAGATTTCTTGAATAAAGGTGCTTATGCGACTTTCAACACATTTTTTGTAATATCGTGATAGTTCATATTTTTATTTGCTTCATAGATAGGACGAGGGGAGTAGTAAAGATTAATTTTAACATGAAAATGATACTGAACTTTTAAACTAGATGCATGGCTTGTATTTGCCAGCGGATAGGCAGGACCCTTAGAATAAACATGTCTTTATTTTTTACCAATCACAAATGTCTGTTTATTCATTTTATATCAGTACCAAAAAGTAGATCAAAAGCCAGCACATTCAGTTACGTCAAAACGTAACATCACCGAGGATAAGGATGTTCAAAGAAATCGCTGAACGGTAGGCAAAGCGTGCTATCCCAACTGTAGGCAATATGTAAGGGTATTGTTCGTTTTATCACTTATGTACAATGCTTGCATTAAGGTCGCGTGTAGTTCGATCTATAATGGTAAAAATTCTGGAAAGGACCAATTTACTCAACTGAAAGAACTCCTGACGAAACTGAAAATGCCATCTCTGTAACGGAAGGAAATGCGGTAACTGAAAACGTCCCACCCCCACCCCCACCCCCTCCCCACCCCGTTATTTTCTAGTTCCGGAGTTTTTCGCATTTCTGATCGGTTCATCATTTTACTGATTAGTCTTTAAGAGTGCTCAGGATCCCCTCCCGTAAACACAATTTTGTAGAACTTCACGATCCTTTTTGGACCTTTCTTGTATGTTAGCCTAATACATGTCCCAGTTTGTACTACAATTCCGTTTTAAACTTTACGTATTTTTTCTGCATGTAGGGATATAATGCATGCAAAACTTCAACAGCTGCGACATGCATGTTACAAGAATAACCAACTGAAATGCATTTGCATACATTATTGCAAAAAACTTTATTGTTCTGATTTATCAATTTGTCATTTGTAAAAATATAGTTTCGCAACTGCTCCGCCGTCTCGTTGTTGGCACTTCCTCTGAATCTGAATCTTTACAATGGTTCATGAAATTTAAACAAGAAAAAAATTCGTCTGGCCTTACATTTTCCTCGACAAATATGCTGAGATAACCCCTTGAAATAGTCACCGGCCGTCTCCGTCTATCGTGAACCGTAAAAGCTAGAAATCTCTATTAATCCGTGGGAAACAAACGAATTTTAGTAAATATTCAATTTTATTTCTTCTATATTTTGATTCGCTTCAGTAAACTTTGCAGTAAATTTGTTTTATTGTATGTAATTTAATGCTTTTTAAGCATGAAATTTTTAGAATGAAAATACAGAATGTGCATTAAGTAAATTTAGATAATTTGATAAATTCAGAAAATGTACAGGAGACAAATTAAAAACTGTACAAATGAGCGCTTTAGCCCTCTGATAGGGCAAAAAACATTTTGGGAAAAGGAGAAAATGCTGGTTACCAGCATTTTCTCCTTTTCCCATAATGTTTTCAAAAGTCGTCTTCTCCAGGGTCGTAAAAACCAGGGATTGTTTTGTAACGGGTTAAGCAAAGTAAGTTGGCCTAGCTGACCTTTTGTACTCAAACTTCTCCTATGTCTATGTTAGAATTGTCATTATGGTTTCAAAGTACATGTAGTGCGCTGCAGGAGATTGCATCAAAAATCGAAATAAGTCATTTGAAAAATACCTATCGTAGAAAACAAAACACAACTTATTTATTATCTCATAAGAACCTGTCAAAAATCTCAACTATAGGTTACGTCATCATTACGTCACAAATTTTTTGTAAGGTTTTGACAATTACTCTTCAGCCAAGACGGAACATTTCCGGTCGCGCCACTTCAGGACTGAAAACAACTTAATTCACAATGAGACAAGATTATTCCAGTATTTGGCACCTTTTTGAACAAGCCCCTTCAACATGGAAAACAATTGGGACAACTTTAATAAGACGTGCAAACAGATTTTATGCAAATCGCCTATTTAGGGACGGGAGAGTTTGTTCTAATGTTATGTTGTATTTGTACAAAAGATTGCCTGCCTGCGATACTTATTGTCAATAAAAACCTAAGTTGGTCTGAACTCTTTAAGAGATGTGTGAAATGAGAGAAGATTCTTCCATATTTGGAAGCACTTGCAGGTGACGACTTCACTGTTGCTAAAATAAAATTTGGCTTTGTCTTTCAAAAGGTAGAAAACGTCAACGTGATTATGTAACACATGAATGCATAGGAAAACAATGTGGCTAAGGGAGGAACTGTTCGATAGACCAATTTCTTCCTTACCAATAATGTTTTCCAAATTTGCCAGTTGCAAAAAGAGAAAAAATAAGTCCACAAGTGAAACTAGTAGTTTCATAATTATTGACAAAATTTACGTGTAGATGGTTTCATATGTAATATGAGCCGGAAAGAGATTGGGTCACTTCGTCTCTTCCTGTAGAACACCATAAGAACACATGGTGTTTCTTGTAAAATTCGGTGGCTTGTTATTACCTGATTTATTACGATGAAGTACCCAATCAAATTAGCATGCTCTGATCGCTTTATGGCGAAGTTCTGGTTTTACTATGAACATTTGAAACGTTTTATAGCCTTATAATTTGTATTCTTGGCTTACCTTTACTTTTTTACAACTCTTTACAAAATACAAAAGTTTTAATCTGCCCCAACTTGGATCTTTTTGCAGTCAATAAATTGGGTGTGACTTAAATGATGACATTTGGCTTTGAAATGGTGTAAAACATTTTGAGAAAAAGGGAAAAATTTTGTCACCGGGCATGTTCTCAAAGGCCTCTTCCTCAGGGTCGTTGACATTCTAGATAGTTTTGTAAAGGGTTACAGATCCGTTGGATCAGTTAGTATTATTATTGAAGTCTGTTTTGTGGCAATTTTGATCCCAAGAAGGCAGATACAAGCTGAAAGATATCTACATGTATATGTGTTGCAACGTGAGAAAAGGTGCACTCGGACATTTGCGTCACATGTCGTCACGGATCAGCCTGCGAGGCAAACGAGGCGGCATTTTACGATTACATTATTAGTTGTACGGTCAGGTGGCAGGGGACTTGGAAACTTGTTCACGGCTGTGGTTAATCATGTCGCCCCGAGCCGAAGGCGAGGTGGCGACATGATTCACCACAGCCGTGAACAAGTTTCCAAGTCCCCTGCCACCTGACCGTACAACGAATTTATTATACTGCAAACTTTTACCCTTTCAAAGCGCGTTAAGTGAAATTTTCCTGCTTTACAATTTCACGAATCAAGTACGCTGACGAAATAGAAATTCCCTTCTGAATGCCCCAATTTAATGAAAACTGACGTCACTGGAAACTAGTGTCACTAAAACGTGCAGTTTGGTGCATAAACGTGCAGTTTGGTGATCCATCGACGCCGCCATTTTGGTTGTTGTGTTGCACGTGTAGTGATGTTTACGGAGCACAACAAAAGGGAAATTGGCTTTACGTGGTTTTTTCCAGGGTACCTGATATATGTTCCTGGCATGGGATTAGATTACGAGAAATTTCTTTGCAATATAATTAAGAGATTTTGTGCTACAGTAGACTGGAGCAAAACAAAAATGTTACGAAGAAACGAAAAGTGTCGTTTCACATTAGACGACACTTCACGCAAATGTCCGAATGCCCCTTTTTGCCTGTTGCAGGCCATTATAGAAGCACCTGTCTCAGGTGCTGTTGGGGTGCTCCATCGGTGTTAGCTTGATATACATTTGAGCCGTGCTCTTACGAAAGGGTTTTTTTATGCTTTTGCGTCGTGCATGGTATTAAGCAAGACATCTTATGATTATGGATCCATATATTGAACTCTTAGGTCATGTGACTTGCAGAAAATTTGCCAATAGCACAAATGGTCTACCCATATCAGCCTTCATACACTGCATGCGCAGACTAACACAGTTATTGTGGTTGTTGTTCTTGTTGTAGGTAGATACATCACCCCCCCCCCCTTTTCACAGAGCGAAGCTCGTTTATTTGATTTGGTTTTAAGGTTGTTTTTCAACAATATTTAACTCATATACCGACAATACCACACGTATTCATAGTCGGACACAACTGAGTATGGGAACGTCAGCTTGTCGCATCAAAACTTTTTCACGGGTTCGAACTGTTTGCCGATTGTAGTCATTCTTTCGCGATACCTGACTGTGTTTCCCGGATGCAGTCACTGACATAAATTAACCCCCATCCGGCCAGATAAGTGATGTTAAACTTGAAAGCCGATGGTAAAAATCTCAAAGTTCTGCTACTTAAAGGTTACTTTTTGGGGAAAAGATATACGTTTTACCGAACAGTGTAGATCCAAGATCAGACTGCACATTCTGTGCAGTCTGATCTTGATCTACACTGTTCACAACCTTAGACACTAACTTATCATTGGTGATGAGCAATTTCTCCATGTTCCACAATGCTTTCAAGAGTGTACATGAACATAACCAACAGGTACATGTATGTAACGTGATCTTAGACAGTAATTTTCCTTCTTATTATTAGAAAACAGTAGATTGTAATAGAATCCATTCTGACTCAATAACCTTCCCAATAAGGAATGTACGAAATGGTCCCCCACTTAGTGCATTTACCAGACCCTTTCGCGTGCAAAATGACCCTTAAATCTTTACCAAACGACAAATTCATAGACTGGTCTAAAATTGAAAGCATTTGCAAACGACAAAAAAAAATGTGACTGAAGAATCGAAATTTGATTTGGGAAGGGTAGAAAACGTTGTGGGAAAAGCAGAAAATTCTGATTACCAGCATTTTCTCCTTTTCCCACAATGTTTTCAAAAGGCTTCTTCCTCAGGGTCGTCAATAGTCGTCATTGTGTGGTAAAGGGTTGACTTTTTAGCCATTTACTTAACAATCTCAATTTTTAACGACCCAGGAAAGTGTATCTTTTGAAATCTTTGTGGCAAATGGAAAATTGAGAAAATACTGGTAATCAGTATTTTCTCCTTTTTCCACAGTCTTTTTCATTTCAAAAGCAAATTTCATCGATTGATTGACGTTTAACCCTTATCCTGCTAGATAACTAACTTGAAACTTTCAATGCCATTGTAAAAACTCAAATTTTGTTGCTGTTTTTGGAAGGTATCTTTGGGAGAAGGATATCTCTTTATTGGACAGTGTAGATCCAAGATCTGACTGCACATTCTGTGCAGTCTGATCTTAATCTACACTGTCCGCAAAAGGTCAGTGAGTCCCGCTTAGCAGCCTAATGGTTAACTTGTCATCTGGAAATGCTTTCAATTTGGAAAAGTCTTAAACGTTTTGTCATTCGGTTTGAATTAAACTGTTACCAAAAACAATTATATTGACCTGTCCAAATTGAAAGCATTTGCAGATGACAAAATAAATGTGACTCAAAAATTAAAACTTGAGTTTAGAAGAATACAAAAAACTGGGGGATAAAGGATAAAATGCTGGTTACCAGCACTATCTCCTTTTCCAACAATGTTTTCAGAAGCCGTCTCTTCCTTTGTTGTTTAAAAGCCTAGACTGTGCAAGAACATTTTTTTATGACAAGGTTTTCCGGAATAGTTCATTGCTTTACGAAAAGAAACTGTTGTCGACAAATAATAACGTGATGATTTTGGTAAAAGAAAGGGGGGGGAGGGGGGGAGAGGTTGTAGAAAAAATGATAATAAGGAGTTATCAAGACGTCTCCAATAGGGTGACTCGTCAAATGATAATGCGTTAATTTTGGACATAAAAATAAAAAAGAAAGAAATGAGGAAATAAGCTAATGACAAGGTATTTCAAATGAACTGATGACTCTTTTTCCTTCTTTTTAACTCTTAACCAACCATCAGAATTTTCACCTGTTCAAATCGAAAGCACTGACAGACGACAAATGGAAAAGTAGCTCAGATGATTATATTGATCTGTTAAAGCATGGGAAACATTTTAACTTTTTTTCTTTTTTCCACAATGTCTTCAAAAGCTTTCCTTTTAAAGGCCGTTAAAACAAGATATAGTGTGGAAATGAGTTAAAAGAAAAATAATTAAAAACTCTTGTGTCTGTAGATGTAAAGATAAAAACTTGTAAAACATCGGATTTCCCCTTTTTTGGTTATTTCAATGTAATTTTTGCTAATGAAGACGATAATGATATAATTGTAAATAATTATTCTGCTCTTGTTTATACCTTGACTAGTATTATTAACATGTTGAAATAAGCACAAGTTTGTCTTTAAAAGAGACCCTAATGACTAAATATAATTGCTATTTTTTTCCATCATAAAGAGGGTAACTTCATATGTTATAGTGACTTTGCAATAGGACAGACAGTGTAGATTCAAGATCAGACTGCACAGAACGTGCAGTCTGATCCTGAATCTACACTGTCCGAGAGATAGATATTATTCCCCAAAACATACATTTGAAATAACAATATTTTGAGTGTTTATTATCGAACTGAAAATTTCATTTTAGTTACTTTACAGTATAAGGAATAATACCATAAACCATTCAAGAAATGTAACTCCTATAGATATCAGCTGACAAATCATGACAATACATCCGAAGGGACCCTTTTGGATCTTTCAATGATGAGTCATACAAAAAGATTAATTAACCCTTTGGCTGCGACTGAGGGGTTTCGTGGACAGTGTGGATTATGATCTGGCTGAACAGAACGTGTAGTCTGGTCTTAGAGCTATATTGTCTGATAAGAAAACATAAATTAATTTTCCTCCCACCCCCCTCCCCCACCACTTCCCCCCCCCACACACACACACAAATGGATGGTAGGTTAAGAGTTTAGATAAAACTGTCATCATTTTTGTAGAAATTTAAATTGGTGCCAACATGAATAGCTAGCCAGTCTTGTTGTTGCTGTTGTTTATTTTGTAAATAACGCCCGGTTGCTTTCAATAGCTTTTCAAACATGTCGTGGTAACTGGTGCACCACTGACCCATACGTTGTTGGGGTTTCTTGAACCAATTCTATTAACAACATTCTCGTCAAGCCCCTTGGGACTTTCGATCATAAAAAAAAGTTTCGAAACCAGGGCCCGTATTCACCAACCATTTTTAAGAACGTTCTTTGTCGCATTCTCAAGAATTTTCTACATTTGTAAGTAACATAACTTCTGACTGGCTAAACCATTCGGTTTAGCCAATCAGAAGTTGTGTTACTTACAAATTTAGAAAACCTTGGATAGTAGGACTAAGAAATATTCTCAAGGATGGTTGGTCAATACGGGCCCTGGTTTAATTGTGATGGAGCGAAACTGAATCCTGTGGAAACTTTCATAATCCTCGGATAAACGTTCAGCCAAACCACGAGTCCACAGTGCTGGCCACTCTGTTTCAGTGTCACTCGGATACAGTGGCAAAGCATGCCACAAAGAATAAAAAGGCGGGCAAAATAGCCTTGTTTGCCCTTTTTATCAAAAGACAGGACTACAAACAAACTAGACGCCGCTTAAAAAAGAAGTTAACTTATTAGTCCGTTTTCATTACAAAGGAACATGTCGCTTTCAAAAAACTTAATTACGGGCAATTTTGTATCAATTAGTCTATCTTCCTACCACGGTTGTTGGTTTCAGTGTCCCTCCTGCCCCACCCTTATCATCTCATCTCTACATCGGAGGAACCATCGATGGCAAAGGTGTTGGACTTGCAATTATGTCGTACTAGTACGATCCCCAATGACAATGTAAGACCTGAAAGAGTGCCCACGGGTAAGACACTGCAGTACCCAATGAGGTATTATTGAAATCAAGAAAGGATAACAGTAAGGTAGGTATTATATCATTGAATAGGCGTTGAAAGCGGTAAAACACTGTAAAATAGCTTTTTCTCTGTGTGAGAAGTTGTGAAAATCTTTTTTATACTCCCGCAAGACGAATGTTTTCGGAGGTATACTGGAATTAGCCTGTCTGTCCGTGTGTCCGTCCATGGGTCCGTCCGTGTGTCTGTCTGGGTATACAATACTAGTAATTTTGTTTCGCGAACTCTTATAGTTTTCCTTCAATTGCATTGAAACTTTGAACATATATATACTGATCATATATTGAAGATTTGCAAGACGCAATTTTCAAATGTCAACTCTTCCTGGTTGAGGAATTATCTCCCCTTAAACTTGACACATTTTTTCTGTCAAAGCGCTGGCGGGCGTATTAAGTCACATCCAGTGACAGCTCTAGCTTTTTCTTTTCAGAAGGAAATTTGCTGTGATAGTGATACAGTAGCTAAAATAAGTGATGCCTTGGCAAAATATGGTGAGATTGCATATCCTTGGTGCATTATATCAAGCCAGACATCACATAGCTATGAATCTATAGACTTCAATATGTTCGACAGTCGAAATTTGCTGTGATACAATAGCTAAAATAAGTGATGCCTAGGCAAAATATGGTGAGACTGCATATCCTTAGTGCATTATATTAAGCCAGACATCACAATTGGCCTGCAACACGCGAATAGGGGCGTTCGGGCATTTGCGTAAAGTGTCGTCTCGGATTAGCCTGCGCAGTCCGCGCAGGCTAATTCGAGACAGCACTTTACGGCAATATTAGATTTTGTCCAACAGTCGGCTAGCGTGAAACAGAAAATCACACTCGATCGGAAAATTTCGTCTCGGATCAGCTTGCGCGTACTGCGCAGGCTGATCCGAGATGACACTTTTCGCCAATGTCCGAATGACCCTTTTCGTGTGTTGCAAGCCAATTTTAACTATGAATCCATAGACTCCACGATGTTTGACTGGTCCTTTGGCACGCAGAAAAATTACTAAAAACAAAAGGTTTCGACCCAGGTTAGCCTTTGCGGGACTGCACAGGATGATCTTGGTAGAAACTATCTACACATGCATTAAACTCCCTTTCCATCGAGCATGGCTTATACCTCATGGATTTATGATGGCTTTCTTGTACTAGCTCAAATTACGTGTACATGTAGCCTCGAGTGTCCATATTTCGTGATGGTAAGGAAACATAATAAAATTAAGAATTAAGTCAAGAAAATGAGCTAAAAATTATTTGCCTTCACAAAAAAATCACTTCATATCACTTTCATAGGAAAAGAATGACTTGGATAATTAGTTTTCGTGTTCAATGTGCTTAAATAAAAAAAGTACCGTCGGCCTCCTTGTACGAACATGGCGTGATCTAATTCTGGTGGCTGGGCGGTAGGTCTATTTACAGTAGACAGTCGAAGATCTTTGCATTTTTTTTTTAGATTTAAGGCAAAAGATGTAAATCTTTTAAACAAGATAATTTTGTTGATTTTCACATGTATTTGTACGGTATTTGTCTGAAATTCAAGGGCTAGATCTATAAAACATTCGAATATTGGTAGGTTTGCAAGCGGAACTATCGTGTGACGTCATCAAACTATGTGCTTTACGAGACATACACAAAAATCATCGGAATAAGGACACTCGACGATATGTCTTAACATAACGAAATAATCCCATGTTTTGTCAACTAAAAGGTAGAAAAATTTTGATAACATTTTGGAGAAAGGAGAAATCGCTTGTAACAAGCAATTTCTCCTTTTCCCACGATGTTTTCTGGCTTTATAGAGAACTTCAGCTCATTGATACCAATTTCAAATTTGTCCCCAGCGTATATTTTGAATTTGAAAGTGTCCAAACTCTGACGTCTATATATATACATTGAGCTTTAAAGATTTAAAAAAAAAAACATTTATGCACGAAGAAAAACGAGGATTAATAGTCCAGAAGGAAACTACGAGTATATTGTCGTACCTTCAACGTCAACGTGGGAGTCCACAGGCGTCCCCGGGGTCCTTCTTGACCCTTGTTATAGCACCCTGTGACTAGATAACATAATTTTAGACTGGTCCATAGTGAGGAATTTGCAGTAAAACTGGCCCAAATCATAAGATTTGTATTTGAAACGCCAGAAAATATTGTACGAAAATGTTAGAAACAGGCATTTAGAACTGCTTTTCTAGCGATGTTTTCAACCACTGCCTTTCGTTTAGTAACATTATACCATACGAGAAGCTTGTAAACATGTCAGCCTTGAAAGCTTTTGCTGTCAGCAATTCCAATATGACTCAAGATGAAGAATTTTGTCTCTAAAAGCATCGCTGTAGAAAGCAAAGGAAGTGCTTTACTAACTCTGTTTTTTATTGCCTCCCACCTTTTTTTGCCAAAACAATTATCTTCAGGATTTTCGATACATGGGACTATAATAATTGGCCTGCAACACGCAAAAAGGGTCATTCGGACATTTGCGTAAAGTGTTGTCTCGGATTAGCCTGCGCAGTCCACACAGGCTAATCCGAAACAACACTTTCCGTTTTTATGGAATTTTCTGTTTTGCACAAGTGTACTGTAGCAAAATCTAATGTAGACGTAAAGTGCCGTTTCGGATTAGCCTGCGCGGACTGCGCAGGCTTATCCGAGACGACACTTTACGCAAATGTCCGATTGCTCCTTTTCGCCTGTTGCAAGCCAATTATGATAAAGGATTAAATCAACAGAAAGAGATAAGGGAAGAAGATACTAAACTGATTGAAAACAAAACCTTATTGACAGGAATAATAAATCAACACATTGTGAAAAGTCATAAATTCACAATATGAAAGAGAACATAACGTGTGGTCAAACGCCATCATTTCCTTTGATTTTGGCCGGAAGAGAGCCCCAATACAGTGTTCCCTATTCTTAAACCCTTTCTCGGGGCCATAGATTAAAAAGAAGGGGCTTTTGCGGACAGTATATATCCAAGATCAGACTGCACATTCTGTGCAGTCTGATCTTGCATATATACCGCCTGCTTGTTAAGTCGTTCATCCAAGTCTTTAAGATAGACATGGTTCTAAGTTTGAGTAAATTGTATCTTCAACCGTCGAATGAGGTCCTGTTTGTATATATCTGGCGCCGAAAGAGTTGAAAGAATTTTTAAAGATCTGATAATTGCAGATGATTGTTGGCGTCATGTCAATACATTATCTTTCGCTGACGACAGTCTTGCGTCCTGCCGCAGACCACTATGGAAAACATTGTGTCAAAGAAATTAATTGTAATTGCCTTTGATTCTGGACAGCAGAGACCGTAAGGGTACCATTTCGTGTATGTATGATTAAGCAAAAGCAATACATTTACAGTATTAGCTAGAAACACAACATTGTCCTCAAACATTGAACATAACTATATTTTACAGTGTTGCACGTCCTACTTCTAGATCGAAACTTACAGTTTACCTATGGACCAGTGTGGGAGAGAAGTGCAAATTGCCATCGAGCACTATCTTTTCTCATTTTTTGTATTGTGATGTGAAATATTTTCATATGTGTTGTCAGCTACTACCTGATTGAAGAGTTATCGAAAATTTCTGCTTGTTTCCAGACAGACGGACGGACAGACAGACACACGGACAGATGGACGGACGGACGGTCTTACGAGTCGGACCTTGTGAGGTCGAATTGCTCTTTATTCAATGCAACCGAATGCAACCCCACTAGAGCATTTTTCAACCCCACTAACCCTAACCCAATACCTACCAGATGGACGGAATGAACCCCATAGAGACTAAATGTACACCTACACCTAACCTCACAATGTCGGGCTCGTAAGGACGGACAGACAGATGGACGGACGGACGGTCTTTCGAAACGGACCATGCGAGGTCGAAAGGCTCTTTATTCATTACACCCAAACAACCCCACAAGAGCACCTTTTTTTAACCCCACAAGCCTTACCCATACCTACTAGATGGACGGAATGAACCCCATAGAGACTAAATGTACAGTTACCCCTAACACCACAATGTCGGGCTAGTAAGGACGGACGGACGGACACACAGATAGACAGGCAGACAGGCAGGCAAGCAGGCAGGCAGACAGAACATTTTATTGTTAACCTGGTACAAAGTACATCGTCATTTAACAAAAACGTATTATCAATGCTCTAGCAAAACGGGCTTAGTGCATTTCCGTGATACACGATACCAAGTAAATCATCACATGATCATGGAATAATGAAATATGCTTTGTCTAACAACCGATTAATCTTGAGGAAAACTGGTCCTTTGACTTGCAAAAAAGCAAAAATAGCAAAAAGTTTCGGCTCAGTTCAGCCTGCGCGGACTGCGCAGGCTGAACTGAGTCGATACTTTTTGCAAATGCATTCATCGGGCAGAACTCAATGTCCAGAAATGTTATATACACAATAGCAGAAATTGAATAAAATACGTATGCCGATAATCTATTGGAAAGTTAATAAGACTTAATCGATTGAACGGAGATTAATTTACTTCATGTGTCATCTGCAAATGCTTTCAATGCGGACCAGTCCAAAGTTTTGTCTTCTGGAAAAGTGTTAAAAGGTTAGTGTTTCAGAGGGAAAAGCCATTGAAAATTTTACAATACGTCAATCTGTGATTATTTCTTAAGTAAATATTTGTCGGTTGTAGCGCCTCTATTAAAACGCTTTACCTCACGACAAAGTTTTAGAGTGGTATATTTTAAAAGCAGTTGCAGACGACAATCTAAATGAGGTGCAACTGTATGATCAGCCCCTGAAGGCTGAAAACATACAAAACAATGTGGAAAAAGGGAACTAGAAGAAAATGTTACAGGAAAATTAAAAAAAAAAAAGCAAAAAAGGGGCCAATATGGCCCTGGGTCGCTTACCTGAATGTTTGAGAGGACCATAGCCATTTTTTTTTTTTGAAGCATTGAAATTTTGGAAACAAAATCATTATTTTACCAAGCAATTTTGAAACGGTCATCTCTAAAAATCGTTCCGAAATCTGTCACCATTCCTACAATCATCACCACAGCCATGTTTTTTGACGAATTAGAATTCTGCAAATAAATTTTGAGATATGTCATCAAACGACCATTTCTTGAACAAGAAAGAGCACAGGCCCGATTGTGATTAAAAATATTGAGTCGACCAAGAGCACGGCATGCGGATGCCAACAATTGGCTGTTGGGTGCTGGATAGTAAGTTTAAATTCTAAAAGGAGGCATAATTTGTGCACAATTTGTACATAATTAATTTTAGAGTGACCATGTTGTATGGCTTGCTCTTTTTCTATATAGTGAACAATTATTCTAACTTTCAAGTATAGTGTGGAAGCTGAGATATAACAAGATGTCAAAGTTTTGCACAAAACAACGCAGATGACGACAACAGGGCTATGACATTACATCGACGTTTTCTTCCAGAAAAAAGCTCAGCTAAAAAATGGGGTATGATATAAGGATCATTTCTCTAAAATTATTTCAAAAACTGAAAAGTGGTTTCAGAGACGAAGAATTTTTAAGAATTTCTAAATGTCCGTATAATGCAAATAGCCCCCCCCCCCACCCCCCAGCAACCACCACCACAGCCATGTTTCTTGACGGGTCAAAATTTCGCGAACAATTCCAAAAGGGGCACCCAGGGAACATTTCTTTGAAATTATTTCAAAGTCTGACCATCAGATCCAGAGGATATGTTTTTAAAGAATTTCTTATAATAGGATATACCATTTGGTTCCCATGGCAACCAGAGTTTATGATTCAATCAAATTCTGTGAACAAAATCTAAAAAGGGCCTCCCAAGGAACAGTCAAGCTAATTTTGGTCCAAACTAGCCTAGTAGGTTAGGTTAAGATGTTTAAAGATGTTGACGACGACGGACGACACACGACGCACGACGGACGACACAGAGCGGACACAGGGTAATCCTAAAAGCCTTCCTTGAGCACGTTGTGTTCAGCTGAGCTGACAGTATCACCTCTTTTCGCTATAATGTTTCCCAAAGAAAAAAAAATCGATTGGAAAATGAGTTCATTAATTTGTGAGAAATGTAAATGAAAATGACCAGCAAACGATTTTTGAAGGTCTCTAACTGATGAATCGAAAGATGATCATTCCTGGGCATGGCAAGGAACTATGTACAACTTCCCAGCTCGAGTCTTAGCCACACGACAAAAAAAGTAGAAATGTCCAAGTTGCAAGCATCTGCATAGATTTATTTTTGATACAATAGAAAATACTGTCGAAAAAGGGGAAAATGCTGGTTACCTGATTTCAAATGATGATTTCAAGATGCTCTGTCCTTTCAATAAAATTGGGATTGTGTGCTATTAAAGGCTTAATGCGGGTAGAATCGGGGGGAGGTAAGAAATAACCAGTTGAAAGTACTTAACCCATTACCAAACGACAAAATTTTAGACCTGTTCAAATTGGAAGCATTTGAAGACGACAAAATAAATGTTGTTGAAAAATTGAAATTTGTTGATGGATGGGTAGAAAACATTGTGGGAAAAGGAGAAAATGCTGGTCACCAGCATTTTCTCCTTTTCCCAAAATGTTTTCAAAATGCTTCTTGTATAGGGTCGTTTAAAGTCGGGATTGTGTTAATGGGTTGATGTAAGGTAAAAAACCTTATTTTAAAATAAAATGGAATTCGATTTCATAACAATAATCAAAATCTATAATGCGCTGGGACTGTTTTAAGGAAACATTATGGTGATAGCATCTAATCATTTTCGTCAATTTCAACATTAAATAAACCTGTTTCAGCTTTTTACCAATCACAAGGTTTTATAACTAAAATAATGATGTCAATACGGCAGTTTTTTGTATGGAAATCGTTAAATGCATTCTTATTTGTAAGTATCTTTGTGATACAATCTTCATGCAACAATACTTCTCATATTTTCACATTATGCGAACCGTGAACGTATGCGAGTGCAGAACATAGCTATAAATCCTGCAACCTTGATGGGACATGTTAAATAACGTATCTTGCAGTAACTATATTTATTTTACATCGATTGAGAAACAAGTTCTTACAACTTATACTAATCTCTCCCGATCCTGCTTCCTGGGAACTACACCAGTACTCGCGCCGAACTCAGGACCTTTAGGTTATGAGGCCGACGCTCTACCTCACGGACATCACTGAATGTTACTGTACATTGAAGGCAGTTAAACAAGATTAAAGTCGTGCAAATAATGCACGAAATTAAATGTTAACGATGCATCTTCACTTTTCTTTCACTATTTTTCTTTCTTTATTTATTCTATGAAACTTCAATCAACCTCGTATCTTCATGCCAAATATTGACCCCAACGGTTTCAAGGTTGCACAGATTACGGCAGATTGAAAATGCATTTCATTGTATTGCCGCTAGCCATAGACATAACAAACATAGTTTTCGGTTTAAATGCCTACAGTTTCCTTACCTCATACACCTTATATTGATTTTTTATCTACATTTACACAGATGACTAGATTAATAACGCCATCAAGTTTTAACAGCATTTGTTTACTCTTTGGGTGTAGATATATCTCTTTAAAGTCTTTTGAAGCACATGTATGTGAGAGTAAAAAATGTTAAATAGCTTGTAAGTAAGATAATTTGAAAGATTAAATGTACGCTAGACCCCGATAAACAATAAAGAACGCCAGGGTGGACGTTTAGTTGCGTTGAGTACGCAAAACAACATCAAAATACGTTAATCTATTGTACAGAACCGTCACTGCGCGATACACTTACGGCGTTTTAAACTAATCAGCGACGTGTTCTTCTCCGGTTAAATGTTTTGTCGTTGGTTCAAAGCCAAACGGCTATTTAAGTCTAAACTGGTGCAGGTTGAAGTACAATGATGTACATATACGTGAAATACGTTACTAAAGTACGTCAAAGTACCCCCAAAATACTTTCAGCCGCGTCACGTTTTAGAATGCTCTTGGGCGTTTAATCAAAAGGGAAACTAAAGCGCGTTCAGCGAAATTTTCTCTTTTTTATAATCTCACGAATCGAATATGTTGACGAAATAGAAATTCCCGTCTGAGTGCCCCAATTTAATGAAAACTGACGTCACTAAAATGTGCAGTTTGGTGCATAAACGTGCAGTCGATCGATCGACGCTGCCATTTTGGATGTTGTGTTGCAGGTGCAGTGATGTTTATGGGGCACTAGAAAGGCAAGACTCCCAAAGAGAAAACAGCTCTGAAATTGCGAATTTTGGGTGTTTAAAGGCTATTTTCTTTTTTCCTTTCTTCTGAAATTGCTTTGAATTTCAACCAGTCTAAAAACTTTGTCGTCTGCCAAAAGAGTTCAATTAACGATGAATTTCCGATGGGTTTACCTGAGTTTTGTATCGGCAAATGTTGCCAACTTTTATGTCTCCCCCCAAATCGCATTGTCTTGGTCATAAAACTTACACTTGCCAGTATCTTCACAAAGTGTATTCGGTGAATAATTTATTTCCTCATTTATCCTACTTCTAATGGTCTATTCAAGGCCCTTCAGTGCCAGGTAACACTTTTGGCCTGTAAGTTTAACCCTCTCCCAAACGACAAATTTTAGACTCTTCCAAACTCAAAGAGTTTGCAGACTACAGTTTCAAATTTGATAAAAATAGCAGGATCCGAGTTCTCCAAATGGATAGAAAACACTGTGGGAAAAGGAGAAATTGCTCGTTACGAGCAATTTCTCCTTTTCCCACAGTGTTTTCAAAAGACTTGTACTGCAGACACGTAAAAACCAGGGCTTGTTTGGGAAAGAGTTAACCCTTTATCCAAACAGTCCTTGGTTTTAACGACCCAGAGGAAGAAACTCTCTGAAAACATTGTGGGAAAAGGAGAAAATGCTTGTAACCAGCATTTTCTCCTTTTCCCACAGTGTTTTCTACTCTTCTAAAGTCAAGTTTCAATTTTTGAGCCACTTTTACTATGTCGTCTGCAAATGTTTTGAATTTGGACAAGTCTAAAATTTTGTCGTTTGGTAAAGAGTTAATGCACTACATTTTTTGCGTTCACTGCAGATCAAGATCAGACTGCACAGAACAAACAGTCTGATCTTTCATCTACACTAGAAGATATATTGAGTTCTTTTTTCTAGTGATAAAAACTTTGGAGTAAAGATAAATAAATTCTTTATATTGGCTTGACCGTTTTACAAATCGATTCACCACACTTTTCCAAGTTTTAACGAACCCTGAGAAAAACACTTCGGCAACATTGTGGGAATAGAAGAAAATACTCGAAACAAGCATTTTCTACTTTTTCCACCACGTTTCCTATTTTTCCAAGGATAAATTTCACTTTTTGAGTCAAATCTATTTTGTCGCTTGCAAATGCTTTCAATGTAGACAGGTCTAACATTTTGCTGTTCGGGAAAAAAGGGTCGACAAATTTAGTCATTAAATCGAACTTAATCAAAGCAGTTTCAAAAGTAAGACTACTTACTCCCACCCCCCTCTCTCTCTCTGTCTCTCTCTCTCTGTCTCTCTGTCTCTCTCTCTCTCTCTCTCTCTCTCTCTCTCTCTTCTCTTTCCCTGAAGTACCGTGAGGATTGGACAATGTAGATCTGATATAATATTACAGTCATCTTTCACCAAATATTCTCAATTGTATTCTAAGCCTATCCTAGAATTTGAAAGCAACGCAATTTTATGATTTGCTAAACCATTCAAAAGTTGTGTTACTTTCATATTCAGAAGCTTTTTTCACAAAAAGACTAAGAAAGTTCTTAAGAGTGGTTGCTGAATGCTAACCTGGGCTCGTATTCACCAACCATTAGTTTCATTTTTCAGCATTATGTCTAAATGAAAGTAACAGAACTTCTGATTGGCTAAACCATTTGGTTTAGCCAATCAGAAGTTCTGTTACTTTCACTGTTAGACAATCTTGAAAAATTATAGACATAGAACGTACTTAAGAATGATTGGTGAATACGGACCCTGGATTCAACTTTCAAGATCACATTCTTTGCAGTCTGATCTGCATCTTTAGCAAGGGATTTTACTGTAGCCTTTGCTTGTGAAGCGGTAAAGAGCAAAATCGATGTGATTTGACCCTTACCAATAAATCCCGTGCTCTAGACCACACCGAGCAAGCAGTCTTTTTGTAAACATTGTAGACAAAGGATAAAACGCTGATAAATATACTTTTCTCCTTTTCCGAAAATGTTTTTCACCGTATTATGAAAACGTCCCAATATTCATCCCAGGAGCTTTGAATTTGGATAATTCTAAAACTTTGTCGTAGGGGAAGTACGAGTAAGCTCCGATGAAAGTTGCGTGTTTCTCTCTGATACGCACTTTGTTTATCGTGGGATAACTACCTCAGCGTGAGAATTACCCGCTTCACCGGTCCGTAAAAAATCGAGATTTAATTTTTATGGTGGTTTTAAATCTTTCTGTATATATCTGGTTCTTCTCTCTTGATTCTTGGAACGTTAAATAGGGAAAAAAGGAAAACTCGAGAATCGGTATGTTACATCTTTTTACAAAAACAAATTTCAAAATTTCATTCATTTCATTCTGATGCGTAATTATTGCAAGCGATTTTGATTTTTTTTATTTTGTAAGTTTGAAAATCAATATATATGTAATTTTAAGATAAACCCATTATCAAACCACAAAATTTTACAGTAATCCAAATTAAAAGCATTTGCAGACCACAAAATAAGTGGAAATTTAAAAAAAAAAAATGAAATTCGTGAAAAGTTAGAAAGCACTTGGGGAAAATGCTGGTTATCAGCATTTTCTCCTTTTCCCACAATGTTTTCAAAAGCTTTTTTCAGTATCGTTGAAAGTCAGGACTGAGTTGTAAATGATGAATGTACAAATATTGTGGCAAAAGGGGTACTCGCTGGTTACGAGCATTGTTTTCAAAAGCACTATACTGCAAAACGAAAAAAATGTCTGCATGTCTAAAAGTTACAATTTTATCAAGAGTTTTTTACGAAACTTAACTTATTTGGCTAAATCTATATTGCTTTAGTTATTGTTATTTTTTTTTAATGTTATCTAAGTTTTCCATTATACTAACTCCTAAATGACATTTGAACGGATGTATCTTTTAATAGAAGTCGAATTAACCCTTTCCCAAACAATCCCTGGTTTTTACGGGTCTGGAATAGTAGCCTTTTGAAAACATTGTGGGAAAAGGAGAAAATGCTGGTAACCAGCATTTTCTCCTTTTCCCACAATGTTTTCTACCCTATCATAGGCAGAAATCATCTTTTCAGCAAGAGTTGAATTGTCGTCTGCAAATGCTTTCAATTTGGTCTAGTCCAAAAGTTTGTCGTTTGGGAAAGGGTTAATAAATCATTCAGTATTTACGATACGGTATTTTTTGCACTTGTCAAAACTGAAAGCATTTACAAGGAAAATAGTAACTTTGGTTCAGACGTTCAGATTTGTCTTTGAAAGAGTAGAAATCATTGTGGGTAAAGGAGAATGTGCTGGTAACCAGCATTTTCCCCTCTTCCACAATGCTTTCTGAAGGCTTTTTTCCCAATGGTCAATAAAAATACGGACTGTTTGTTAGGGTTAGGTTCTCAAAGGTAGAACAATTTGGAGCAACTGAGAGTTCAAATGTTCTCTCCATCTGTCTCTCTCTCTCTCTGTCTCTCTGCTCTCTGTCTGTGTGTGTGTGTGTGTGTATGTGTGTGTGTCTCTCTTTCTCTCTCTCTCTCTCTCTCTCCCTGTCTCTCTCTCTCTCTCTCTCTCTCTCTCTCTCTCTCTCTCTCTCTCTCTGTCTCTCTCTCTCTCCTCTCTGTTTCTGTGTGTGTGTATGTGTGTGTCTCTCTCTCTTTCTCTCTCTCTCTCTCTCTCTCTCTCTCTCTCTCTCTCTCTCTCTCTCTCTGTCTCTCTCGCTCTCTCTGAAAAATTCTTTTCCTTTCCTTTAAATCTATTAACCTTTTTTTTTCTTTCTAGTTTCAATATTCACAAACGTGCGATCTGGCCTCACAGGAAGGAAAGCAAAACAATTCAAGGGAAGTCACCGTAATGTGTTAAACTGTGAGTAAAACCGGAATGAATTTCATAAAAGCATTTTAACATATACTTGTATGTAGTATCTTTATTACCCATTTATAACTCGGCTGGGCTGCTGCAGCTACTGTTGTTGTTATTGTTGTTGTCGAAACATTGTACATCCTTTTAAGGCTTAGAAAGTTTTTGAATGAGCAAATCCTAATCCGGTAAACCCTTTACCAAACAATCCCTGGCTTTGAACGACCCCGAAGACGAGAGCCTTTCGAAAACCTTGTGGGAAAAAGAGAATGCTGGTTACCAGCATTTTCTCCTTTTCCCACAAGGTTTTCTATAATTTCACTGACGATTATTATCATTTCAACTACATTTGATTCGTCGATTACAAATGCTCTCGAATTGGATTTGTCTAAAAGTTTTTCGTTTAGTTAACTAATCTGACCAGGGTTTACACTTTTCGCTTTTATGATATTTTCTGTATGAAAAGTGATCATTCTACCTTGTTATACAATCATTTTTGAGCAATCAGCTTCAATTCACCTTCACTATCTTCCATCTGTTTTCCTCTAATTGATGTGCGGAATTCCCAGAAAGTCCCTTTTTGAGTGACAGGTCACAAATGTATTCTTTATGGCTTATAGACTGAACGTATGATAAAAAAATATGAGAGGGCCAGAAAGGATGTGACAGGTTGACATGTGTATTTCCTCACCAATGCTTGAACTTTATCAACATTTGAATTAATGATTAACATGCAACATGCGTTGTTTAAGTGGTGCCATTATCAACCCGGTACCAACCAGTTACATCTGTTCATCAAAGATTTTTTTTTTCCAAGGGAAGTTAACCCATTACCACACAATACCTACTTTTGACGCCCCTGAGAAAGAAGCCTTTAGAAAACATTGTGGAAAAAGGAGAAAATGCTGGTAACCAGCATTTTCTCCTTTTCCCACAATGTTTTCTACCCTTCACAAAACAAATTTCAAATCTTCAGTCACCTTTATTCTGTCGTCTGAAAATGCTTTCATTTTGGACCAGTCTAAAATACTGACGTTTGGTAATGAGTTAATTAGTTTAAATAGTGCGTTTTCAGGATATTGAGATTGAATATCATTTCATCAAGTAAAACATCTTAAGTAATATTTTCACGAGTGGCGCAACAATCAGGCTGCTCGTTTGTTTGTGTAATTTGATCGTGACCTAAATTGTCAGCAAAACCGTCCTAATTAACGTTCGCTGAACGTTACATAGTAAGTCATTTTTGTTTGAAAGATACCTTAAACCTGAAAATTTTCTCTTGAAAAAAATGAAAAAGTGTGAATTGAACTGAGGGGCTAAAATTTCACAGAAAAGTACACAGAGAAATATGTTGTCGCCATTTATTTAAAGTGTCACCTGCCTATTTAAAACTGATAATTAATTCCATGTACGTACATTAATATTTTTTTCCGCGTTGATTGTGTGCATCCGAATTAATTGCAGGGCACCTTTTTGTATCTTCATATTTGAAGAGCGAACATTGTTGATGGGGCTTTTTTGTCCTCTTTGTTTGAAGAGCGTCGGAAATAAGGAACGGTTTTCAATCAGTTTGACCTGCCCCCTTTTTCTGAATTCATGAATATGATTTTTTGTGGTAACTAAATAACCATTTCTAATGGCAAACATTTCTAATCCCGAGAGCCTTTTGATAAGTTTCTAAAGGCGTGCATAAACCTATTTGTGAGTATTTATTGAAAATTTCAATGTAATTTTTGTCGAATTTTCATGCCAAAGAACATCTCATTTACATACGGTGGTTGATCGCTTGTAAATAAGAAACATATATTAAAGTTTAACACTTACCGAGCAAAATGTTTCTAGTTTTTTTTTTTCAAATTGATAGCATTTGCAGACGACAAATAAATTGTGACTGAAATGAAGAAATTCGGGAATAAAGTGGAAGATATTGTCAGAAAGGATGAAATAAAGATTTATCCTTAACTCTTTACCAAACGACAAAATTTTAGACTGGTTCAAATTGAAAGCATTTGCAGACGACAAAATAAAGGTGACTGAAAAATTGAAATATGTTCTGGGAAGGGTAGAAAACACTGTGGGAAAAGGGGAAAATGCTAGTTACCAGCATTTTCTCCTTTTCCTACAGTGTTTTCAAAAGGCTTCTTTCTCAGGGGCGGCAAAAGTAGGGATTGTGTGGTTAAACTAAAAAGTCCCAAGTATTAACAGAACAGAACAGAACAGAACAGAACCTTATTTCCAATGACTTGAACTATGTTCATCGCTATAACAAAGCTAATGCAAATATAAGAATACCATCTACATACATGTAACAATAGCTGACACTGAATAAATAAGATGTAATATATTATACATTTGCGGATATCACGCTTTGGTGCAGTAATATAATTTGATAACAATGTTCGACCCTTTCGAAAAAGACTCTTAAAAATATTGTGGGTAAAGGAGAAAAAGCTGGTAACCAGCATTTTCTCTTTTTCCTTCAATGTTTTCCATTCCATCAAAGACAAATTCCATCATTTAAGAACATCTAAATTATGGTCTGCAAATGCTTTGAATTTGGACAAATTCAATTTTTTGTCGTTTGGAAAAAAGTTTAACTCTATACCAGACGCAAAAATTTTGTCCAAACTGAAAGCATTTGCAGACGACAATTTCAGTGTGGCTCAAATGGTGTAATTTTTCTTTGATATAGTAGAAAACATTGTGGGAAAAGGAGAAAATGCTGGTTACCATGTACAATGTTTTCAAAAGGCTTCTTTTCCATGACCGTCAGAAGTAGGCATTGTGTAGTAAAAGGGTTAAAGTAAACATTTCAGTGCGCCATTAGAGTACCTATCTACCTATATTGACAGTAATAAATCTATCGAAAGTTAATCCACTAACAAGTTAATGTCCAGTCATCATTTTCGGACATGTCCGTTAAGCCTTTCCCAAACAATCCCTGGTTTTTACGAGTCTGGAATAGTAGCCTTTTCAAAACATTGTGGGAAAAGGAGAAAATGCTGGTAACCAGCATTTTCTTCTTTTCCCACAATGTTTTCTACCCTATCAGAGACAGAATCATCTTTTCAACAAGAGTTGAATTATCGTCTGCAAATGCTTTCAATTTGGTCTAGTCCAAAAGTTTGTCGTTTGGGAAAGGGTTAAATCTGGGCTACCGCTGAGGGTTTGAGTTACCATGAGCTGTTTCTATGTATAGATATATATAGAGGATATGTGTTTTTTTCGGTGAAAGATCGAAATTTATTTCATCGAGTGGCGCAGCCACGAGTGAAAATATTACCGATGGTGTTCACGAGATGAAATAAATTTCGATCTTTCACTGAAAAAAAACAAATATTCTTTTTATTTCATGCTTTTAACCCTTTCTGGGAGGAGTTTTATCAAAATCAAGCCCAGTTCTCTTCCGTTATTCCCCGTGGCGTACCTCTCCCGCATAGCAACGCATTATATAATTACGTCAAGCGCGAGAAATATAAGATATATGACGTCATATTTTCCATCTGGTTGTGAGGTACGCGCAATCTACCTTGGCAACAAGAACGTGAAAATCGGTATTTTCACTGGTGATACCAGTTTAAAATTGAAAAATATTTTCACTGCTATTTCTCGATATCCTACCGGAAAGCATGAAATAATACCTTTTAATTTTGTCATTTTTCTCATTAATACGGGCTTGTTGTCACCAACCATTCCTCATAGCATTCCGAGTGTAATTTTTCAAGATTTCCTCTAATTTTGAGAAAAAGGCAGATTCTAATCAGCCGAGCCATTTGATGTAGGTAATTAAAAAAAGTGTTACTTTCAAATTTAGAAAGTTCTTGTGAATAACACACAGAATGTTCTTAACTCTTTACCCCATAAGGCATGTCTATGGCATCTCTAAATAACAGCAAGGATGAAACCGTTTCTTATGTGTAAATGACGCCTTTTGGTAGCATAGAAAACATTGTGGCAAAAGGTGAAATTGCTCGTCACGAGCAATTTCACCTTTTGCTACAATATTTTCCAAGGGCTCCTACAATAAATATGTAGAAATGAGTATCTATGGAGTAAAGGATTAAGGATAATATGAGGTGAATGAAAACAGACCACCATCTCGATTTGAATTCGAATCATATATTCTGATGGTAAACCTTTCTTAGAGCACCAAATAAACCTGATAGACTTTACGAAGTCTAGAAATACGACCAAAATAGTTGCAGTTGTTTTTCAGGAAAACAGACAGTGTACATCAAAGATCAGACTGTACATCTTGTGCAGTCTGATCTTGATCTACACTGTCTGCAAAAACAATAAAAGTTATGAAAGGCGCCATTGACTAATTTTGAAGAAATTGTACTATTGGGATAGATCTTTTCATTTAACCCATTACCAAACGGCAAAATTTTAGACTGGTTCAAATTGAAAGCATTTGCAGACGACAAAATAAAAGTGACTGAAAATTTGAAATTTGTTTTGTGAAGGGTAGAAAACATTGTGGGAAAAGGAGAAAATGCTGGTTACCAGCATTTTCTCCTTTTCCTACAATGTTTTCTAAAGACTTCGTTCTGAGGGGTGTCAAAATTAGGGATTGTGTGGTAATGGGTTAAATTTCCATTCTTTCATTTTTTTTTGCGATTTTTATGACCGTGTGTGAAGTTATATATACCCGGTCAGTCGTTAACTTACTTATCCCCTCTCTGAGAGACCACAATGGGTTTCCTAATTGATCGGTGACCAATATGATATCGTGGTCATAAAATTTCGAGGGTGATAATGTTGTTTAATTTTCGTATTAGGTGTCAAATGGGTTGTATAACTCTTGATATCAGATTGGGGAAAAAGTTCATTCACGCCGTCAAGCTATATAACTTACTCATCAAGGGAGATAACCATTTTGATTTTTCGAATCATTGACTTTAAATCAGTAGTAACAACTTACTGGGTGTCAAAGGGTGCAGATCTGTACTTTTTTTTTTTGAAAGAAAGAACATGTATCTTATTTGACAAGTACAAGTGTACTTAGTCAAATATTACTTGATTCATAAATATAACAAAGCATGTGTCAAGGCCTCTCTCTCTCTCTCCCTCTCTCTCTATCAAACAAATTCTCTACTTCACCGTCCCCCCCCCCTCTCTCTCTCTCTCTCTCTCTCTCTCTCTCTCTCTCTCTCTCTCTCTCTCTCTACCCCCCCCAAAAGAAAATGCTCATAAGTGAGGATGACATACGAAAGGAATTTCACTCAATTTGTAAGCGTCCATTAGCTTGAAAATTATACCATGCACACTACAGTTAACCAAACCAATAAATGACGTTGCTATGACCCTCCAGACTCGGTAGCTCAGTCGCTACGGGCATGGTCTGACACCAGGGTGTCGCTTGCTCGAACCCCCCCCCCCCCCCGTGGGGTCTTTCTCTTACCGAGGACTGGTGATAGTAATTTGCATTAGAATTCATTCATTCTTCTCTGCCCATCATTATTTCGATGATGGTAATGTTGGAAAGCAGCCGGTAGCTTGGACAGTTGGAGTGATGATATGTGAAATACTGGAAACAGGGGCTCCGGGAAAGCATGGAAAAGTGCACTGGCTGCCGAGATATAACCGGAAAATGTTTAAAAATAAGTAGTAACACATCATATAAGCAAAATGATCAAATTATTTGCGGATCTCCATCGATTAAAAAGAAAAGAAAACGAGGGGAAAACGCCTATTCACTGATTCACACTTGAAACAAGTTTTAAGCAAAATAATTTGAAAACAGTAACGTTATATAAATAAAAATTGTGGAAAAAAAATGAGAAATTGCTCGTGACGAGCAATTTCTCATTTTTTTTCACAATGTTTTCAAATGCGGCCTGCTATAAGATATACCAAAACGGTCTACAGGGATTCATGGGTTGATACTCTGTCCATTATCGCCCTGTCATTATGAGATAAGATGGTCTCAGAGCTGATAGATACAGAGAGATAGCGATTGACTCATCTTTAATGTAACAGGATAAATGGGTTTGTGTGTGGTCGGGCTTGGGGGCTGGGTGGGGGAAGTGGTCAAGTGACCTTGACCATAATAGACTATCA
This sequence comes from Tridacna crocea, assembly GCA_943736015.1. NCBI lineage: Eukaryota > Metazoa > Mollusca > Bivalvia > Cardiida > Cardiidae > Tridacna > Tridacna crocea. The sequence goes on from OX031063.1 coordinate 7,527,451, forward strand.
AAAAGGAAATGAGCCATGTTATAGCAAAAGGGTATTCAATAGGCCACATCTTAGTGATACCACAATGAATCGTGTGGTACAACGGTCCTTTGACATACACAAAAGCCGACCAACGGCAAAGAGTCTAGACGCTGGTATTACTAGTGAATAAAACTAGTAATACCTGATATCACATAATGTAAATGTGCTGAGGAAGTTATCAAAACTGGTAAAACCTCACATCACGTAATGAAAATGTAATGTGCTGAGCGAGTTGATGAAAATAGTAAAACCTCATATCACATAATATAAATATGCTGAGGGAGTTAATAAAACTAGTAAAATCTCACATCACATAAAGTAAATGTGCTGAAGGAGTTTAATAAAGATGCTAACCCTCAAATCACATGATGAAAATATGGTAGTTTTTAAAAACTCTAAAAATTCCATATCACATGACGTAAATGTGCTGAACGAATTAAGAAAACTGGTACAACCTCATATCACATAATGTAAATGAGCCGATGGAGTAAATAAAACCTTTACAACCTCATATCACGTAATGTAAATGTGCTGAGGAAGTTAATAAAACTGGTACAACCCCACATCACGTATTGTAAATGTATTGTTTAATAAAACTAGTAAATTTTCAAATCACATGTAAATGTTGTGAGAGAGTTAATAAAACCAGTAAAAACCTCATATCACATGGTGTAAAAGTGCTAAGGGCTTTTAAAAAACTGGTAAAACTTCATACCACATAATGTAATTGTGTTGAGGGAGTTAATTAACCTGGTAAAACATCACGGCGTAATGTCAATGTGAGGAAGTGGATAAATGTAGTAAAACATCATATCACATATTGAAAATGTGCTGAGGGAGTTAATGAAACTAGTAAAACCTCATATCACATAATGTAAATGTGCTGAGGGAGTTAATGAAACTAGAAAAACCTCATATCACATAATGTAAATGTGCTGACGGAGTTAATAAAACTTGTGCAACCTCATATCAGGTTATGTAAATGTGCTGAGGAAGTTACTAAAACTTGTACAACCTCACATCACATAATGTAAATGTGCTGAGGGAGGTCATAGAACTAATAAAACCTCACTTGTATGAAATGTTAAAGGATCTTAAATGGTTACGTAGCCCTTTAATGTTTTCCTAAAAGAATCAATGCATAATGTCTGTGTGACCACATACTAGCTTTAGATACTACATGTAGGAGCAGTATTCTGTGATTAATCTTGGTATAGACGGATCAAATTCTAGCAAACACATAGAAAAAAAACTGAAAATCGTCCGACAAAAAATGATACCAGTGCAGGATTTTTCCCTTGAACCAACTTAAGTTTATTCAACACATATCTAGCAAAAGTATCATTGAACCTTTTATCACACAATCCCTACTTTTGACGACCCTGAGAAAGAGGCCTTTAGAAAACCTTGTGGGAAAAAAGAGAAAAATTCCCAAAACAAATTTCAGATTTTCAGTCACTTTTATTTTGTCGTTTGCAAATACTTTCAATTTGGACAAATCTAAAATTTTGTTGTTTGGTAATGAGTTAAAGCAATTCATTTTGTCGTTTGGTAATGAGTTAAAGCAATTCATTTTGTTAGATTTTCTGACTTTCATTTAGGTGTCATTTGACAGATACCATGTACACGGCAGGAGTTTGTAAGATTATGTTGCACTGATTTGCTGAGTTAACTTGTCTACATTCTCCATTTCTTAGTAACATGCTCACACTAGTATGTCCATGATCAAATATGGAAGGACAGTGAATAATATATATCTTTTATCCAGAAAAAAACACGCTAATTTAGTAGAAAAAAAAGTTGGATAGGTTTCATGAATATTCCATGAAACCATGAAATGGACTTTAGTCACACATATCTTAAACAACTCCAATGTATGCCACTGGACGGTTCGTTGCCTGAACCAATAGATATATCAAAATGATCTCTCTCTCTCTCTCTCTCTCTCTCTTTCTCTCTCTTATACCAAAGTATTTCAGTTTTACCGATGGCGTAAGCGGTCTATTTTTCGATGCGTTTGTACACATGTTTAGAGGTTATGCGCCGCCAAGAACTTCCGGTTTAATACCATTTCATTTTTTTGAATAGCGCTAGTGAAATAATACCTACACAATTTCTCAGAGTTCGAATGAGGTTTTCTTTATTTACTTTTTCATTGGACGACTTGCTACTTTTCTAAACACCTCATTAAAAAAAACTAGTACTTATGCTTGATACAAAGAGACTGAATGAAAGTTGTACTGATCCAATTTCTCCACCTCCCTCATTATTTTCAAACTTCTGTGATCAAAGAATCAACTTCATCTGCAGGAAGTTAAGCGTTAAAGCACGGATCATTGCCCTTCTTAACCTTTTACCAAACGACAAAATTTTAGACTGGTTCAAATTGAAAGCACTTGCAAACGACTAAATAAACGTAACTCAAAATTTAAAATTTGTTTCCAGAAAACCTTTGAAAACATTGTGGGAAAAGGAGAAAATGCTGGTAACCAGCATTTTCTCCTTTTCCCACAATGTTTTCAAAAGGCTTCTATCCCAAGTTCGTAAAAACCAGGGATTGTTTGCTAAGGAATTAACCCCACAGAGCGTCCAATCAACCCAACAGACAGTTTCACTCTGGTAATAAGATCGAAATAAGTGCAGTCGAAAAGTCAGTCTTGTCCAAAACGTCTCAACAAGACGGACATTGAAGATCAAAGATCAGACTGCACGTTTTTTGCAGTCTGATCTTGATCTAGACTGTCCGCAAAGCCAACTCTAGTTGTCTAAGGGATAGAAATACTTAATGAATCCATTAACAAGATGGAATGAATGATATAGGGAGATAGAAATGCAGGGTCGAATTTCCACTTTTGTTTTAACTTCACGCATTTATGATTTTTAGGACTTTGACTCTGCCATGAATGGGGTGGGTCTTGAAACTTTTTCTACTTCATGTCGACCACTGCAAACGATTTGCATTTAGCGTAGATCAATCGAAAATAAAATGGGATAACACCGCTGCTTTATACTACTGCTGCTGCTGCTGCTGATGATGATGATGATGATGATGATGATTTTCGTGTTCCGAGTGTCCTTGGCTAAAAGCCCTACCCTTATCCTACTGACACTGTTGCCGTGGTATTACTGGGGTTTTTTTCGGTGAAAGATCGAAATTTATTTCATCGAGTGAACATCATCGGTAATATTTTCACGAGTGGGGCAGCAGCCACTCGTAAAAATATTACCGATGATGTTCACTCGATGAAATAAATTTCGATCTTTCACCGAAAAAAGCAAATATTCCATTTATTTCATGCTTTTTAACCCTTTCTGGGAGGAGCTTAATCAAAATCCAGTACAGTTCTTTTCAATTATTCCCCGTGGCGTACCCCTCCAGCATAGCAACGCATTAAAATATTGCGTCAAGCGCGAGAAATGTAAGTAAATAACGTCATATTTCCATCTGGCTGTGAGTCACGCACAATATACCTAGGTCACTAGAATATAAAAATCGGTATTTTCACTGGTCGTACCCGTGGAATATCGAAAAAATATTTTCACTGCTATTGCTCGATATCCTACCGGAAAGCATGAAATAACAGTCACAATACCATTGTCAAAACCAGAAAACCCAATATCTGCGCCAAGGGTTATTTTCAATAGCCCTCTTTATCTTGATCAAACTTGCTACAAAACTGTCAATCAGTTTTCTACTGCTTTTATCTAATCTTCTCGAGTTTCACACATTTTTCATCGGAAGAACATCCCCCCAAAAACCTATTACAATCCGTTCACGACTGCCGTCTAATCTGATCGTGGTTGTAACATCAGCCAAAAGAGAATTTTGGTATTTCACCCCACCCACTCCAAGGGTCATGTCTGGGTCAGCGCTTTTCGGCATAAGGTTGGTAAAGCTTCTATCGAATAGTCTTTAAAATTGTTTCCAGAAATCATAATCGTATTGAACTAGCAGTCTAAATTGCATTCAAATTCTAATTTTTAAATATCAAAGCAAAACACTCACTGATTGACTGAATCAAATTATCTGCAGCATGCGAAAAGGAGCTCTAAGTCAATTGCGTAAAGTGTCGTCTCGGATCAACCTGTGCAGTCCGCGCAGGCTAATCCGAGACGGCAATTTACGTCAAAATTAGATTTTTTTCTCACACGAGCGAAAAGTGTCGTCTCGGATCAACCTGCGCGGACTGCGCAGGTTGATCCGAAACGACACTTTACGCAAATGTTCGAATGCCCCTTTTGGCCTGTTGCAGGCCAAATGGTTTAACCAATCTAACATTGTGTTACTCTCAAAAATGTGGAATTAGACTAAAGAATGCTATTTAAGTGGTGTCCGTGGGTTGTGAGGTCCCGAGTTTCGATACTTCGGACAATGCAGATCCAAGATCAGCCTGAACGATCTTTGCAGTCTGATCTTGATCTAAAACTTTCAATTAGACAGTAAAAGCCCAATTGTTGCTATTTTAAAGCTATGTTTTCGGGAACAATATTTTCCTGTCGTAGGTCTAAGATCAGACTGCACGTCCTGTGTAGTCTTATCTTGATCTACACTGTCATCAAAAGGTCAGTGAGTTGCGCTTAGCAGCCTTAGATTTAAAAAGAGATGGAAAAAAAGCGTGGTGAATGTAGAAAATTTCAATCCTCCCCCTCCCCCCACCGAAAAGTTGCAATTTAGGATTTCCTTACCGCGTTTACGGAAAGGATAAAATACTTACTCTCTCTTACTGAAAGGAAATCAAAATAAATGCGAGTTTAATTTGTTGTAATATTTCAAGTTTAATGGACATTTTTATTTTACAAACCGGCTTGAATTTTATGGTGTTTTGGTCAGCGGTCACTGATTTACGATATTGGTGAAAGATGGTACCCCGGCCTGTGTGATTGATATACTGCAATAGCCAACGTCCCATTTCGATTCGTCCCTTATGGTTTCGGTGGAATTTTCCTTTCTAATTGGTGGTCAGTATTTTGGGATAAAAAAAAAGCAAAAAAGTCTAATTTCAGCGTCTTCTTTCCCCCCCCCCCCCCCCCACGATTTTTTTCCTGGCTTAAACTTCAAGGTTGTTAAAACCAAGGGGATTTTATGCAGGGTTCGGACCAGTATTCCCAGTATACAAATTGCATGTTTAAACCAGTGAGTCATGCATGACTCCTCATTTAGATAGGGAGGTACATGTATTGGCATTTCTTTGCTCTAGACAGAGACTGTTTGGGCTCCGCTTTATGCCCTGGCAACATATGGACTTTGAAAACAATGACCGAAAAGGAGCAATATTTTGCGAGAGAAAAAAAATGTTAAAATAGCTAGTAATATCATCAAGATCCATATTCTGAAGCAATAAGGAGGTTAAAGAAATATTGCGAGAAACAAAGTCAGTTGCTTGTAAAAAACGAATGCTTCTTTTGCCACCATAGTTCTAGTTTCATTAAACCAAAAAAAAAATACATGTTTTTTGGTCATGCTGTATGGAAAGGGGACTTAATTAATCTGCAAAAGGTTTCGATTCAGGTCAGCCTGCGCAGTCCGCACAGGCTGACCTGAACCGAAACATTTTGCTATTTGTCAATTTTCTGAGGCTCAGATGGCCACTCACTCGGTTGTTAAAAAAGAATGAATTTTATTGAACCATGATTATGTGAAAACTTGCTTGGCATCATGAATCACGAGGATCCATCAAGCCCCCTTTTCACAGAGCATGGCTCATTCATATTTTCATCAGAAAGTGTACGTGAGTGGTTACATAATAACTCTTTACCAAACCACACAAGCGTGTTCTTGCCAAAAGTGAAAACGTTTGCAAATGACAGCATAACGTCGGCTTACTTCAAAAACCTCTTAACTACATCTTGTTTCAAGCTGTAGTTAAGAGGTTTTTAAAGTAAACTGATGATAATTCTGACTCGAGATCTGAAATTAGTTTTTGAAAGTGTAGAAAACATTGTGGGGAAATGGAGAAGTTGCTGGTCACCAGCACTTTCTTTTTTTGTTATAATGTTTTCAAACGCCTTCATCCCCAGGGTACGTAATACTCGGGATTTAGTGGTAGATTATTTATTACTTGTCAAAACTCAGTTGTAATCGACCACAGTAACTGATTAAAATATTTGTGGCTGACAAAGCATTGTCTACATTGTTGGGTTGACTTGTGCCCCAAGAGGACAGGAGTCGGGGCTCTTGCCCACAGTGATGGCATCTCGCCGCAGACACAATCTTGACACGTTTGCATGTAGACTTGATGTCAGACGATTTTAATGGCGTTGGTGAGAGAATCAAGAGTGACTAATTTTTAGTGTGTTGAATTTTCAAAAAAAAACATGAAGTTTAAGCTTGAATAATTAGCAACATTCTACTAAAATGGTGGACTCATAAGTATGTAATCTGCCGGTGTAATGCAGAGAAATGACCCTCCCCTACAAAATGATCCATGGGTCATTTTGTAGGGGATGGTCATTTCTCTGCATTACAAAGAAGCCTGTATCTCAGTTTGCCATATACAGGATTTAAAACCTCCGTTCGTTTGTTCGACTTTCCAGCCATGCAAATTCATGGTCTTTGGATTGATGATAGCCACTGCAACAGGACTCATACTTCTCTCCATGAGTGCTGTTCATTAGTCTCCACGATGGTTTTGCGGATAAGCAGCCAATATACTTTTGAGAGAATGTTATGCGTAACTCAAGGAAGCACTGATAGGTGCACGTGCCGCCGCAATTTAACCCTTTGCCAGACGACGAAATTTTAGACTGGTCCATATTGAAAGCATTTGCAGATGACAAAATAAATGTGACTGAAGAATTGAAATTTGTTTTAGGAAAGGAAGAAAACGTTGTGGGAAAAGAAGAAAATGTTGGTTACCAGCATTTTCTCCTTTTCCCACAATGTTTTCTAAAGATTTCTCTCTCAGGGTCGTCAAAAGTAGGGATAGAGTGCTAGTGGGTTAATTGTTATCTCAAACTGAAAACAAATTATTCACTCATGTGTACTTTGCGACAGCTGTTCTTAGAAAATTTTATCTTTTTTTAACAACGACTTTTTAAATACGGTTGATTGAAACATGTGAATACAACCTTCTTGGTCTGGATCTAAAATGTAGCCATTTTGAAATCACGGAATCACAGCGGTGCCAAGGGGTAATTTTGTTGACATAACTGTGAGTTTTTCATACCTCGGAGTCTGGTGACAGTTTAATTTCTTATCAGGTATTTTGATTGGCCATTACCTAATTGTTATTATTACGTCATACCTATCCCGCAGACTGGTTCTCGAAACATCGCTAAGTAAGGGATAGAAAACGAGTGCCGTGGTATATGGGAAATATACAACGAGCGTTAGCGAGTGTATATTTCCCATATATCACGGCACGAGATTTTCTATCTTACTTAGACCACGTGACTATTTATTCATGCTTTTTACGTCATATGCTCATATTTATAGAAGATAAAAAGCCTGTTACAAAATTGAGTCGTTGTAATTGTTAAAATGGAAGTTTTGCACCTGGTTCAAAAGAGGCATAAGTAAGGTACTAATTTATATCAAAATGTTAAATTATTCATTATGATTTTAATAAAAGTTAACCTATTTGTGGATAGTTAAGATCGAAATTGTATTTGTCGGCAAAATTTTGAAAACGTTATGTTTCGATTGATGTAGATTGTCAAAGATAATAGGGGCCTTCATCGGTTAGAATTTACTATGTGTCTCTTGTAATTAGACAGTACTAGTCTATTTTATTACGAAACACATGGAATGTTGCTGAGAAATATTGTTCAGGTTTTTGTTGTTGTTGTTGCAATTATGTTTAATACGTAAATTTCAAGCAATTTTTGTAAGCAATGTCAACATGAAAACCTTGTAAACTTTGTAGAGCCATTGGGCTTAACCTGTAGGCTGCTAAACGCGACTCAAGGATTTTTAGGGGACAATTTAGATACAGATCAGAAAGAACAGAACGTGTATAATCTGACCTTGGATGTACACTGTGCGGTATTAAAGCGATATTTTTCCATAAAATATCTTTGAAATAGCCAAATTTGGGCTTTTATCATTGGTTTGAAGGTTTCTTTTCACTTATTAAGCAGGTTAAGGGTTAAACATTACTAAACCAACCTATTCATGTGTAGGTGCACTGATACGTTTAACGCCAATGCAAACTAAAGCTTTAGCTGTCGAATGTGTTGTAATTTCTTAGCGAAAACAAGTGTTTAATCCTTCTCAGATTGAAGTTGTAGAAAGGCTGTAAAGGCAATTGCATGTTTAAAGCCAAAATGTGAATATTGCACTTTTAACCAGACTGAAGCTTTATTTTTCTACCGCCTAAAGCGCATTCCATTCAAGAGGTTGCTGTAGTTAATCGCTAGTTGAGGGCAATACTATTTGTATAGACTTTGAATAGTATTGCACTCACACATGAAAATGTTATGCCCAGTTCAAATCATACTTCAAAATTGTTTTACTGCGAAGGGTACATTTTGCCCCGACTCGACATCGCAAACAAAAATTGTCGGAATTCACTTGCAGGATATGCTAGCATAGTATATCCAGATATACAACTGCGGGAGTTGTATCTTCGATATATACAATGGAAATACTGAACGCTGATTGGTCAAGTCCCTACAAGCGTGGTCTAATGGATGTAATTCAGTTTCACTGACACTACTAAATGTTTTAGCATCTTTCGGTTAAAAGTCAGTCTGTCTGAAAGTTAAACTGCATGTAGACATTGAACTAGGAAGTAATTATGAAACGATTTATGTCCTAGGTAGATTGATTTGTACAATTTGTATAAATCTCATTCGACTTGCCGAGCACCGATGTCTCAGTCGGTAGCGTGCAGAAATTGAGAACAAGGGGGGTCGTGGGTTTGATCCCCGGCTCGGCCAATTTCTTTCCGAGGATTGATGATAGTCATTGTGACAGGATTCATTCTTCTCCCATCGCTGACCATTGTGTCGATGATGATAGTGTGGGAAAGGAGCCAGTGACTTGGAAAGACAATAGTGCGGCGTACTGGTAAAAGAGACTCCAGGAAAGCAAGGCCGCCCCGATATAACTGAAATAATGTAACACCAAACAATAAATCAACTTCGTAATAATCTTACCACACAATTCATGGACTTACTGTTCCAAGGGCGAATCATCCAATCAAAATGTTAAAGGTCCCCTGGTGGCCAAAAAGAAACAATACGAATGTTAAATGCTGTGCAACCTCCGTTCAGGCTGACCTGAGGCGAAACTTTTTGCAATTAGTCAGTTTTCTGTATGTCCAAGGACCAGTTTAACTTATGATTCAGTCAGTGCATGGTCAGACAAAATGGATATGACGAATCCTGTCAATCTCAATGATTGCTTTCTGAAAACCTTAACTCCGGCTTTACCAAACGACAAACTGATTTAAAACTCAAACAAATTGAAAGCATTTGCAGACGAGAAAATAAACCGGACTCAAAAATTGAAACTTGACTTTAGAAAGAATAAAAAAAAAACATTTGTGGGAAAAGGAGAAAATGCTGGTAACCCACAATGTTTTTAGAAGGCTCCTTCTTCTGGATCATAAAAACCAGGAATTGATTGGTAAAGGGTTAACTAGTTTTCGCCAAGTGATCAGCAAGTGGCTCCAAAGATTGATTTCTAGATTATCAAAAGATTCGAACCCAGAACTTCTGTGGTGATAGGCCTGCCTGCAACGCCCTACACCTATACTATGGTCTTCGTTAGAAGTATCAAGAAACCTCACATACAAATACAGTCTGAAAAGGGTTGGAAAGGATAAGCGTCAAAATGTATATTTTATCTGATCTATACCCTTTGCAGAAAAAAAAAAAACCAAACGCTACAAAGGTAGAGAGAGCAAACCTCGTGGACACAGTAGAAAATGCTTGCAAAAAGTACATCTTCCTTTTTGCACAATACTTGTCCAGTTTCCAGAAAGCAATTTTAATGTTTAAACCATATTTGATTAAACGTCTGCAGATGCTCTAAATATGGACATATCCAAAATTATTTCGTCTTGTGAAGAGCTAATCCTTTACCAGACGACAAAATTATAGACTTGTCCAAATTCAAAGCATTTGCAGACGACAATTACAGTGTGGCTCATATGACGCGATTTTTCTTTCTTTTGGTAGAAAACATTGTGGGAAAAGGAGAAAATGCTGGTTACCAGCATTTTCTCCTTTTCTCACAATGTTTTCAAAAGGCTTCTTTCCACCGGGTCATCATTGGGTGGTAAAAGATTAACTCTTTGCCAAACGATACAATGACCTATACAGAAAGTATTTACAAACGACAGGTGTTAGCTGCAAAGATTTTTCATATCATCTGAATCGAAAGAAAACATTGTGGGAAAAAGAAAAAAATACTAGCTTCCAGCATTTTCTCCTTTTCCCACAATGTTTTCCAGAGCCTTCTTGTGTCTTGGGATCGTTTGGTATAGGGTTATAATGACAAAGGGACTAGACAATCTGCTATAGAAAATTGCTGCTAATAGCCTTTCGCACATCGTCCACCCAGTCTAATATTTATTGCCACAGTACACCAATATTCGGACATTGCTGGTTTACTTCTGCCCTTGTGAAAATAGATACGAGCACAGTAGGATTCCTTGATGTGGAGTATGTAACTTTTTTTTAAGTTTATGGGTATGTCAGTGCGTAGTTTGGTCCTCTGTCTGTCTGTCTGTCTCTCTCACTCTCTCTCTCTCTCTCTTACTCTTTCTCTCTATCTCTCTCTCTCCTCCTCCTCCTCTTCTTCTTCTTCTTCTTCTTTTCTTCTAATTCTTTGTTTTCTTCACCTTCTCTCTTTTCTTCTTCATTTCTCTGTCTGTCTCTCTCCCTCTTTTATTCTATCTCTCTATTTTTCTTAATTTCTCTGTCTGTCTCTCTCTATTTTCCGTTATTTCTCTGTCAGTCTCTCTCTTTATCTGTCTGTCTGTCTCTCACTCGCTCTCCCTATCACTGAACATTTGGTGACGAATAAAAAAATAATCATTTTAACATAGTTGAAATCGCGCGTTTGACTTCAAAAGGGCTTCTTTTCAACTGTGAAGTTATCTCAAATCTATAGATTTTGGAGCCTAACACAACGTTAAAATTTCAATTATTTTTTTCAGTCATATATGATACAACAAGCATAGTTCGTTCAGTTCTGTGCGTGTTGTAATGAGACAAAACTAGTTGGTTTTCTTTGAAGTCGAAAAGTAACTTTTTTGTCATCTTGTCTCTGTTTGTTTATATTTGTTTTTAAGTCAGTTTACAATGTTTAAACCCTCAATCAAGATGATAAACTTTGAACTCGACTAAATTGAAAGTATTTTCAGGGGACAAATATTAATTTAATGAAGAAATCTGTCTCGGATCATTTTGAAAACATTGTGAGAAAAGAAGAAAATGCTGGTTATCAGCATTTTCTTCTTTTCTCACAATATTTTCAAAAGTCTTTCTTATCACATGAAGATCCAGGGATAGTTTAATAAAGGGTTAATTTGCTATCTCTGACTGCAACAAAAATTACTTAGCTGCCAATATACTTAAACCCAAAGTATTGCGATTTTATTAGATGTTGTCTCATGATGAAAAAAAAAAAAAACTGGTGCCGATTCAGAATTAAATTTTACGTTTGTTGATCATCCCTGAGATGGAAGACCTTATAAAACATCGTGAGAAAAGGACAAAATGGTTTTAACCGTCAGCTCTTCGTTATCTGTTCAAAACTATTTCTTCATCTAGTGAGACAAATCTTAACATTTCGGACACTTTCGATCGTTCAATGACGCTAAGGAAGAAAACAGTGTAGAAAAAAATCAAAGGACTGAAAGTCCTGAAAAGCGGATTTGTTGAACAGTTTCAAGCTACGATTTGATGTAAATTCCCACAATGATTTTTTAATTTTTGGCGCGAAATCTAAAAATACCTTAAGAGGCTACATAGCCTTTTAAGGGAATACCATAAAAAAAATGTTATTTTATGGTTCTTAATTATTGATGATTTGTATTGTTTTTTCATATAAATTTCAGTGATATATATACATGTATTTTTAATTTGGTGTGATGTGAAAAATCTAAATACCCACCTTTAAAGTATTTTCTCCTGTTCCAATAGTGTTTTCAATTATATGAGTGAACTTCAGTTCATGTACAGGTATCATTTTCTTTTGTCTGCAGATGCATTTAACTCTTTCCATATTATAGGCAACACCAGAAGCTTTGATGGACAGTGTGGGTCTAGATCAGACTGCACAGAACATGCAGTATGATCTCTGATCTCCACTGTTCCCTGCTTCATTGTAGATTCATGACCGAATGGTTTCTTGATCTTGCAGAAGAAATGTATTTTTAGCCTTTGAGACAATGCAATTAATTTGTTCAGTAGTGAAAGCGTTAAAGTGCCTAAAACTTGTCATATGCGACAATAATGAACAATGAAATGGCATTAATTTGATTACCATAATTGATTAAAAAACAAGAAGTAACTTATGCATAGATGGTTGACTTAGACTAACCTGAACAATCTTGCAAAAATTAACTCCCATCTAAATGTGGATCTGGGGTCCTGCATGGCTCACCAGTAAAGTGTAAGACTTGTTACCTGATGGCCCAGCCTCATTGGATGCACAATGTTTTTTTCTGCAAGAGTGTCCTTAGGCAAGACAATGCAGTGCCCTAGCCCAGTATGTGTACTATTTAAAGCCAGACATACAGAAATAAGCTAGCTGTTGCAGTCATATGACTGAAATAATGTTGAAAGTGACAGTAAATATCATTCAATTAATCAAGTGTGGATCTAACATTGGCCTGCAAGGTTAACTTTCATCTAACATTTCTGTCAGCCTCACAAAATGTAACTGTTAAGTTTTTGAAAACATTGGTAGACCAACAGATTTTCAGTTTTCATTCTTACTTAACTCTTTACCACACAATCCCGAGTTAAGAACTGTGTGAAAGATGCCCTTTGAAAACATTGTGGGAAATGGAGAATATGCTGGTAACCAGCATTTTCTCCTTTTCCCATAATGTTTTCTACCCTATTGAAGACATATTCCATCATTTGAGCGACATTAGATTTGTCGTCTGCAAATGCTTTCAGTTTGGACATGTCCAAAATTTCATTGTGTGGCAAAGAGTTAAGTCATTTTCCCCCACCCCATTTCACCATGAAGGATACAAGGTAAGTGTGGCAATTATATTATCCCATTTTGAAGGATGTTCAGAAAAAAAACCTTTGAAACAACTTATCCAATTGGCTGAGGTGTTTTTTGTCTGAGACATTGCTTTAAATCAGATTGAAAATATTAAGAGCTCAGCCTAGGGTTTGTAAACATGTGAGCTTATACACTAGACATAATGATTCTATCATTCTTTTCTATAGCATTTTAAGCATTTCTAAATTCACCATTGTTCATCATTATGCAAGACTCTTTTAAAAGATTGAAACTTCTGTACTCAAACATTAAGGTTTTGATTTTTACAGTAGCACTTTACAATTCTAGCCTTAGCACAATAATTTCTAAACTTTTATATGGTTGGTATAATCATATAGACTGCAAACAATTCAAATCTAAAATAGTGTGGGAATAAGAATGGAATTTTACTATATTAGGCAGTCTGATCTTACTCTACCAGTACACCTGTTACAAACTATTACAGACTGTCTTCATTCTGAGGTATAAAGCATGCATTGTTTTGAAACTAGTATGGTTTAGTTAAAAAAAAAAACAATACTGGAGTCCTCTCCGGGTAAAAGAAATAGTGGTATTTTGTACGCAAGTTCTTACTGAAAGCACAATGTCCTTTCCATAACTCTTAACACACAGAATCCTTTCAAGGTTCCTCTTAATTACTACACAACTTCAAACTATTAATTTGAAAATGAAATACAAAATCAAACTAGTAACAATAATTTGATTGTTCAGGTACAATGATTTCTTCTTTTCTTTCATAAGAATGTTCTTGATTTCATTCCTGAACTAAAAAATGTACCTTTCTTCTTTAAATAACTGAAAATTTACCTTGTATAGGTTTCATAAAGAAACAAGTCAAGAAAAGTAATGATTGTACAAAAGAAAGTAAGGTCAACTCATGCAGTGCCACAAATATGAACTTGAAACCTTCATGAATAATTTGATGGTGACTATTTTCTGGTTATCAGTGACTATTAGAGTCAACACTGTTTCAGTCTTACAGTGTCAACAATTCATCCATTTCTGTAGCTTTTGGGTTTTACTACGGCTAGGCTGGTTCTCTGCTGTGTCTTGTCTATGGGCATTCTACAAAATCCTAGCATCTAGAAGAGGATAGAACCTGTGATAATCCATAAGTGGTCAAAACTGGTCAATAGTGGTCGACTTGTAGAAGTCAATTGGAAATTTAAATGGTCAGGTGAGTTTTAAAACGGCATTAGGCTAATTTGTGGATGACTTGTTGTGTGGATTTTTTTCCCTCAGATAAGTTGATTTCATCAATGTGAAAAAGGGGAGTGGAAAAACTGTTTTGTCCCTGCCAAGGATACTCACTAGCTGGCTTTTGCTACTTTTCCAAACTGTGTAGAAGCTCCTAATAAGGTCTTTAGGTTTCATGTTTGACACCTAAGTAATTGCTTGATGATAAGATATTATCGTGACTGCATACAAGTCGTTATTTCACGCTTTAGGAATAAAGCATGGTGTCAAGGATAATACCCCAAAATAGGGACACATAATTTGTCCCTTTGGTAATTTGATTCAACTCTTTACTAAATGACAAAATTGTAGGCTGTTCCAAATTGAAAGTATTTGCAGACGACAGAATAAATGTGACTGAAAAATTAAAATTTGGTTTGGGATGGATACAAAAAAAAAAAACATTGTGGGAAAAGCAGAAAACACATTTTCTCCTTTTCCCACAATGTTTTCAAAAGGCTTCTTACTCAGGGTCATTGAAAGTCGGGATTATGTGGTAAAGAGTTAAACCACACCCAGCTGAGGTAGACAGGGCCAACTTTCAAACTTTTAACTGTTTTGATAGCACTTTTTAGATGTAGGAAGACACTTAAATGATTGATGTATCCCTAACTACCGGTATTGTTTATTTAATCAGTTAATGCCTTCTTCATGTGTACCTCAAAATTCCTACACATTTTATATTTATAAGAAACCTGCATATTTCACATGTTTGCATATGAATGACTGTTTTTCTGCAATTTAACATGAGAGGTGGAGGGAGGGAGAGAGAGTGTGTGTTTGTAGAAACATTATCTAACCTGTAATTAGACCACGTTTGTAGGGATTTGACCAATCAGCGTTCAGTATTTCCGTTGTATATATCGAAGATACAACTCCCGCAGTTGTATATCTGGATATACTATGCTTCTATATCCCGCACGTGAATTCCGACAATTTTTGTTTGCAATGTCGAGCCGGGGCAAAATGTACCCTTTGCGGTAACACAATTTTGAAATATGATTTGAACTGGGTATAACATTTTCATGTGTGAGTGCAATACTATTCTAAGTCTGTACAATGTACAACCAATTAACACAGTATTGCCCTCAAATAGCGATTAACTACAGCAACCTCTTGAATGGAGTGTGCTTTAGGCGGTAGAAAAATAAGGCTCCAGTCTGGTTAAAAGTGTAATGTTCACATTTTGGCTTTAAACATGCAATTGCCTTTACAACCATTTTTCTAAAACATCAATCTGAGAAGGATTAAACACTTATTTTTGCTAAGAAATTACAACAAATTCGATAGCCCTTTAGTTTGGATGCGCGTTTAACGTGTCAGTGCATCTACACATAAATAGGTTGGTTTAGTAATGTTTAACCCTTAACCTGCTTAATAAGTGAAATGAAACCTTCAAGCCAATAATAAAAGCCCAAATTTGGCTGTTTCAAAGATAATTAGGGGAAAATATCGCCTTATAGGAAAGTGTACATCCAAGATCAGATTGTACACGTTCTATGCTTTCTGATTTGTATCTACATTGTCCACTAAAGGTCCTTGGGTCGCGTTTAGCAGCCTACAGGTTAAGCTCAATGGCTCTACATGTATGTACAAAGTTTACAAGGTTTTCATGTACGGCCTTGACATTGCTTACAAAAATTGCTCGAAATTTACGTATTGAACATATTAATTGCAAAAGAAAACTGAACAATATTTCTCAACAACATTCCATGTGTTTCGTAATAAAATAGACTAGTACTGTCTAATTACAAGAGTCACATAGTAAGTTCTAAACGCTGAACATCCCTATTGTCTTTGACACTCTACAATCGAAACAACGTTTTCAAAATTTTGCCGGCAAGAACAATTTCTATATCGTAACAATCCACAAATAGGTTAACTTTCAGTATTTTGATATAAATTAGTACCTTACTTATGCCTCTTTTTAACTAGATGCAAAACTTTCATTTTAACGATTACAATGACTCAATTTTGTAACAAGCTTTTTATCTACTATAAATATGAGCATATGACGTAAAAAGCATGAATAAATAGTCACGTGGTCTAAGTAAGATAGAAAATCTCGTGCCGTGATATATGGGAAATATACACTCGCTAACGCTCGTGTATATTTCCCATATACCACGGCACTCGTTTTCTATCCCATACGAAATGATAATGAACAAAAATTGTTTGCTTGAAAAATAAATGACCTCTATGCAGGTTTAATAAATAGAGTCATTCTGACAACCTCTTCAGTTGACCAGCAGTACTATCTTGTGAATTATGATCAAATAAAAAAGTGCCTTATTAATAAAAACTATGATACTGATGATAATATATAATAAACCTTCATGTATAGGATGTAAGATGACAGCTTTTAATATGGGCAACTTCAAAAAAAATGAAGCAAAAGTGTGACATTGGGGGTCAAATTTCAAACCTGTTTTATCATGGAGCTTTTTCTATTTTTTTGACTAGGAGACATCCAAGTTCAAGGAACAAGCACTTCTACACGCAAAAAAAATGTAGAACTTGACCAAAATTAATGTTTTAATATTTTTTTCATCAATTTTTTTCAATTTGTTAGTTGACAAAAGAATTGATACTACACACAGGCATTAAGAAAAATGTCAATCTTTTTAATTTAGCTTTAGGGGGAAGTGTTTAGGGCACCATTTTAACACAATTTTTCTCACACATATCTATTTATTTTTTTCTTATAGGATTTTTTTTAGTATTTGAGCCGTATATTTTCATTCGACACATCCCAAAGTTTTTTTCACTGGGAAAATGGGCAAGCTAAAGTGAAAAAACATATATGTTAATATCAATGAAGGTATTGCCAAAGCATATGTAAAATTTTAATTGGTTATGATGAATATCAGAGTTGTTAGGTCTGTGTCAAAAACATGACATTATTTAGAAAAAAAATGTTACACTTGTGACACTTTCAAAACTAAGGGTTTTTGTTTAAAATTTGCATTCTAATACCAAATTCTTTTCACATTTAGAATCTTTTGGTAATCACAAATGATTAAAGAGCAATTTGCAAGTAACCTTTCAACTTTAGGAGGAACAATGAAGAAAAATGATAAGGGAAGCTATTCTTATCTAAATTGGCAATACTGTTTTACTTTTTTCACAAATGACTCATGAAAGTGGTAGAATCTCTCATTCTGCAAACAGTTATAAACTATCAAATCATAATAAAACAATTTGTTATAAGTTTAAAGCCCCTGCCATAATCTGTAGGCTAGTTTTAAAGGTACCTTATATGCTACACTTGTGACAAAAGTAGTAATAATGACAAAAATAATTATTTTACTTCAGTACCTGGTTTTTATTTTCAAGTTCTTTACCATGCAACAAAATTATTGGCCTGCTCCAATAGAAACTGCTTACAACACATTTAAGGTGTGTAAAATTGTAGAATTGAGCATTGATAGGGTAGAAAACATTGGGTGGAAAAGGATAAAATGCGGTGTACCACCATTTTCTCTCTTTTTAGAGGAGTGAAAGAGATTTAACCCTTTACCAAAATATAACATTTTAGACTTGTCAAAATTGAAAGCCTTTGCAGACAATATTTTTAATAAATGTGACCAGCATTTTCTCCTTTTCCCACAATGTTTTTCAAAGGCTTCGTTCTCAGGGTCCTCGAAAGTAGGTATTATGTGGTAATGGGTTAAATGGAATCTGTAACAAACCAACTACTTTTTCTCTCAACACACAATATGAAAGGGGAAATCATCAAATGAGCATACAATCATGTTTGATGAGTTTCTTGAATTAGTTTTCAGTTTTCTGGCATGTTCTTAGTCTGAACAAACTTGTTGAGGGCTCCTAATTTTTGTTCAAGATTTTTGTTAACACCCTTCTGAAAGTGAGATATAAGCTTTTACATTTCTTTGGGATCAATTTCAATAAAGTGATAAATTTTCTGTGAAAGTCAGGATTGGCCTTTATGAATTACTTGTACAGTTTAAGCTTTGAATAAAGTAGATGCCATTTAACAACTGGAATGCCTCCAATCAACACAGTGTCTCTTTTGTTTGGCAATTTTTTGGAGTTTTCTTCTAGGAAAAGACTTTTGTCATTGCTTTCTTTTTGAAATAACCTCTATATCAAATGATGAATCCTTTTTTCTCTGCTGTTTTACTTTCTGTACAAAGTTCTTGCTTCTATTACAGCCTTCTTAATTTTTTACTTCTGTTTTAGTCCTAGGTCAGTTTTTAAGTCTCTCTCGTCACTTTCTTACACATGCTTTGAAGCTTGAAAATTTCTTTTCACATGTATTGGCAAAGGATTTACCTTTATATTGTAACTTAACAACAAGTCTGAAGTTCATTTTTCAGTTTCTTTAACTAGCTGTGGAATTAAGAAATTTATAATGATTAATTCTTGAAATGTATGATTTTTGTCACAAGTGTAACATTTTAGGGCATCTTACTGATTTTGGCAAAAACCACCAGATTTCCTTTGAAATTAATTGTAATCTTTTGACTTTTAGGTACATAAATAATTTAACATTATATCTGACTGAAAAAACTGAAATGAATCTGTATAATAAAACAGATATCTGATGCCATTTTCCTGCTATATCTTAGTTTTATAGATCTATTAAAATTTCTTTCACAGAATTGCTAAAATCTCTATAAATATGCATGATGAAAGAACTGTGATGCTTCATAAGTATTACATTGACTATTAGAGCAATGTAGGTATTTAAATGAGCTCTGTACATGTGTATGTTATACATGCTCAAAATGTGTTACACTTGTGACATCAGTTGAGACCTGCTGGCGAGGTCCACTGCTCACTCATTTAAATAAAATTGACATCACTGGCATCTTTTGACTTCCCGGATCAGGAAAATAGCAAATAGTGATATGTTATTCGAAGATTAAAGAAATACTGATGTCTGAAACATCAAATGTTACACTTGTGACATTTTTAGGTCATGTTGATCAAGCCAGGCTATACAACAGGTGTTGTATTTGTCTGTTGAAAAGACATTTTTTTATTGTTTCTAATACATTGCTGTTTATAAAAAAAACTTACCCAGAATGTTAAATTTCATCTATTCTCACTGGTAGCTTTAGAAAATCAGAGCACATGAAAAATTGTGCTCCCTTAAGCTCAAGGGGTAGGTGTATATAAATATTAGGATATTTGTTCCAACAATTCCAAAGTGGGTGGAAATGACGTCAGCTTGAAAATAATATACCTTAGTACACATACTGTGAACCTTGATAATATATACTCACAACTGTAAGCAAGATTAACAAATGAAGAACAGGGTATTTTAAAAATGTCACACTAAAAGTGTTACACTTGTTACTTTTTTTGATACATTTTGGTCCATAACTCTAGAACGCGTAATGTTAGAATAATGAAACTTGGCAGGATTATGGAAAACCACAATCTACACATGATAAGATTAAAAAAATAAGAATTTTATATTTTGAATTAACAAAATCCTATGTTAGAGAAAAAGCTTCATTTTTTTTGAAGTTGCCCATATTAATTTAGAAACCAGACAGGTATGTAAGCCAGTGATTTAATCAAACAAATCAACCACCCTAATCAACCGCCAATCGATCACTTGTGACCAGTTTTGACTGTTTATAACCAGTTAAAGCTGCCAGGCTGGTCAATACTCATATTGACCTGCTCTTTGTCAACCTTGCACACTATAACTAGATCATTGCAAGGATATGTGCAAAAAATACCTGATGTAGCATTATGAGCTACTTGAAATTAATATTTATACACTGGTATAACTGTTATTCATTACATCTAATGCATTTTTTAGTGAATCCATTGTCATGGTCTAAAGAAAAGACTTAACACTTTCCAAATCGACAAATTTTGGACCCTTCCAAACCAAAAGAGTTTGCAGATGACAATTTTAGATTTGGAGAAAATGGCAGAAAGTTCTCAAAAAGGGTTGAAAACACTGTGGGAAAAGGAGAAATTGCTCGTAACGAGCAATTTCTCCTTTTCCCACAATGTTTTCAAAAGACTTTAACTGCAGACACGTTAAAACCGGGGCTTGTTTGGGAAAGGGTTAAAATCATCACACATCACCGGGCAGAAAATAGTCCTTTTTTTTTTTAAATATGTGAATCCAAGCCCTTGGTACAACTAAAGGTACTTTTGCAGCCAGAATGGATCAAGATCACACTCAGTGTGACATGTTGCCATGCAGAGTAAAAAATGACTTTTACATAACTAAAAACTTTCAAGTTGAATGTACAAATCCAATTATTGCTATTTTGAAGTAATTCTTTTGGGAAAATACTTTCTTACAAGGCAGTATGGATCAAAGATCAGACTGCACTTTTGTGCAATCTGATCATAATCAACACTGTCTGCAAAAGGTCCTTGAGTAGCACTTAGCACTCTAAGGGTTAATGGCATTGGGTCACTCTATAAGTTTAAAAACTATATAGGCATACTTTCATGCTAAGGTTTGAATTACATAAAACACAGTCACCGTCTTAAATATGGGCTGAGCTGCAGTTCATAATAAGAATCTAAATAAGTAAAAATAGTTATATAACTTGCTCAGTAAATGCACTTCTAATTCACATGATCAGAAATATATCAAAGATGCCAAATCTATATGTCTAAAAGAAAGACGTATAGATGCATTTCCGTACATCCTTTGTCATAAATTATCTACAAACTCGGCATTTCTTTTTTTTTTTTGCTAAAATGTCACAAAATAAAATTCAAGGTATCAGAGGAACTATAAATGGAGTTTTACATCTTGAAGACAAATTGTAAGCCTGTCCGAGTCCCTAAGGCTTCACGTTAGTGGATGTCTAGTTCACTGAGAAGGACACGATTTTCCATCAAAAAACCGTCAGTGTCCCGGGTTCGTACTTGATCGGGGCCGTTTGTAAATAAAATATTTCTTACCGTCGATGACAAAAGAGAAATATTGGTTCCAAGCTTTTCCACTACAGGATGCATAAAAATCAAACATTTTTATAAACTTCACGATCTCCATACTATCAAAAGTTCTGCAAAAATGTTTCAAACAATTTGGAAATTCGTCCAGAGCGTCATACAAGTGACGGCAACTAGGTTAGGTCGACTTTATAGGTTCTGTATATTCGTTATCGACAGGGCTTTTAATTATTTAATATGGCCAAATTCTAGCTGGCTCTCTGAACAGTGAACAATTTTTTAAATCAGACATAGTTGAAAATGTGATTTTATCGGGGGAAAATTGCTTAATCTCCTTGTTTATTTAGCAGCGGATGTTACAAGTTGTGAATGAAAGTTCTTGAATGAAAACGAGGTCAGTGTAAACAATGTTCATACGCTACATTTTGAAAAAATACAAGAACAAACTTTGTTTTAGTATTTAAAGTAATTTAGATTGACAACTGTTTAGTTTTGATGAAATTTCGATAAAGAAATCAACCTTAATTTGTATGATTTGTTCAGGGTCAGAATTGATCTGATTTGAAGATCTGCATTATTAGCCTATAAATCAGCCATGCAAAACTGAAAGTAAGCGCGCATGCGTCGTTACGGATGATGTATTTGGTTCCGGTCAAAACGATCACAGTAAGCGGATTTGCTATAGCAAATCCGCTAAAAAGGAAAAAGGGCAAAATACTGTAACTAACGTATTTGTTCTTTTTTTTTTTTCAGAAACGAATTCTATCATTTAAGCCATATTCAATTTATCGTCTGCAATTGCTTATAACTTTAATTAGTCTAAAATTGTTTTGGTTGTACTGGATTTTAGCGCCATTCTAACAGCCTGTGTTATGTCACGGCGGTCAGTGACGCACACATGTGTTTCCTGCCTTACACCAGTGCTGACACAGCTTTCTTTCCAAAGCCACTTACTACTTTTCTCGCATGCATCAGAGGTGAGAGGCGATAAACCGCCGGAAAGAAAGTTCGCAGCAACCGGATTTTGAACCCGCAACTTCCAGGTCACGAGTCAGATACACTATATAATCACTAGTGCCACCCGGCAGGGCTCTGATTAGTCTAAAACTAAATTTAAACCAGACGATTTTTCTTCTTGTTGTTTACATTCGGTTTTGACATCGATTTATAAAAAAAAAAGATTAAAAAAGGTTAAAAAATCTTGACATCTCTGCAACAAAAGCTTGAAAAATCAATTAATTTTTTTTAATAACTTAAAAATCTGTTTGATTAACTATAAAATGTAAACATGAATAACATCAAGTCAATATGCCATTCAACCGAAAGTTAAACCCTTCGTATTAACTCCTTCACAGGTGGCAAAATGTAGACCCATTCCCGATGAAGGGTGGAAATCGTATTTTGAAAGGGTAGAAAACATTGTGGAAAAAGGAGAACATGCTGGTTACCAACATTTTCTCCTTTTTCCACAATGTTTTCGAATCTCTTTTCCCCTGGGCCGTTATAATTCCGGACTGTTAGGTATAAGATTACATAGTCCATCTTTATTTATTTACCTCTCGAAAAAAAATCTGCAGTTTACGAATTTAAAGATTAGGCTATGCATAAATTTAGATTTCCAATTTGCTTTAATATGCATATACTTGAAAAAATACTGTGACAAGAGGAGAAATTACTCATTATGAGTACATTTTTCCTTTTTTAACCATTTTGTTTCCAAAACTTGACTGCAAAGCAAGACGAATAAAATGATTTCAAGGAAGCAACATGTTTGTTTAAAAGAAAATGAAAAGAAAAATCCGAGCTTCACGAAGACTTAATTTCATAAATATGTCAATATTTTTTTTCATAAGATACGTAAGTCATGATATAAATACAAAACAAGGTATAAGGTTACTAACCAATAAACTTAATAACTACACTGCTCAAAAGAATTAAAGGGTCACACATGTTGAAATTCAAATTATCCACTGTGCTAAACACTCGGTCTTTGTGCTCTGAAAACCATCAGCTTACGTTCTTACCAGATAAGATAGTTCAATAGCTTTCTTGTTTGTATCATTGTAAATGCTGATAAGCCATGTTAAGAAGAAAATCAAGAAATTTGCTTTTCTTGTTCTTTTGTTTAACAGCTCATATTGTTTTCCAGTTATGTTCGTATTCTTGTCAATGAAACAATGGCACCTCCGATTCTCTATAAAGCCTGTGTGGCATATCGGACAGGGCTTTGACAGGAAAAGCCCATATATATTTTTTGCAAACCAGATTATTTTGGCTGTTTAAAAATTTTACTGTATTAAGACTGAATGAACTTATGAGCAGAACATTGTTTGTATTGTCCTGTACTGAAAAAATATCTCGCAGTCAAAGTCGTGGACATGTGATCCTTTATTTTGAGCAGTGTATTACTTGGATGAAAAGAAAATAATTAGGTTTTTAAATTCATATCCTTTTCTTTTCTCTCTGAAAATCTTCAAATTAGGTGTCATCAGCTGAAATCGTATTTTTTCGTTTTGTAGCAATGGACTTAATGTTAGAAATGGGCAGAGGAAAAAAATGCCCTAAAAAGCTAATATCTTTCTTTTGCTGCAATGTTATCCATGTAGCAAAACCCTGATTCTTGATAATTGTTTGAGAATGATCTTTTCAAACTCTTTTTCTGAAAGCTTGCTTCAAAATGTGACAAATTATTAATGCCAGAGAATTCCCATTTAGCTAACAGTATTTAAAAGTAAATTGGTAAAATGCATATTTCATTTTTTTTTTCTTAAATCAGGATCGATACTAAATAAGATGTGAGCAAAAGGGTTTTTTTTTTTACCTTTATCATATCGACGATTCAGTTCCTACACAATGCTAATTAGTTTACAAACCAGCTTTTCAAAGAACAATTTATGAATGTTTCCAATATTTTCTCACCCCTTCCTGTAATGCCGCGTCCTAATCCTTGTCAACGCTAAACCGTAACTACACAACCTCAAGTTTTACCTCTCCTAAGGAAAGGTGCTTTTAAAAACAATGTGAGAAAAGGAGAAAATGCCGGTAACCAGCATTTTCTTCTTTTCCCACATTGTTTTATATCCTTTTAAAGAAAGAAAAATATCTTGTGCGATATAGACTCTGTCGTATGCAATTACTTCTAATAAGAAAGTCTAGATTGAACAAAGTTAGAGAGTTAACTAATGAAACTGACATTCTCTGACAGAGCTAAAGGCGCAATGATATTTCATATTTCAGTTTAAAAGCTAGTTTTATCGGCACATCTGATAAAGAAGCGTGCAGTTTAGATTCAAGATCAGACTGCACGTTCCGTGCAGTCTGATCTTAATCTACACTATCCGCTTAAGCCATTTATTCCGGACTTCAACGCCACAAGGGTTGATACGATTTTCCTATGCATAATTAATTAATAAAAATCTGTGACTGGTCAATCTGATTTGATTAACGTCTCTGTAACCCTAATACAAAACAAGTCAGGGTTATGTAATTTAATTATTTTTCATTGATTATTGAATTAGCAGGACACAAAAAGGTGCAATCTTTGTGTGTACATCAAAGCAGCTGTTATTCAAAACCTTCCGATACGGCCATGTTATTGTCTCTTCAACTTGCACAATATAGAATCGTTTTACATTTTCTCAAAAATGCCAACCTGCATAGCTCAATAGGCAGAGCGTAGGACTCGTAAACGTGATGTTTAGAGTGCCTTGAGGGTGTGGGTTCGATCCCCACAGCTGGCCATCTAAAATTACTAATAGTCTTTCAGATGAGACGTTAGACTGAGGTCCCGTGTGACGGTGTTATACACCGAGCACGTTAAAGAACCAGGCGTAACTTAAGATGGGTTTCGTCCTGTATCTGCACTATCCCCCGTAACAATACAAATAGCATGCGGGGGAGAGGGAACGTCGCCCACAAGGGCAACTGGAAGTCTTGGAGGACTGCTTGCGTGACTGGCATTTTGATTGTATGTAACAATAATAACAGCTCTTTTTTTTTGGGGGGGGGTGGGGGTGGGCAACCGGTGGCGACGATAAATAAACGCAAATTCAATCAATCAATCAATCAATCAATCAATCAATCAATCAATCAATCAAAATGCCAGATACTTTTTGCATTCGCATGCGGTCCTTTTCTCACAGAGCATACCCCGTATATAACTTTCTTCTTTATGACAAATAAGGAATACACTTTAGTATAAATCAGTAAAGAATGTGTATGGGAACAAAAAGGGATCAAAAGTGTAACAAAAAGTTCAAAAGTAAGGGGTTAGAAGGGAAACAGTTGGGGTCTAAGTTTCCAATCAACAACCACTTTCATTGGCCATATCAAAGGGATTTACTTGGAGACTTACAGAGACGACCAGAATCTTGGTTTAATACCCAAGTTTTCCATAACTCCGTTGTCATGGATTTATGTGCACAAACACGCAGATTTCTGTGATAATTTCGTTGTACCATTAACAACCAGTTTGTCAAAATATGACAATAATAATAATAATAATCTTTATTTCCTCCATATAGAAGATTTACAAAAGAAAATGCATACAAACACATACAAACAAACAAAAAGCATAATCATATCATTGATACGCTGTCAGAGAGAGAGAGAGAGAGAGAGAGAGGAGAGAAGGAGAGAGAGAGAAGAGGAAAAGGGGGGCAAAGGTAATTTTCACATGGTGCTAGACATAGAGGACTTAACCGAAACGAAAAATTAAGTCAATATTAAGCACCAAGTAAAGAAGACAATTGTTATGCTCGAGATAAGCACATCACATAATGTGATGTGCCTGTCTGTATGAGTTCAAGATACTATGTAGTAAATAGACTACATTGACATAAAAACTTTCACTCATTCCATTAATAATAGAATAGAAATTTGGATTGATACCAAATATTGTATAGACGAAATCCTTGTCTGACATAGACTGTAAAGATATAAAAATATTTTGGCCATATAGCACTCTAACGTTTTCCATAAAGGAAGTAACAAGTGGCTCAATCAAAGTACAGCGTGTTAATAAGTGCTCAGTGATGCTTACATGTACATAATTTTCTCCACAACGTGAGCAGTCCATTTCATAGTGGGAAAGAAACACAATCAGCTGGGCAACAGAAAAACAGGCGCCTAGCAGTTTAGGGTGACCTTTTGCATAAATCCATATAGGACAGGAATTGTATTCTTGTTGAATCTGTCTGTAGATGACAAACTGATGGGTCGAGGTGCGAGCTTCCCATTCATTTATATAGTATCTACTTATACTTGAAGTAATGGAGTTTTTCCACAAAAATTTACTAGGAAAAGAACCGTCTTCAGCATATATATAAATAATATCGTGAAGACTAAACTTGCGTAAAACAATAGCAATGTCATTGATGAAGCTGTACTTTGATTTATCTAACATATATGATGATAAACGCAAAAGAAATAACTGTTTTGCAGCACAATCCCTTTCTAGTCGACATAGTTGACCGAAGAAAGTTAGTTTTCTCTTCTCGATTTCAGCTTCGATTGGAAGACTACCGAGTAGTCCAAGAACTACATCAGTTCTTGATCTACTCCGTAGTCCCTGCATTTGTTTTATGCATAATCGGTGTGATCTTTCCAGAGTCATCCTATCCCGACCAGAAAGGACTTGCAAAAACTCGGAGCCAAAAAGTGCTCTCGGTAAAACAATAGATTTATAAATCTTAACACTTGTTAACGGATTTAAACCATTCTTATGAAGTCCATCTTTAATAAGGCCATAAAAAGTTGTCCTTAATTTCCTGTCCAAAGTCTTAACTATGTATGAAGAGTCATTAGATTTGTTCCGCTTTATGCCCAAGTGAGTGAAATCTTCATATTCAGTTATCTCTTCATGACCAATGAACCACGATCTTTTACAGTGTTTATAGTAATGTTTTGACTCATTGAAAGTAACAACGGCACATTTTAATGGGTTGTATTGATACCGCCACAAACATGAGTAACGGTAACAAATAGAGATCATGGATTGTAATGCTTTACATGATAAAGCCTGAAGGGTCATATCGTCTGCAAAGGACGGGGCACAAAAACTGACGCCTTCAATTTGAAAACCAAATTTACTATTGACTAGTTGACCGATCAACTCATTAATATATATTAAATACAAAAATGGGGACCAAATGCCACCTTGTCTGGTGCCCTGCAAAATAGGGAACCAGTCTGAATAAAAACCGTTATATAAAACACAGCTGGTCATATTCGAGTGCATAGCAATAACTGTTTTTAAAAGCTTATGGGAAATGCCCAGTTCGCTCAGTTTATAAACTAGCCCATCATGCCAGACTCTGTCAAAAGCTTGACTGGGTTAGTCACACACACACAAATTCAGCTAATATTCTGCATACACGACTTCTAAAATTTTCAATTTTTGTTATTTTGTAATTCCCTGGGCTTGAAATTAATAGGGAAAGTGCATCAGGTATTGTAATGGCTATGTATTGGACGTTCAATGAGGAAATCCGTGGTTTCATATCTCCGATTTACAGTTTTACAGCTCGATGTTCGAAAGTTTGGCCAAGATTTTATCTAAGCGCTGCACACTTATATGACAAATGCTAGCGGTGAATAAAGTTTAGTCATTTCTATATCGCACTGCATTGCCGGATTTTTCAAAAGGTCTCCGCTAAGGAAATAAATAGAAAATAAAGTATTCGACACCTACCTTTGTTGACAAATTTTCTATCTATGCAACTAGCACGCAAATACCCGTATGTTACGAGGCAACAAAATACTATTGACTCTTTTTGGAGCTAGTTGCCCCGTTTACCACCCGTGCTTTTGCCAAAACATGGCTCAAAAATTACTTTTTAACGGACATTTTACTATTATTATTATTATTATTATTATTATCATTATTATTCAATTTGATCTCGGAAACGATTATTAGAAATGTATCTGTTGTGTCAGACTTTTTTTCGAAGTAGGGCATGTCATATTGATCAGATGTTTCAAAGTTCAGACCTGCCTTAAAGTTCATTTGCATACAGGGAAGATTTAATTATCTCTTTTCTTGCTGGCTCCATTCTTGTCGGGGGAGATAGTCTTTTCTTTGAGCACATTCTATTTTACATTGAATCATCAATTTTTACAACAAGTAACAAGTAACACCTAATCTTTACTGTCATTTGCATAAATTAAAAAGATAGAGTGAGCTGATTTAGTCCTTACACACTTTGGATACTTGCAAATCTGATAGAATTTAAATACAGAATCGGTAACGCATAGGATTTCTTAATCGAAGCCCAGCTATGCTCTGTTGATGAATTTTTGGTAGCAACCCCGTCTTCCGTAATCCGGCTGAATTGGGGTATAGCCCGACAATTTTTCGGCCAAATATGTTACTGGCTGGACCGTGGTTTTTACTTTTTTATATTTTTCAAATGAAAATATGGTCTCAAATACATTAGAAGAGCTTCTAGAGGAGTCCAATGTTTAAAAAAAAAGATTGGACAAAATCTTCCAAACCCCTTTTGCGACACCGACAGGGGAAACGTGTCTTCGGCGTTAGGGGCATTCGGCATACCTCGGGTGATGGAAGCCATCATATCGGTTAGTAGGTACGGAATCGGCCGAGTTGTGACGAGTGCGTTCGGGGTACACTGGAAGCGCTCTTTAGTTGTACTATTTTTCAAAAGTCGACGACGGCTCGGGTCATACCGGTACATGTATGGGAAAGCAGCTAGAGGGTTTTTTTTTTAAAGGGCGTTTGATTATAGCGCTGCATGGTATACTGGCTTTCACAGGAACAATGTTCCGTGTATTCTAATCTTGTTCCGAAAAGATAAAAAACACTTTTTTGTCGTTCTCGTCTCTACCTGGGTTTCAGAAATAATAAAAAGCAGCCTGTTTATCACTGGTCAAAATAAAACAGAATATCAAGCTCTCAGATTCTCTACAGCGGATCCTACCACAAGTTAGTTTTTTTTTTTCAATTGTAATTTTGTTTTTTTGTAAAAGTTACAACATAACGATAAAAAGATACTTTTCACCGCTCACGACATTCTTTCAAGGCAAGAAACCTCATCCTTGGTTTATGATTTTATCATTACTGTGCATGGTCTAATCTTCTTTCTTTTGGCTGTCCCTTAACTCTTTAGGCTGCTTAGCCCGACTCACTGACTTTTTGCTGACAGTGTAGATCAGATCAAAACGCATTTGACTTCTAAATTAATGAAATTATACATTTTTCAGTTTATAAATACGTGTACGTAATAACAAAGTCAGGTCATTGCGCCAAAATATCTCACAGTATTTCTGATAGCGCATCATTCCTCTTTAGAGTTGTAAGAAGGGACAGGTTGTAATAAAGGGTTGAAAAAAGCGTCCACTGACCAATTTGTTCGAGCAGTATGTCGTAAAATGAGATAAGCTTCAGTGTGACAAAAGCTTTCCTTGGGGTTTCAATAGACTATTGTTAACCCTTTACCGAAAACCTTTGTATAAACGACGAAAGGGGAATGTTTTTGGAAATATTGTGGATAAAGGGGAAACCACCATTTCTGCTTTTAATACAATGTTTAATTACTTTTTCATAGATTAATTCTATCGCTAAGGCGTTTGTCTTCTGCAAATTTTACTGTCTGTAATGTCGAAAGAGTCTGGGTTTTTTTTTTTTTCGTCTTGTAAAGAGTTAACTCTTTACCAGATAACAAAACATAATATTTCTCCAAATTGAAAGCTGTAGCAGAAGATAAGTTAAATGCAGCACATTTGTCAAATTTATCTTTTGAAGGGAATACAATATTGTGGGAAATGGGGAAAATGCTGGTTACCAGCATTTTTCCGATTTTCCACAATTTTTCAAAGGAACTTTTGCAAACGAATTTGTCCCCGTTGTCGTTAAGATTTGGAATGATTCTGCTTCCAACACACAAAAAGGGAAATTCGGACATTTGCGTAAAGTGTCGTCTCGGATCAGCCTGTGCAGTCCGCACAGGCTTATCCGAGACGACACTTTACGTCTACATTGGATTTAGTTCTTCAGTAGACTTGCACAAAACAGAAAATTACATGAAAATAGAAAGTATCCTTTCGGATCAGCCTGTGCAGACTACAAAGGCTGGTCCGAGTCGACGCTTTACGCAAATGTCCGAATGCCCTTTTTCGCGTATTGTAAGGCAGTTGGGAAAGGGTTAAAGAAGAAAAGAGGGGAGGTAATAATTTACGCGTCAATCTATCTTATCCGACCATCGCCACAATGGACCTCATGCCGGTGTGTAAAAAAGGAGCGACAATTTATCTTTCACAATATTTATTCACAGGAGTCAAACGTGTGAATGCTTTTTAAGGTGACTTGACTCATTTACGCTCCAAAAAAGGCCTGGATTTAACGCAGGCGGCTTTTAAAATAACATCCTTATATTGGACAACCCAAGTCATGGCTTAATACTTAATACATTTATACACAAGATCATTACTGCTGCAAAAAAAGGAGACATTGGTCATTACGAGCAATTTCTCCATGTACTATTTAAAGTTTTCAGAATTTGTTTGCTGTGTTTGCAAGCCATTTATTTATGCAGAAAAAAATGTCAAAGAAATTATTTTTTATTAGACGCCAGAGATTTTTGTGAATTGTCAAAATTCAGGGGAGTTGCACACGACCAAATAAAACGTGATCCTAACAACGATTTTGATCCGTCTTTCTAAGAATAAAAAATATTGAGGTGAAAGAGAGAGAGAGAGAGAGAGAGAGAGAGAGAGAGAGAAATGCTGTTTACCCGCATTTCTCCTTTTCACACTGCCTCAGACGCTTTCACTCTCAATCATACAATTCTACCGTCTAAACGGCCCCAAGGAAAAAAGTCTTTTGAAAACATTGCGGGAATAGGAGAAAATTCTGGAAAAATACATTGTTTTCTACATCTAAAAAAAACATAAATTTTAGTATTTGAGTAATGTTTGATCTGTCGTCTGCAAATGCCTTGAATTAAGAAGAGTAAAATTTCGTCGTTTGGTAAACAGTTAGAACTCAAAAATGTTGGGCAGAATGCTAACTAACCATTGTGGTAGTAAACAAGTGTGTCCATTACATTTCACCAATTCACCAAAACTCACCAATAAAGATACAAATATTGCAATTTCACGGCTGTTTATGCCAAAATATCTGGCAAAGTTGCAGACACTGTAATCCAAGATCAGACTTCACGTTTTGTGCAGTCTGATCTTGCCTACAGTGTCTGCATGAGTAATTTTAATCCGTGTTCAGTTTTACAAGGGGTTAAGAATCGGTTTGGGCAGTGAGTGGGTAAAATTTAAATTCTTACTCGTAGTTAAAGCATTGATGGATTTGATTGCATTCAAGGCGTACATAAATTACTGATGATTTGACAATAGCTATAAAAGTTTCGACAAAGATTGTGGCCACTGAAATTTTAATCATAGCTTTGAGTAGCTATCTTATACAATACCTTGGGACTTTTATTCGCATTTAAGTAAGTATTTTGCTTTCGATTTCAAATCTGGGTTGACTTTTATGGCTCTCTAGAAATTGATTCAGGAAATTGCTGGTTTCGTTTTAAACTATCACAGAGTCTGTTTTTTGGTTTCAAAACTTTCGACTATTGACTTCAATGACGTATTAATATGAAAATTCACGCAGAAATAGTTAGGGTTTTTTCTTCTTTTCTTTCAACCTAAATCAGTTTGTTTGTATTGGAGTTTAAGGCTGTTTTAACAGCTTAGGTCAATCCTATCACCGTGGTCAGTGCACCTATGCGAGTGTTCCCTGGCTTTCCTACACAAGTACTAACAGAACTTTCATTCTGACCCACTGACTCGTCTGATTTTTCTTACAAACATGCATCAGAGGTGAAAAGTGAAAAATCGCAGGAAAGAAAGTTTGCCTCGACCGGGTATCGAATCTGCAACCACCAACCTCACTCTTTCAGACTCAGTAAATGAAAATTTGAGAGTTCAATCATGTTTCAAGTGTTCTTTTGCTTTATCTTTCCAAGTAAATGGCGCTCTGAACTTAATTTTAATCGCAACATTTTATCATTGCATCATTACCACTTAACCCATTACTACACAAACCCTAGAAAGAAGCCTTTAGAAAACATTGTGGGAAAAGAAGAAAATGCTGGTTTTCTAGTTACCACTCCGTTTTCTACATTTTCAAAGACAATTTCATTATCTGGGCTCAACTTTATTCGTTGTCTGCAATTGCTTTCTATGTGGACAAGTCTTAAATTTTGTTGCGAAGTCAAATAATGCATAACAAAAATCTTTTAATAACGTGTAATTTTGTCATGAGCAATTTTTCTTTATGCAAAATGATTCTGAAAAAGGTCTAGGCCTACTGCAAGACTTTAAAAGATCAGATTTAAGATCGTCTGCACGTGGTAAAGTGATAATGCTAATGCTTTGCCCGATTGAATTACAGAAAAAAAAGGGGGGGAAATCAGACATTTCTATCAAATTCTCGCTTTTCATTTTGTTTTTGATCAAATTTTCGCGAACTGACTATACCGATACAGGGCTTCTCGAACGTCGACGCGATTCCTGGCAGCACTTTGATTACTTAAATCATGCAAGGGTTTTCGTCTGGAATTTCGCTCCGTTGTTTTTAACTACAGACTGTTTTGAACTTGGGCAAAATGGTAGCCTTTAACGTACGAAGTGACTAGTCTTTTTTATCTTTCAGTAGGGCGAATTGAACCTCTCTGTATATCTGTAATGCTCATACACAATAATGTACCAGAATTCGAAAAATCGTACGTAATTTGCTTCGAAATTCGAGCAAAATTCGCATTTGTAATTTTACGAGGTTCTCCTTTGTAGAGAGTACCACAGGTTACCGGGTGATATTTGCGCACCATAATAAGCGGGGCCCATTTAAAACAAAACAAAAAATCAAAGTGATAATGGTGACAAAAAAGTATCCCAAATCAAAACAGAACTCAACACTTCAGTTATTGATGAAAGGTAACAATTGAAATACGGATTTCTGCAGTGGCAGTTAAAGTGCTCTCAACCATCAAAGGTACTTTATTTCCCTAAGAGCGCTACAGGCGAAAACAAGGAGTTTCTATGGGTCGCTTCTAAGATCTACCTTCAGTTTGAAGGTGTCTGCTCCGATGCTATTTTTGTTACTGGTCTTCGCATATCAGACTCCATAGAATACACAGCCTGATCTTGGACCTATACCATGCGCTTGTGCGGTGACAGCTTTTTTTTTAATAAAAAAATGAATCCTCTTAAGTTTCAGTGGATAATACTCGCAGCTGTCAAAGTAGTCGACTTTATATTGTTAGCTCTTCTAGGGTGAAGGAGATAAACATTTGTCTACTTACTTTAAAAGCCTTTACCAAACGACAAAAGTTTAGACTTGTCCAAACTGAAAACACTAAGTCTTTGCAGGTGACAAAATAACACAAAAAATGAAATTTGTATCCAGCAGGGTAGAAAACATTGTGGGAAGAGGAGAAAATGCTGGGTACTGGTCACCATTTTCTCCTTTTCCCATGATGTTTTCAAAAGCATTCTATATCAGGGTCGTAAAAATCAGGGGTCGTTTGGTAAAGGATTAAGAGCTAGATCTATAACAAAGTGTCAAGTGTTGCTGCCTTTCTTTGTCAATCTTTAACTCATTACCAAAAGACAAAATTTTAGGTTTGTCCAAATCAAAAGCATTTGCAGATGACAAAAGTGACTCAAAATTTCAAATTTGTTTTGTGAAGGGTAGAAAACATTTTGGGAAAAGGAGAAAATGCTGGTTCTCCTTTTCCGACAATGTTTTCTAAAGGCTTCTTTCTCAGGGTCGTCAAAAGTGGTGATTGGGTAGTAATGGGTCAAAATGCAAGTCCGCTTTGAAATCATCAGCTGTAATTATCAGGTCATTTCCTGCCAGTATAGATCAAGATCAGACGGCAAAGAAAAATGATAGATCTAGTATTCCTATCATAAAGATACTTGAACCCAATCAGGTTTAAATATATTTATTTTTCATCAATTGAGAAACAAGTTCTTACAACCTGTACTACTCTCTCTTGATTCTGCTTCCTGGGAGAACAACTGTACTCACGCCAAATGTGTTGGCCAACGAAAAATCCCAAAGTTGATACCACCTCACAGATACAGAACTCTGGACCTTTTGGTTACAAGGCTGACCCCCTACCCCACAACCATGGACACCAATCAGTATCAATTATAAACTTAACCTGTTTCAAGCATTAACCCTTTACCTGATATGTCAATTTTTGGCTCTTTCATTTCAGCAGCAAATAAAGATATGAAGTCAAAAATATGGATAGATAAGTATACAAATATCTGACTGAGTGGAAAACATTGTGGGAAAAAGGAGAAATTGCTCGTTAGGAGCAATTTCTCCTTTTCCCACAATGTTTTCAAAAACTGTCTGTTGTTGATGTGTCAAAATGAGTATCTGTGGAGTAAAGGGTTAATTAAACAACCAACTCAAATGCTGATATGGTTTCATCTTGCAAGCTTGACAAAAGATGATGGAATTGATCAGACCAAAGATGAAACTGCATGTTTGGTGAAGCCCGATCTATGCTGTTCACAAACTCCCCCCATATTTTTGCCAATATACTGCACTGTAAGGCTCAATTTATAATGGGTCTTTTGCTGTCTTCTGCTAGACCAAGGGTTCAAACATTGTGATCAAAGGAGAAATTGTTTAAAAAAAAGTTCCTTCGCTGTGATGATTTCACATTTATATTTGCATGAAACCATAGTTCATGTACATGTATATGAATTTATATTTCAGATATACACACATGCTTTGTAATTCATCTCTAGGATCATGTGTGACTCAGTGGTGAAGTGTTGGACTCATAACTGGGAGGACCTGGGCTTGAGCCTCATCCCAATCATTGAGTTCTGTGTTGGTGTGCCTGTGGGAGTGAAGGCAATTCAGATCCCTAGCCTAGTAGATCTAGTTGTAAGCTAGAAGTGAGCTGTAGTCCTGATATGGCCAAAAAAATGATGAAAGTGGCACAAAATATAAAACACCATTCCTTCAGTCTGTGATAAGTCCTCTGCTGCGTGTTTTTTCAAGGAGTCAGTCATGAGTTTAAGTTTACAAGCAAGTCATATCTTACTTTACAAACAAACTTTAATGTTACTGGCCAAGGTTACTTGTCGCCCTTGATAAAATCTAAATCCCATCTTTAATCTTTTAATTAGACATAAACTTATTTTGTCACCAGAATACATTTATTGTGACAAGTAGGAACACATTTATGTAACAACAAACACATTAACTCTTTTACCAAACGACAAAATTTTTAGACTGTCCAAATTGAAAGCATATGCAGATGACAAAATAAACATAACTCAAAAATCAAAATTTGTTTCCAGGGGAGTAGAAAACATTATGGGATAAGAAGAAAATGCTGGTTACCAGCATTTTCTCTCATTCCCACAATGTTTTCAAAAGTCTTCTATCTCAGGGTTGTAAAAACCAGGGATTGTTTGGTATAGGTTAAACCTTTATTAAACTCTCCCGTGTTTGAACTACCTTTGGGGACAGTGCTTTTGAAAACATGTAGGGAAAAGTAAAAAAAAATGCTGGTTATCAGCAATTTTTACTTTTCCCACCATGTTTTTTACCCTCCTGAGATAAAGTTCTACTTTTTCTGAGACATCATTCTAGCCCAATTAATTTGTTGTCTTTGATTTGGATGAGTGTAAAAAGTTGTACATGTATAATACAGAGTTAACTCAGGTGTGATAAATGGAGTTTTATCTTGTAAAGAATTAACTAAATTATGCATAATAATCGCTAGAGTCAACTTTCCCTTTCTATGATTTTGCTATCTATGCAATTTTTAGAAAGTGTTTGTTCCTGTCAACAATCAAAATTTATTTCATTGAGTGAACACCATCGTAATATTTTCACGAGTGGCACAGCAATAAACCACGATAGAAAGAAGATTATTTTGATTCTAACATGAGCAACAAGTTCAAACTTAAAGTGAAAACTCGGATGCAGATTATATTCCATTGAATAACTTACCAACTTCATACAGAATGACGTCACTTTACATAAAATGACATAGATTTTACCATGCTTTCACTGCACTGTGTCTATAGAACCGAAATCTCGTCTCATGTTAGAATTGTATTTTTCCCGCAATTGCTCCGCTTTCTGCATTTTATGTTTCACCAAAGTACAAAACATTCAAAATTTATTCTCACTCTGAATTTCTGATTAAAACTTCTTTTACCTTTGGGTTTAAATCAAATAAGATGATTTATATGTAGTCACACTATAATTTATTCAACGAGAAAATGTCCCAATTTGGTCTGAGCAGATTGTGGAGCTGCCTAACCAAAATGTAATCAAAATTTGGTTCAGGCAGAATTCCAGTTTGGTCTAGGCAGATTCCAGATCTGCCTAGATTCCAGTTTGGACTACAACATATACATCCAATGTTGTTGAATACCACATTTACACATTTAACATGAATCGAATATCAAAATAGGGTAGACCAAATTCTTGTTTCTGGGTTACCATCAAGTGTACGCTTATTTCAAATAAATGAATCATCAAAGTACAAGGATTACTTGTTACATATTTGTTTTCTCATGGTATTTGACATTATTTCTGCTTCTATGATTATCATACAACAATTCAGAACTCAAGTATTTATTCAGCAGAACTTCTGTTACATAATTTAACATTAGTGTGACCCAATATTGGGTCAACAAGATAATCTCTGTCCTTAAACAAGCTTCCATCGATTCATTTTATTTACTTTAGAACTCTCATTTATCCCATTAAGTACTAAGGACCACAATTCTTTGATTGTTGATTACTCTTTAGGAAAATGAGCCAAAGCTTAGTACTGCTAGAACGCAGAAAATATGGTATTTGTCCTAGTAAAAGCTTCATGGAGTATAGATCGAGAGCTTTCATTTTGCATCCGATTTGCAAAGCAAAAAGTTTGTTCAATTTGTATTTCTTTGTGCTTTGGTGACTGTAGGGAAGAAATATTTATCAAGTTAGGGGAAATATTCATCAAATTTCTCAAATATAGTCACTTTAACCCATTACCACACAATCCCGACTTTTAACACCTCTGTGAAAGACACCTATTGTAAACATTGTGGAAAAAGGAGAAAATGCTGGTAACCAGCATTTTCTCCTTTTCCCACTATGTTTTCTTCCCTTCCTAAAACAAATTTCAATTCTTTAGTCACATTTATTTTGTCGTCTGCAAATGCTTTCAGTTTGGACAAGTCTAAAATTTTGTCGTTCGGTAAAGAGTTAAGGTCCGTTTATACAGAGCACGAACGCGAACGCGAAAGCGAACGCGGTTTTTCGTCCTGGAATAGTTTAGTCATTTCTAGAGGAACCGTTCAAATAGAGTGTGAACGCGAACGTGAACAAATATTTGTTCGCACAAACGATCGTCTTGATTGCCCCCAAAACGAATTTTTTTAGAAGGTCGCGCGGCTTTTTTGCTATCAGCCAATCAGCAGGTACTTCCCTTGCATCATTTCCACAAATAGAAACTTGTACGCCTGACCGTTCCAAGAATAAGCTAGGCACTAGCATCAGTCTACTTTGCTTGTGAAGTTTGGAGAAGAATGGATAAGACAATGGACAAGACAGAAACCATGATTCTTGAAATTGAAAAGTTCATACACTGACACACGCCTCTTTCTCTTCCTCCGTTGTTTTGCATACAAATACAGTACTATGATCTCCTCCATGTCTGACTACTGCGCTATGATTCCAAATGACCAAATTTTATCTCTCACAGCAAGAAAAAGACGAGCCGCCTCGAAAGCCGTCGACAGTTTTCCGTGTTCGGGTTCCTGCTCTATTTGAATGACAAAACTGCTCAAAAGTCGCGTTCGCATTTGTGTTCACGTTGGACGCATTTGCGTTCGCGCTCTGTATAAACGGACCTTTAATCAACTAATATGCATTGGGTTATAATGATATTAGGATCTTTCAGGGAAGGGGGGGGGGGGGGGCTACTATTAGGAAGGGTGCTTTTATAAGAAAAAATACAGTAGATTAGCTAATGAGCTGTTCCCATTTCATGATAGAAATATTGTTTAACCCGTTACCACACAATCCCTACTTTTGACGCCCCTAAGAAAGAACCCTTAAGAAAACATTGTGGGAAAAGGAGATAATGCTGGTTACCAGCATTTTCTCCTTTTCCCACAATGTTTTCTACCCTTCACAAAACAAATTTCAAATTTTCAGTCAATTTTATTTTGTCGTCTGCAAATGCTTTCAATTTGGACCAGTCTAAAATATTGTTGTGTGGTAATGGGTTAACTCTCAACCACACAATAAAAATGTAGACTGGTCCAAACCAAAAAGCATTTGGAGATGCCAATTTAAATGTTACTCAAATGAGAAGAGAAAAAGCATGGTGGGAAAAGGAGAAAATGAGGTTGCATTGAGGTTTTATGATGACATTAACTCTTTACCACACAAGAAAATTTTAGACTGGTCCAAATTCAAAGCATTTGCAGATGACAAAGTAAAGGTGACTAAAAAATAGAAATTTGTTCTGGGAAGGGTAGAAAACACTGTGGGAAAAGGAGAAAATGCTGGTTACCAGCATTTTTTCCTTTTCCAATAGTGTTTTCAAAAGGCTTCTTTCTCAGGGGTGTCAAAAGTAGGGATTGTGTGGTAATGGGTTAAATGGTACAAAATTTTATAAAACTGTTTTGTTTTTGTGTGTAATATTTCTTTATCTTGTTTAGATCATCTTGTAATGAAAAGTATAATGATTGCTCCTTTACAAAGCTATGCTACAAGTGTGCACTGGTTTATGCATACAGCTTGGGGATTTCAATTTACTGAAATCTTTAGATAAAAAAATAGCATACTTTCATTTTTATTCTCATATCAAGGTAATCTGCTCTATCCAGTAAGTGATTTTAATTCCTTGTTCTTAAAAATACAACAGATGGTATGCAACCCTTTTCCCATTTAATTAACTCTTAACACAATCCTGACTTTTAACACCCCAATGAAAGAAGCCTTTGGAAAACATTGCGGGAAAAGAACAAAATGCTGGTTTACCAGCATTTTCTCCTTTTCCCACAATGTTTTCCTACCTTGCTAAAACAAACTTCAATTCTTTAGTAAAATTCATTTTGTTGTTTGCAAAATGCTTTTAATTTGGACTAGTCTAAAATTTTGTTGTTTGGTAAAGATTTTAAATACCAGTTTTGACACCAGAAGTATTTCTGAATAAAAATGAAAATATATGAGCTATACCCTGCCAAAAGGGGGCTTAACCCTTTACTCCATAGATACTCATTTTGACTTATCAACAACTGACAGTTTTTGAAAACATTGTAGGAAAAGGAGAAATTGCTCGTAACGAGCAATTTCTCCTTTTCCCACAATGTTTTCCACTCAATCAGATATTTGTATCCTCATTTGTCCATATTTTTGACATATCTTTATTTGCTGCTGAAATGGAAGAGCCTCAAATTGGCATATGAGGTAAAGGGTTAACACACATACTCTTTGATTCATGGTATCAAGCAAGCAATAAAATACCTAGGATTCATGATAGGCCTTTTTTTTTTATATCATGAGGTAGAGGAGTCTTTTTACATACAGAAATTTGAACTATACCGAAAAGTTAAAAAGGCATCTTTCTAGGGGTTGTTAAAAATCGGGCTTGTGTGGTAAAGAGTTATGGTGTAATGCATTGTGGCAAAAAGAGACATTACAATTAGGAGCTACAACTCCATTTGTTCAACTGCTCAATACACGGCGGGGAATCACGTGACACAACAACAACAACAATGACCGTTATTTGAAAAAATTCCCTTGATGTGTTAGATTTTTTAAAAAACACCTGATAAAAAAGTTATTGACGAGCAAACAAATTATCCAGGGTAAAAAAATTGTTTGCTCGTCAATAACTTTTTTATCAGGTGTTGTTTAAAAAATCTAACACATCAAGCAAATCTCCGGAGTCCTTCCACCTTCTCTGCTTCAAACCAAATTCCAATCGGTCATGTATTAACGGAGTTATTGAAGATTTTCTTACCTGAAGTCGGGGAATTTTTTCAAATAACTGTCATTGTTGTTGTTATTGTGTCACGTGATTCCCCGCCGTGAATATGGCATACTACAAGACCATTGATACATTTGCAGGGTGGAGTTTACATCAAATAGCTGTTTTTGCACTTAGATACTTTATGTTGAGTCCATTAGATAAACCCTAAAATGGGGTAATTGGTTACTACAAATTTCATAAAAGAGAAAAAAATAATCCAATATTTGCATAAAGGCTCACTGATTGGTCGCCTAATCTCTACCTCAAACCCAGGTGTCAAAAAGTGCCCCATTTCAAAAACATGTAACAATGGCGAACAGTGGTATCAATTTATGGGAAAAGGAAATATTTTTACTAATCCTTCACCAATTAGATCAATAGAAAGAAGGCTTTTGAAAACATTGTGGGAAAAAGGAGAAAATGCTGGTAACTAGCATTTTCTCCTTTTCCCCGCAATATTTTCTGTCCTTTAACCCATTACCACACAATCCCTACTTTTGACGCCCCTGAGAAAGAAGCCTTTTGAAAACACTGTAGGAAAAGGAGAAAATGCTGGTAACCAGCATTTTCTCCTTTTCCTACAGTGTTTTCTACCCGTCACAAAACAAATTTCCAATTTTCAGTCACTTTTATTTTGTCGTCTGCAAATGCTTTCAATTTGGACCAGTCTGAAATATTGTCGTTTGGTAATGGGTTAATAGATAAATCCATCCTTTTATCTAATTTAACTTGTTTTCTGCAATTTTTTGCAATTTGAGCAAGCCTAAGATTTTGTTGTCTGTTAAAGGGTGAAATCATTTTGTATATGTATTTAACACTTTGCCTTGAAAAGTATATATTTTCTATAGGTGTAAAAAATTATGTAGATTTTTATATTAACTCTTTACCAAACGAGAAAAATTTAGACTGGTCCAAATTGAAAGTATTTGCAGACGACAAAATAAAGGTGACTGAAAAATTGTAATTTGTTCTGGAAAGGGTAGAAAACATTGTGGGAAAAGGAGAAAATGCTGGTTACCAGCATTTTCTCCTTTTTCCACAGTGTTTTCAAAAGGCTTCTTTCTCAGGGGCATCAAAAGTAGGGATTGTGTGGTAATGGGTTAATGAAATATTATGGAAAAAATTAGTAACTTCTTGTGTCTTACAAAACCAGAAAGAAAATGAAAAAAACAATGAGGAATTAGGAGCAATTGCAGTTTAACCCATTACCACACAATCTATACTTTTGACGACCCTGAGAAAGAAGCCTTTGAAAAACATTGTGGCAAAAGGAGAAAATGCTGGTAACCAGCATTTTCTTCTTTTTTCACAAGACAAATTTCAAATTTTCAGTCACTTTTATTTTGTCGTCTGCAAATGCTTTCAATTTGGACCAGCCTAAAATACTGTCGTTTGGTAATGGGTTGACACAACAACAATATCGTAGACTAGACCAAATTGAAGGTATTTGCAGCCGACAAATTTAACGTAACTCATTTGATGATTTTCGCCCTTGGTTAGAGGAGAAAACATTTTGAGAAAAGGAGAAAATGCTGGTTACCAGCATGTTCTCCTTTTCCCACCATGTTTTCAAAAGGCTTCTTCCTCAGGGTCATTAAAAGTTCAGGTTGTGCTGTAAATGTTTAGAAGTTGTATTCAATGTATTTTTCAAGATAAGGTTTAACTTGTTGACTGCAAGCCCACTCAGTTTGGTAAAGTCTAAAATTTCACTGTCAAGAAAAGGGTTACAAGAGGGTATAGGTCTTAAGTACCCAATACATCTGGGGTTTCCACTTAGTGTAAATTTGCGATGAAGCTTAACTATCGACTTGTTCAAATAGAAATTGGAACACAATACTGTTACATTAAAATAGCTGTGTTTGCCAAAATACTATCAGTGGAGTAAATGTTAGCTCATTTGTAAGATGAGCAATAGGTAGACATTTCGTTGTTTGATGTTTTGGAAGGAAATATGTTGAGTTAAATTATTTTGAAATGGGAATTTGAGAGTTTTTTTTTTATATAATATTTGGATTTACATGTATATGGTAAATGCATTTTTTTTAAAGAAAATACTGGTGATTTGTATTTTGATAAACTTTTGTTGGTTGATATTTTAGCGGCAGTACTTTTCATTGTTTTGTGTAAAATTATTTTGGAAGGAAAGTTTACTTCTAGAGAAGGTTATCTTGGACAGTTTAATAAAATAAAATTTCACATAATGATGTTCATTTTGTGGAAATTCATGATGATGATTATTTTGTTGCTTTGTAGTAGTAGTAGATCTGTTATTTCTGCTTAGACAGTTATGCTTTTTTGCTTGAGACATT
Source organism: Tridacna crocea (assembly GCA_943736015.1). Lineage (NCBI taxonomy): Eukaryota > Metazoa > Mollusca > Bivalvia > Cardiida > Cardiidae > Tridacna > Tridacna crocea. Next base: position 7,570,158 of record OX031063.1, read on the forward strand.
TTCTCGGTTTTTACAACCTTGAGAAAAAAAAGCTTTTGAAAACATTGTGGGAGAAGGAGAAAATGCTGATTGCCAGTGCTGGCAATCAGCATTTTCTCCTTCTCCCACAATGTTTTCAAAAGCTTTTTTTTGAAACATTTGAAATTTTTTTGCATAAGGAGAAAGTACAATTTAACCCTTTACCCCGTAAGGCATTTCTATAATATCTCTAATTGACCCTAAGTAACAGCAACGATGATGCCACTTCTTATGTGTATATGACACCTTTTGATAGCATAGAAAACATTGCGACAAAAGGTGAAATTGCTCGTCACGAGCAATTTCACCTTTTTTCACAATGTTTTCAAAAGGCTCCTACAAGCAGTGCGTAGAAATGAGTATCTGTGGAGTAAAGGGTTAAGAGCAATTTCTCTGTAAGCTTCAAATTTGATCCTGAAGGAGTCTGAAAATATATTTTACATGTGCTCAATGAAAAGAACGTTTGATGCTCCTCTGCAGAAGTTATTGACCCATACCAGCCTGCACAGTCCATGCGGGCTAACATGGGTAGTAATGTTTTCCTTTTGATCAATTTTTTGCATGTCCAAGAACCATTTTACCTTAAAATTCAGCCAGCTATTACATAAAATAAATTCTATAAATCAGAATTACATGATAATTTGTGTAATATGGTGCATTGAGGAGATGCATTGAGAAAATGCTGGTTACCAGCATTTTCGTCTTTTCCTACAATGTTTTAAACTCTTAACTCTTTCCCAAACAAACCCTGGTTTTAATGTGTCTGCAGTAAAAGTCTTTGAAAACACTGTGGGAAAAGGAGAAATTGCTCGTAACGAGCAATTTCTCCATTTCCCAAAGTGTTTTCAACCCTTATTGAGAACTTTCTGAAATTTTCTCCAAATCTAAAATTGTAGTCAGCAAACTCTTTCGGTTTGGAAGGGTCCAAAATTTGTTGTTTGGGAAAGGGTTAAAGTCAAGTTTCAATTTTTGAGTCACATTTATTTTGTCGTCTGCAAATACTTTCAATTTGAACAAGTCTAAAATTTTGTGGTTTGCTAAAGGGTAATCAGAGCTTCAGTCAGAGGGAGTGATTCTGATTTCAAAAGTAAAAGTTTTTTTTTTTTTTTCTGCACTAAACCCTATGTTGTTGGTACTCATTAGAACCGTCTCAATGAGATGATTCTAATGAATATCCACAACATAGGATTTGGAAGAGAAATGATGGATTTAGAATACCATCACTCCCTTTTATCTGGAGCTCTGTGTATCGATGTTGTAATTAGGGAAGACCCTGTTCTAAATTTGTAGCTAACTGAAAGCCATAAAACAGGTTGAACATTCATCAACTATCAGACTTAAAAAGGCATATTTATATTATTTTTACTCTTTCCCAAACAATCCCTGATTTTTACGGGTGTGGAACAGTAGCCTTTTGAAAACATTGTGGGAAAAGGAGAAAATGCTGGTAACCAGCATTTTCTCCTTTTCCCACAATGTTTTCTACCCAATCATACACAGAAATGATCTTGTCAGCAAGAGTTGAATTGTCGTCTGCAAATGCTTTCAATTTGGTCTAGTCTAAAAGTTTGTCGTTTGGGAAAGGGTTAAGTACACATGAATTTGGTGGTAAAGTGATAGAAATATTTTTTGTTTTACTTTCAGAATGACCTTGTAGATAGTTGTCTGCAGAAAATCGTCATGGGAATGGTTGCAACCACATTTCTTATTACCGGTACTTAGAAAGAAGATGGCTGTCATTGATTATGCTACAATCATAACTGTTACATCATTGTTGATTGGTTGTGTTCTTACCCAGGATGCAACTGTCAAGTTCACAGTCAGAGAAGAGAGACCAATCAACACCCTTGTTGGAAGTGTAGCAGTGGAAAGTCTTTTATTCACTAATATGAGTAATGGAGAATTTCAAGAGCTGACTTTTCAAATTCTTACGCTTGGAAACAAATATGTGAATATGTTTTACATTGGAAATGATACAGGACTACTTTGGACCAATGAGGTAATTGATAGAGAGGAGTTTCTGGACTGTTTTGAAACATGTGAAATTGATTTCAATGTCGGGGTATATGATACTGATCTTACAGTTGTACCAAAGATCATAAAGACAATCATTAACATTGATGATTTCAATGACCACAGTCCAGAGTTTCTATTTTCACAGCAAGAGCTGAGAGTATCCGAGGCCACTGATGTTGGTGAGGTGATAATACGGGAATCAGCCATGGACTTGGACGGCGATCCACGTCTTTCAGTGCAGACATACACCTTGCTTCCACAAACAGAGAACTTTGAACTAAAAACTGTAGAAGGAGAAGAACTTGCTTTTGAAATTCTTCTCAAGCAGAAACTTGACAGAGAAACGGCACCTCTGTATAAAATTGTTGTTATTGCTATAGATGGTGGTTCTTCCATAAGGAATACAGGGACCCTGATGTTAGATATTATAGTTACTGATGATAATGATAATTTCCCAGAATTCACCAAGAAAATGTACAATGCTTCTATTGCAGAAAATGTGACAGTTAATTCAACAGTTTTAGTGGTAGAGGCTTCTGATATAGATCATGGAGATAATGCTAAAATTACTTACATGTTCAGCAATCGAGTACCAGACAGAGTTTTGAAACATTTCAGTATAAATTCTACATCAGGAGAATTGACAGTCTCACATGCTATTGATTATGATGAGGAAAAAGAAAAAGAATTTGACTTTCAAATTCTTGCAGTTGACCATGGCTCACCACAGAAATCTACAGCAGTTGATATCTATGTTAAGATTGAAGATGTAAATGATAACTTTCCACAAATCAACATATTTCAACCACCTGGTGGAACTGTCCTATCTGAACATGCAGTTGTTGACAGTTTTGTAGCACATGTTGAAGTAACTGATAAAGACAGTGGAAACAATGGAATGGTGACATGTAACATTCTAGATCCACATTTCAGACTTGATGATTTTGGAATTGAAAATAACTACAGGATAGTTCTAGATCAAAGTTTGGATCACGATACAAAACCAGAACATAATGTTTCAATAATTTGCCAGGATAAAGGTGATCTTCCAAAGCAAAACAAAGCTCATTTTATTGTACATGTATCTGACAGAAATGACAATCCTCCTGAATTTACACTGGAAAAATACACTGCAACAGTTACTGAAAATAATGAAAAAGGACTTTATATTCTAGAGGTATCTGCAAGAGATGAAGATAGTGGTCTTAATGGTGAAGTCAGATATTCACTTCAAGCAGAATCAGCTGAACTGTTTGTTATTGATCCTCTCACAGGTGTTATAACCACAAATGTGAGTTTGGACAGGGAAACACATGGTGATGAAATCATCTTCAGAGTTCTTGCTACAGATGGAGGCGATCCAGAAAATGTTTCCACAGGAACTGTTGTTGTCAGGGTGATGGATTTAAATGACAATGCACCAATTTTTTCCTCAGATCCGTTTGAATTCCATGTGTATGAAAATCAACCGAACAGCACACAAGTAGGCAACATAACTGTAAGTGACCCAGATAAAGGTCTCAATGGTACCTTTTACATGAAATACCCAATAAGTCCTGATGTTCTGGAATATTTTACATTTTCTGACAATGGTATAATAACAACAACCAAGCCATTGGATAGAGAACTACAATCCACCCACATGTTTTATGTACATGCTGTTGACTATGGGGGAAGGACTAGCTCAGCTCTAGTTGTTGTTTCTGTCAAGGATGAAAATGACAACATTCCACAGATTACTTATCCAGACAGTGAAGACAACATGAATAATATACCTGTGTCTACATTGCCAGGGTCTTCAGTGCTTCAAGTGACTGCAAGAGATTATGATGAAGGAGAAAATGCACAATTGTATTACTACATAGACAGTAACAATGCAAGTTACACATTCTCTATGAACTTAGATACAGGAGTTATGTACATCAATAACACAATGCATACAAGTGACATAAACGTTGTGTATAGATTTACTATTCGTGTAATGGATGGAGGGAACCCAAGACTGTCCACCAATAGAACATTATATATCAGAATTGTTGAGGGTGAAGCTCAAAGGGATGTGGACACCACTCAGGCTAAAACAAACCTCATAATAGTAGTAGTAGTTGTAGTATCAGTGACACTGGTATTATCATTGATCATGATAACAATTATGATCCGCATCTGTGTGGGTGGACGCCGTAAAAATGGAAGCACAGCATCTTCGGAGATAATCATTGAATCGAAAGAATTAGATCCAAGGTTACTGGACTCTTCCATGTCATCTACGTCATCTAAAGATTCCAATGGAAATGAGAAACTGAGGAGTGATTTTCCTAATAGTTATCTACAACCAGAGAGAGAAAATAGTTCTGTACCATTCACTAATTTATCAACAGTTGACAAACATCTAGATGATCAGATATATATCGAAAAAGCTAAGCAGGTAAACATTATTAATTTTGTTTATTGCTATTCTATTTAAACCCTTTAACACACAATCCCAACTTGAAGAAACTTCTTGAGAAAGAAGTCTATAGAAGTCTTCAGAAAACATTGTTAGAAAAGGAGAAAATGCTGGTAACCAGCATTTTCTCCGTTTCCCACAATGTTTTCCACAATATTTTCCACCCTATCAAATTCAGAAATCATCATATGAACAAGATTTAATTTGTTTTCTGCAGATACTTTGAATTTGGTCTAGTCAAAAAATTTGTTGTTTTGTAAAAAATTAACCATTTCCGAAGCAGTCCTGTGTTTTTCATATTACTGGGGAAGAGGTCTTTAGAGAACATTGTGGAGAAGGGAGAAAATGCTGATAACCAGCCTTCTCTGAAAATGTTAACTCTTTACCAAAGAACAACAATTTAGACTGGTCCAATATGAAAGAAACTGCACATGAAAAATTGAATATGATTCAAATGTGTACATTTCTCTCGGATAGCACAGAAACATTGATAGAAAAGGAGAAAATGGTATCACCCGTAATTTTTCCTCTTCCTACAATGTTTTCAAAAGCCTTGTTCATCAAAGCGTCATTCAGCTTCATGAACCTATACTGCCATTATGAACAACTAGCTGAGCCTGGGTAGGTCAGTCGGTAGCATAAAGGACTCAAGAACGTGGTTGCGATCCCCGGCTAGGCCAATTTCTTTCTGAGGATTGATGATAGTCATTGTTACAGGATTCATACCCCTCTCACTGCTGACCATTGTTTTGACGATGGTTATGTGGGAAAGCAGCCAGTGGCTTGGAAAGAAAATTATGCAGAGTACTGGTTAAAAGAGAAGCCAGGAAAGCATGGATAGATGCATTGGCCACCATGATGTAACTGAAATAATGTTGAAACAGCGTTAAACACCATTCAATGAATCAATTATGAACAACTAACATTTAACATCTTAAGATCTTATCTAATCATGTCTGTGATATGATTTTGACAAGAAAAAAGAGGAAAAAAAGCTCATTTGACACTCAATTACCAGTTTTTACCCTAAAATTAAAAAGGTTATTCATAGCACTAGCATTTTCTCCTTTTCCCACAATGTTTTCTAAAGCGGTCTTTTTCAGGGTCGTCAAAAGTAGGTATTGTGTGGTAATGGGTTAAAGGGCAGACCATTCTAGTGTCTCTGACTTAAACCCGTAGTCAGCTAAGAGCAATTCGAGACACTTTTGCAGACAGTGTAGGCTTAGATCAGACAACACAAGATGATAAATTTATCCATGGTAAAAGATAATAATATAACTAAATGTATATAGACATATTAGGGATTTAAATGGGGAATTAACTTATTACCAAATAACAAAATTTTAGACCTCTCCAAATTGAAAACACTTATCAAACAATAAAAGAAATGTAACTCAAAAATTGAAATTTAGAAAATGTAGAAAACATTTTGGGAAAAGGAGAAAATGCTGGTTACCATCATTTTCTCCTTTTCCCACAATGTTTTCTACCCTTCACAAGATAAATTTCATATTTTCAGTCACTTTTATGTAGTCGTCTGCAAATGCTTTCGATTTGGACAAACTTAAAATTTTGTCGTTTGGTAAGGAGTTATTTAAAGCCGTCTGCTGCTTATAATTGTAAAAGGTGACTATAATTAGAAAAGGATTTGAGAGGAACTAAAGAATTACAAGTACAAAAGACATCCTTGGTAATTTGTTTGAAAGTAAATTTTATTTTAATTGGCCGCTCATTATGTTTATCTGAGCAATTAGTAATTTTCTTGTGGCAGTGAAACAATTAAACTCAAAAGATCAGTTGTTTCATTCTCTCTCTACAGGCCAAACAAAATTTAACTCTTTACCAAATGACTAAATTTTAAACTTTTTTTCAAATTTAACCTATTTATATTACATCAATTGAGAAACAAGTTCTTACAACTTATACTAATCTCTCTTGAGTCTGCTTCCTGGGAACTACACTAGTTTTTGTGCCAAATGTGTGGGCCAATGAAAAATTCCAAAGTTGGCACCCACTACAGGGCATTGAACTCAGGACCTCATGGTTTTAAAGGAGGCCAACACTCTACCTAACAGCCACGGACACCACTTTCTCAAATTGACAGCAACTGCAATCAAAAGAAATAGTAGAACTTAAAATTTTAAACTACTCCTTGCAAGGACAGGTTCCAGCATTTTCTCCTTTTCCCACATTGTTTTCGTAAGTAGTCTTTCTTTAGGTCATCAAAACTCAGGATTTTGTAGTACCCAATGAGATAGGACTAATTTTGTACACAAATCACATCGCAATCAAGATTTCCAAGTCTCACGGTACCTCATGAAATCATGCCTTATAGCCTTGGATTTTACCTGTTTATGACACAAAGATTGATAAGAACCTGCCAGTTTCACTCTTTTTGAAAATGTTATAGACTACTAGTTCATACTAAAAGCAGTGTCAGACAACAAATTAAGAATGTCTTGATTAATGAATTTTTTGTCTCTGACAGGGTAGAAAACCATGTATAAAAAGGAGAAAATACTGGTCACCAGCATTTTGTCCTTTTTCCACAATGTTTTCATTAGCCTTTTTTCACAGGATTGTTGGGGTAAAAAGTCAGGTGTATTTTGAAACAAAGAGACAACGGATTGACCAGTAAAATTTTGTTTCACATTTCATGTTGTTATCATTCTTTTACTTTGTTATGGCATTGGTTATGTACCTGTATTTGTAGACACCATAGGAAGTGAGTAATGTTTTTTGTCCTTATGGATGAGGACAGGAAGATTTTTTAAAGAACAAGAAGAAAAGCTTTCTGAATTTAAGAAAGTGCCAAACCTGTAATTTTGAGATAAACTGTTTCAATAATTAACTTATTTTGTATGTGTTAATTACCGTAATCAGTGCTCACACTACAATACGGTTATTATAATTAACTTTTCTTTTGTGAAGTTGTCTGGTGCCTTGGCTGTCTGTTCAGATCAGCAAACATTATGAGAACATAGAATGATTTCACTAAATGCCAGCAGTTATTCTCTGTAACCCTTATGACACAATCCTGAGTTTTAACAAACCTGTAAGAAAGCTTTTGAAAACATGTGCGAAAAAGGAGAAAATGCTGGTAACCAGCATTTTCTCCTTTTTCCACAATGTTTTCTATTCTAAATCAGACTGAAACCATCATTTGATCCACATCTAAATTGTCATCTGCAACAATGTTTTCTACCCTTCCCAATTCAAATTTCAACTTGTCATTCACTTCTACCTTTTCATGTGCTCATCTTTCAATTGTGACTAGTCTAAAATTTTGTTGTTTGGTAAAGAATTAAACCAGTATTGCTGTACCCACTAGGATTGTCTCAAACAAACAGATCCAAAAGCTGTTAATCTGGAAAAGTCTCAACTTACAAGTTCCAAAATTTATTGCACAAAGGCCTGTGGCCCATACACAAACATATAAACAAAAATAATATCGTCGGTTTGCCGATGATGTTACAAATACAGGACAGTGAGTGGTTAAATGGCTGGCAAACAATTGGTAAAACAAATGCTCCTAACTGAAAATGTCCAGATAGTTTTTTCTTACATCGAGGGCATAGTAAATGTGCATAGCAAGATTTGTTATAGTATTTGTATTTGAGTTAGACATAAAATTGTAAAATTTCTCTTGTGTGGGAATAATTTTGTTCCCTCTACAATAATGGAATGTAACTAGATTTTAAATCAGAATACAGAGTACATATTAACAAAAAGTGGAATTCATCCTCAACATAACAATCAAAGTAAAAGTAAGTCTAAAACTTCTTTATCAGGCAAATAGTCAAGAAATGAAATGAGTTTATCCTAGAATGACAGAATAAAATAACTTGTCACAAAATATTGTAATGGATCACAAGTTTCGCTAGTTTGATTTTCCTCCACCATATTTTTTCAGTTTGGTTACGAGATGAGCAAGAAGATAGACGAAACAAACAGTGACAACTCGGGCGAGATGGAGACCAGGGACAGTGGGCAGGGAGGCAGTGACCTAGATATGAATAGTCTGTCAGAGTTACCTGTCCTTGATATACCAGGTAATGTATATTTGTCTGTTTTTGTGTTTGTTTGTGGAAATGAATGAAAAATGCGTTCAGATGGGAACCTGGAGAAAGAAAACAGGACAGCAAAGGTTCTGCTATTGAAAAGAGCTTGGTAACCTGTTCTTGATAGCAGCCAGGCAGCTCTGATATATTTATCAACCCTTTACCTAACAATCCCTGATTTTTACGACCCTGAAATAGAAGCCTTTTGAAAACACTGTGGGAAAAGGAGAAAAAGCATTTTCTCCTATTCCCCCCATGTTTTCTACCCTGCTGGAAACAAATGCTTTCAATTTGGACCAGTCTAAAATTTTGTTGTTTGGTAAAACAGGTGACATTCCAAGACTCTCCACTGATAGTCTTAAGCAGTCTGTCTCAGCCAATCAGAATGCTAGACTTTTTGAATTCAAATTTAAGATACTCAGGGTTTGTTTGTTTAGGAAGATTACCATATTTTCTCATGATTTCATTATTTTTTAATTTAACTCTTTACCACATGGTATGATACTATAGACTGGTCCAAATTGAATGCATGTTGAGACATAACATAACATGAAGCTCAAATATTTGCTTTGTTTTTCTGAAAGGTTAGAAAACATTGTGGAAAAAGGAGAAAATGCTGGTTACCAGCATTTTCTCCTTTTTCTAAAATGTTTTCAAAAGTCTTCTCTGTCAGGGTCGATAAAACTTGGAATTGTATGTAATGGATTAATGATTATTTTCCTTACAGATAGCCCTTTTGGAAGTAAACCACCATCAAACTCTATATATCCAAGTCCACGAAATGATTATTTTTGTTACCATGACAACAGAAAAAACATCAGTGACAATAAAGACAGAAATTTCATACAGGATAGCACAAGGGGACAGAATTCTCTAAATAATTGTGTTCAAAATTATTCGAAAACAGCAGAGAGGAGAGAAATCTTTAAAGGGAGAAAAAATCCAAAGCGGGTAATGTTCAGTGATGACCTTGAAAGTTCAAGTGCGACCTCAAATACTCTTTCATCAGTGACTTTCTCGGACCAGGATACAACAGTCCCAAGTTCGAGACCAACAACTTACAGTAGATTGCACAGTTTTGACAGCACAGGGGTAACATCGTCAAGAAATAATTTTCACCCCGGAGGTCCTCTGCGTCGATCAGTAGATCATCTTTTATTAACTCGGAACAATCGATATGCTAGAGAAAATAGAATAGACAATAAAAACTTGCCATCTTTAAGTGAAAAACATAATTTGCCATCGAAAAACTGGTTAGACTATAGTTCAGACACAAATGCACCAGTTTTTTCATTGACACGTAAGTTACCTAGCCATTTAGATACCTCAAACAACAGGGCTTCTTTTCCAAACAGTTATAGTGTTCATCTTACAGACTTTCCATCCAGTCCATCGGGAACTGACAACACAATTCCTAATGAACTTTGTGTTTAACTCTTTACCAAATGACATCATTTTAGACTAGTTCAACTTGGAAGCATTTGCAGACGACACAATAAATGTGACTCAAAAATTGAAATTTGGTTTCAGAAGGGTAGAAAACATTGTGGGAAAGGGATAAAATGCTGGTTACCAGCATTTTCCTCTTTTCCCACAATGTTTTCAAAAGGGCTTCTTTACCAGGGTTGTGAAAACCCGGGATTGTTTTGTAAAGGGTTAACTCTTTACCAAACTACAAAATATTTGACTTGCCAAAATTGAAAACCTTTGTGGGCATGAAATTGAAATAGGCTCAATTTTTTTTATTTGTCTCTGGAAGGGTAGAAAACACAATGGGAAGAGGAGAAAATACTGGTTACTATGTTTTCAAAAGCCTTCTTTCCCCGACTCTTTAACCTTTTACTGCACCGCAAAATTGTAGAGTTATCCAAATTGGAAGCATTCGCAGATGACAATTTCATAGTGGTTAAAATGATGTAATTTTTCTTTGATAGGGTAAAAAACTTTGTGGGAAAAGGAGAAAATGGTTACCAGCATTTTCTCCTTTTCCCATAATGTTTTCTACTCAGCTGGAAACAAATTTTAATTTTTGAGTTACGATCCAATATTCTGTTGTCTGCAAATGCTTTCAAATTGGACCAGTGCAAAATTTTGTCGATTGGCAAAGAGTTAAGTTGATGTCATGTATTTTGAAAATAACTATTACAAGTTTTTACCAATTTTCTCCATGAAAAAAAAAAAATGTTTGCTATGTCCTTTTGGACTTGTTTTGCCAATTGACAGATTAATTATTGTAGAAATCCACACAAATCCTGTGATATGTAATATAAAAGGAACTTTTTTTTATAAATGTATTTGTACATATTTAAAGAAATAAATTACAGTGGGAATATGGACAAAATTAATCATGTTTTGTTTTTTTTGTTAGTTCCATGTTTTGTTTGTTATTTTTCTTGACCTATAGAGCTCTTAACTCATTTCCATACAATCCATATATTGATGACCCAGAGAAAGAAGCCTTTAGAAAACATTGTGGGAAAATGAGAAAATGCTGGTAACCAGTATTTTCTGCTTTTCCCACAATATTTTCTACCTTTCACAACACAAATTTCGAATTTTCAGCCACTTTTATTTTGTTATAGGCAAATGCTTTCGATTTGGACAAACCTAAAATATTCTCATTTGGTAACAAGTTAATTGATTCAACAGACATTTTGAAACAAGACCCAAAGATAGCACCATCAAGAATGGCATTGTATGTGCTATTTCAAGTAAAAAGCCAGTGCAGATAAAATATCACATGTCATGTTTTGCACAATCTGAGTTTCATGATAGCTGGTAAACCCTGCCCAAACCATGTCACTTGGTCCATCTTAATGGTCAGTCTCATCAACACAGGGATCCGTAAACCTCACTCCAGTGTGACAGTAGATAGGAGTACCTGGGAAAGAAGCCTGAGGCCAGAGAGGAAGAGTTGTGATTGATTGCTTGTTTCTTGTATCACTGTTTTCAACATTATTTCAGTAATACCGTAGCGGCAACTGCACCTATCCATGCCTTCCTGCGGTTTCTATTACCAGCTCTTCCAATGATACTCTGCATGATATTCTTCGCAAGCCAGAGGCTGTTTTTCCAGATAATCATCATCAACAGAATGATAAGCTGTGAGAGAGAAATTCTGTAGCAATGACTATTGTCATTACTAAGAAATGAAGTAAGAGAGGTGGGGACTAAAACCAGAGACCACTGTTCTCAAGCCTTGTAGGCTACATCTTCGCAAGTCAAATGTTACGATCCACTACGTTACTCTACCCTTGGCGGATTGAGCTTGATTTTGACAATCACCCAATACGCATTTTCATTGGTTGCCGCTAGCTCTAATTGCATCAAATCAAATTGCTCGTAGCATTTCATCTTTCATAAAAATAGAACGGAGTCACATGAATACCTCCGTGGATGTGTGCAGGATCTGTAATGATTTATTACCAAAGAAAACATAGACAAACAATATTTACATAAAGTTTCAATGTGACCAATCAATTATCAAATGTTTTAGGCTTTATCCCAGCACCTGACCATGGAATATCGATGTACATTTATGGTTATTGCTTCATGTTGAAATATTGTATTTGTAAGCAGGTTGTAAAATGACATTTCATTGGCTATAAGTATTATGATGTAAAGGGAGATTAAAAGCAGCATCCAATAGGGGGCGTGTCACGGGAATCTCGAAATTGGGCTCGATCCGCCAAGGTAAGATCTATGTAGTGATCGTAACCTTGGCTCGCGAAGATATGTAGGCTATGGACTGCGCTGCCAGGGCCAAGCTGAGAGTTATGCATATAACTGGTGAAAACTAAAGTCTTAACCGTATACCACACAATCCCGATTTTTAACACCCGTGTGAAAGAAGCCTTTTGAAAACATTGTGAGAAAAGGAGAAAATGCTGGTAACCAACATTTTCTCCTTTTCCCACAATGTTTTCTATCCTTCACAAAACAGACTTAAAGTTTTCACTTTTATTTTGTCGTCTGTAAATGGTTTCAATTTGGACCAGTCCAAAATTATGTCGTTTGGTAAAGGGTCAAGTAATAACCAAACAATAAAATTTTTGGCTTGTCCAAATCAAAAGAATTTGCAGACGACAAAATAAAAGTGACTGAAAATTTGAAATTAGTTTTGTGAAGGGTGAAAAACATTGTGGGAAAAGGAGAAAATTCAAGTAAATCAAGGGAGAAAAGTGTGCCCAACGCGAGACTCAAACCCTTGACCACCGGAACACTAGTACCGCAGCTCTACCAACTAAGCTAGCCGGGCATCTGGTCGTGAGTCTACCCAACATCATAAATCACAACACTCTTCCCCCTCCTGATTTTTGGGAGTAACCAGCTTCCCCTTCAGTCCCCAAGGATCACCGGTGCCGCATTCCGCCTTCACCAATTTACCTTGTAGTCGATGAAGTAAATCAAGGGAGAAAAGTGTGCCCTATGCCCGACTCGAACCCAACGAACCCTGGAACACAAGTACCGCAGCTCCTCCAACTGAGCTAAACTAAAAATTTGCTATGAATAAAAATGAGTATTATTGCAATACTTTAAACAAGCCACTTTCTCCTTTTTATTCCCTTTTTTAGAATTATCATTTATAAATCTAAAACCAATATATTTTTATTAAAAAGGGAAATAATAATTATGTACCTCCCTTGTCTTGAAACTTACAAAAGTATCAAAAAACAGTTTCAAGGTAGACATCAAAGGAATTTCTGGTTGGTTAGAAATGTGCAAAAATATCATATCAGTAAAAATTCATATTTATCAACTATCAAGAAATTTTATTTCGTGTTGCACTAGAAGTGTTTAGCGTTCAGGTCTTCTACCTTAAATGCAGCAAGGGAGGTAAATCTGTACATACATCTTAATAAAGTGATAGTTACCTCCCTTGTAAGTGATCGAGAAATTTACAGGAAAAGAGTAATTTTTCACTTTTTTGGCAATCTGTTTATGAAAAAATAAAGACAAAACTGCCCCATGCAACTATAGAATTTGATAAAATTAGTTAAACCCCTAAAATGCGAAATATTTTATCCCATTACCTGACTAAACATATGTGAAAGCATGGCCAGACAACAAATTAGAAGTGGTTCAAATTATGATAAATGCATGTACATGACTTGTATGTAATTATGACTGTGACAGGGTTGAAAGTATTGTGGAAAAAAGGAGAAAATGATGTTTACCAGCATTTTCTCCTTTTTTGCACAATGTTTTCAAAGGTCCTCTTTCTCTATGTCATTTAAGCTTGGGATTGTATGGCAAAGGGTTAAATCACTAGAAGACTTGCAATTATGCCAAACAAAATACGGGTACTTTGCCATTTCAAGGTTTTTTCACCTGCAACATTTTGCCCATTTTTCCATTTTCTATGCATTCTGATCTTGATCTACAGTTAAAGTGTTCTGTGTGGTATTTTTCAGCGCAAGAGTTAAGTTAAATTGATGGCAAGTTTGGTTGATCATGACCCTACAGATACCATGAGCAGTTAGGCATTTGTAGCAAGAAAGGCAACTCTGTATGTAATGCCTAATAAGACTGTACAAATTACCTCCCCTGAGAGAAAAAAGAGGCCAGGAGTGGGAGAGGACAATTTTCCTGGATTTTTTTTTTAAACTTGTTTTTGTTAATAGATTTAACTCTTAACCACACAATGACAGTGCAATGACAGTGATAGAGAAAGCTTTTGAAAACATTGTGGGAAAAGGAGAAATGCTGATGATCAGCATTTTCTCCTTTTTCCTGCAACATTTTCGAAATGCTTTTTCTTCAAGGTTGTTAAAATTAAAGATTGTTCACTTAGACCCTTTACCAGATAATGAAGACTTGTAACACCCAGAAAGAGAAAGCTTTTGAAAACATTGTTGGAAAAGGAGAAAATGCTGGTAACCACCATTTTCTCTTTTTACCACAATGTTTTCTAACTGTTGATAACAATTTTCAATTTTTCAGTTATGTTTATTTTGCAGTCTGCAATTGTTTTCAATTTGGACCAGTCTAAAGTTTTGATGTTTAAACAGTTGCAGATTAACTCTATACTAGATGCCAAAGTTTCAACAGAGTCCCATGCTGAAATCATTTGAAGATGACAAATAAAATATGGATCAAATTATGGGGTTTTGTTTTTTATAGAACGTAAAACATCGTGGGATTTCTCACACCAGTACCGATACAACATTCTTTCAAAGTCAGTGCCTACTTTATCTCCCATGCATCAGAGGTGAGAGACATGACATCACTGGAAAGTAAGTTCCCCTTCGACAGGTATCGAATCTTCAATCACCACATAGAGATACCTGGGCTTGTATTCACCAACCATTCTTAAGAAAATTCTTTGTCGTATTCTTCAAGATTTTCTGACAGTGAAAGTAACAGAACTTCTGATTGGCTAAACCAAATGCTTTAGCCAATCAGAAGTTCTGTTACTTTCACATTGACTAAATTCTGAAGAACAAGACAAAGAACGTTCTTACCAGTGGTTGGTGAATACGGACCCTGGCGTTGCTTTCTAAAAGCGAAAAAGAGGGCCCATAATTGCCCTGTATCGCTCCACTGGCTTTTTAACCATGACCCTAAAAGTAATACATTCAGGTTAATTCATTGGCATGAAAGGTTAAGTTCTTTGGTAAAACCTGAATGATAGAAACTACAATGTTTTCCTCCCTTCCTACAACAAGTTTAAATTCTTCAGTCACATTTATTGTCGTTTGCAAATGCTTTCAATATTGGCCAGTCTAAAATGTTATCATTTAGTAAAGAGTTAAATCATCTTGTGAACACCACTGGTAATATTTTCAAATGAATTTCAATAATTAAGTGTACCTATCATGGTGTTTCTTTTACCAGTGCTTTGCATGATTTTCTTTCCAAGCAACTGGCTGCTTTCCCACATGATCATCGTCGAGTCAACACACATGAAAAGAGAAACTAATTGGCAAAAATGAATACAAATAAAGACAACTTCATTGTTGAATAGTTTTTTAATATTTTCTCTTCTGAGGGAATTCCATTTTGATTCCCTCTGATTTATTGAGTAAATATATTCACTCATGTACAAATATTTATAAAACAATTGAGTACAGATATTATCAACAATATGACAACATTTTACATTAACCTCACACATTCTTTTACATCATACTTATGAACGGTCGAGTGGTTGTTTTTTTTTTCAAGGCAGTAACACTGTTTCTAATCTGCCTTTCACAAATAACTTACTTCCATTGAGAAACTTTTCTGCAAAGTTACATGAAAAATAAGATCAAAACAATCAAGCTGAATGAAGACCAATTTTCCAAAGTTATTATTTCCTTTTTTTTTAAACTTAAAACTTTGCCTGAAAATAGAAAATATATAGGAAAAAAAATCTACATTAAAACAAAAATGTTTTTCTCATTATAGGAAACATACTCCCTCAAGAAATGTGTGATGCCAATTTATTTATTAGAAGAACATGTGAACTAAAATATGTATACAGGTGAACTAAAATTTTAGTAAATAACTTGAACAAAAAAGCAGGTCTTAAAGATTTTATTTCTTACTCCTTAAAATATCTAATATCTGAAATGTTACTGGCAAAAGTTGGCATTACCAATATAGAGGGCATCTTTTAAAGCCTATTTTACCTGTTACTCTCCAAGTTGCTGAATGAAAAAAAAACAAAGCCAGGTTTATAAAATTAATGTAGTTTCAAATTTATTGGCAGATTCCTTTCTTTTATTATAAAATATATCTGCAAATTTTTGTTCTGTATTGCATAATTTGGTTGTCTTTTTACCATGCTAGAACAACATAAGTATAAGTTTATAGTCCTTTATTAGCATACAAAAAAATCCATAAAGCAATGGATTTGCTAATAATTGTTATACAAATTCCACAAACTCATGGTGGAAACATTTATTTAAAAATAGTTTAAAATGAGATTTTGATAAAATTTCAATGATTCTCTGATGGGGGTTTTATCTGCAAATAATTTTTCCCAAGAGATGAAAACTATACTAGGCCAAGAAACGCATGGTAACCTTTCAAGGAAGTTTAGAGGTGTATAACCAGACTGAGAATTCTAAATTATGATTTTATGTTTACCACTGATCAGTTTTGAGTATTTTGACAAAATTTCATTTCAGTATGGCCAAAAAGAAATGAGGAAATGGCTTCTTATTGACAGTACCCTCTCCTCAGTGAAAATAAGTAGTGACTGACTGCATATTGAGACTCAAAGCTTTTGTTCAATATCATGTATGGTGCCCGGTGTTTCTTTTTCGTCCTAGTATAATAACCAACTCTATTATTTTAATAAACAGTAAGTCATATGTCTTGTACTGAATGAACTAAATTGTGATCAAAATCCAGGACACATGTTCCTTTCATTCTTTTTAGCTGCATAGAAAAGTTTCATGCCTCTATTGAAGATAGGAAGAAAAACATTTAGGGACCTGCTGTCTATATATACATGTATTTTTTATTTCTTATTTGAAGTAACATCTCAGAACATTCATGCAATATTCACAGTTATTTTTCTATACAAATTCACTAACATTCATGATTAATTTAGAGAGAAAGAAAGAGGAATAGGAAAGTATCATAAAGCTTTAAAAGTGCACTTACTTTGTAATATAAAACAATTAAGGATAAAAATGCATTAAAGAGTCTTAAAAATTAAACAATTTAAATCAAAGTCCTTTTCTAAATAAAGATCATGGTCTTTTTCTTTTTGTCTTTTGAAGTACATTACAATAATTCTTACTTCATCCATTAAGACGTGTAAAGTAATTTGAATCCTATCTACTTAACTACTATTCTAGTTTTATTTTTCAGTTTACTTTTTTCTATTCCAACTGTAATAAAATTTAAAATTTCAAGTAAGTACACCTTTAAAGTCCTTAGAACAATAACAGACTAGCACATTAATGAGTCATCACTTTCATATATAAAATACTGGCACAATGCAATGAGAAAGTAGCCGACAATGACAAATGAGGTCATGCTACATGTGTCTGGTGCAACATTCATCAACTATTCCAAATTGCACTCTTAGTCTAATTTTCACTGTAAAAAGTGACACAATTTCTGATTGGCTAACAATTGGTTTAGCAAGAGCTAAACATTTTGGTCTAGGCAATCAGAAATTGTGAGAAAATTCTTGCAAGTTACAGTCTGCAAATGCAATTTAGAATGGTACTATATATAAAACCAACTGTCCTAAATTTTGATCCAACTCCTAATTCAAAGCTACAGGTTGGTGATTGGTTAACTCTTTACCACACAGTCCCGACTTTTAACGACCCTAGGAAAGAAGCCTTTTGAAAACATTGTAGGAAAAGGAGAAAATGCTGGTAACCAGCATTTTCTCCTTTTCCCACAATGTTTTCTACCCTTCCCAAACCAAAGTACAATTTTTCAGTCACATTCATTTTGTAGTCTGCAAATGCTTTCAATTTGGTCTGGTCCAAAATTTTGCCGTTTGGTAAAGGGTTAAGGCTAAATGCCTTGGGATTCAGAGGTCTACATTCACCAACCATTCTTAAAAATTCTTATTCTCTAAGACAATATGAATTTGAATGCAAAAGAACTTCTGATAGGCTAAACCAAATGGTTAGGCTAAACCAAATGGTTTAGCCAATCAGAAGTTGTGTTACTTTCTATATCTGTTGTCAGACTGGAGAATGTTCAGATGAATTTTTGGTGAATTCAAACCCAGGTGGCTAGCCCAGTAATCATGAATAGGATCAGAACGAGGAAAGTTAGTAAACAAAACCCAAAGATGCCACTTTGCCAACATTCACACTTAAAAAATGATGTTATTAAAACTGTGATTTTGCAGTTTTAAAAATACAGCCACGGTTATCTTCCATCAGTAACTTTATACATATATTTTCTTTTTGTATTTTGTTTTCTTTTGTATGTGTAATATCAAATTTGAGTTATGGTTATTTATTTTTTCCAGTTAAGAACAACACAGTTATTTAAACCTCTACCGAACAATGCCAGGTTTTAATGACCCCAGGAACAAAGCCTTTGGAAAACACTGTGGTAACAGAGAGAAAATGCTGCTAACCAGCATTTTCTCCTTTTTCCACAATGTTTTTAGAAGGCTTCAAGGTTAAATACAGTCATTTAAGCCAACTTTAATTTTTCATCTGCAAATGCTTTCAATTTGGACAAGTCTAAAATATTATTGTTCGGTAAAGAGTTAAATAGTGTGTAGGCTACATTTTGTGTAAGCATGAATGTTGGGACAGGTATCACCAATTTGCACAATCACCAATTTTCACAGTAACCTGAAACAGTTCACAGTCATTTTCGGCATAAACATGACAAATTTTAACATAATTTGTTTGACATGATTGAGAATCTAGAACACATCATTTGTTCCTGAGACCATCTTCAAGTCCATTGGTGACGAAATTCCAACCAACAATATCTAAAACTTGAATCAAATGAGTACAAAATTCAAGTCGAACATTTCAGGTCATCACCAAGATGAAATTTTCTGATCAAACTGATTATAATTTCAATAGCACCAAATTGTTCCTTTCAACTTTAATCAAACAACTCCAACTTCGAAAATATGTGGGAAAAGGAAAAAATGCTAGCTACCTGCATTTGATCTTATTCCCCAAAATGTTTTCAAAAGCCTTCTCTTCATGTTCTAAAACATGAAATTGCTTGATACAGTTAAACTTTCTCAATGCATCTGAATAAATTAAAACAGTTGGCACATTTGAATTCCTTCGGTTTCACACTTATCTATCGAAAGAGTCCCGGTACGAAATGCTATACAATCACATCCTTGAAGAACAGTTCATCGATTTCATTGCACAAATCGTCTGGATTGATGGTATAGCTGCCTGATGTGGTTGTACTTGCATCATCACGACATACTGTAGCCATTTCACTAACGTCTTCAATGTCCGCTACAGAATATGGTAAACCAGGAGTCGTCATCTGTGAGTCTAAATACATACTATGTGAAGTACCACTGATTGTGAACAATTCATGTTGTCTACTCGGAGTTTTATGTATAGAGGACAGAACACTAGAACTAAGATGCGGTAATTTCACACTGGCCACTGTTGTATTAGCAGTCACACTATCATCACTAAAACTTATGTTTCTTGGATAACTGTCCACAGGTATCGGTGGAGGTGGTCGCCGTGGTAACAACTTTTGCTGAGGTGTATGACCTTGACCTTTTGGGTTTCTCTGTGGGTAATATGGTTTCCTGTCTTCTGAAATAAGCAAAATAATATCAATAAGACTTATGCTAGTATAAATGTAGTATGCTGGTCTATCCCAGAAGTAGATTTGAATGTATAACTTGTGTTTGTATGTTGCTTTCTCTTCCTAAAATGTTTTCCTTGCTTTAGAAAAACAGCATTCTTCCTTTCCTCTGAATGATTATACATTGAGTAAATTATCATGTTTCAAACCTTAAAAGAAGCTAGCTTGTATAGTTACAGCCACAGGTTTTCCCATATAATCATATCTATGAAACCATGTTCAGCAGTAAGCAAGGAAAGAATCCTGTCTCACAGATTATCAGCCTAACAATCCCCAGAAAGAAATATGCAGAAGTGGAGATTCTAACCAGCACTCCCTGGTATAAAAGCCTGTTTAGCTACCAGACTACAGTGTTCATATGTAACTTACTTAAAACTTAAAAACATATATATCCAAAAACAAGGTTTTAGAACCATTTTTGAAACCACCAAGCAGTAAAGGTTTGTCTTGACTCCCAATTTGTAACTGCCAATCCGCAAATCACAACGTTAGAAAATCAACTTAACTATGTGTATGGAAATTTATTAAATCTTATTCTTGAAAATTCATAATTATTTAGCCCTTAACTCTTTACCAAACGACAATATTTCAGACTGGTCCAAATTGAAAACATTTGCAGACGACAAATATAAGTGCCCAAAAATTTGAAAATTTGTTTTGTGAAAGGTAGAAAACATTGTGGGAAATGGAGAAAATGCTGGTTACCAGCATTTTCTCCTTTCCCCACAATGTTTTCTAGAGGCTTTTTTCTCAGGGGCGTCAAAAATACCGGTAAGGATCGTGTGGTAATGCGTTAAATCTTATTCTTGAAAATTTATAATTATTTAGCTCTTACGCCTATTGGTGTCCTTGTCAAGACATTTAAAAACTGGTAAAACTACCTCTCTACTAAACAAAAAGGATTCAAGCTGGTCTGAATTGAAAGCATCTGCAGATGGCAAAATAATTGTGACTGGAAAATTGAAATTTATTGGAAAGAGATGAAAACATTGTGGGAAAAGCAGAAAATGCTGGTTACCAGCATTTTCTCCTTTTTCTACAATGTTTTCAAAGGCTTCTTTCTCAGGTTCATTTAAAAGTCAGGATTGTGTGTTCAAAGATCTAATGAAATTAACTCATTACCAAACGACAATATTTTAGACTGGTTCAAATTGAAAGCATTTGCAGACGACAAAATAAAAGTGGATGAAAATTTGAAATTTGTTTTGTGAAAGGTAGAAAACATTGTGGGAAAAGGAGAAAATGCTGGTTACCAGCATTTTCTCCTTTTCCCACAATGTTTTCTAAAGTTATCTTTCTCAGGGGCGTCAAAAGTCAGGATTGTGTGGTAATGGGTTAATCACCACTCTCTACTAACTAAACTGTCAGAGTACGAATTGTGCAGACAGCATTTTGTTGTAACTACAAAAATCATGCATTTCCAGTGTAATGCAGTTTTCTAGATAACAACGATTCACTCAGTAAAACATACAAGTAAAACAAAAGGAAAATCATGTTCATTGCCCAATAAATTTCTAATTGAATGTCAATTTATTCTAAAATTAACCCTTTACTGAACAATCTGTTATTTAGATACCCTGAGGACAGAAACTCCTAAAAAGAATTTAACCCTTTACCCCATTAGGCATTTCTATGGTATCTCTAATTAACCCTAAATAACAGCAAGGATGAAGCCGTTTCTTATGTGTATATGACACCTTTTGATAGCATAGAAAACATTGTGGCAAAAGGTGAAATTGCTCGTCACGAGCAATTTCACCTTTTGCCGCAATGTTTTCCAAAAGCCCCTACAATATGCGTAAAAATGAGTATCTATGGAGTAAAGGGTTAAGGAAGTAAGAAAATGGTCGTTAAAAGCATTTTCTCACAATTTTTTCTTTCTTTCAAACATGAACTCTTTACCAAATGACAAAATTTTGGACTAGACGAAACTGAAAGCATTTGCAGATGACAAAGTAAATGTAGCTCAAATGATGATTTCCTCCATAAATGTGGTAGAAAACACAGTGGGAATAGGACAAAATGATTGTTACCAGCATTTTCTCTTTCTCCTTCAATGTTTTCAAAAGGCTTCTAGCACAGGGTCCTTAATTGCAAGACAGTGTGGTAAAGGGTTAACTCCCTCATTTGAGAGACATTTTATTTAACTCTTTACCACAAGAGAAAATTTTAGACTGGTCCAAATTGAAAGCATTTGCAGATGACAAAATAAAGGTGACTCAAAAATAGAAATTTGTTCTGGTGAGGATAGAAAACACTGTGGGAAAAGGAGAAAATGCTGGTTACCAGCATTTTCTCCTTTTCCCACAGTGTTTTCAAAAGGCTTCTTTCTCAGGGGCGTCAAAAGTAGGGATTGTGTGGTAAGGGTTAAAGTCTGATTATGCACATAATTTGGACAAATCTAAAATTTTGTCGTCCGGTAAAAGAGTTAACTTCTTCTGTTCATTCAGACTTGTTTCTTTATTCAACCCATTACCACACAATCCCGACTTTTAACACCCCTGTAAAAGAAACCTTTTGAAAACATTGTGGGAAAAAGAGAAAATGCTGGTAACCAGCATTTTCTCCATTTCCCACATTGTTTTCTTCCCTCTCTGAAACAAATTTCCATTCTTTAGTCATTCATTTTGTCATCTGCAAATGCTTTCAATTTGGACCAGTCTAAAATTTGGTCGTTTGGTAAAGAGTGAATGAAAAAAACTTTTGAGCGATTGAAAGAAAAGCACATACATGTGACAGTTCAACGTGGTTCAAATGCTGGGATTTCTTTATGAAAGGGCAGAAAACCTTGTGGAAAAAAAACAAAGTGCTGGTTTCCAGCTTTTTCTTCTTTTCCTACAATCAAAAAGCTTCTCTTTGAGGATCTTAACAACTCCACAGTTTGTTCAGCAAAAAGTTTAAGCATCATGAATCCATGCAAAGAAAACTAAAACAACAAAAGAGAAAAAAAAATATGTGAGTTGACAGATGGGTTTGTTTTGTGAGTTCACTTCGACATCTAAAGCAGGATTTTAGGGAACATGCAGCCCTTAAGGACTTACCCCCTTTTTTTGGAATTATCAAAGAAAAGATCTGTGAACACTATACATAGCACTGATAGAAAATGGCTGAAACAAAATCAAAGTACTTCTGGTACTAATTGTTTCAATATACTAAATAAATAGTAGGTTGTCAATGTGAACATGGCTTTATGCTACTGGTACTTTAAGCAGTTTCTTTTCTCAAAGATTTTAAAAGGAAGAGAAAAATTTTCTGAAAACAAATCTATCACCATCATAACTGAGCCATAATTGATTGGTTTGATTGGTTGTTTGGTTGGTTGACTGATTGCTTTCTTTACACCAACTTAACTCTTTATCACACAACAAAATTTTAGACAGATCCAAATTGAAAGACATAATGAAAGTGACTGAAACTTTGAATTTCTTTTCTTTGGAAGGGTAGAAAACGTTGTGGGAAAAGGAGAAAATGCTGGGTTACCATAATCTTCTTCTTTTCCCACAGCGTTTTTGATAAAAGGCTTCCTTCCTTGTACTGTCAAAAGTCAGGATTGTGTTGTAAAGGGTTAAATATTATTTCAGTCAGACATGGGTTATGAAAGATTCAGCAATACAAAGGAATATTTATCTTTTACATCAATTAAGTTTTGCATGAGCCAATCTGAGTCAATGTTTTCCAACCTTTCAAAAACAAGTGTCATCATTTGAACCACATTTAATCTGTTGTCTGCAAACCCATTTAGTATTAAAGAAAATGTCATTCAATTAAAGGTTAAATGTTTTGTTCCTGGTAGCATACTTGTACATGTATGTATAAAATAAGACATTATCAAATTGATTCCTACACTGTACAAGGACAAGAACAAATACCCACCATTGTCACTAAGCGGATGGCCTCTGTTACTATGGATATCTTCTTCACTACCGCCCCGCCCACTGTCACTGGTTGTCTCGTGTGACGTTTCACTATGATTGTCATCTGCCTTTTTATACACTGCCATCATGACTTTTTTATTCTGAAAAATCAACAGAATGGAATCAGTTGAAGTAAACTGTCCACTGTCAACAATTCAAGTCTCAGAAACACTGAAAATCCTGGTAATCGAATTCATAGTGGACAAATCTTTCTGTTGTACATTTAAAATCAACAAGAACCATTTCAATGTGTAAAACTGCTATGGGCTATGTCTCCTTTAGCCAAAATTATGATTTATTGATTGAATCGCATTGGAGTTTAAAACTGCTTAACTAATTACCAAACAACAACATTTTTGGCTTGTCCGAATCGAAAGCATTTGCAGACTACAAAATAAAAGTGATTGAAAATTTGAAATTTGTTTTGTGAAGAGTAGAAAACACTGCGGGAAAAGGAGAAAATGCTGGTAGCATTTTCTAAATGCTACTTTCTCAGGGTCGTCAAAAGTACAGATTATGTGGTAATGGGTTAAACAGCTAAGGTCATATCAGGCCGGTCAGTGCACCTATACTTCCTGGCTTTCTCACATGAGCACTGACACAACTTTCTTTCAAAGTCTCTTACCACTTTCTCACATACATCAGAATGTGAGAGGCAAAAATAACTGGAAAGAAAGTTTGCCTCCACCAGGTATCGAACTCACAACCATTGGATCATAAGTCTGATACCCTAACCACTGAGCTTCCTGGGTAGGCCATTGTTTTTGAAAAAGGTCTTCTTTAAGACAGAAGAAATCAGGGTCCATATTCACCAACTATTCTTAAGAACGTTTATGCAAAGTCTTGTTCTTCAGAATTTTCTCAATGTGAAAGTAACAGAACTTCTGATTGGCAAAACCATAGGTGGTTTACCCAATCAGAAGTTCTGTTACTTTCACTGTCAGAAAATCTTAGAGAACAAAACAAAGAACTTTCATAAGAATGGTTAGTGAATATGAACCCAGGAGGTGAAGGGCCCACTGAGATATTTTTTGCTACTTTGAAAGTTACATGGTAAGATGATTAATGACCCTCTAGTATCTGGAAACAATCCCTTCTTAACAACTCTCTTCAAACAAAATATCTCTAGAACCCTTTTCTACACATCAGATATCTCAACACAACCTATCAAAGCCTCAAAAACCAGTCATATATGACAAAACTTGCTGAAATTAATGATTTCTTCAATCAATCACAATTTCCTTTGGACTATATAAGTTCCATCATCTTGTCTTTTTTATTATTCTAATTTACCAAGCAATCTAAGTTTGGTGCAGTCCATTTTCTTTGAAGGGTAAACACCATTTTTTTGTCATGAAGAGATGTCAATCTAACTTCATTATTGCCATTATTTCAAGCTTAATTCCTGTCAGTGACAACACTCAAGATTGATGGCGATTTGATTGCCGATTCCTTGAAATTATTTAAAATAAACATGTGGCCATCTCTGATCCTTTACTAAATAATGCGAGTTTACCACTTAACCCTTTACCACACGACAAAATTTTAGACTGGTTCAAATTGAGAGCATTTGCAGACGACAAAATAAAGGTGACTGAAAAATTGAAATTTGTTCTGGGAAGAGTAGAAAACACTGTGGGAAAAGGAGAAAATGCTGGTTACCAGCATTTTCTCCTTTTCCTACAGTGTTTTCAAAAGGTTTTTTTCTCAGGGGCGTCAAAAGTAGGGATTGTGTGGTAATGGGTTAATAGAAAAAGACTTCTGAAAACATGAATGAGCATTTTCTCCATTTCCTAAACTGTCTTCAACCTTGTTTATAAATACAATGTGCCACACATATTTTGTTGCTTGCAAATGCTTCCAGTTTAGACAAGTTGAAACGTTTTTTATCTAATAATTGATCTTTCACCACACATCCTGACTATTTAAACAACTAAGATGACGAAGTCCTTGGAAAACCTTTTGAGAAAAGGAGAAAATGCCGGTGACCAGCATTTCTTCTCCAACATCAATGTTTTCTTCACTTTAAAAAGATACTTTTTACATTTCTGGCAATTTATTTTGTCATCAGTGACTGTATTCAATTTTAAACAAGTCTATATTAGACATCATGGAAAGAGTTAGAGCTGTTTGCTTAGGACTCCACCTTTCCCTCTGCCTTGTTTTTATTGACTTCCCTAATGAATAATTCATTTTCACAAAGTCACATGACCTGTTCCAAATCACATTCAGCAAACATCTCCCCAACGTTTATCTTTACTCTTCTACTTTAGACCGGAAAAAACCTCAATAGGGGTACTAGGAATTACAATAACCAAACAATGTCTGATTTTAAACCTTAACCATTCACCAAACAACAAAACTTTAAACCTGTCCAAATTGAAACCAATTTTTGCAACCAGCGTTTTCTCTACTTCTCACATTATTTTGTATCCTATAACAGAGAAAATTCTTTAGTTGGGCCACACTGTTGTTCTCTACACATGCTGTCCAAATTCAACAACTAGCATTTCATCCTTTACCCACAATGTTTTCTACCCTATCCAGTAACTTTGGTTCGTTTGCACCACTTTTGAATTTGTCTTCTATAGAAGCTTTCACTTTCAACAAGAAGAAAATTTGTAGACTAGTATAGAGTTCGAAAATATCTAAGTCAAGTATCTCACAATGCACCTCACCTCTTCTTCCTGGACTGGTTGTAGCCAGAGTCTGTCTGATCTACAATTCTCCATTTGTTGTAGTGCTAACTGTAATTGACTTTGTGTTAGACTGGGCAACTCTTTCTCGTTGTAAAGATCTGACTTGCTGATGTCCGAACATGTCAATGTATTGTTGCATAGCCACGTAGATTGACTCTCCTGCAATAGAGGGGAAAAATTTGAATAAAAATGTCTTTGAGCATATACATGTACCTTGGTTCACCATTTTACTGAACAAAATAATTTTGGACCATTGAAAAAAGGCAAAAAAAAATTTGGAACTTAGAAAATACAACAAAGAGCACAAAATTTCTGGGCAATGAAAACACATTTTTCTCTAATACAATGTTCAGGGAAAAGATACCAAAAGTTCAATATTGTATTCAATACTCTATACTTTCAGAACAGGAAACAAAACTATGATATTTTTATGATACAAGCAAATACAAAAGTATATTTTTTTTTCCAAAATTTCATCCTAAAACTCGTAAGTTTTTCTCAACTAACACCTGCAAACAGTTTCCTGTAACATAAGAGGAGTAGAGTAGCATTGTTAGGCAAGAAAATTGATTTGTGGATATTGTTGTAGACATCTATATTTTTACATTTTGACTCTCCATCAGACAACCAAATTCTGACTTGTCTATTTTGAAAACATTTGCAGATCCCTTCCTAAACCTGACTGAAATTATCAAATTTGTCTTTGAAAAGGGTTGAAAACATAGTGAGAATAGGAGAAAATGCTGGTTACCAGCATTTTCTCCTTTTCTCACTGTATTTTCAGGAGTCTTCCTACCATAAAATGGTAAAAAACATCATACTGTTATGGAAAGGGTTAAATGGGGAAGCATAGACATCAGACATCTTTGTTTTATAGCATCGACTTGGTTAACATTGTAAATCTTCTACTGTCCTCCCCTTATTTTATGAGCAACATTGTCAATTCTCAACAGATGTGATTTATACAAGCCCCCTCATATGTCAACCTTATAAGTGTTTGTTAACATTATTCTTATCTTGAACTATTTAGTCTGCTTTAGTATCATAACAGTTCAAGTCCATTGGCTATTCAATAAATCCATTAATTTCTTTTTTTTTGCTTATTCATCAATAAATTTGATCTTTTCAACTCTTTACCAAACAACAAAATATCAGACTGGTCCAAATTGAAAGCATGTACAGACTACAAAATAAAAGTGATTGGAAATCTGAAATTTTTGGGGGGAAGGGAAGAAAACATGGTGGGAATAAAGAGAAAATGCTGGTTTTCAAAAGGCTTCTTTCTCAGGGTTGTTAAATGCAGGCACTGTGTGGTAAAGGGTTAAGACTGTTATGTACATGCCCACTAATCCACATATAACATTGTTTACAAGTCGCTGGAACGTTGCAGGAGAATTTTTCATCCCAAACGGCATAACTTTGTACTGGTACAGACCGTTTGGAGTAGCAAAGGCTGAAGTCTGTAACAAAGAAACAAATGAATAAATGCATGGCAGAAATAAGGGTCGGAGCGGGATTCGAACTCCGAACTCCTGGACGCAAAGCCAATACCCTAACCACTGAGCCAAAGAGATATCTCTCTGACGCAGTGGCCAGGTATTGTATTTAAATCGGGAGTATGCCATGCAGGAAGGAGTGGACAATTTACCCAAAAGACATTTGCAACCTGGAAATAAGACCCAAATACTTGCAAATTCATGGTTGATTACCTCTATGGTGTTTCAACAAAGTGGACAATGAAGATCAGCTATCAGACGGCACATTTTTGGCAGTCTGATCTACACTCGCTGCTAAGGCCACTTTAACCCTTTACTACACAATCCAGATTTCTAACAACCTTAAGAAAGAAAGTCTCTGATATATAGAACATATTTCAATTTATGAGGCACATTTGTTTTGTTGTCCATAAAATGCTTTTATTTTGGACCAGTCTTCAATTTTGTTGTTTGGTAAAGAGTTAAGGTCAAAATAGGGTCTTTCTCTTCTTGTCCAAAGGATAGAAATTACTCTTTAAATTGTTGAAGAAATAAAATGCATGGTCAATAAAAGAGAGGATGGTATGCTGATGACCACTTGTAGAGCTATCAATAATAATTGAGATATCTTAAGTTTAAACAGAATATATGAGATATTTGAATTTGAAAGAGTAAACATTTTGATAACTACTATTATTAACATATTCTTAATGTCTTAAAGGTTTTGACTGTGTTTAATTTATGATATATCAAATATTATACTTCTTCATGACCATCAGACAGACATTTATTATCAATAAATAACAATCATACTATCATAAACTGTAAAATTAAAAGTAGAACATCTGAACAGATTGACTCATGAGTAGAGGTTTAAACAGTTGAATCTTTTTATATCTTTTACTGAACATTAAACTGACATTAATAAACTCATTGAGAGGAATATTTTTTTTTTCCGTAACTGTACTTTATGGACTAAAGAACCTATGTGTTGTCTGCACATACCATATTCTTCGAAGATTCAAACCTGTCTGCATTGAAACATTACACCATCCTGTGTGTGACATAATTATATTAATTCGCTGCTAATAGAGTAGCAATTGAGAAAATGGCTGTAAACAATACATCTGTAGAAAAAGTAGCCTCCAAACATCTATCCGGTATTTCAAATGGAAAAAAAGGTTTCATGGAAAAAATTATGGAAGCTGACCATAATAACCTGATAGAGTGTAGAATTTAAACAACACTTTTCTTTGACTTCACATTTTAGGAAATTCATGCTATTTCCTAATCATCCATGGGTAAATAAATTATCAAACTAAGACAAGAAAATGTAACATTGTTTCTGGGTAAGTCAAAACTAAAAAGTAATTGGAATAATTGACTTTTTTTATATTTCTTAATTATTTAACAGTTGGATGTTTCATGTAAGTGTATGTATAGCTATCAGAAAGTCAAGTTACCCTCCAATTAATTTACATTAATATTCATCAACATGAGAAGTGAACAATGAGTCTGCATGGCTGTTCAACATTTATTACTCAATCAATGCTTCTGACCATTTATAACCCTTTATCAGGCAATCCTTTTTTAAAGGCCCAGTGTGAAATATCAAGCCAGGTGTCATAATACATTTAGATTTAAATCATACCATTTTAAAAGTATGGAAAATATTGTGGAGATGACAGTCTGTTGTTGTTATGTGATCAGGCCAAAATGTTAGTTGCAGAAAAATGAATTTTAAAATTAGGAAAAAAGTAAACAAAAGTTACAACTGTCTGGCTAGTTTCAACCTAGTTTTGAAATTAATTTCTGTCAGCAACTAACACTTGAAACGATTGTAAAATGACAGATTGTCATCTTCACAATAATTTCCATACTTTTAAATGGTATGATATTAATTCAAATTTGTTTAACCCTTTACTAAACGACAAATTTTAGACTATTGCACATTCAAAGAACCTGCAGACGGTAATTCAAACACCTGTTCTTACATGTTGCAGTTCTCTGATAAGGAAGAAAACATTGTGGAAAAAGGAGAAATTGCTTATTATAAGCAATTTCTCCTTTTCCCACAAGGTTTTAAAAGTCTTCTACATGAGGGTTGTATAAACAAGGGATTGTTTGGTAAAGGGTTAAACAACCACTTAATGTTTACATTTTGCCTTTACTGTTACTTTAACTACTGTAATAAAGAATAAAGCTGTTTTAAAAGAAATATGGAAAATTGCAGGAAAAACCATGACAACCAGAACTTTATATTATTTCCCAGTTGCTGCCAAAACCTAACACAAACATTAACTGTTTACCAAACCAAATGACAAAATTTTAGACTTGTCCACATAAAAAGCATTAATTTTGCTTACAACAAAATAAATGTGACTCAACAATTGAAAGTACATTTAGGATGGATAGAAAACTGTAGGAAAAGTAGAAAATGCTGGTTATGAGCATTTTCTCCTTTAACCACAATGTTTTCAGAAGCCTTCTGACTCAAGCTTGTTGCAAATTTAGACTTGTCTAAACCGAAAGCAACTGCAGATGACAAAATTTATGTAACTGAAAAATTGAAAGTTGATTTGGAAAGGACAGGAAAAACATTATGGGAAAAGGAGAAAATGCTGGTCACCAGCATTATCTCCTTTTCCCATAATGTTTTCAAAAGCCTAACCTGTCTCAGGGTCCTTAAAAGCTGGCACTATTGTGGAAGAGGGTTCATGAAAATCTGTTATGCACAATAACTATCATCACTTCTCAAAAAAAAAAAATGGCTGAGCTGGGAGTTGAACTTGCAACTGCTGAATGAAAGACTGTATGGGTTGCCATCTAAGCTAAACAGGCTTTGCAAAGGATAGTTCAATTGTTAGACTGGTCAGCTCTTATGTCAGCTCTTATGTCATTTTATGTCCATATCAAAATTTCAGTCAATTAACAAAATCTGATTTACCTAAGGTCATGATCTTTATCTAAGTCTTTGTCCACAGTAAATTTTCAAATAAACAAACATAAAAGTTTTCCATATATTGTATGTAGTCTGCAATAGCCTTATTGTTAGAAATTCAATTTTATACCAGTTTTTTCTTTAACAAAGCTAGGGAAATGCCTATTAAGTTTTAAAAGAAACATTCACTGGTAAAATTGTCTATGATCCTTTTAACCTCAAAAATTATCAATTCAAATTTCCGAATGTTTGGGATAGATACAGTTTTAACTCCTTACCATGCAATTCCCAGGTAGTATTGAACTTCAGTAAGTGGCCTCCTGAAAACATTGTGTGAAAAGGAGAAAATGCTGGTGACCAGCATTTTCTCAATTTCCCACAATGTTTGTCTACAAGAACAAAGTGAGTGCCTTTGAGCAAACTTAAATTTATCGTCAGCTTTCATTTTGCACCAGTATACCATTTTGTTTTTCGGAAAAGAAGTTAAAAAGTTATCTGTAAACAAGGGACAGATTTGGTGATGGACAGGCTATCTTGAGAGAAAAGAAGAAAATTGCAAAAAAAAATTATTTCCATTATTCAGCTATTAATTTTATATGATCAGGTGTTGGTTTCTGAAAATACATTAAAAATTTGTGCAATATAGAAAGGGTCTTCTTTTTTTACTTGACCAAACTTTGACTTTTCACATGTTTTAAAATGACCAGGTCACCACTAGGTATAAACAATTCTAAAAACAGCTAAATAGAAATGTTAGACTGAAGTTTAGGGCAAAATATGAAGAGCAAAATTTAACAACAAAAAGCTTTGACCTTTTTAGTTTAGCTATTTAAACCCTTTCCACACAATCCCACCTTTTAACCACCCTGCGAAAAAAAAATTTTGAAACATTGTGGGGGGAAAAAGGAGAACCAGCATTTTTTTTTCCCCACAATGTTTTCTTATCTTTTACACACAAATCTCATTACCTGTGCCATATTTACTATTATGTCCTAAAGAAATGGTTCCAATTTGGATCTAAAATTTTGTCATGTGGCAATGAGTTCACCAGCTTTTTTTTTCTTACCTTTCAATACGATTCCCATGCTTTGATCCCAGACAATCATGATCATGAATGAACTTCACAGAGATGGCTTTTGAATACCATGGGAAAAGCAGAAACAAGCCTTGTAACAAGATTTTTTTTCCACAATATTTTCTACAGTATCGTGTACATAAATCATCAGTTGAGCTGCATGTTATTTTGTTGTGTTCAATTTGAGTTCAAAATTGTTGTAGTATGTTAATCCTTTATCAAATGGTGAAATTTTAGACTGGTCCAAATTTATAGCATTTGCAAACAACAAAATAAATTTGGCTTAAAAGTAGAAATATATGTTAGGAAGGGTAGAAAACATTATGGAAAAAGGAAAATGCTGATCATCAGCATTTTCTCCTTTTCCCATATTTTTTTCAAAAGGCTTTTTCTCTCAGAATCCTTGAATGTCAGTATTGTGTGGTAAAAGAAGTAGAGCTTTAAATATGGACATGTCGTTTGGTGAAGCATTTAAGATGTTGGTTAAAGATTTGGGACATATCAGATTTTAGGCCAAAAAGCTAATTGCACAGGGCAGTCACAAAAAAACTTCACCACATGTCGTGTGGAAAATGTTTTCTCTAAACAATTTTACATAAGAAAATATTGTTAGAAAGTCTAAGCCAATGACTAAAGGTACAATCCTGTAAAGCCGCTAGTGCAAACATTTTGTCTCTAGCCTAAAATAAGTACTTAAATCAACATGGCTTACTCCAAAACCGAACCAAACATTGAATTATTTCATTTTGCCGTTTTACTATATTCCTTTTTTTTTTCCATGAAAAAAAAAAACAATTAGAATATTGCAACAATAATATTTTACATGTTTCACACAGAGAAAGTGTGGATACCATCATTACCAATGGAAAATATTGGTTATTGGATTATTGTGAAGTTTCTCAAAAATTGTCCTCCAACTCGTGTTTCAAAAAGGTCTTTGCTTTTGGGAAGGGTCAAATTAATGAACTTTTCAATACAGTATCATTTCAAGAGCATTTCAAGAGCCTAGGAACTTGGTGGTCTATGAATAATCTTAAATAAAAACTTTCACTGTTTGTAACAAAAGAATAAAGAAGTTTCCCCTTTCTTTTTATGAACCCTTTCCATGATCTACGAATCTAATGAATGTTTTCAACCAACAGTATCAAGCCTAAATTCATATTTCAATCTACATGCAGTTCATCTTATCAGAATGAAGATTCAGAATAAGGCTGAATGTTTGTTCAGCTATCTCAATGATGAATAAAGATTGTATATGTTATTGCTGCAACAACAAATATAACTTAAAAAGTATAATTTGATTGTTTCAATATTTTGCAACAAATACATGTAGTAAAATTTTGCCTGTTTACTTAAACATAGGGTAACAACAGCTGTTGAGAGAAAAATACGACAAACTGAGGAAGGAAGTGGTCTATTACCCCTGACAAGATTATTGTCCATTTTAATCCATCCCCAGGAGTTGAATTTTAAGATAAATAGACCAAGGTAAGAAAAAACATGGTTGAATGTTTTTCTAATTGAAAGAGAACATTTCAACCCTTTGTAGTTTAGTAATGGACAATGTCTTTATTGGTAAAAAAATATTTTGAATAAAGAAAATCAGGGAACTTTCAAAATTTAATTTTAAATACTCAGAGCTCTAGAAGCAATTTTTTTCCATTATGTACCAGTACATGAAAGATGGGACTTAACCATTTACCACACAATCCCGACTTTTAACGACCCTGAGAAAGAAGCTTTTTGAAAACATTGTGAGAAAAGGAGAAAATGCTGGTAACCAGCATTTTCTCCTTTTCCCACAATGTTTTCTACCCAATCCAAACATCATCAATCCAGTTACATGTAATTTGTCGTCTGCAAATCCTTACAACTTGGACCAGTTTAAAATTTGGTCTTTTGGGAAAGAGTTTACATAAGCTGCTGTCCAACACACAGTGCCGGTTCTTTCAATCCTTTAGCACACAATGCCAATTTTGGAAAGAAGCCTTTTAAATGGTGACCAGCATTTTCTCTTTTTCCAACAATGTATTCTATCCCATTGAACAGAACGCCAATTCATGTACCTACACTGTATTAGGCGTTTAATTTGGACAAGACCAAAATTTGGCCATTTGGTAAATAGTTATAGACAAGGTAGTGATACATGTACTTACATTTGGTTTATAATCCATGGATAGATAGGAAGGCAGAGTTTTGGTTGTTGTAAAGGATGTCACGTTTGTCAGCGTTGAGTTATTTCCAGCATCGCTGTCTTCATCGATAGAAAAACTGACCTCTTTCTTCCCTCGTTTCTTTAATAGTTCTGCATCTGAATCTCTTGAGAGATTTGATGATGCAGACATGCTTTCATCAGGCCTGGCTGTCTCGTAATACTTGTTCTCAGTCACTTTGGATGCTGGCCGTCTCCTATTTCGTTTATCAATATGACGTATAATGAAAATGGTGACAATGATTGCAACAGAGAGTATCACTGTAATCCCCACAAATATACCAACAATGGTCAAGTTCTGTTTCTGTTCCTCCTCGTGTTCCAACAAGCTTGTGTCATTGCTGGGATCTATATAGACAATCAAATCTGCGTATGATGTACGCTGATCTTTTCCATTATCCCTCACAGCAATTTCTAACTCGTATTTATCCACGTCCTGTTCCGCCATTTCTCTTGCAGTTGTGATCTGGCCTGTGTTTACATCCATTTTAAATAGCTCTCTGGTATCTCCACTATCTATAAAGTACAACAACTGTGAATTCAACCCATCATCTTTATCAGAAGCTACCACAGTCGCAACAACAAACCCCACAGGAACTGTCATAATCACATGTTTTGTTTTATTTGAGTTGTTTGGATAAGTGATAGCAGGAATGTTATCATTTATGTCATCGATTAAAATAATAACCTCAGCTGCGCTGGACCTCTGTGGAATACCACGATCAACTGCCGTTACCCGAAACTTGAAATACGGTATCTCCTCCCTATCAATACTTCTCAGTGTGAGTATTTCACCTGTCGTTGAATTAAACGAAAAATATTCCTTAAGATAATCGTTTTGTGGGAAAGTCAAGATGAACTCGCCATTGAGTCCAAAATCTGGGTCATTGACCCCTAGCATAATTGCTTGTGGTTGCTCACTTTCTGTTATATGAAGTTCAACAGGATCTGATGGAAAAATTGGAGGGTTATCATTAATGTCTGTGATGTTAATTACAACTGTGGCTGTAGATGTTAAAGCTGGTTCCCCTTTGTCCCATGCAAGAACATAGAATCTTATGGATGGTTCCTCTTCATGATCAAACTTTCTATTGACAGTAATGAGACCGGAGTTGCTATTAATGTAAAAGCCATCTGGTGCATTGCTTGGGAGACCATATGTCACATGACCATTTTCACCACTGTCAGCATCTTCTGCTGACATTTGGATGTAAGTTGTTTGTAAGACCTCTTCTTGCACTGTCATCTCGTACAGGGAAGGTGTGAATTCAGGGAAATTATCATTGATATCCTCAACAATGACACTAAAGCTGGTAGCATTGGTTTTAGGAGGATTGCCTCCATCTTCACACTGTATACTGACCTCATATTTATCTGTACTTTCATAATCTAACGGCTTATTTAACACAACTTTATAATTATCCTTAATTTTAAAGTCTTCAAGTAGAAAATCTTGACCAAGAACTTTACATTTGACTTCCCCGTTCACACCAGCATCAAGATCAAATACTGCAACATGAGCAACAAAGCTTCCTGTATCAGCTGCTTCTGAAATTTTAGTGCCACCTGGTGGCAGATTGATATTTATTTGAGGATAATTGTCGTTTATATCAGCAATATTAATAGTTACACTGACTGTTGTAGTCCTAGATGGATTTCCATTGTCGTAGGCCTCAATTTTAAAAGCCCACTTATTGGTGAAATCCTCATAGTCCAAAACACTTTTACAAGTTATCTCCCCTGTTGTGCCATTGATAGCAAATAGATCTGTGACTTTGCTGGATGTTCTGGTGTTGAATTGGTATCTCACCAGACCATTATTCCCAAAGTCAGTGTCTGTTGCTGTGACAAGCAGTATGGTGGAAAATCTTGGGCTATTTTCTTCCACTGTAACATTGTATTCTTTTTCCGAAAATACTGGTGCATTGTCATTTTGGTCTGTGATTGTAATGTTAATTTTTACTGATCCAGTTCTTACAGGGAAACCTCCATCCAAGGCATAAATCACAAGCTGATAAAAACTGCGACTCTCTCTATCTAGTGGGTAATTGACAACAATGTTAAGATCTGAACTTCCATCTGGGTTGTGCAACACATTCAGTCCAAACATTTCATTGTCGGGCTCCATTCTATAACTCTGGACAGAGTTATTTGCCCCTGTATCTTTGTCAGTAGCACCATGTGTGAAATACTCCGCATTGACTGCCGAGTTTTCCGAGATAGGAATGGTTATTTCATCGTTAGGAAACTCTGGAGAGTTATCATTAATATCTTCAAGGTTGATGATGATTCCGATGAGCCTAAACAAGTCAAGAACGTCTGTCACATTGTCTTTCAGGTATACTGCAACATTGAATGTCATGAGGCATGTCAGGTCATCTGGACAAATGATCTCACGATCTAACACACTCTTAGTATGCAGCGTACTTGCACTTTCATCAATTGTGAAAAGCGATGCATATTGATTTCCCTGTACAAGAATCTGGAATTTCATTCGCTGGAATTGGTTCACCGTCACATTTCCATATAATAGACTATCTCTGGCCACATTTCCCACTAATGTCAAAGCATCTTGTTCTTCTCGAATACTGTATCTTACAAAAGCTTCCTGTCCTGAACTTTCACTGGTGAAGAACAAAACAATGGAAAGTGGAACCAATAGTACACTTGAAACTGGTCTCATCTTGGAACAGTATGATGTTATCTATCTCAAATGTGAAGTTAGAAATGTTTGCATTGGCCAATCATATCTCTTCTAATGAGAAAAAACGAAAAATTTCTGACTCTGAAGTTACACTGTCGTCCTTCCTCTATTCCTCTTAATTCATTTATCCACATTCAAAGATCCAGGCATAAAAAAATCTGAAAAAGACAAAAATAAAACATGAGATGTAGATTTTAGAAAAAATTAACATTTTTTTTCATTCATGTCAAACATAAAATCAAAGGCCAAGTCAGTATTTTAACCCTTTTCCCCATAAGGCATTCCTATGACATCTCTAATTGACCCCTAAAGAACAGTAAGGATGAAACTGTTTCTTACATGTATGTATAAATGACACCTTTTGTTAGAAGACATAGAAAACATTGTGACAAAAGCTAAAGTTGCTTGTCACGAGCAATTTCACCTTTTGCCACAATGTTTTCCAAAGGCTCCTACAAGCAATGTGTAGAAATGAGTATCTATGGAGTAAAGGGTTAAGTGTTAAACAAACAATTACAGGTTTAACCAATTACCACACAATCCCTTCTTTTGACGCCCCTGAGAAAGAAAGCCTTTTGAAAACACTGTGGGAAAAGGAGAAAATGCTGGTAACCAGCATTTTCTCCTTTTCCCACAGTGTTTTCTACCCTTCCCAGAACAAATTTCAATTTTTCAGTCACCTTTATTTTGTCGTCTGCAAATGCTTTCAATTTGGACCAGTCTGAAATTTTCTTGTCTGGTAAAGAGTTAAACAACCCTTGAAGAAGCCTTTTACATGTATAAATATTGTGGGAAAAGGAGAAAATGATGGTAAACCACATTTTCTCCTTTCACCATAAATCAATGTTTTTTAACATTATCAAGGACAAATTCTACCATTGGAGACATCTTTAACCCTTTACTAAACGACAAAATTTTGGACTGGTTCATATTGAAAGCATTTTGCAGACGACAAAATAAACCTAACTCAATAATTGAGATTTGTTTCCAGCTGGGTAGAAAACAATGTGGGAAAAGGAGAAAATGCTGGTTACCAGCATTTTCTCCTTTTCCCACAATGTTTTCAAAAGCTTTCCTTCTCAGGGTCGTTAAAAGTTGGGATTGTGTGGTAAATAGTTAACTCATTACCAAACAACAAAATTTTTGGTTTGTCCAAATCAAAAGCATTTGCAGACGACAAAAGAAAAGTGACTGAAAATTTGAAATTAATTTGTGAAGGGTAGAAAAGATTGTGGAAAAAGGAGAAAATGCTGGTAACCAGCATTTTCTCCTTTTCCAACAATGTTTTCTAAAGGCTTCTTTCTCAGGGGCGTCAAAAGTAAGGATTGTGTGGTAATGGGTTAATTTGTTGTCTGCAAGTCCTTTCAATTTGAATCAGTCTAAAATTTTGTTGTTTATTATTGAACAGTATGTTTTTAAAAGACTTCTTTCCCAGGGTTGTTAAAAGTCAGTATTGTATGGTAAAGTGGTAAAGAATGAGGCAGTAATTATAAGCTGCACTGATACATCATGTTAACATTTCAGGCCTGAGTCAATGTTTACATTTGAACATTTTCCATCTGACAGTGTGTCATGTATAAAATGTCAACATACATATTCAGATTATTTACTATTTACCTAACTTGTTTACCTCCTCTGTTCAACTGCTTTCAGCAGTAGACAACTTTAAAAACATTGCATCAAAGGAGATGTTCATGTTGAGTATTGAACGATTTCTCCCTTTTGCCATTATCTTTTTGCGCATTAATGTATACATATTTAGATTATTTACTATTTACCTAAATTGTTTACCTCCTCTGTTCCACCGTGCTTTCAGCAGTATACAACTTTAAAAACATTGCAGCAAAGGAGATGTTCATGTTGAGTATTGAACGATTTCTCCCTTTTGCCATTATCTTTTTGCGTACTCATGTATACATAAACTTAAAAAAAAAATTCAGCAAAGGAGATGTTCATGTTGAGTATTGAACGATTTCTCCCTTTTGCCATTATCTTTCTGCGTATTCATGTATACATATTCAGATTATTTCCTATTTACCCAACTTGTTTACCTCCTCTGTTCAACTGCTTTCAGCAGTAGACAACTTTAAAAACATTGCAGCAAAGGAGATGTTCATGTTGATTATTAAAAGATTTCTCCCTATTGCCATTATCTTTTTGCGCATTCATGTATACATATTTAGATTATTTACAATTTACCTAACTTGTTTACCTCCTCTGTTCAACTGCTTTCAGCGGTTACCGGTAGACAACTTTAAAAACATTGCAGCAAAGGAGATGTTCATGTTGAGTGTTGAACGATTTCTCCCTTTTGCCATTATGTTTTTGCGTATTCATGTATACATATTTAGATTATTTACTATTTACCTAACTTGTTTACCTCCTCTGTTCCACTGCTTTCAGCAGTAGACAACTTTAAAAACATTGCAGCAAAGGAGATGTTCATGTTGAGTGTTGAACGATTTCTCCCTTTTGCCATTATGTTTTTGCGTATTCATGTATACATATTTAGATTATTTACTATTTACTTAACTTGTTTACCTCCTCTGTTCCACTGCTTTCAGCAGTAGACAACTTTAAAAACATTGCAGCAAAGGAGATGTTCATGTTGAGTGTTGAATGATTTCTCCCTTTTGCCATTATGTTTTTGGTAAGATGTCAACCCTTTATCAAACAATCCACGATTTTTATGGCCCAGAGTGAAGAAACCTTCTGAAAACATTGTGGGTAAAGGAGAAAATGCTGGTAACCAGCATTTTCTCCTTTTCCCACAATGTTTTCTACTCTTCTAAAGTCAAGTTTCAATTTTTGAGTTACATTTATATTTTGTCTGCAAAATTAATGCTTTCAATTTGGACAAGCCTAAAATTTTGTCATAATTATGGTAAACAGTAAAGTTTGAACAATTCCTCTGTTTAACCGTTATATTTTTGCTCTGTAACACTCATTCACAGTATATAAACGAACTGTACCCAAACCGGATCTTGCGAGTAAATTTCAGTGATGTCCACTTTGCATTAGAGACAGCCGAGATAAAAATTGTTGCGTCTTTCATACTGCTGAATGTAAACTATGTGAATCTTTATTTATAGTTTATGCCAAACCTTTATTGTTAATACATAAACTGCTATATAATCATTCTTAGCTTTAAAACATTGAAATTCTCAATACTCACCGCAGGCTACAGCGTCATTTGCAGTAGACCCAATCTTAAATCAGCTTTTATCATGTTAAGGCTGGCTGAAACACGTTTTCTGAGTTTGAACCGGTGCAATTAATTAATTAAAAAAGACATTTGCGGCATTGGGCATTTTAAAGTTCGATTTTGAACATAAAAAATAAGAATTAATGACTCTATGTAAAGTAGGTCAACTGTACGTTTCTTGCTGATGATTTGTACCCTTACTTGCGAGTTTACGAAATCTATCTGTACGATGTCTTGGGAGTTTTTTTCAAATATTCTGTACGGTTCTTGGGATAACAAATCTGATGCCTGATGGTATAAATCTGTATAAAATGGAGTAATTCAGATGCCTTTACAGCAAACTGTCAACCACAAGCTTTTGTGATATAAATAAATCATAATTTGGAAATCCATATAGGAAAAACTTCAAGATCAAACTTTCAGAATTTGACTCACAAAGAAAAGAAACAATTTCGTATAAAAAAAAACTTCAAAAGTATTCCAAAAGATTTGAAGCTATGGAACAGGCCTCTGCAACCTAATGGTGATACTAAGACAGTGAGTTTGAAGGCTTGTTTATGTGTCACCATTTAAAAAAAGCCCCATAAAGAAAGACACCAGTGAGGGACGTTCACAAGTTTCTTGAAGAATCTGAATGTTTTATGCGAAATACTGTTTAATAGTGGTTATTCCTATTCCTCATAGAAATGAGTCATCAGTCAATGACTTAAGAAAATATTGTAAGAATTTGAGAAGAAATTACACTCAACGAACAATTTCTTCCTTTCTCGTTACATGTTCTATTCTTTTTCAAAATTATACTTTTATTAAGCAGATCTGTAAATTTTCCCGTTAATTCTCCCAAATTGGATGAGTCCAAGATGCCGTATCAGGAAATGGTAATTCCTCTTTTTATCTATTTAAGCAGATCAATCCCTCTTTTTATCTATCAGCGGATGAATACGAATTGTGAAATTTTATTGCATGAATTCGTTCTGTTCCTTAAAGGTGGGTATATAGGTTTTTCACATCACACAAAATTAAATAATATATATATCATTGAAATTAATATGAAAAAAAAATACGAATTATCAATAATTAAGAATCATAATATTACAAAAAATTAGGGGTGGTATTCCCTTAAAAGGCTACGTTGCCCATTAGGCTATTTTTAGATTTCGCGCAAAAAAAAAAAAAAAAAAAAAGCATGGTGGGAATGTTAATTTTAAATAAGTGACTGGCATGTGACTAATGACGCTTAAATTCCATAAGAAACATGTATTTATTTTCCATAATGTCTTCTTCGGACGCTATGTTTGAAGCTTCGTCTGTGTATTTTCCAGTATGTAAATGAGCAAATTGTAAAAAGAGACAGTGTGTCCCGTCGGTGTCGACCTGGGCTGTAGTAAATCTCTTATTTCTCTTGTTTTCGGATGGTTTTCGACTACTGGGGTTTAATGAAAGAAAATTATACGGCTTTGGGAGTATAAAGATTTTTTTTTTTTGTATTTTGTAAAATTTTTGTCCCAAAATCTGAAGGGCCTCCTGTAGTTCATGAAAAGGAAGCAGAATAAAATCCGAGTCTTTTTATACTATTATGTTTGGATGCCTTTCTCTCAAAAACCTGATCTTCAGTGACTGTTTACAGCCACAAGAATAGATGTTCAATGACCTGTTGCAGCTGTTACATATCTCCCCGTGTTTCATATTTGATGTTGTCTTTTATTCTGGTCCGCCTTGATCACCGATTTCAACACTAACTTATGGAAATAAAATACAGCTCCACCCATACCCTGCTGTAATAAAAGAGCTGGGCAGTACACTCTGCATGAACTAAAGACACAAATAAAATGTGACACATAGTCATTGTGACACGTTACAATCCTTCAACAAAACATACAACGAATGGTGTTCAGAAATGGCACTGATAATGACAAAAGAACAAAATCATTGTTCCACTTTTATAATATAAAATAGCGTATTTCATATGTGGTGGTACGAGGATAAGGTTGTACACACGATGGGTAGACGAGGGGTCGAATGGCTAGGTTTGAGATTATTCAGTGTCGACCGATTACAGTGCTGACAGCACTTTGATTTTTTTTATACGATGGAAGGGTTGTATTATGTTATGGCCACGGTCTGTCACCGTTAGCATTTTTTGTATGCACCCACAGTTTCCATCGGAATGATTTGAAACTTACTACAATGAATCTCTATGATGTGTGGTTTTGCATGTGACTTTTCAAATTTGGATCTCTGTAGGGTTCTAGATTTTAACCCATTTCACTGACAAGCCCCTTTGGGCGTATATGCACTGCTGTGCGAAGCTCATGTTATTTTTTTGCCAATGAGACAAAGTCGTGTTATTTTGAACGTATACTTAGAAATGATTCACATATAATCACAGCTAATATTTTTTTACTTGTGATATGTATATTAGATTTTATACAGCATACAAAGTGTTGTGGCAAAGGTTGAAATTGCTTGTAACGAGGAGTTCCACCTTTTGCCACAAAAATTTCAAAGATTCTTCAGTATAACTGCATTGAAATGACATTGTAAGGAATAAATTGCGAAACAAAGTTTACAAGTATTGAGCACTCTAGTAACGTGCGTAATGGATGCTTCGCTCTTGTGTAGGTATAAAGCAATGGAAATCCCTGTATGGTACTCGCAAGAATTCGTTCAGCCAACTCGCAAGTAATGTACAGATCATTTACTTGATATTTGCAAGAAGGGTACAGTATCAAACCGTTCGCCATGCAGAATTTCCATACATTTTCAGGTAATTTTAACAAATTTTGTCGGCATATATTGGCTGTTTTGTGAAGAGCATACATTTAGAAACAAAACTTTACAAATGGGTATCGGATAAATAGACGGAATTATACATAAATTGCCTTGTGAAAACAGCATGTATAGTAGTAAGCAAAAGAAGTGAAGACGAGTTTTGCACTTTATCAGCAATTACACGGCCAAAGATGGTAAATGATGTATTTATTTGAAAGATACATTATTTCAGTCAATGATGCAAATGTTTGCAAGTTGCATGAAAGTCACAACAACCTGTCGATCTCAATTATTCAAAGGTACCCATCTGTTTTCACCAATCGATTCATGGAATTTACTCGCAAGATCCGGTTTGGGTACAGTTCGTTTATATACTGTGTCATTGTATAATGCTGGTTAATTTCAAAAATAAGTACTTGACCAAGTTTGAAGAATTTGCAGATGCTAAACATAGCTTAAAGTTAACCCTTTGTCACATGACAAAATTTTAGACTGGTCCATATTGAAAGCATTTGCAGACGATATTTAATTAAACATACCTCAATAATTAAAAATTTGTTTCCAGCAGGGTAGAAAACATTGTGGGAAATGGAGAAAATGCTGGTTACCAGCATTTTTTCCTTTTCCCTCAATGTTTCCAAAAGGCTTCTATGTCAGTGTCGTAAAAACCTCTGATTGTTTGGTAAAGGGTTAACCCATTACCACACAATCCCTACTTTTGACACCCCTGAGAAAGAGGCCTTTTGAAAACACTATGGGAAAAGGAGAAAATGCTGGTAACCAGCATTTTCTCCTTTTCCCACAGTGTTTTCTACCCTTTCCAGAAAAAAATTCTATTTTTCAGTCACCTTTATTTTGTCGTCTGCAAATGCTTTCAATTTGGACCAGTCCAAAGTTTTCTCCTGTGGTAATGAGTTAAAAGATGACTTAGCTCTTTGACAGAGTCAGAAATGCTGTAGGAAAATGAGAAAATGCTAATCACTTTCTTC
Source organism: Tridacna crocea (assembly GCA_943736015.1). Classification (NCBI taxonomy): domain Eukaryota; kingdom Metazoa; phylum Mollusca; class Bivalvia; order Cardiida; family Cardiidae; genus Tridacna; species Tridacna crocea. Next base: position 7,613,959 of record OX031063.1, read on the forward strand.
TTTTAGACTTGTCAAAATTGAAACTGGGTGCCAGCATTTTCTCCTTTTCCCACAATGTTTTCAAAAGGCTTCTTCTGAGGGTCGTTAGAAGTCAGAATTGTGTGGTAAAGGGTTAACACTTTACCACACAATCCCGACTTTTGAAGACCATGACAAAGAAGCCTTTTAACTCATTACCAAATGACAATATTTTAGGCTTGTCCAAATTGAAAGCATTTGCAGACGACAAAATAAAAGTGACTGAAATTTTGAAATTTGTTTTGTGAAGGGTAGAAAACATTGTGGGAAAAGGAGAAAATGCTGGTTACCAGCATTTTCTCCTTTTCCCACAATGTTTTCTAAAGGCTTCTTTCTCAGGAGCATCAAAAGTAGGGATTGTGTGGTAATGGGTTAACATTTCCATGCTTTCTTGGAGTTCCTTTTATCAGTATTCTACACAATATTTTTTCCAAATAAGCACATCAAATTTTGAACCTAAAGACTTTATTTGTCCTGCATGAGAAATCTTTGGAAAATAATGTGGCAAAAGAACAAAATGCTTACAATGCAATGATAACGTAAAATTAAATACTACCACTCCTGTTATTAATAACTATCCACTTGAAACAAATTTAAACATTTAACTTGTTATCATACCAAAAATCACAACTGTCCACTTCCTAAAGAAAAACACTGACCACAGTTGGTCTGTGATGTTATCATCAAATTATATCAGAAGCAAAAAATCCAAAATACCCGATACAGGATGTACATCCCCTTCTATTAAGTGCATCAAGATAAAATATTTATGCCCAAAATCAAAAACTTTCACAATTTTCACCTGTAATTCTAGTTAACACCCCTCATCCACTGCAGGCCTGCCTTAAAACTGATAATTGACCCCTCACCAGGTGTAACACTGGTCACTTTTCCAATACTGACAGGTACATGGACAATAGCTGACCAATCGTATTGCAGTATTGGACACAAGGTAAAGTGGGCATGTCGTGAGAACATTATGAGACAATGAAAATCAGTGATTTTTCATGTGCAGATAATAATTATTTTGTGTAGGTAGTCAATCATGTATGCAAAGATAAACCTGTCCATTTAATGGCTGTAATCCCATTATGTTAGATCAACACACAGTCATCCTTGCTGACTTTCTTTTACATTTATCAACCTTTTACCACACTATCCCAAGTTAAGAACTTGAGAATGAAGGCTTATGAAAACATTGTGTGAAAAAGGAGAAAATGCTGGTAACCAGCATTTTCTCCGTTTTCACACAATGTTTTCTACCAGATTAAAGGCAACTTTCATCATTTAAGCTGCTCTTGATTTTTATTCTTCAAGTAATATTATGCTTTGCATGTGGACAAAATGTACCATTTTTCTGTACAGTAAAAACTTCAATCCCCTTTTGTAATGATTCTATGTTTGGAAGGTTGTGAGGGAACACGGTGCAAGCATTTTCTCCTTTCCACATTTTAACTCTCAGCGAGACCTACATACCTCTCTGTGGACGCCTTCTTATTTTATAAGAAGTTTTAAATTTTGACATATGGTGAAGCAATTATTACACTAAATTATGTTCAGATGACAATAGCCTTATCAATTAAACATATGTCTTCCAGTGACTTTTTTCCTACATGTTTTATTCCATAATAAAAGAGAAACCAGGCAGGTTCAAATAGCAGTAAATTCCTTGAAAGCTGTAAACTGAATAGCTATTTTGGAAAACATGTAGGAATACAGACACTTCTAACAACCAGCAACTATATTTTTTTCTTCCACGTTTTCATGATGTTGTAATTCCAAGCCTAACATTTGTAATTTCACAAAAATCAATTTCAAAACTAGACTTAAACCTGCTTGGTATATTTAGCTGCTTCTTTTGTTAAATTTTGCCTGATTTTTTAAATTCTTATTTTCTGCTGGCAACTAACATTATGGCTTGTAACAGACTGTCATCTCCACAATATTTTCCCTACATTTAACTCATTACCACACAAGAAAATTTTAGACTGGTCCAAATTGAAAGCATTTGCAGACAACAAAATAAAGGTGACTGAAAAATTGAAATTTGTTTTGAGAAGGGTAGAATACACTGTGGGAAAAGGAGAAAATGCTGGTTACCAGCATTTTCTCCTTTTCCAACAGCGTTTTCAAAAGGCTTCTTTCTCAGCGGCGTCAAAAGTAGGGATTGTGTGGTAATGGGTTAAATTTAAATCTATTAAAAGACCTATTTTAGGCTTTACTGGGCCTTTAAAGTAGTTTACATCTAGTTGGAAAAAGGTATATTACACCCGGCAGTACAAAGAATACATTTTCATGGATAACATTTACTTACCCTACCACTTAGAACATTTATCCAAAATCTTGTTCTTGAATCATATCATATCATATTCAAACTCTTCTAAGAAGACCTTGTTTTTCTTTTAACAAAAAATATATACCTATTTAATGTAAAAGTCTACAGGTGTTTCAGTCTGACAAGTACAGAAAAAGTCTACATGAGACAGTACTTCCAACAGTATGGGCATGTCTAAAGTTTTTCACAGTTTTTTGCAGTTTGAACATCCAGATTGTCATTTGTAGTAAAACCCAATCAAAACTGTACAACCAAATCACAATTAAAACTGGTACAAACTGTGACTTGGCAAACAAAGGTGAACAAGTATCAGAATGTTATACTGTTTTTCAAAAAACTATTTCTTTTAGCCCATTGATCTGTTTATGAGTTACATATGTTCACCATAAATTTTATCATGAAACAAAAGTTTCAAGCACATTTAGTTCATATATTTGTCATGCAGGTCACATTGTGAGTATATCAAAATTTGAAGCTACTTGTTCTGGAAAAGGCATTTTAATGAATGTGCAGAAAGTATAGGCCCATCAAAGACAGTCCGTGCCGATTTTCACACAGATGTATCGGACCTCGCTTGGAATCTCTTGCTTTAGTTTAGCATACGAAAGGACATGTTCCTTCCTCTCAACAATCGGCCAGTCTTTCCACATTATAGATTTGACGGATCAGTAATCATGTAATAACTTGGAATAATGCACCACAGAGAAGGAAGAAACCCCCTTTTTCAGACTGCAGCTCATTTAACCCATTACCATACAATCCCTACTTTTGATGCCCCTGAGAAAGAAGCCTGTAGAAAACATTGTCGGAAAAGGAGAAAATGCTGATAACCAGCATTTTCTCCTTTTCCCACAATGTTTTCTACCCTTCACAAAACAAATTTCAAATTTTAAGTCACTTTTAATTTGTCGTCTGCAAATGCTTTCAATTTGGACAAGCCAAAAATCTTGTCGTTTGGGAAAGGGATAAGAGGTGTGGCTCAAGTGTTGAGGTATTTCATTGAGAGGGTAGCAAAGATCTTGTGAAAAGGGGAAAATGCTGTTAACCAGCAACTATTTCAATCCAATGTAACAAATTCAATCCAATATCACAAAATACATCACAGAAGTTACTTTTTTTTCCCTGATACAAAGTGCATTATGGGCGTATTGTATTTGTATCAACAGAAAGAGAAACTGTTTTGATAATTAACATGTCTATCTGTCATCTTCAGTCAATAATCTCTAAGATCAATATGGTTAAAGATTGATGATTGATCTATTGATGAACTGATATGTCCTGTATACATGCATGCCAACAAATTGACAAGAGTGTGAAATCTGCAGATTAAGTACCATTGTTAAAAAAAATTGATGCTTAAAAAAGGTGAGAAAGTGTGTATACATGTATATGAATACAATGCTTTTCTGGCTTTTTTCTGTAACCAACACCAAAATTTTAGACCACGAAATGTTCACCATTTGCAAAATTAACAAGTGAAATTTTGCCACAATGAAAGCATGAGAGTTTTAAACAATAACAGAAAAGAAGAAAATCGCTGTCTTTCCCAAAGAAAAAATTGAAAGAATTTGAAGACAGCATATTGCTGAAAAAAAAAAGATCTGTCTTTCATGCAGCAAAAAACATTATGGGAAAAGAGTATTTATTCAGACATAGTATTGGGTAACAGGTTTTAAAAAATACCATGAAGTAAATGATTACAATACAAGATCATCATCAGTTTTCCTGATAAAACTAAAACATTTTTGACACTGATCTATTTGAATTTCTGATTTTAGGAGATGATGCAATGTTATCAAAGCCAAGGACTCTAAATGGTGTACAAACCAAATAGAAAAACAGTTATAGTTGTAAAAGGAAATCATAACAATACTAATACTTTAACTGGCTATGTTTGTTTTTATGATGACAATGCAGAGTGTGTTACTAGTTTGACTTGTAAATATTTGATATTGGTTCAACATCCAATACTGCACATGTTAACTTGCAGAGTACTTCTACTGGCATGTATTCACCAACCATTCTTGAGAATATTCTTAGTCTTATTCTCTAAGGTTTTCCGAATTTGAAAATAATAACTTCTGATTGGCTAAACCAATTGGTTTAGCCAATCAGAAGTTGTGTTACAAATGTAGAAAACTTTGGAGAATAGGACAAAGAACGTCTAAGAATGGTTGGTGAATATGGGTCCTGAACTGGCAGACTTTTGCCCATCTTGGTTCTTAAAGATGCACCATGTATAGCATCATCATCACACAAGACTGTTACAAGACTTATGTGAAATATTTCATCTAAAACTGTAAAGAAAACTGTAAATTTTGACTACTGTTGGAACCAAACCTACACCTACAAAATGTGCTAAGAATTGTTACTGATAAATATTGTGCTCTCCCAATATTACCCTTTTACTAAACAACAAAATTTTAGACTTGTCCAAATTCAAAGTATAACTGCATACTACAAATTCAGTATGATTCAAATGTCAGTGTTTTTGAATGGGTAGAAAACATTATGGGAAAAGCAGAAAATGCTGGTTACCAGCATTTTCTGTTTTTCCCCACAATGCTTTCAAAAACCTAAAGTTTGTGAATACTTGGTACTGAGTAGTAAGGGATTAATTATAAAGCTATTCTGGCTAACATCCTTTTTGTGATGCCATGTCCATGTTCACTGCATAGAATTTAATAAATTTTTGATACAGGTTATTTCACCATGAAAGGGAAACCTCTTCAGTATATTGTAGAAGAGCTATTACCAATAGATGTCTATCTTGCAATTTCTAAAGCATGGACTGTAGGAGGGATTTACCCATAATCCCCACAATTCAAACGGCAATTAACCTCTACCTGTGAACAGGGCAGCTATTACAGCGGTTATAATTATTGCTATCCCTCTCTAATATTTCTTGAATACTCTTCACCTTAGAAGGTAAAACATATTCCTGTCCCTCTCTAATATTTCTTGAATACTCTTCACCTTTAAAAAAGACAGATAAATGGAAGCCATGTTTACTTCAGTGCAAGCTTGCCTGTACATGATTGTGAAGCGCACATGTAAATAATACTTTACCTATTCCACCAGTGTTTTTGAACTGACAGGCCAGAATTTTACATGTAAATCTTCTGTCAAGTAAACTTACACAGATTTCCTCCCACAGACCTGGAAACATTGTAGTGGACCAAAAAAAGCTAAGAATGTGCAATTTTTCCCTGCTGATACAGAGGTTTTCAACCAGCATTTTCTCCTTTTCCGACATTGTTTTCTATCCCTCCAAAAAGTTTTCTTCCATTGAGTCACTTCAAATTTGTCATATCCTTATTAATTTTGGAACAGTCTGAAATTTTGTCATCTGGTAAAGATTTAAGAGTAAGGTTATCATCACAGAACAAAATCTTAGACTCTTCCATATTTCAAGCATTTTCAGATGATATTAGCCAAGTATGGACAAAATAATTGGATTTTTCTTTCAAACAAAAATAAAAGATGTAGTGGGAAGAGGAGAAAATGCTGGTCCACATTTTATCTTGCACCAACAATGTTTCCAAAAGCCATCTTCTACAGATTCATTAGAGCATTCGATTATTTCATAAAAGGTTATGGGGACATCCATATATTTTGTTTACCGACATCGGATGAAAGCAAAGAGGACTGCAATCCACCCAGATATCTAGACAGATATCATAGAAAAACTCTGGGCTTCAGCTCATAAAAAAAGAAAAGTGAATTCCTTGGTATCCTAACAATTACGGACTGTCACAAAACACCCTCAAGTAATACACAGGAATTCTATCACCCCTAGACTTTAATAAACTGTCTGTGCCGAAATGATTCATGTCAACGAAGGCAGCCAGCTTGTGCTGCAAGGATGACTAATGATACAAAGTATGACAACAAATTTGGCCTATCAGCTTTGCTGTAAGATACTGTAAGATAACATGCTTCTTGTGCCACCCAAATAAAATATTTTTACTCTGTGATGAAGACAGAACTATTTTGTAACATTACCTATTTTCCACATACATGTAATTCCAACTATTAAAGAAGGAAAGGAAGAAGCCTTTTTGAAAATATTGCGGAAAAAGGAGAAAATGCTGAATACCAGCATTTTCTATCCAGCACTTTCTCCTTTTTCCACAATGTTTTTGAAACCAGCATTTTCTCCTTTTCCTGTGATGTTTTCAATCCTATCAGAAAGCTTATTTTCATTTGTACTAATTCTGAAATTTTATTGTCTCCAGATGTTCCGAAATTGAAAGAGCATAGAATTTGTCTCTAGGTAAAGAGTTAATGGTTAGTCTTTATTTGACATAATTTTTCTTCGTAATGCTTGGATATATTACGGAAAGAGGAGGAAATGATGGTTAAATGCTGTTAAATCGTAGCATTTTCTCCTTTTCCCATAATGTATTTAAACCTGAGAATCATATTGTTTGGTAAAGGGTTTAGCAACTGATTGAACATTAGGTTTAGTCCAAACATTCCAAATTCAAAGCAAAATAATGTTTAATTTCAACACTTGTAATCTGATTGGTTGAGACAGAAGAACAACATTTAAACTAGCCAATGAATACAAGCCATCATTGTAAAGACCTTAGACCAAAGAAAGCTTGACTTGCACCATAACATGGGGTTATTTTTCCACACTCTCTCTTTTTGTCACAATGCTTTTTCAAAAATTTAGACCATGCAAGGCTTGAGATGATTTTTCAGCACAATCCAGTAAGTTTTGATACCAATCATAGATAAGTATGTCAAAGATTTGTGGTTGCCATGGTGTGCATTGAATTATACATAGAGTTGGTGACAAAATCACCAATGGTCTATGCAAGGTTACTTAATTAATCATTTCTATGTATGGATGTAACCTGATTAATTAATTCAGTTATTATCTGATACATAATGTGTTTGCTCTACATTTACCTGGCTCATTCAGAGTTCCACACAAGTGGTTGTGTGTGGCAGGGTAGTACCATACAAAGTACATGTACTCTTATGAGGTACATGGCAAATTATCTAAACCCATGTTGGGGGTACTCATGAATTGTTTAATAAGGGTTCACATATTATAATCCCTGCTTTGTTTCTGGGAAAACTATTGGGAGCTTTTGCTCTGGTAGAAAATATTGTATACAAATAGTTTCTATTTTCTGATGCAAAAACTGTCAACAGGTCTAATTCACTCCATTGCAATTCAACTCTTCACCACACAATCTCAACTTTGAACAACCTTAGAGAAGAAAGCTTCTGAAAACCCCATGGGAAAAGAAGAAAATGCTGGTTACCAGCATAGTTTGCTCCCTCCCCCCTTGCGCAAGGCTTCAAAACGCCTCTTGTTTTTCCTGAGCGTCATTATGCCTTGTTATTGTGTGGTATATGGTCAAGACTAAAATTTTGCCATTGGGTAAAAAAAAACAACCTCTTAGACAACGTCCCAAAAGTTTTCAACAAAGTTAGATTTGAGCATTTCTTCATTCTTCACAATGCCTTCAGGTATAGCCTTTGGCTACAATCTCAGTACAGAGCCAAATCAGTGGTAAGAATTGCCCTGAAGAATATCAAGACAATGAAGCTGCTGTTTATGTGCTCTAGTTCAATGATTATCTTATAAATATTTAATCAGACATGACTTTAAATCAATCCCTAGAAAAACATAAATGGGCAATTACAATGTGGTAATGAAGTTCCTGATATCTATAATGAACAGGAGGGTCAACTTTCGATTTTTTTCGTGTCGTGTTCACCTTTATAGTGCTTCACACAATTTACATTGTTATCACAGACAGTATTGATTAAAATCAGACTACACAGAATATGCATCCCAACCTTGGATCTACACTGTCCCCTCCTTTTGGTAAAAAAATATTTTCAATATTTTGTCTGTCGTTTTTGTTAAATAAAAGATATACATTCCCTTTCACTAGGTTTCAATCTTTCACCAAACAATCCCACAATTCAACAACTCTCTGAGACAGAAAGCTTTCAAAAATGCATTGGGAAAAGAAGAAAATGATTGTACCAATCAGTCTTTCCTGTCTCTTTTTCTGCAACATTTCCTATGCATGCTCTGAAAGACAAATGACCAATCATTGGGGGCCACAATAATTTTTCATCTGTAATGGCTTTCACTGGCAGTGCACTTGTCTAATTTGAAAACATTTACATGCGGAAATTTAAATATGTACCAGAAAATGATGAGACAAGCTATCAATAAAAGGGTAGAAAACAATGTGGGAAAATGAGAAAATGGTGGTTAGCAGCATTGTTTCCTTTTCCCCCAACATCTATGTTTTTTTGTGTCAAGGTTGTTTTAACTTGATATCATGTGTTAAAAGAGTTCAGCAATATATACATGTTTTTACATAGAATTGCAATTGTATTATCTTTGTGATACTTTGTAATGTGTCCTGGCCAAACCAGCTTTCACATTGCAATGCTATATTACTCTTTTTCCTAATAAGAAAGTCACTCTAAAGATAACTTAGAGTTGTCAATGATATTAAAACCTGGAATATGTGGCAACTAAAAATGCATACATGTATGTAGATAGACTTGCAATCATTTGTATCTTGGCGATACCTCATAATATCTTGGTCCAACCAATTTTTTCACTGCTATGTTACACCATGTTTCCCTAATTTGAAAGGTCCATTTCATTGATTTAGGGCATTTTTGTCTAATTACAATTGTATGTATCCTGGGGATTTACGGAGGAGAATCACTGCCAGCAGCTTATAGGAACACAAATTACTCTTGTTTCCTTATTTGTAATGGAACACAGAAACGTAAGCCTTCTGTTTAACTCTTTAACAAGCAACAAAATTCATGATATGTCCAAATTGGAAGCATTTCCTAACCAAAAATTTAATAGGACACAAATAAACCCTTTTTTCTTTAAAAGGTTATAAAACAATGTGGGAAAAGGACAAACGCTTGTTACTGGCATAATCTCCAGTTCCGATGATGCTTTTAAAAGCTGTCTTTGTCAGAATCATTAAAAGTCAGGACTGTATAGAAAAAAGGGTTATGATTCTTCACCAGACAACAAAATAATAGACTCTTTTCAACTCTGTCAAAGACGATTCCTGTCGATTGAATCACAGTGAATTTTTCATCTGCAAATGCTTCAAATTGGACAGGTCTAAAATTTGGTGGCTGTTAACCCTTTACCACACAATGACGACTTTTAACACCCCTGTATAAAAAGCCTTTTGAAAACATTGTGGGAAAAGGAGAAAATGCTGGTAACCAGCATTTTCTCCTTTTCCCACTATGTTTTCTTCCCCATCCAAAAGAAAAATCATTATTTCAGTTACATTTAATTTGTTGTCTAAAAATCCTTTCAGTTCGGACCAGTCTAATTTTTTGTCCTTTGGTAGAGTTAATGAGTTTAGATACCCGTGTCAGAAAAAAATACTGATAGTAGAAATGAGGAACAAGTTTACATTATCAATGATAAATCACCTCCCCCCTGACAGATGTTGAGTAATAAGAAACTATTACTTACTACTTCATCTATATTCAGTCACAAGAGAAAATCCTGAGTTGCTACTATACGCTGCCACCCAGTGGTTGCTTCTTGGAGTGTCAAGAAAATGGACTTTTCAAAATGTATGAAAGACCAAGATATTGCAGTATAATGTTAGCACAAAAGAGATCCCATGTGTAGACATACCTGCATATTTCATGCACTTAAGCTGGCATTATTCAGAAAAGCAAAAAACCCACCCAATTCCCTGTTTAACTCATTGCCAAAAAACAAAACACTTGTCCAAATTCAAAGCATTTGCATACAAAAAAAAAATAAATTAAACTAAAAAATAGAAATTTTTCATAGGAAGGATTGAAAATATTATGGGAAAAGTACAAAATGCTGGTTACCAGCATTTTTCTCCTTTCCCCACCAAAAGTTTTCAAGAGCCTCTTTCCTCTGGGTCATCAAATCATTAGATTGTTTGATTAAGGGTCACAAAATTTATCAAAATATTAGTCAACTGTCTGTTAGCATTTCTTAACTTGCAAATAGAGTCAGTGGTCAGTTTTGTCAATATTTATGTTGGGTCAGTATTTGTCAAACTTGTGGCACATTGACCAGTCCATGAAATGATCTCCGATTCTAGTTGTCAATAATCACGATTTAATCTGCAGACAAATATTACAAATTTACCTATGTTGATAAGTAACCTATCTACAATTGTTGAGTTCGAGTCTAATTTTGATATCCATATTGGACTCAATTTAAGTCTTGAATCGAATCTGTGACAGACAACTTTGAGAAATGCACTCCAATTCTGTGCAAAAAAGGCAAATTGCAATCTCTTACTATGGAAATAAAAGAAATCACTGTCAGCAATTTAGCCTTTTTTGTCACAAGGATTCTAAAAATACTCAGAAGGTAAGTCTTAACAATCCCGAAAGGGATAGCTTTTGAAAACCTTGTAGGGAAAGTAAAAAATGTAACCAACATTTCCTCCTTTTGCACACAATGTTTTCCACCCTATCAAAGACATTTGCTACAACTTTCAAAACTTTTAACTGTTTACCAAACAAGCCCTAGTTTTTATCCAGGAAGAAAAGCTTTTGAAAACCTTATGGCAAATGGAGAATGTAACCAACATTTTCTCCTTTTCCCACAAGGTTTTCTATCCTTTCAGAGACAAATTCCATCGACTGAGACACTTTTAATGTGTCATCTGTAAATGTTTTCAATATCGACCAGTTTGTTTGGTAAAGAGTTAAATTGTTGTTTTTCAAAGATTTGAATAGGGGTAGGTCTAAAGTTTTGTTATCCACCAAAGACAAAGTAAAAAAACATACCCGATTTTTGTATTTATTCCAATCTCATACTTCTGGCAATAAGTACAGTAAGACATAATCTAACATGCTGTGCACTGCACTTTCCCCCATTTGTCCATGTATCCCATTTTATAGCATTTTCGAAACACTGGCAATTTGTTCAATTTCATCCTTGAACTACCCAAACAAGCTCCTTATTGTCCATTGCCAGTTTGACCCCTAATTCCCAGCTTTGGGGCCTGACCCTTGTTAACCCCACATCTGTACTTCAACAATTTTTACCTTGTATCCAAATGCACAGAAAATTTAATTTTCATAAAAACAGTTTTGACGAATTATTGAAACGGTGTGTCATTCCTGCTGGGAAAGATGAATTCATTTACTTTCGGTCTATTTACCCAGTGCTGGGCCAACTGACATTTCAACACCTTAAGTCCTAAACTGGACACGTCCTTATATGGTCAAAATCTTCTTACAAGCGCTTCTTTACATGGGGACATTTCACGAAAGTGGTGTCCAACGGTTTCTTATTGTTGAGGCTTTCTAAAGTCAGATGCGGCAGTATTTAGAAACATCGCTAGAGCAGAAGTTTTTAAGTAGAATTTGACAAGCGTGACCAATGACTTATTAATACTGAATAAATTGAAATTTAACCCTTTACCTGAAACAATCCTGTATTTTAATGAGCCTGACAAGAAGATCATGCTTTAAAAAACGCTGAGGGAAAAAGAGAAAATGCTGGAAATCAGCCTTTTTCCCTTTTCCTACAATGTTTTTAACCCTTTCAAATATGACTTTAACATTTCAGCTACATTTAATTCTTTGGTCAGCAAACACTATCAATTTTGAAGTCTAAAATGTTGTGGTCTGGTACAGAGTGCCAATAATTTTTGCACTGTATGCCTTCTAGGACCACGTAGATCAGGATCACACTGGCACATAAAATGCAGGCTGATCTTTAATAGTTACACTTACAAATATTGTATTATTTGTCCACAATGGCCAGATTGTCACACACCATGGTTGTATCTTTTTCTATCTGCTGAAAAGGTCTTGGCAGTCTCATTTATTTACGGGTTAAAGGATTAACATTTTACAACACAGTCTCTAGTTAGAGACACTGGAGAAAAAAGCTGTAGAGAACATTGTGGGAAAAGGAGAAAATTCTGGTCACCAGCATTTTCTCCTTTTCCCACAATGTTTTCTAAATTTTCAAAGACAAGTCTCAATTTTTTTAGTCACGTTTGTTGCTTGCAAATGCCTTCAATTTCAAACAATCTAAAATTTTGTCATTTGGTGAAGAGTTAAGCACCAATATAAAAGATGTGTTGGGTAAACAGACCCACTGGTTGCTAACAAAGCTAATAAGAATTTCTTTTGTTAAGAGTCTTTAATTGTTATCTTTGGTGTCAAACAGTTTTTTTCCTTGGCTACTGAGAACATTTTAAACATTGCTGCCAAAGGATAATAATAATAACAATGGACAAGTTTTCCTTTTGCCACACTTTTTCCATGTATTGAATATATCAAATTTAACCTTTATTACCATTGAGAGTTCTGATAGCCCTGAGAAAAAAAGAAAACTTTTGAAATCATTGCAGGAAAAGGTGGCAAAGCTAACAAATACTATAATTTTCTCCCTTTCCAATTTTTTCTATCTTTTTCTGGAAAGCCTTTCAATATGGTTCGGGCAAAAAATCTGTTGTGATTAAAGAGTTAAAGCAGAGAATTGTCTCATGACAGCATTCTGCACCAGGGATACTTGCAATAATATCCACCATCAAGATAAACACCATTATCTCCCACTAGATGGCATTCTACAATAACCATCTATCTAATTTTGGCATCTTGGGTACAGAATCGGACTACTTTTATACACAACAACAATTACTTTGAATTTCAAACTAAAAAAAACAACGTTTATACAATAAAATGCTATGTGGTGCGATTCATTCTGTTCTGATCAACAGTCTAGAGAAATCTGGAGCCTGATTTCTGGACCTCAAACGGATTGATAAAAGCCACTTTCTCCATTGTTACTTCAACTCATTACCAAACGACAAAATTTTAGGCTTGTCCAAATTGAAAGCATTTGCAGACGACAAAATAAAAGTGACTGAAAATTTCAAATTTGTTTTGTGAAGGGTAGAAAACATAGTGGGAAAAGGAGAAAATGCTGGTTACCAGCATTTTCTCCTTTTCCCACAATGTTTTCAAAATGCCTCTTTCTCAGGGTCGTCAAAAGTAGGGATTGTGTGGTAATGGGTTAAAGCGCTTATAACTACCCTCCTCCAACTTAGGGGAGAGTGATGCGTCATATCAGTCAGGTTGGATCTTCGAAGAATATGACTGTGATGCAGAGACAAGATAAACCAGGCAGAGAACTGTCCCATGCCTATTTATGTACAAGGGATAGTTGCAGTAATACTGTCACCATGTGCAGACAGACAGAACATGACAGCTAGATAGTGAAATGTGACAGATAGAATGGTCAACAAATATTGATGGTAATAATTTACTTATGGCTCAACATGGCTCAATGTCAATAATGATTTTTTACCCTTTTATCACATGGGAAAGTTCTTAGATATGCCTAAATTGAAAATATTTGCAGATGATAATTCTAAATATGACTTTAAGGATGGAATTTTTCTATGATAGAGAAGACAACTTTGTGGGAAAAAGGAGAAAATGCTGGATTACCAGCATTTTCTCCTTTTCCCACAATGTTTATGAAAACTTTTTCCAAAGGCCAATTGAAAGTCCAGATTATTTGGTAAAGGACCCAGTAGTAACAATATTATGATTGTGTGACAGTACTGATACAGTAATTACCATTAACCCATTACCACACAATCCCTACTTTTGATGCCCCTGAGAAAGAAGCCTTTTGAAAACACTGTGGGAAAAGGAGAAAATACTGGTAACCAGCATTTTCTCCTTTTCCCACAGTGTTTTCTACCCTTTCCAGAACAAATTTCAATTTTTCAGTCACCTTTATTTTGTCGTCTGAAAATGCTTTCAATTTGGACCAGTCCAAAATTTTCTTGTGTGGTAATGAGTTAAGGAAAAATAGTATTTTCATTATTACTTATCTTCCAAACTGCCTTCAGTATAGATCAAGATCAAGTTGTTCGTTTGGCTTTCAACTGTTAAACAGTTACAGTAAGTTATTTTCATCAAAGCGATCAGTGCACCTATCCACATATTTCTGGATAATTTCTTATTCAGGGTACTGTGTGTCACTCACAAATCCCCATGCAAGCCACTGACTGCATTCCATAAAAACAACAAAGAAACAGCTTTTTTGTTTTGGAGTATAATGCTGTTTAACCCATTACCACTCAATCCGTACTTTTGACACCCCTGAGAAAGAAGCCTTTTGAAAACACTGTGGGAAAAGGAGAAAATGCTGGTAACCAGCATTTTCTCCTTTTCCCACAGAATTTTCTACCCTTCCCAGAACAAATTTCTATTTTTGAGTCACCTTTATTTTGTCGTCTGCAAATACTTTCAATTTGGACCAGTCTAAAATTTTCTCATGTGGTAAAGTGTTAAGAAGAAAATTGTATTTTCATTATTACTTATCTTCCAAACTGCCTTCAGTATAGATCAAGATCAAGTTGTTTGTTTGGCTTTCAACTGTTAAACAGTTACAGTAAGTTATTTTCATCAAAGCGATCAGTGCACCTATCCACATATTTCTGGATAATTTCTTATTCAGGCTATCGTGTGTCACTCACAAATCCCCTTGCAAGCCACTGACTGCATTCCATAAAAACAACGAAGAAACAGCTTTTTTGTTTTGGAGTATAATGCTGTTTAAAAATTTAGGTCTACCATCAGGGTGACCAAAGCACCTAAGCATGTGTCTCCCAACTTCCTCACACCAGTATTGACACAACTTTCTTTCCAAGCCACAGGTTGCTTTTCCCGCATGCATTGTAGAAGAGATTGAGCAAAAAGTCCCTGGAAAGAGAGTGTGCCAGTCAATATGTGGTGAATCTTGTTCCTTCAGGAATACTAGGTAACATGTATACGGTAAGCCAAGCCCAGCCTCAGTAGCTTCGTCTGTAGGGTACAAGACTTCACTACTTTGATACACAAGCTCAACCAGCTTCTTTCAGAGGATTGATACCAGTCATAATGCAACAGGACTCATTCACCTCTCACCACTAAGTATATATATATTTTTTTTGTTTGGATATGAGTTTACATAGGTTTATTGTATTTCAAACACAGGTTTTCAAAAATCTTCGATGAAATGGACAAGTATCTTCCCGGACAGAGAAGATTATTTCGCTCACAGGACTTCAAAATTGGTCTTAAATTTAATGGACAAGTATCTTACTTAGTGTTTAAACAGTCCAATCCAATTAAATGGTCCCAGGTTTAGAGGAGATCAAACAGGCACTATCAGGGATCAATATCATCCTATCTTATCCCTTCCTTCACCAACTTTTAATCTGCAACGGAGAGTAACTGTTTCTGAAAATATTTTTATAAATGGAGACTTTGCTTATTTTTAACAGTTTATGGGTTTGTAAAAATGTTTTACTTTTATAGATCACAACTCGGCTCAAGTATTTATTTAATGTTCAAACTTAAATTAGATCTAATAGGCATTTTAAAGCATATTACATGAACTTGTTGCTTTCCAAGATGACAATATTAATAGACTTATCCAAACTGAAAGCATTTGCCAACGAAAAGTCAAGTGGCTAAAATCATCATTGAAAAATTGTATGCTTTTGAAAACAATGTGGGAAAAGGAGAAAATGCTGGTAACCAGCATTTTCTCCTTTTCCCACAATGTTTTCTGAAACCATCTCTCTTGGGAGTCATAAAAATGTTAGACATTTTGGCAAAGGATTACAAGGAATTGAAGAAACAGTGCTAATATCATTATGTTATATACAATCAGATTAGTTACCATTACTCTCTAAGTTAAAGAGATACTGCTTTGGCATCCAAATCCACTTATTTTGTGCTGTTTGGTTACATATATAATGTATTTAAATCACCCATTTTAACTCTTTACCTGATGACAGAAATTTTAGTCACTTCTAGAATGGAAGCATTTGTTTTGTAAAACATCACTTATTCATTCTTTTTCATCCGGCAACAAATTTTATAAAGCTTAGGCTAGTTCAAATTGAAAGCATACATGTATTTGGGCAACAAATTTGAGGTGGTGACAAGATTTATTCTTGATATGATGGAAAATTCTTGTCACAATGTTTTTAAAAACCTCTTTCCCCAAGGGTCCAGACTGTGTGGTAAAGGGTTAATCTTTTATCTCATGACTGAATTTTAGAATAGACAAAATTAAAGAGCACTGCATATGGATGCCAACTTTCGGCTACAGTAGCTTGAATTTCAGTGAAAATTTTAAGTGGAGAAGAGCATAACTGTATCAAAAATATTTTGATGGTTATTTGCCCAATGTTGTATGGCTTTCCCTTTTAATACTTAACTATTAAATGCCTGAGTTAAAAGTAAAAATAATAAAAGAAATGTCATATGTCACATTTTTATAAATTTTCTATGTCAAAGAAGGGGGATAACCGTACAAAAAGAAATTTGATGGTTGCAGGCCCATGTTGTATGGGCTCCCCTCTTGAAGGTTTGTTTGATGGTTGCAGGTCCATATTGTATGGGCTCCCCTCTTGAAGGTTTATTTGATGGTTGCAGGCCCATGTTGTATGGGCTCCCCTCTTGAAAGTTTATTTGATGGTTGCAGGCCCATGTTGTATGGGCTCCTCTCTTGAAAGTTTATTTGATGGTTGCAGGCCCATATTGTATGGGCTCCCCTCTTGAAAGTTTATTTGATGGTTGCAGGCCCATGTTGTATGGGCTTCCCTCTTGAAACTTAACAACTTATTTAAGTTTTGAAGTGAATACCGTATCTTCAATTAAAACAAAGATGTGACGAAATTGCAAAGTTCATGCATGACGATGAAGTTGACGCTGCAAGTAATTTTAACAATACCTTGACATTTTCTTCAAAAAGAGCTATGCTGAAAACTTGGGGAAAGGAGGAAGTGCAGGTTACCAGCTACAAAAACAGTTTTGCAGCAAGGTGCTAGTTAACAGCAACAAATACAGTTTTGCAAGAAGACGGTGAGACAGTTGGTTATAACTGGAATAAGTAGTAGTGGAAGTTGCATATCTGAGTTCAGAATGCATGTTTTATCCAGCCTGATCTTGGTCTAAAATACAGCAAAAGTTTCTGTGTTGTCGCAGTCCAAGGGTAGATCAACCTGGTGAAAATGTTACACATGGTATAGAGAGTAAAACTTGAGGAGTTTCTGTGTTGTCGCAGTCCAAGGGTAGATCAACCTGGTGAAAATGTTACACATGGTAGAGAGAGTAAAACTTGAGGATTTGTTACCAGGATTAAAGGGACACTTGAGTTGACTCCAGGCTTCTTCAAGAGTCAAATTTATTGATACAATAGAGGCATCAAAGCTTATGCTTAAAGGTCTTTAACTCTTAGGCTGCAAAGCATGGCTGACCTTTTGCAGACAGTGTAGATCAAAACATACACTAAACATGTATATTATGACTAATTCCTCCTTTTGCAACAATAAACTTGTGGATTTTTTTGCCTTTCAAATGATTTTTTGAAACCCTCTAGTTGTTTTTCTGTAACATTTTTTGTCAACGAAACCTTGCAAATATTTGTAAAAAATTCTCATTTCAATATTCTGAAGCAGCAGCCGATAAAATATTTCCCCTAATTCTGCCTGGGGGCCATTTTGAATCTACCTGTTAATTTCACCACCAATTAGATGTCATTTATTTTCAAAAATCAGCCAATCAGGTTTTCAACTTTTTGTTCTGCACTGCACACAAGGTGAGCAAAAATTAGCACTTTCACAAAAACATGTCCAGCGCCCGTATTCAACAGGGCTGGTCACTACCATGGTCCGTCTGGTCAAACTGTTAGAGCCCATATGTCAATTGGGTGACCCTTAACCCAGAAATTTTGTATTTTAGTGGTACAATTTATAAAACATTATGGGAAAAAGAAGAAAATGATAGTAACCAACAGTGTTTTCTAACCTTTCTAAAGGTATTTCCAACATGTGAGTCAATAATTTAACTCTATACCAAACAAAATATTGTACTTTTCCGAATCCAAACCATGTGCAGGCTACAAATTAATATAGCTTATATAGTGGTAATTGATCTTTAAATGGGTCAAACCAAATGTGAGAAAAGGAGCATGTTACCCCCTATTTCTTCCTTTTTCCACAGTGTTTTCAAAAATGCTCCTTCCTCAGGGTTGCTCGGTATAGTGTGGTACAGGTTAGCGCCTTGTCTCAAAATACATTCAACATAAAAAAGAGTCTAAAATTTTTGTCATCTTGTAAAGAGTTGACAAATGTCCCCAACTTTTTGTTTGGGACTTTCAAACTTGGACTGAAAGTGAACATTATCTCTTTACCCGATGTCAAAATCCTAGACTTATCCAAATTGAAAGCATTTGCAGACGACAAATCAGTAGTGGTTTAGAATGCTGGAATTTGTCTTTAAATGGGTAGAAAACATTGTGGAAAAAGGAGAAAATGCTGGTTAACCAGCATTTTCTCCTTTTTCCACAATGTTTTCAATAGCCCTCTTTCCTAAAAGTCACTATGCCACAGGATTGCTGGGTGAAGAGTACAGAGCTGACCCCTGGACAATAGACTGACCTACCCATTTTCAATGGTATACAGACCTCAAAATGACAGCGACAAGAAATATTACAAAATAATTTTTGCCCCATTTTTCAAGATGAGTTCCGATACTGTCAACCAACCAGCCATAAATACTGATTAGGTTGTCTTGTTCGCCAAATACCCGGATTGGGCCAAAAGCCATTTAGGTACCAGATAATGGCCGGGCACCAGTCTGGCTTGAGTAATCAAAATACATAAACTTTTGACTTTTAACTAGTATTCAAAACCCTTTTAAATTTTTTGCACATCCCTACAATTATCTCAAGAGTGACACATTAAGAATAAGGAATGTATTTTGTTTGTTTGTGGTGGAGTTTAACCCATTACCACACAATCCCTACTTAAAAATTGACTCCCCTGAGAAAGAAGCCTTAGTTTGAAAACACTATGGGAAAAGGGGAAAATGCTGGTAACCAGTAAATTCTCCTTTTCCCACAGTGTTTTCTACCCTTTCCAGAACAAATTTCAATTTTTCAGGCACCTTTATTTTGTCGTCTGCAAATGCTTTCAATTTGGATCAGTCTAAAATTTTCTTGTGTGGTAAAGAGTTAATGCGTAACCCTTTACCACACAACCCCGACCTTTAACGACCCTGAAGATTAGAAAGCTTTTGAAAACATTGTGGGAAACAGAGAAAAACGCTGGTAACCAGCATTTTCTCTTTTTCTCATGATATTTTCTACCCTTTCCAAATCAAATTTCTTCAATTTTTGATTCACATTTACTTTGTTGTCTGAAAATGCTTTCAATTTGGGCTGGTCCAAAATTTTGTCGTTCAGTAAAGAATTAAGTCAATCATATCATAGCAGTCAGTACAACGATATAATTATGTGTTTCCTGGGTTTCTCACACCAGTACTGCCACAACATTCTCTCCAAGCCACTGACTACTTTTCTCACATGTGTCAGAGGTGAGAGGCAAAAAATTGCCGTACAGAAAGTTTGCAACAACCAGATACCGAACTTGCAACCACCAGGTCACATGTCAGAAGTGAACTCTTTATCAAACAATCCCTGGTTTACCCGAGGTAGAAACAATTTTGAAAACACTGTGGGAAAGGAGAAAATGCTGGTAACCAGCATTTTCTCCTTTTCCCACAATGTTTTCTACTCTGCTGGAAACAAATTTCAATTTTTAGAGTTGCGTTAATTTTGTGTGCAAATGCTTTCCATTGGGACTGGTATAAATTTTGTTGTTTGGTTAAGAGTTAAAAGGGTAGAAATAAATGTCAGTAAAAGAAGCAAGTTCCTTAAGTTATCAGCGTTTTCTCCTTATCACATAAAGTTTTCTAAAACTTTATACCTCAGGGCTGTTGAAAATCAGATTTGTTTGGTAAAAGGTTAACATCTAATTCCTGGTCAACCCACAAATTTGAAATCTGTCAAAATTTTAAGTTTTAAGTTTTAAAATTTCCTCATGTTTTCTGCACAATACCAAGACCCTGTCTTCTATAGATATTTATTCGTATTGGAGCAGTAAAAAGAGAGCAAATTCTAATTATGACTATTGATAGTACATGTTGGTAGCAGCTACTGTATAGGAAAAAGAAAGTTAAACAGGGAGAAAAAAAAGGGAGAAAAAAAATTCTGTTGGCTGACATTATGAGATGTCAAATCTGCATACATTGTTAGAGTCGTGACATCTTCTAGATGACAAGATAATGAACATCACTTTATTACTTAATTGATTTGACCTTTTGTCAATGGTAATGGATTGTCAGCCTTCTCTGGACCATTTTGCATAGTACTTTTGTGCCGCTTTCCACATTATTTCAGTCATGCTAAGTTTTTTTTATCTCTTTACCACATAATCCTGACTTTTAATGACCCTAGAAAGAAGCCTTTTGAAAACATGTAATAATTATTTTCCATAATGTCTTCTTCGGACGCTATGTTTGAAACTTTGTCTGTGTATTCCTGTATGTAAATGTGCGAATTGATCATCTAAAAATAGAACATGTTTTAATGACCCTAGAAAGAAGCTTTTTGAAAACATTGTTGGAAAAGGAGAAAATGCTGGTAACCAGCATTTTCTCCTTTTCCAACAATGTTTTCTACCCCTTCTAAAAGGCATTTCAGTTTTTTAGTGATATTGCTTTTGTCATTTGTAAATGCATTCAGTTTGGACTAGTCTGTAAGTTTGTCATTTGGTAAAGAGCTCTGAACACAGAGGTAAAAGGCTCTAGATAAAATTGTGGGAAAGTGAGGAAATGCTGGTTACTAATTTGCACTTTCATCTTTTTCCACAGTTTTCTATCCATTCAAAGACAATTTCTAATTCTACCATTTGAACCAAACTGAGTTAATTGCAAATGCTTTGTCACTTAATATAACAACATGTGGGATCCATTGCTTCAGACCAAATCTTAGACTTAAATGCAATAGCTGTTTTAATCAGAGTAATTGTTTTATGTAGAAAAAAATGTGGCAGGGGAAATTTCTCATCAGAGCCTTTCCTTTTCATTTCACATTTTGGTCTGTTAGAGAATGAAAAATGTTGTCTAAAAATATAAAGCAGTTAAAACAATATGGCAGAAGAAATTTCTGTTCTAAGCCATGCCTTTTTTTTTTTTCACACATGTTTTTTTCCAAAAAGGTGGTCTGCTGAAGATGAAAAAAATGTCCTCCAAAGGTGACAATACCTTTTACGAATGATTTTTGACAGAGTAGTGGCGTACCATGCCCCGTGCAAACAATCATGTTTACTTTAAATACGAACCTCCTCTCCGCAGTCACACATACAGACAAATAAAGAAATAATCCGAATTATATTCCATCACAAAAAAATGTTAATTCAATTTCCGATCATTTCCCATTCATTCACTCTTCATGAAGTCCCGTCAAGTACAAGAACAAATAAATGTAAATTTATTTCTTACAACTCTTCTCTAGCTACCAGTAGTAAAATCATAGATTCATCCAAATTGAAAGTATTTGCAGACAACAAATTTAATTTGGTCAAAAATGGTGAGATTTATCCATTGAAGGGTAGAAAACATTGTAAGAAATGGAGAAAATGCTGGTTACCAGCATTTTCTCCTTTTCTTACAATGTTTTTAATAATTTTATACTTTTTCATAAGCTATAAATATAGTTCCACTATAAGATAGAGAGATAGTAACAAATTGGCCTATACCTAAAATATAGCAGTGGACACTGTGTAGACCAGAGATCAGACTGCACATTCTATGCAGTCTGATCTTGATCTACACTGTCCACAATGGCTTCAGGTGTCATCAAAAGTAAGGAAAGAGTTAAGGGTCCTGAAAATAAAAGCTTTTATAGTAAAAGGTCAAAAGATTCATGCTGTTAAAAAAGAATGGAGTTTCGATACACTTCGCATTTCTCTAATCCAAAACTGATATTTACGAGCATGCTCTTAAAACATGAAAATTCTTGTTATGCATTCCACTCTAAAAGCCAATACCAGAAATGGTATTCTTAATATATAAATTTCAGTATCTCTGAACCATTGTTACAAAAGATCAATTCAAATAAGTATTTGGAAAACGATGGAATATGTTGTTTTTTTGTCAGGTCTTTTATAAGTTTCACCCTTAAAGGCTTTCAAAACATTTTATCCTTCTGCTATGATGTTTTCTATCATATTTGAGAGCTCTTATTTTTGTTCCTAAAATAAACCACACAAAAATGATTTCATATACAGTATTATGTTGTTGCAATAAACAAACCTTGAAAAGGTTGGTGGGAAAGAAGTAATTTGTACTTTTCTATGTTTTTGAAATCAAATTGAACACAGTTGTCTTTGTTCAAGTACTTTTCTTTTGTGTCACTTTCGCCTTCATCAAATCTGAAAATTTTAGATTTGTCCAAATTAAAGGCATTTACAGATTAAATGTCACATATTAAGGCTTGTCTTTGAAAAATTAGTAAACATTGTTGGAAGAAGATAAAATGCTGCTTACTAACATTTTCTCCTTTACCCAGAATTTTTTCAGAATGCCTTTCCCTAAGGGTTGTTAAAACTTAACCCTTTAACAAACAATCCATGAGTGTTCTAACGACCCTCAGATAGAAGGCTTTTGAAAAACATTGTGGGAAAAGGAGAAAATGCTGGTAACCAGCATTTTCTCCTTTTCCCCCAATGTTTTCTACCCTGCTGGAAACACAATTCAATTTCTGAGTTATGTTTATATTGTCATCTGCAAGTGCTTTCAATCTGGACCAGTCTAAAATTCTGTCGTCTGGTAAAGGCTAAAATTTTAGTCAAGGTTGTATAATAAAAGGCTTGAACAAATTAAGATCCAAAAACCCTGCTGAGTCCAAGAAAAGCCTGTATAAAATGATTTTACAGCTAAGTGTGGCTTGTGCTACTTTTAAGGGAAAATGTAGATCAAAATAAAACTGCTGCACAAATCATTCACTTGAGATCTTCTTATAGATTGACAACATAGTGAGTTTGGCAGTAAAAATGGTCTTGAAATCTTGAGGTATTGGCACTTACTTGTTTGAAAAGTATATGCCAACATTATGCAGGAGGCTGCAAACCCTTGAAACTGTCCACAATCCCAAGTTTTTGTTTCCTTGAAGAAGGAAGCTATTGGAAATATGGTAGGAAGGTTGAAATATTGTTCACCAGCACTTTCTCCTTTTCTCACAATATTTTAAAAGCTCTGGAAAACAAACTTTCATCATTTGAGCTAATAACAGCATTTTATATCTGAAAAAGTTTGTACAAGTCTGAAGCTTTGTCATTCACTCTTTACCACACAATCCCGACTTTTAACGACACGGAATAAGAAGCCTTTGAAAACATTGTAGGAAAAGGAGAAAATGCTGGTAACCAGCATTTTCTACTTTTTCTACAATGTTTTCTACCCTTCCCAAAACAAGTTTTAATCTTTCAGCTTTTTTTATTTTGTTGTCTGCAAATACTTTCAATTTGGACCAGTCCAAAATTTTGTTGTTTGGTGTAAAGAGTTAACGAAAGAGGCAAGAGTCAAATAATGTTTTATTAGGACAAAAAAAGGTCAAATAACTATATACCTATCTGAGAAATTACTAATACAAAACAGTAAGTATCAAAATTTTTGTCAAACCCAGGGGACCGAGAATGATTTTTATTGTAAATGAAGCGGAAACCAAACTGGACTTCAAACGGCAGATCAAACCCCCAAATTTTTTCCACTCTGTTACTTTTCCGTTAGGTCGTTTGCTCAATCACAAAAATCTGAAATTCTGATTTTTGTTAAAAACATATTTGCCCTTGGTGTCCTGATAAGTAATTAGAAACCAATTGCCCTTTTAACATATGCTTAATGATCCCTAAATGGAATCATGCTGAATTTGGCTTTAGCACTTTACCACACAATTACAAGTTTTATAGACCTGGACGATAAAGCCTAATTTGAAAAAAATTGTGAAACTGGTAACCAGCATTTTCTCCCTTTCCCATAGTATTTTCTACCCTATCAAAGACAAAATTAATCATTTCAGCAGCATTGAATTTGTTGTCAATTTTGTCCAGTCCAAACTATGTTAATACTTTACCAAACTACCAAATTTTCAATTATACCAAATTCTAATTGAATAGATGCACAGATGACAATATAAAAGTAGCTCAAATAATGATTTGTGTCTTTGATTGAGTAGAAAATGTAAAGGGTTAAAGGTGGCCCTTCAGATTTTGGGACAAATATTTTCCAGAAATACAAAAAATTCATCCTTATACTCCCAAAGCCTTTTAATTTTCATTCATAAAACCCTAGTAGTCAAAAACCATACAACAAGTAGAGGAATTTGAGATTAACTATGGCATAGGTCGACACCGACTGGAAACATGGTCAATTTTAATTTATATTATCAACTCGCTCATTTACGTACTGGAAATACACAGATGAAACTTCAAACATTATAGCATACGAAGAAGACTTTGGACCAGTCTAAAAAGGGTTACATCCCAATCCCAGGTGTTCCCATTTTGATTAATTTACCCACAATATGATGTACTTCAAACCAGAAGATTATCTTTAATAACTTTTAATATATTTCTACAACATCTGTGAAATTATTGTATCGGTTAGTGAGAAAAATATGAAAAATATGAAAATGATCTGCAAAGGCTTTGTGAAACAGAAGCTTGACAAAAGAAAACCTGTATCAAATGGCTGACTTCTTATTGGCTTAATTCATGTAAGTCAGTATTTAAACTCATGGGCACATTTCTCTTATCAGCCAATATAGCTCAGTAGGTAGAGCGTAGGACTCGTGAACACAATGTTTCAGGTCACTACAGGTTGTGGGTTCGAATCCCCGGCTGGCCAACTAAAATTACTGATAGTCTTTCCGATGAGACGTTAAACCGAGGTCCCATGTGACGGTGCTATACTCCGAGCACATTAAAGAACCCTGCGAAGCTCTCAGTAGTTTCGACCTGTATCCTTGCACTATCCCCTGTAACAACTAACCGTCTTCTGGGGGCGTTGCTCAGATGGGCAACTGGTAGCAACGATAAATAAACGCAAATTCAATCAATCTTTTATCATAGACCAGCCTGCGTAGCTCAATCGGTAGAACACAGGACTTGTGAATGCAATGTATATCGTCACTTACTCTTTACCACAAAATCAAGACTTTGAACGACACTATGCAAGAAGCCTTTTTAAAACATCAAGGGAAAAGGAGAAATTGCTGGTGACCAGCATTTTCTCCTTTTCCCATATTATTTCCTACCTTTCTGCAAACAAATTTCAATTTTTGAGTTAGGTTTAATTTGTCATCTGCAAATCCTTTCAATTTGGACAATTTTGAAATTTCATCATGTGGTAAAGAGTTAAGGGTATCGGTTTGATTCTCATGACTGGCTATCTAAAATTCCCTACGTAGTCTTTCCGACAAGACGCCTTAAACCGATGTCCCATGTGGCAGTGCTATAGACCAAGCATGCTAAAGAACCAGGTGTAACTTAAAGGTGGGTATTTAGAATTTCAACATCATACCAAATTAAAAAAAATATATATCACTGAAATTTATTTATACCATTACATAACAAACATGTAATAATTATTTTCCATAATGTCTTCTTCGGACGGATGTTTGAAACTTTGTCTGTGTTTTCCTGTATTTAAAGGAGAGAACTGATAATCTAAAAATAGAATGTGTCTCCCGTTGGTGTCAACCGGGTCCATAATAAATCTATAATTTCTCGTGTTATCGGATGGTTTTTGACAGCTGGGGATTTATGAACGCAAATTAAAAGGCTATGGGAGTAGAAGGGAGATTTTTTTGCATTTTTGTAAAATTTTCGTCCCAAAATCTGAAGGGCCACCTTTAAGATGGGTTTTGTCCTGTATCTGCAGTATCCCCTGTGACAAAACTAACAGCCTTAACTCATTACCAAATGACAATATTTTAGACTAGTCCAAATTGAAAGCATTTGCAGACAACGAAATATAAGTAACTGAAAATTTGAAATTTGTTTTGTGAAGGGTAGAAAACATTGTGGGAAAAGGAGAAAATGCTGGTTTCCAGCATTTTCTCCTTTTCCCACAATGTTTTCAAAATCTTTCTCTTTCAGCGTCGTCAAAACTTGGGATTGTGTGGTAATGGGTTAATTAAGGGGTGTGGGCCTTAACTCTTTACAAAACGACAAAATTTTGGACTAGTCCAAATTGAAAGCATTTGCAGAAAACAAAATAAATGTGAATCAGAAAATGAAACTTGATGTGGAAAGGGTAGAAACCATTGTGGGAAAAGGAGAAAATGCTGGTTACCAG
The DNA here is from genome assembly GCA_943736015.1 of Tridacna crocea. Taxonomy (NCBI): domain Eukaryota; kingdom Metazoa; phylum Mollusca; class Bivalvia; order Cardiida; family Cardiidae; genus Tridacna; species Tridacna crocea. The sequence goes on from OX031063.1 coordinate 7,640,567, forward strand.
CATTTTCTCCTATTCTCACGATGCTTTCAAAGGCTTTCTTTCTCAGGGTCGTTAAAAGTCGGGATTATATGGTAAGGGTTAATTGGGCAACCGATGGCAATGATAAATAAATGCAAATTCAATCGAACAGTTTCTTACCATAATATAGGACTAAAAAAATACACTCATGTTTGGGGCCTAGCTAGTAACATATGAGTGTTTGGGGCCTAGCTAGTAAAATATGAGTGTTTGGGGCCTAGCTAGTAAAATATTAGTGTTTGGGGCCTAGCTAGTAAAATATTAGTGTTTGGGGCCTAGCTAGTAAAATATGAGTGTTTGGGGCCTAGCTAGTGAAATATGAGCGTTTGGGGCCTAGCTAGTAAAATATGAGTGTTTGGGGCCTAGCTAGTAAAATATGAGCGTTTGGGGCCTAGCTAATAAAATATGAGTGTTTGTGGCCTAGCTAGTAAAATACGAGTGTTTGGGGCCTAGCTAGTAAAATATGCATGTTTGTGGCCTAGCTAGTAAAATATGAGTGTTTGGGGCCTAGCTAGTAAAATATGAGTGTTTGTGGCCTAGCTAGTAAAATAGCAAAGATACAGACCAGTATACAGATGGCCAGCATGAAGGAACTTATTATTGCAAACAGCTCAAAAATTCACAAATGTTTTTGGTTTCAAAGATACCAGGCCAAGATTATGAAGTATCTTGTCCAAGGACACTCCTGAATCTGAAACCTTTTCACAGAGTATGGCTCGTATTTTTTTTTTTCTATGCAATTGTAAATTTTGTTTGTACTTACACAAAGTTTGGGTAATTAAATTCTGAATAAATTAAACTGAAACTGGACAAGGGTACAATAGCTAGAATACCGTAATGAAAATATCTTTTTCCTTTTTATTTTTTCAAATTTAGTTGCATTTTCCCATCACATTACACCATACCATACCAAATTATCCAAATTTAATACAGAACAATTTGTACAAATAACCACAAAAGTTCACTCTTTATGCTTAAACAACAAAATGAAAATTCAAAATGTTTGCTAAAATTTGAAGCACTTGCAGAAAATCAGTAAAATGTAGCTTGGAAATTGCAGGATTCACCTTTCAAACAGTACACAGAGGGGCACCAGCAATTCCTCCTTTTTCCACAGTGTTTTCAAAAGCTCCGTTTATTAGGATTTTTAAAACACCCTGTGATAGTTAAAGATTTAACACTGTACCAAACTACAAAATTTCAGACATTGGCAATTCAAAGCAAATGAAAACAATAAACATAAACAAAACCTAAATGTGACCCAAAAACTAAAAGCTATGTTAGGAAGGGTAGAAAACATTGTGGGAAAGGAGAAAATGCTGGTTTCCAGCATTTTCTCCTTTCCCACAATGTATTCCAAAGCTTTCTTATGGTTGTTAAAATTCAGGATTGTATGGTAAAGGTTTAATGGGAATTTGATTTTGTTGAACCTGGTATCAAATGTTTATCCTTTGATCATTTAACTCTATGTAATGGTCAATTTCAGTAAGTAATGTAATCTTTTAATTGATGAAATTTCGAAGGTTTTACTGCAAAAACAAGAAAAGTCTTTCATAAAGTTATTTAAAAAGTGTGAATCTATGATGAGTATGTACAGACTTGAAGCAGGCTGCCCTTTATTTAAACTGTTTGTGTCAGGAAGTTAAACGCTGCCCTCTCCCATTCAAGGGGATTAAACAAGATCCCAATTTTCATACTTTATGATCATACAATTTAACCCTCTACCCCATAAGGCATTTCTATGGTATCTTGAATTGACCCTAAATAACAGCAAGGAGGAAGCTTGTTTCTTATGTGTATTATGACACATTTTGATAGCATAGAGAACATTGTGGCAAAAGGTGAAATTGCTCATCACGAGCAATTTCACCTTTTGCCACAATGTTTTCCAAAGACCCCTACAAGCAATGCGTAGAAATGAGTATCTATGGAGTAAAGGGTTAAACCTTTACCAAACAATCCCTGGTTTTTACAAATCTGAGATAAAAGCCTTTTGAAATTGGCTGAGCCAGGGGTCCTAGTCAGGGATCAAACACTGGACCCCATGTTCTTAAGTCCTGCTCGCTACTGGCTGAGTTACCAGAGCTTGGCTGCTCCATATGAAGCAATATGTAAGTTATGCTTGGATAAACTTAAGCCTTTGATATGACAATAACTTTCCAGTAGAAGCCATTAATCAGTAATGGTGTCTAGGACTGCTGAGAACATACCAAAAATCGGTAACAAGTGGAAAAAAACGAAAACGAGGCTACCAATATGGACGTACTTTTTACGTGCTCTAGGAAAATAGTAATCATTCAGCAATTTTCTTAATTGATATATTGTGATTTTATTCGGGAATAAATATAAAAATAGGATTAAGTCATTGGCACATTTAAAACCGCTCCTGTAAGTGAAAAAAACAGTGAAAAGGTGAAATGACCGGCAAAAAACACAACAAAGGAGCAGACAAAGGAACAAATATGGCGGGAAAAAATACTACAAAGCCTCCGGGATTTGCTGAAGAGGGATCAAATCGAAATAGACTGTTAACAAACATTATTCAGGAGAACTCAAAGGGACAGATTAATACAGAATCTAACATGCAAGTAAGCCAAAACCCTAAAAATCTGACCGCAAATATTCCATCTGTATCCTCAGCACCATCCCCACCCACAGTTGATAGTACAGGAAAATGTATTCATCAATCATACCCCGTGACCAATCCGTTATACACAGGAGCCATGAACAATACAAACATAATGTCCCACTCCGATATGCAAAATAGCGGGATATATGGAGTTCTACAACAAATTCAGCAAGAGCTTAGACAAACACAAATAACTAATACAAATGTACTCACAAGGCTCACAGAAATAGAAAACAACGTATCAAAATTGTCAAAAATTGAAAATATTATGGAAAAAGTACAAACTGACGTAAACAAACTGAAAAAAGAAAATGAGAGAATTTCATCCCAAGTGACAGAATTTGAAACATCATGTCAAGCTATGAGCTCCATGTTCGACGCATATATAGACTCAAGGGAGCGAACTGAGAAGGAGATTACTGAGCTGAAATTAATAAACCAAAACTTAGATCAAAACGTGAAAACTATGAACCAAAATTACGAAAAAATGCAAAATGAAATACTTGAATTGAAAACTCGTTCAATGCAAGAAAACTTATTGTTCTTTGGGATAGAAGAGAAACCAGGTGAAAATACAGAAACAGAACTGAGAAACTTTTTGAAAAACCAAGTTCTGCCAAACTCACCAGAATCAGTAGATCAAATAGTCTTTGATAGAGTTCATAGGCTAGGCGCGAGAAGAGGAAGCAGGGATAAACCGAATGCTAGGCCAATAGTCGCAAAATTTGAAAGATATACCGACAGAGAATATGTGAGAAAGGAATCATTCAATCTAAATAGAGAAAAAAACGGATATACAGTGCGGGAACAATTCCCTTACGAAATCGAACAAAAACGGAAAACCCTCTACCCAGTTATGAGAAAATTCAAAGCAAATAAAGAAAATAAAGTAGTGCTTATCCGTGACAAGTTATTTATTAACGGTACACAGTATATACCAGAGGAAAAAACCGACAACCCCGGTATACCTATGAGTGAATATCACTCTCGTGACCCTCGACCTCAATCGAATACTCAGCGCAGAAGCCGGGAATTTGATCCACCAGTACCATTGTCAAACCGTTTCCAGAGTCTTGCAGAACATGATGTCATTAGGAAAACACCGCAAAAATCATCGCAAGGCCATAAGAATAAGGCCAGATCGCCTCTGGAAGAAGAAAATTCAAAAAAGTACAAAACTTCCGAATCATCGAACATGTTTGATGAGCAAAGTGTAATCGTCTCGAATGTACTAGGGCAAGCGCACTCAGTATTGAACCCGATAGGAGAAAACCCTATTGTTTTGGATGGCACGTGCTCAAACGTTGCGGGAGGTCCGGTCTATGACTAGGAATGTGCGGGAAGGTCAAATAAAGCATGGGAAACACGTGACAGTTCGAAATCTGAAGCTAACGGTACTTTAATGAATCAGTCTGATCCCTTAGATCGCAATAGCTCACGTGATAAAGGCAGTAACGGTACGTCATCTGCAAGTGTTTCCCAAATGGACGGCTCGAAATGCTTGACGTTTTTAACTTTAAATGTCTGTGGCTTATTAAGCAAACAAAACACCCCCGAGTTTTTAGAAATAATTAAGAACTATGACATTATCGGACTGCAAGAAATAAAAATGGACGACACCGATTATTTTTGCATTAAAGATTATACTTTCTACAGTAATAATAGACGTGCTCTTACAAACAGGAAATCAGGTGGCATAGGGTTATTGGTTAAAAATAGTATTGCTTCACATGTTAGTATACTGAACATTAAAAGTAAACATGCACTCTGGTTTACATTATCTAATAAATTGACGGAGATAGGTGATGTTCTCTGTGGTGTACTATATGTACCTCCGGAGAACTCAGCATACTCTGTCAATGATCCTTACTCTGAAATCAAGGAAGAAATTGATTCGCTCAATGATATATATTCACATTATTTACTGTTTGGTGACTTTAACTCACGTACAAAGGAAAAGGCTGATTTTATCGCCGTAAATGAATGTATTCTCCAATCATTGAATTCGGAAGAATTAATTGAGGAATATAATCAAGAAATTTTATCATTTGAAAACACAAATGTGAACGTAAATAGGAAAAATTGTGATCAATCAATGAATAACCTCGGTTATAAATTGATTGACTTTGCTCAGGAACAAAATTTATTCATTTTGAATGGTAGAACTAGAGGTGACCTAGACGGTAAAGTAACATCAAGAAACGTCAGTACTATCGATTATTTTTTATGTAGTTCTGGTCTCTTTCGTTTTATTGATTGTCTTTCTGTGAGGGATTTTTGTCCTCTTTTATCTGATGTTCACTGTCCTGTATCATTATGTACTTCTTTCCGCACGAAAGCGACATGCACTTGCGCACAAACAGAGAATACTGACATAAAAACATGGAATCATTTTAAAAAAGACGAATTCGATAAAAATATAAAAAATGACCATATAAACAAAATTCTAGATGAGATTTCTAGAATAACACATGAGAGTACAGATTATCAAAAAGACATAGATTCTATCGTTGAAAGTATTGGTAGTTTATTCATGGAAACTGCAGAAAAAAGCTTTGGCACAACAACATTTAAATCTCCTAATCATTATTGCACATTACATAAACACAATTTAACTATTAATCCATTACCTAATTGGTTTAAAGGCGATTGTAAAAGAGCAAGGAAAAAATTTCACAGAGCGAAATTGAATTATAAATTACGCAAAAGTGAAATAAATAAGTCAAATCTTAAAAAATGCAGTAAAAATTATAAATATACATTGTCAAAATACTCTAGAATTGACAGGGAAAAAATAGCTAATGAAATTAAAAACACAAAACATTCTAACCCCCGAAAATTTTGGAAAATACTGAATTCCGAAAGCCCTCAAAGCGATATAAAGTGTAGTATTACAGATTTACACGATTATTTCAAAGATATAAATTCATCTTCACAAATTGGAGATAATATGCCATATTTAAACATCAATGATGAGAATTCTGAAAATGAATTAAATTGTGAAATAACATACGATGAAATTGAAAAAGCTTTGAAAAATCTGAAAAATAATAAAGCGTGCGGTATTGATAAAATACTTAACGAACATATCAAGTACAGTTACATGTCTCTTAAACATGTCTACTTCAAATTATTCAATTTAATTTTAGACAAAGGTATTTTCCCAAAATCGTGGTCCTCTGGTATTATACACCCAGTTTATAAAAACAAAGGCGATCCCACAATCCCTTCAAATTATAGACCGATCACTCTTTTAAGCTGTCTTGGAAAATTATTTACCAGTATTCTTAACACACGCCTGCATAAATATGTCGAATCCAATAAAATTATACATGATTACCAATCAGGATTTAGGAAAGGTTTCTCAACTACAGACAATATGTTCCTACTACATTCTTTAATTCAGTTAGCGTTTAAGTCCAAACAAAAACTTTTTTGTGCGTTTATCGATTTAAAGCAGGCGTTCGACACAGTTTGGAGAGATGGTCTATGGCACAAACTAATATCAGTAAATATTAACGGTAAATGCTTGCGTCTTATCAAAAATATGTACAATGACATAAAATCATGCGTTCGAGTAGGCAAAACGTGCTCAAATCTCTTCCCATGTTTAAATGGCTTAAGGCAAGGCGAAAATTTATCCCCAATTTTATTTTCGATCTATTTAAATGATCTCCATGACTTTTTTAATAACTCAGGAGTATGTAACGGTTTTAGCATACCGAATGAATTAAATGAGGATTACAACTTATTCTTAAAAATGTTTGTACTATTATATGCCGATGACACAGTGCTACTCGGAAGTACGGCAGACGACTTACAAAACGCATTAGACTTATATGAAAATTATTGTAACACATGGAAACTCACAGTCAATACAATGAAATCAAAAGTAGTCGTTTTTTCAAAAGGAAGACAAGGGACCTACAACTTTACATATAATCAGGCGCCAATAGAAACTTTAAACGAATACAAATATCTCGGAATTATTTTTAGTCGCTCTGGGTCTTTCTATAAAACAAAAACAGAAATTGCAAATCAAGCTACTCGAGCGATGTACAGTTTACTTCGGAAAATTAAAAGACTTGCTCTACCAATCGATACTCAAATTGATTTATTCGAAAAAACCGTTAAACCAATCTTGCTATACGGGTGCGAACTTTGGTCTTTCGAAAATAACCAAATTCTAGAAAAAGTCCAACTTAAGTTTTTAAAATACATACTACATATAAAAAAGTCAACTTCATCCCATATCATCTACGGAGAAACTGGGGTTTATCCTTTATCTATTGATATAGAAACAAGATTCATCTCGTTTTGGTCAAAAATTATTTTACGTAAACATAATTATCTAGTAACAAATGTATACAGACATATTTATAACATTTATTGTAACTCTGAAAACGTGTCAAATATAACCCTTTTCCATTGGATAAAACATGTCAAAAATATCCTTGTCAAATGCGGCTTGATAAATATTTGGGATAGTCAAAGTTTTCCAAATGATAAATGGTTAAAATTAACAATAAAACAAAAGTTAAAAGATCTTTTTATTAATTCCTGGTTTAGTAAAATCGAAAATAATGATAGTTGTCATACTTACAGATTGATAAAAAAGAAATTCGGATTGGAAAAATATTTAATTCAGACTCCTCCTGCACTTTTGAAATACATGATAAAATTCAGAACAAATAATCATAGATTACCTATTGAAGTAGGAAGATGGTCAAATCTTGAAACCAGAGAACGAATCTGCAACCTCTGTAATAGCTCCATTGGTGATGAGTATCACTATATTTTTGAGTGTAACTCATTCAGTGATCAAAGAAAAAAATTAATTTCTAAAAAATTTTCAAAGCGACATAATGTCGTTAAATTTGAACGTCTAGTAAATTCTACAGACCGTTCTGAAATTGTAAATTTGTGTAAATTTATCAAAATCATCATAAACTCCTTTTAACTGATGTAAAAGTAAATTTACTAATCTCTGCAACTTATCATTAATAGTTAGACAACCCTCTCTTACCCCCACCCCCCTTCTCTCTCTCTCTCTCTCTCTCTCTCTCTCTCTCTCTCTCTCCTTTACATTACGAACTTGAACTATATTTGTCTAAATACAAGTTTTGCCTCGTTCAAACTGGTTTCATGTACATTTACCTCTTGTTTTCTATAAAAGGAACAGAGTGAATAAAGGTATTGTATTGTATTGTATTGTATTGTATTATTGATATTAAAATTACCGTACACCTAGGAGTTAAGCTGAGGTATAGATGAACTTATTTGTACTTTGGTCACCATGTATCAAAATAATGTAACAGACAGGACCAAATTTCAACACATGAAGTAAGACATGATTAGTTATGCTTGGGCAAAACTTCAGTGTTGGAAATCATAATTACGATCCCAGTATAGGCCATCAATAAGTAATGGAGTCAGGGGCTGCCTGGAACACCATAACTTGTGAACTGTGAATAATTAATCTAAAATTAAAGCAGGATTGTCCAATATGAAAGCTGACCTAGGCAAGCAATCTAGATAAATCTGCTCCATATCTTATGTTAACCCTTGCACTGTTATAAGCCCTAAACTCTTTACCATACAATCCCGACTTTTAAAGTATTCCTACCCTGAAGCAGAACATGTATTTCCACTGTAATTTTACTCTGGAAAATATGATATCATTAAAAATTATCACTGTTGTAGCATCTTAACCCTTTCCCAAACAACAAACTTTTGGACTAGACCAAATTGAAAGCATTTGCAGACGACAATTCAACTCTTGCTGAAAAGATGATTTCTGTCTCTGATAGGGTAGAAAACATTGTGGGAAAAGGAGAAAATGCTGGTTACCAGCATTTTCTCCTTTTCCCACAATGTTTTCAAAAGGCTACTATTCCAGACCCGTAAAAACTAGGGACTGTTTGGGAAAGGGTTAACCAAGCCATCTTTGGATGTTTTGCCTTCATTAGGAGAATTATCAGTTTCAATTTGAAAATCACTGTCCTCAATTCAGAGTAAGATTATTAAACATATTTATTTTATTTATTTGATTGAAAAAGTTCTTACAACTTATATTAAATCTCTCTCGATTCTGCTTCCTGGGAACTATACAATTACTTGTGACGAAAGTGTAAGCCAATGAAAAATCCCAAAGCTGACACCTTCTCACGGGTATCTAACTCAGGACCGCATTGTTACGCGGCTAACACTCTACCTCACAACCATGGATGCCACACTTAACCCATTACCACACAATCCCTACTTTGACGCCCCTGAGAAGGAAGCCTTTAGAAAACATAGTGGGAAAAGGAGAAAATGCTGGTAACCAGCATTTTCTCCTTTTCCCACCATGTTTTCTGGCCTTCACTACAAAAAATTCAAATTTTCAGTCACTTTTATTTTGTCGTCTGGAAATGCTTTCAATTTAGACAAACCTAAATTTTTGTCGTGTGGTAATGAGTTAAACATGCTATGTGAATGGCTTCATCATGCAGGCCTGAGATTTTAAGTCTCATTTGAAAAAAAAAATCAGAAATTTTAGATGGCCAGCTGTCAGAATTTAGCCTGCAACCTCAAGAAGCCCAAGATTACAAATTCTGTGTTCTACCACCTGAGCTTATATGGCTGACTGACTGATAATGTATCATCTACCGGTACTAAGTCTTTTGCTGCCAACTAAATGGAGTTGCCAGCTGAAAACTAAATCAAAAAGGAAACGATAAAAAAAATAAAAATTCTTCCATAATCAAATCTAGCTGAGACAAAGACCAGAAGAATTCTGAAAGTTATGAAAATTTTTAAAAAAATGAAGACAAATCACTTCTAAGATCACAATATGGTTCATCTTACAGGCATGGCTAATATCGTAACATGATTGTTGTTATATTCAATCAGATAATATAACAGCTGGTCCCCAGTGGAAGGTCATGTGATCTTATTAGGTGGTTAATTATTGGTCCCCTGTGTGCCAGTGTAGTCAGACATTACAGAACAACTTGTCAAAATTATGCCTTGCATGGAACTGGTTCCAATAAATTCTGCACCAAAGGTATCATAAATGTTGGCTAAGTTTATGATTGCCCTGCACACTGCCTTTGCTTTCTTTTTATTCTAATACACCATTCAAAATGTGATAATGTTTGTCAAGTTTGCACTTGTCCTAACTTTCTGTTGTTTTGAATCTTATGATGCCTTTCAACTATTTTTATCACACACTGAGCAATCTTGAAACAATATTTTTTCCTGTCTGAAATATCCTTTTTTACACAATATTACAGTGAAATCTATATAGAATGGCCATGCTCTGTCAAGAAAAATTTTACCTGAAATCATTGCACTTTAAATCTTTACAACATGATCCCAAATTTAATCAACCTTGAAGGAAAAAACCTTGGAAACATCATAGAAAAAGAGAAGATGCTGTTGACCAGCATTTTCCCCTTTTCCAATAAGCTTTTCTAATCTTTCATAGATAATTTTCACCACTTAACCCTTTCCCACACAATCCCTGGTTTTTACGGGTCTGGAAAAGTACCCTTTTGAAAATATTGTGGGAAAAGGAGAAAAGGCTAGTAACCATCATTTTCTCCTTTTCCCACAATGTTTTCTACCCTATCATGGACAGAAATCATCTTTTCGGCAAGAGTTGAATTGTCGTCTGCAAATGCTTTCAATTTGGTCTAGTCCAAAATTTTGTCGTTTGGGAAAGGGTTAAGCCAGACTTGAAGAGTATGCAAATACACAGGATTTGACCCTTCAGGTCAGACTGTACAAAAAAAGTATGCAGTCTGACCTTGGATGTACATAGACTGCTGCCTAATACTAAACTGTGAACAAGGTCATTTTCACCGCAAGAGAATTTTATTTCAAACCCTTTTAAAATGATGGAATTTCTCAGAGAATAACAGCGACAGAGTTCTATTTCTAAAATCTTTGTATTTCTACCTAACTAGGTTGATTAACGATCCTGTCATACTAAAACAAACAATCAATTAGCAGAAACAAAAGGTAATCATTACATAGACATTCTTACTGCGTAATCACTTGTCCACAACAGCCGACCTTGACAACATCGGGAGACAAGACAATGGCCTCTGATTTGTCTTTTTTTCACCTTGGTGACATCTTTGTCACCAAGGTAACCATCAGTATCCAGAACTGACCAATACACATTGGAAAGCTTTGACAAGTGGTCAGACCCGTTGGAGACTTGAACCTTTCACCTCTTACATGACAACTTCCTGACTGCAGCAAACCACTTGTAAAACCAGGTTGACATTTAATTTAACTCATTACCAAACGACATTATTTTAGACTTGCCCAAATTGAAAGCATTTGCAGACAACAAAATAAAAGTGACTGAAAATTTGAAATTTGTTTTGTGAAAAGTACAAAAAATTGTGGGAAAAGGAGAAAATGCTGGTTATCAGCATTTTCTCCTTTTCCCACAATGTTTTCTAAATGCGTCTTTCTCAGGGTCGTCAAAAGTAGGGTTAATTCATATATGTATTTCATGTTGATGTTTGCAAAGTCATCTGTTCTGTTGCCAATAATGTTTCCATCCACAAGTTTTTATCTGATACTCAAGCTGTTGCCATTATGTTTTGAAATTATTACAACAACACTTGTCATAGGCTGGGGATCTGAAGTGCCTTGCCCATTGACAGGACCATGAATACAATCTAGATAAGGATGGAACACAATAATTATCATGGTAACAATTTCAACATCAAGCCCATAAATGACAAAAATGTGGCCTAACTGACTTTAGCAAATGATGAAATTGTGAATTTGTTCAAATTGAAAGCATTTGCAGATGACAAGATATAATTATGTAGATCAAATGATGGTTACAGTGTGCAAAAGTGTAGAAAACCTTGTGAGAATAGGAGAAAGTGCTGGTTAACAGCATTTTCTCCTTTTCCTACAATGTTTTCAAAAGCAGTCTTCTACTTGGAGTTGTTCGGTAACAGGTTAAGGAGGATGACAATCATTATGGGCTTATTGGCTTATTCATCCCCAAATTTTATCAGACAACAATACTCAAGCTGTTGCCTTTATGTTTTGTATAACAAGAATTGAGAAATTTTATCACAAAATCTTTCTTGACGTTACCTTATGCCATGTTCTTGTTCAATACATACACTTTTCAAAAAGTGAAATTATTATCTTGATGATTTAGTTTGAAATTACTTTTTCCTGATAATCATCTCCGAGATTTGAGCGGGAAATATACAAAAAAAAGTGAAATATTCAGTAAAGAAAAAACACCCCAAAAAAGGGGGTTATTTCAATTTTGTTTGTGTCCTCAGAGAAATAACTGTAAATTGTAGAATACACTATTGTGTTTTATGATGTTTCATCTTAATCTATAATTATGAGTAGCCTGTAGAATTCAAAAGCAACTGTTGTTCTGACTGGCACTTTCAGGGTTAACCCTTTACGATAAAATCTCGACTTTTTACGATCCTGAGAAAGAAGCCTTTTGAAAACATTGTGGGAAAAGGAGAAAATGCTGGTAACCAGCATTTTCTTCTTTTCCCACAATGTAACCCTTGCAAAATCAAATTTCAATTTTTGATTCACATTTATTTTGTCCTCTGCAAGTGCTTTCAATTTGGGCTAGCCCAATTTCGTTGTTTGGTGAAGAGTTAATGGTTTTGTTCCTTAGAATCTCATTTTCACTGACCATACCCCCAATCTCATTTTCATTTTCTTCATTTTCTTTATTTCTATCTTATTTTTGCTGACCTTATCCCTATCTCATTTTCGTTACCATTATTTCTATCTCATTTTCGTTACCATTATTTCTATCTCATTTTCATTACCATTATTTCTATCTCATTTTCGTTACCATTATTTCTATCTCATTTTCGTTACCATTATTTCTATCTCATTTTCGTTACCATTATTTCTATCTCATTTTCACTAATCTTAATATCTGTTTTTGACAATCTGATCTTCAGCAGCCTTTAGAGAGCTGAATATAAATTATGTACATGTATATCAAATGAACTTCAGCTGGTCAACAGAAGAAAACACAAAATATTTAACATAAAAAGGTAATTTGCCTGCAATGTTTTCAAAAGACTTTTTCCCAAGGATTTGTTAACCCTTTACCACATAATGATGACCGTGAGAAAGAAGCCTGTAGAAAGCAGCACTGGTAACCAGCATTTTCTCCTTTTCCCACAATGTTTTCTACTCTACTGGAAACAAATTTCATTTTTTGAGTGATGTTTATTTTGTCGTCTGCAATTGCTTTCACTTTGGACCAGTCTAAAATTTTGTCGTTTGTTAAAGAGTTAAAAAAACGACATTGTTTAGTGAAGGGTGAAAAAGTCAATTTATCAATTTACAAAGCAGCTAAAAAAATATTTATAGTATCATCAGTTTTTTTTTTCTTACAGCAAAGTTGTTCAATTTTATCCTAGCAAGTTTTCTATGGTGATAAATATGGTTGTTAATGTCAACTATAATTGAGATATCAAAAATTACAACTTAATGTCTTCAACCTTATGCCCCTAAGGTCTCAGTTTTTTTTTTACCCCCTCAAATCTTTTCAACTTCATGTCTATTAACCCTTTACCGCACAATTCCAACTTTTGACAAAAAGCCTTTTAAAAACATTGAAGGAAAAGGAGAAAATGCTGGTAATCAGCATTTTCTCCTTTTCCCCACAATGTTTTCAACCTTATCAAACATAGAAATCGCCATTTTAGCAGCATTTAATTTGACGTCTGCAAATGCTTTCAATTTGGTTCACTCAAAAATGTTGTTGTTCGGTAAAGAGTTAAATTAGCCACTGATCCATAAATTATCCTGAAATACAAATCCCCTCTGGATGTTAGACTGTTTGGTTATATAAATTTGAACAAACTGGATCGTAGGTAGTTGACCAGCCCGCATGGCTCAGTTGGTAGAGCGTAAGACTCGTGATCACGCGGGTGTAGGTTTGATTCCCGTGACTGACAATCTAAAATGTCTAATATTTTTTCAGACGAGACATTAAACCAAGGTTTAAACATATTTATATTACATTGATTGAGAAACAAGTTCTTACAACTTATACTGATCTCTCTCGATTCTGCTTCCTGGGAACTACACCAGTACCCACGCCGAATGTGTGGGCCAATGAAAAATCCCAAAGTTGACACCCGCTCCCAGGTATCAAACTCAGGACCTTTAGGTTATGTGGCTGACGCTCTACCTCACGACCACGGACACCACCACAATGACAGGCTATTAAACCAAGGTCTCATGTGACGGTGCTATACACCGAGCCATAGAACCATTACGCCCGTATTCATCAACCATTCTTAAGAACGTTCTCTGTCTTATTCTCCAGAATTTTCTACAATTGTAAGAAACACAAATTCTAATTGGCTAAACCTTTTGGTTTAGCAAGTCGGAATTTGTGTTACTTACAAATCTAGAAAACCTCAGAGAATACGACAAAGATTATTCTCAAGAATGGTTGGTGAATACGGGCCCAGGTGAGATTTAGGATTTGTTTCGTCCCGTATCTGCACCATCCCCTGTAACAATACTAACAGCCTTCATGGGGCATCCCCCATATGGGTAACCAGTGGTGATGATGACTAAAAAGCAATTTTAATCAATTACAGGCAGTGAAAAATTGAAACCAAAGTGCATATTTTGGGCCTGGTACTATGAGAACCCGTTACCAAATGACAATATTTTAGACTGGTCCAAATTGAAAGCATTTGCAGACGACGAAATAAAAGTGACTGAAAATATGAAATTTGTTCTGTGAAAGGTAGAAAACATTGTGGGAAAAGGAGAAAATGCTGGTTACCAGCATTTTCTCCTTTTCCCACAATGTTTTCTAAAGGCTTCTTTCTCAGGGGCTTCAAAAGTAGGAATTGTGTGGTAATGGGTTAACTAAAATGTTCTTCATAGCAATTTCTCAGTCTTATTTTTGTTTTAGAAAATTACACCGCTTCTGATCAGCTTTACCATTTTGTTCTGCCAATAAAAAGTTATGTTACTTTGAAATTTAGAAAAATATTGAGTGTTAGATTAAGAATGCAATGAAAGATTCAAATTCTGTATTTTCTGACAAAGCCATTTGAATTTAAAAGACCAAGTTTGATTATAAATTAATGCATAAGTACATCATTAGACTTAAGATTGAAAGCTTGTTCCTTCTCTAGATTTTTGCATGGCCCTGTGAGGAATGAACCCTGTTGCAGTGACTATCATCAATCCTTGGAAAGAAATTGGCCAAGCCAGGGGTCGTAGCCAAGGATCGAATCCAGGACCCCATGTTCTCAAGTATTGCACTCTACCAACTGAGCTAGTGGGGTTCGGTGGTAATGGATTAACTCTTTACCACACAATCCCGACTTTTAACGACCCTGAGAAAGACAGCCTTTGAAAACTGTGAGAAAAGGAGAAAATGCTGGTAACCAGCATTTTCTCCTTTTCCCACAATGTTTTCTAGCCTTTCCAAATCAATTTTCAATCTTTGATTCACGTTTATTTTGTTTTCTGCAAGTGCTTTCAATTTGGACTGGTCCAAAATTTTGTTGTTTGGTAAAGGGTTAAGAAAAAGTTTTATTGCAGTAATTAGGATATAAATAAAATTACCCACATTGCATTGTGATAATTTCAAGTTTTTTATCGAAACTAATTGAATGACAGTGCAAGATTAAATTTCCACATCTTTTTTATAGCCTTAAGCACATATTTTTTAAATCCTTAACTCTTTACCAGACGATGAAATTTTAGACTTGTCCAAATTGAAAGCATTTGCAGATAACAATTTCAGTGTAGCTCAAATGGTGCAAGTTTTATTTGATAGGGTAGAAAACATGGTAGAAAACATTATGGGAAAAGGAGAAAATACTGGTTCCCTGCATTTTCTACTTTTCCTGCATTTTATTCAAAAGGCCTCTTTCCCAGGGTCGTTAAAAGTCGGCCAACTTTTCATTGCTTCTATCAAATATATATTATTTTAACTAAATGTATCTTTGCTATAATTGTAGATAAATTTTGCCCGTGTTTTTCCTGGAAGTCTTCAAATTATGTAAGTCCAAATTGAAGTAGTGGGGCGCAGGAGTTATTAAAATTAAAACAGGCGGCAGATTGTGACTAGCGGACATTGAAGTCAAAGGAAAAAATATTAGTTACTTGTATTTTCTCTTCTTTCCACAACATTTTCAAAAGTCTTCTTGAAAAACTGTGAAAAAATACAGGATTATTTGATAAAGGTAATAATTATATGTGAATGTACAGTATTTCACTTTCTCATAATTCGTCAGCTTTTAATGTAATTTGAATTCAACCCTTGTTCACAATCCCATATATTAACAAGCCATTGAAAGAAGCCTTTTAGAAACATTGTGGGAGGGGGTGAAAAAGCTGGTTACAAGCATTTTTTCCTTTTCCCATCATGTTTCAAAAAGCCTTTTTCCTCCGGATCATGAAAAAACAGGTTTGTTTGGTAAAAAAGATGGGACTAAAAATTATAAGCTTGATTGCTTACAAAGAAAAAGGAATTTTCTCTTTTTTTGTATGGGTTTTTTGTTAGCATGAATGCATACTGAAACATAATTTGTCCATATGTTTAACCCTTTATCATAGAATCCTGAATTTTCACAACCCAGAGAAAGAATTAACCCTTTACCCCATGAGGCATTTCTATGATATCTCTAATTGACCCTGAATAACAGCAAGGGTGAAGCCGTTTCTTATGTGTATATGACACCTTTTGATAGTGTAGAAAACATTGTGGCAAAAGGTGAAATTGCTCGTCACGAGCAATTTCACCTTTTGACACAATGTTTTCCAAAGGCTCCTACAAGCAATGCATAGAAATGAGTATCTATGGAGTAAAGGGTTAAGGCTTTTGGAAACATTGCGAGAAAAGGAGAAAGTGCTGGTTTCATCTCTATGAAAGGCATTTTTTTACGCTGGGGAAGAAAGCTCTTGAATGCATTGCTGATAATCATTGTTTTCTTAATTTAAAAAATCACCATTGCCTCTACATTAAATTTTGTTGTCTGCAAATTTTACCAAATTGGACAACCATATAATGCTATTATCTTCAAAAGTTGACATTGTACCACACAAAAAAGTTTTAATGGCCTAAAAAAAAGGTCATTTTCTCCCTCCTTTTCCAATAATGTTTTCCACCACTCCAAAGACAAATTCAATCATGTGAAACACACTAGCAAATTCCTTTAACTCTTTACCCCATAAGGCATTTCTATGGTATCTCTAATTGGCACTAAATAACAGCAAGGATGAAGCCATTTCTTATGTGTGTATGACACCTTTTGATAGCATAGAAAACATTGTGACAAAAGGTGAAATTGCTCGTCACGAGCAATTTCACCTTTTGCCACAATGTTTTCCAAAGGCTCCTACAAGCAATGCATAGAAATGAGTATCTATGGAGTAAAGGGTTAATCTTGTCAATTGGTAAAGAGTTAATTGGTTGATTGATTGTATGGTGTTTATTGCTCTTTTCAACAATATTTCAGTTATATTGTGGCAGCCGGTACACTTGTCTATGCATTCCTTGAGTCTAATTTACCTGAGTACCTGGCACAATTTGCCTCCAAGCCACTGGCTACTTTCCCACATAACCATCATTGAAACAACGGTGGGCTGTGGAAGAGTAATGAATCCTGTTGCAATGACTATCATCAATCCTAGGAAAGATATTGGCTGAACTGGAGATCGAACCCAGAACCCCTTGTTCTCAAGTCCTGCAATGCTACTGAATGAGCAGACTGAATGCTGAATCGTGTTTTACGCCACTTTCGACGTTATTTCAGTCATATCATGGCAACAGTTCACATATTCATGTTTCCTGGGTTTCACCAGTACTAGGCTAGGCTCTGAAGTGTCTTGCCCAAGGACACTTCTGTGAAAAAACCCAGTGGAGCTAGTGAGGCTCGAACCCGGGACCTCCAGATAACAAGTCCTGCACTTTACCACTGAGCCACACAGGACCCACCGAATGAGCTACAGGGAATCAGCGGTAAAGAATTAAAGTAAAATGTATCAACGAAAAATGCACACAAGTTTGATTTCAGATAACAATAAATTCAAACACTTGACAAAACAATCCATTATTAGCATTTCTACCTCATTTGATGTGTGCCGAAGCAAAAGTCAGGTCCACTCTAATTGGTCAGTTATTTTTCAAATCTGTCAAATCCCATCTCGAAACTGTCAGCCCAGGGAATTATGATTTATTCAAATTTTGCTTTGATGTGTTTTCCATGTGGCAAAGAAATTAAATCTTCCATCTTTATCAAGATACAATTGGCTTCTTTTTTCTAGCTATAAAGAATCTGCCATTCCAACGCTTTACCTCACAATCCTGTGTTTTTAACGCTTATGCTACCAAGTGCAACTCACTGACCTTTAAATTTGCAGACAGTATAGATCAAGATCAGACTGCACAGAATGTGCAGTCTGATCTTGATCTATACTGTCTGATGAGGACAAATTATTCCCTAAAACATAACTTTGACATAGCAATATTTGGATTTTCACTACTGAATAGAAAATTTCATTTTAGTTAAGTCAGCAGGAAAACACTGCTAGGCTGTTAAGCAGGACTCACTGACCTTTTGCAGACAGTATAGATCAAGATCAGACTGCACAGAACGTGCAGTCTGATCTTTGATCTATTCTGTCTGATGAGGAGATAATACTGGTATTCCCTTTAACATAACTTTCAAATAGCAATATTTTGGTTTTTAGTACTGAACAGCAAATTTATTTTATTTAACCCATTACCACTCAATCCCTACTTTTGACGCCTTTGAGAAAGAAGCCTTTAGAAAACATTGTAGGAAAAGGAGAAAATGCTGGTAACCAGCATTTTCTCCTTTTCCCACAGTGTTTTCTACCCTTCCCAGAACAGATTTCTATTTTTTAGTCACCTTTGTCGTCTGCAAATGCTTTCAATTTGGACCAGTCTAAAATTTTCTCGTGTGGTACAGAGTTAATTTAGCAGGATATGGGTTAACAATTCCACGGCGGGGAATCACGTGACACAACAACAACAACAATGACTGTTATTTGAAAAAATTCCCCTACTTCAGGTAAGAAAATCTTCAATAATTCCGTTAATACGTGACCAATTGGAATTTGGTTTGAAGCAGAGAAGGCGGAAGGACTCCGGGGATTTGCTTGATGTGTTAGATTTTTTTAACAACACCTGATAAAAAAGTTATTGACGAGCAAACAAATTATCCAGGGTAAAAAATTTGTTTGCTCGTCAATAACTTTTTTATCAGGTGTTGTTTACAAAATCTAACACATCAAGCAAATCTCTGGAGTCCTTCCGCCTTCTCTGCTTCAAACCAAATTCCAATCGGTCACGTATTAACGGAATTATTGAAGATTTTCTTACCTGAAGTCGGGGAATTTTTTCAAATAACAGTCATTGTTGTTGTTGTTGTGTCACGTGATTCCCCGCCGTGAATTCTGATGAAGAAAACATTTTGACACACTGTGCCCAAGAAATGAAAATGGTGGTAACCAGCACTTTCTCCTCTTAACACAATGTTTTAAAACTTATCAAAAGGTAAAGTTCAACCATTCAAACCACATTTAATTTGGTGTCTGCATTTTGTTTTTTTAATTTAGAGAAGTTAAAGAAATGGTCCTTGAAAAGAGTTGACTGTTTGCCTTCGAAAGGGTAGAAAACATTTTCAGAAAGGAGAAAATGTCAGCTAAAGACATTTTCTCCTTTTCCCCTGATATTTTCCGAAGTCCTTTCCTTTGGGATATTGAACTCTGCAGTATAGGATTAAACGATCCTGGGAAATACCGTAATATCCTTCTGGAAATATTAGGGAAAAGAAAAAACAGTATAGTCTAGTATTTTATTCCCTTCAAATAATGCTTTCTAATATTTCCACAAAAGACTCATTTTATCATTTCAGTTATATTTGTCGTTTGCAGATGCTTTGAATTTGCACCATCTAAATATTTGCAGCCATCCAAATTCAAAGCTGTTGCAGAAGACAAATAAATTGTGGCTTATTTTCTATGAAACTTGACCCTAAAAGGGCAAAAAAATTGTGGGAAAAGGAGAAAATGCTGGTTACTCGTTTTTCCCACAAAGTTTTCAAAGGGCATCTTCCCCGGGTCATTAAAACTCGGGATTGTGTAGTAAAGAGTTAACTCTTTACCAAATGACACATTTATAGACAGGTCCAAATTGAAAACATTTGCAGACAACAAAATAAATGTGATTAAAGAATTAAAATTTGATTTGGGAAGGGTAGAAAACATTATGGGAAAAGGAGAAAATGCTGGTTACCAGCATTTTCTCCTTTTCCTACAATGTTTTGAAATGGCTTTTTTGTCAGGGTTGTTAAAAGTCGGGATTGTGTGGCAAAGAGTTAAACATGATTACATAAAGTGCAGACAACAGCACACTGTAAGTTACATGTGTTTATTCAATCAAGTAAAACAATTAATTGTTCATTATCTATCTAACTTTTGACAGGAACATTATTGATATTCATTACTGGTCTTGTCCCCTGTGGCCATTAACCTTTTTACTATCCAAAAGTTTGTTTAGGGAAGACACCTTTTGAAAACATTGAGGAAAAAAGGAGAAGATGCTGATAAGATGCATTTTCTGCCTTTCTCTCAATGTTTTCTATCCTTTACAAGGAGAATTCCAACATTTCGGCAACAATTACATGCACTTTATTTGTCGTCTGCAAAACTTCAGTACTTTCAATTAGAACAAATCTAAATATTTACCGTTAGGTGAAGAGTCAATTCTTTACGGGACAACAATATCTTTTTACTTTTCTCAATTGACAACACTGGCAAATGCAAAAAAAAAAATTGTTTTTCAAGTATATGAAATTTATTTTTCACATTGTAAAATCATTATGGAACAAGGAGAAAGTGCTGGTTTCCACTGCATTTACTCTTTGTCCCAAACATTTTTTAAATGCCTTTTCTAGGGGTTGAAATCAGGATTATTTGGTGAAGAGTATATATATCAACCTATTAATAAATGATCTTGTGCAATAGATGCAATCCTGGGTAGGAATTGGCATTTAAAAACATTATGGGAAAAGGAGAAAATGCTGCTACTTTCATGGTGTAACACTGGGTGAGGTATGAGGACAATAAACCTAAAATCAATCTCTTTCAGTGACAAATGTTGTACACATCATTTGACAGCTACAATCATCATCATTATCTATCTTAACCCATTGAGCATCTTTCAAGACAATTATAACCTTTGAAGCCAGTGTAGATCAAGATCAGACTGCACAAAATGTGCAGTCTGATCTTTTATCTTCACTGTCCACTTTTTTAACTCTTTACCAAACGACAAAATTTTGGGCTGGTCCAAATTGAAAGCATTTGCAGACGACAAAATAAATGTGACTGAAAAATTGAAATTTGATTTGAAAAGGGTAGAAAACATTGTGGGAAAAGGAGGAAATGCTGTTGAGTTAACCCTTTACTATTTGACGACATTTTAGACCTGTCCGAATTGAAAGCATTTGCTGATGACAGTTTAAATGTGGCTTATATGAAATGGTATTTTTGACAGGGTAGAAAATGTTGTGGGAAAAGGAGAAAATGCTGGTAACCAGCATTTTCTCCTTTTTCCCCAATGTTTTCAAAAGCCTTCTCTTTAGGGGTGTTAAAAGTTGTAATTGTGTGGTAAATGGTTAATTGCCACTCTGTCGGTCACAGTTTCCGACCTATAGTTGATTTTCTTCATCTTTCAATAAGGCAAATGCTGAAAACAGTGTGGTGCATGGCAACATTTGAGATATATGAGCAAATTTTTCATGCTGCTACAAAGGTAAAATATGACTCTCACAAAACTCAAAGATAAATTTCCCTTTGTAACAAATGATCCACAAGCTCTTTGACAGCTAGATCATCATCATCATCATCATCATGTCTTATCCCACATCCTGCTAAATATTTAGATTAAACTTGTCATGTAGATAGTAATAAGACAAATATTGCTAGTTCAAATCTTACTTTTGGGGAACATTATGTCGTTCTCGGACAATGTGGATCCAAGATCAGACTTCACAAATGTGCAGCCTGAGCTTTAAATCTACACCGTTTGCAAAAGGTCAGTGAGTCATGCTTAGGAGCCTAAGGGTTATCATGATCCTCTCTATGAACTAAGGTTATTTTTATATCTTGAAGCAGATTATGTTTGAAAACATTGAGACAAAAGAAAATATTGATATGCAAAGTATGATTGCAATAAAATCCGGATCAATGTCATCTGTCGACAATAGACATGTACAAGTTGTTTGACTTTCAGTTTGTGAGCATTTTTATCATAACTTAACCATTTACCAAAGAAATCTGCTTTGTAACAACTCAAAGAAAATCCGCTCTTGAAAACATTGTGGCAAAAGCAGAATATGCTGGAAAAAAACTTAGGAATAATAAGTGAAAGTTTAACTCTACCAAACAACAACATTTAAGACTTAAGTTTGAGAAATTTAATATGGATCTGTTGCTGTGTTCTGTTCTATTCTTAACAAATGCTTTGTTTTTCTCCTTTTCCCAAAATGTTTTCAAAGGTCATTAAAACTAGGGACAGTGTGATGGATGGTTAACTTTTTACCAAACAACAAAATTTGGGACTTGTCCAAATTGAAAGCAGATGACAAAATTAATGTGGATCAAAAATTGAAAATTTATTTAGAAAGAGTATAAAACATTGTGGGAAAAGGAAAAAATGCTGGTTACCACCATTTTCTCCTTGTCCCACAATGTTTTCAAAGGCTTTCTTTCTCTCTTTAAAAGATGGGATTGTGTGGTAAAGAGTTAACTCTTTACCAAACAGCAAAGTTTTGGACTATATATCAATTTGAGTGACTTTGCAGACGACAAATTCATTTTAACTAAGTGAATAATGATTTCTTTCTTTTAAAGGGTAAAAAACATTGTGTGAAAAGGAGAAAATGCTGGGTACCAGCATTTTCTCCTTTTCCCACAGTGTTTTCAAAAGCCTTCTTGTACAGGGTCATAAATACCTGGGACTAGTAATAAAGATTTAAACCACACTTTAATACTTTCTCATCCATCTCTCTCCATCCAGATACCAAACCCCTTTTTTCTAAACCCTCTACCAAAAACCAGTGAATCCAGTGAGGCTCGAGCTCAGAATCCTAAGGTCAGAATCCTAACCTTTACCACTAAACCACAACAGGACCCCAAAATCTAATAGGATAATCAGACAAGCTTGGCTATCTAAAAACAGTAAAACAGCACAAAATGTTACGAAACTTTACCTTGACTATATAGAATACGCCTAAAATCTTTTATACATCTCATCCTATGAAATAATCCATCAGAAATAACTGGTCAAAACAAGAACATCTTCCAACATATCTAATCCTTAAATTCTTTCAAACTAACTCTCAATTGTATTTCAAATGTAATTAGTTCGAAAATTCACTTCCTTTTCATTATAAACAATTCCTTGTATTATCTAAAAAGTTTCTTGGCTCCATTCAAGACATATTTAAACTGTTTTTAATGCCCGAAACTAAAGCATTTTTGCACTTTTTTACATTTCTGGATTGGTTTCATTTCTATTATTTGTTCAAAAGACCAAAGGAAAGTCAGTCATTAAGATAATTGCCGCGGCTTTGGAATACAGGCCCCAAAACCAATCATCGATAGACCTTGTACATAAATTCTTTGTTATTCTTTTACAATTGACTCTCGTCTTTTATTCCCCTTCCCACAGATCAATTTAAGACTCTTCCATTTTCATAAGGTGTTCTGATGAGACTAGAATTTGGTACAAATAAGCCCATGTTCTCTGACAGACTAGCAACAATTTGTCAGCCAAGGCGAAAATGCTAGTTTCCAGCATTTTCTCCTATTTACACAATTGTTTCAAAAGCTTTCACATTTTGTATTCTTGTTGAAAATCAGGATTGTTTGGTAGGGCGGTTAAACACCAAGTCGAAAAACTGTTTTGAAAACATTGAGAGAGAAAGAAGAATTATGCTTGTATTTTCTCCTTTTCCCACATTGCTTTCTTAACCCTACAAATGAATAAAAAATATTTAACCCCGTCTGATCCTTTAGCCACAGGTTAATTTTTCTTTGGCAAATTGGTTTTCAGTAAAAGAATAGTGTAAACCAATTACCACACAATCCCTACTTTTAATGAACCTGAGAAAACAGACCTTATAAAAACATTTCAGGAAAAGAAAATGCTGGTAACCAGCATTTTTATCTTTTCCCAAAATGTTTTCTACCCTATGAAAGAGAAATTCCATCATAGGAGCCACCTATAATTTTCATCTGTAAATGTTTTCAATTTGGTGAGGACTACTTTTTTGTGCTTCGGTAAAGAGTTAAAGCAATGAGTCATTGGGCTCTTTACCAGTCCTCACCTTTAAAAAAAACAAGAAGTGGAGGGAAAAAGAGTGGAAAGTGATCAATTTACAGTGAACTTATTGTTTTTTATAAATGAGTGGGTATGAATGTAAATAAAGACTCTTGTCCGCAAAATTCTGCAGTCAAGGAGAAAATGTGGGCTTTTGTCCGCTGTCAACCTTCTTGTTTTACCGTTATGCTGGCGTCAACTCACTAATTGCATTTTTGATATCTTTTTACCCAGCACTGTACTTTAGTGCTATACCCTTGTAATATTTTTAGTTTCACAAGTTTGGAAAACAATGTGGGAGAAGAGGAAAATATATGTAATAAATGACAATTTCTAGATAATGTCTTACATGTGTGTGCACTACTATCATTGACAGTAAAAGTTTTTTGTAAAGACTCATTAAATCATATCTATCTAGTGTTTGTATTGGACTTTCGACGAATTTGAACATCTTAGGTCATATCACGTTAGACAGGACTGCACCTACACACATTTCCAGGGCCCGTATTCACCAATCATTCTTGAGAATATTCGTAGTCTTATTCTCAAAGCTGGTTTTCTAAATTTGTAAGTAGAACAACTTCTGATTAGCTAAACCATTTGGTTCAGCCTATCAAAAGTTGCCTACTTACAAATGTAGAAAATTTAGGGATTAAGACAAAGAATGTTCTTACGAATGGTTGGTGAAAATGACCCGGCCCTGGTCAAGTTCTCGTACAAGTACTGACACAGAATTTCTTTCCAAGCAACATGCATTACAGGTGACAGGCCAACTATTGCCAGAAAGAAAAATTCCCTAAACCACGGTTTCAACCTAGCAAGCAAAAGCAACAGGTCATGAGTCACATACCCTACCCATTGTCAGCTACCAAACTGACAACGGTGGCATACTGCATTATAATTTATGTGGCTAAAATAGCTTGATTTTGGTTTTGGAACTTCTGATATGAAAAATTTGTGGTTACCAGCATTTTCTTCTTATTCTCAAAATGTTTAGTGAAGCATTCTTTTTCAAAGTCAGTAAAACTCCTAGGATTGTCTTGTACTCAGTCAATGTAAATGTTTATGGCTACTTTTTCTCTACAATGCATTTAAAAAGTGCCTTTATCAATTGAATCTGAAGAAACTAGCAGCTGCAGCATTTACATATTACATAACCAAGTTTGAATCATCAGAATGTCACAACCGTGGGTCAAACCTTTCAGTTGAAAAAAAAAAACTCAGTAATACCTATTTGAATTATGCTAATTAGACGAATTATACCTAAATTACTATCATTACCTTAGTCATTAGTGACTTGTTATTATCATATAGGTGCAAAGTTGCCAACTCTGATCTTAAACTGACATTACCAAACAACAAATTATAAACTGGTCCAAATCGAAAGCATTTGCAGACGACAAAAGAAAAGTGACTGAAAATTTGAAATTTATTTTGTGAAGGGTAGAAAACATTGTGGGAAAAGGAGAAAAAGGAGAAAATGCTGGTTGCCAGCATTTTCTCCTTTTCCCACGATGTTTTCAAAAGGCTTCTTTCTCAGGGTCGTTAAAAGTCGGGATTGTGTGGTAATGGTTTAACCCTTTGGTTGCTACGCGCGACTCACAGGATCTTTTGCAGACAGCATGGATCAAGATCAGACTGCACAGAAGGTGCAATCTGATCTTAGATCTACACTGTCCGCTATTAGGAGATATTATTCCCCCAAACATACATTTGAATTAACAATATTTGGGTTTTAATATCCAATTTAAAATCTCATTATATTATTTAGCACAATAAGGGTTTAACTTTTACCACACAATCTTATATTTGAACAAATGTAAGAAAGAAGGCCCTTGAAAACATTGTGAGAAAAGAAGAAAATGCTGGTAACCAGTGTTTTTCCATTTACTCATAATATTTTATGACCTTTCAAAGATCAATCATAAAATTTAAAGTCCCCAGATTCTTTCAAAATAGACAAATCTATGAATTTTTCATGGGTTAAGGTGTTTTTTTTTTTAATTCTTTGGAACTTTGAACCCTTTGGGGCAAAGTAAATGAAACAGGCATTTTCATTTGGGCAATTTGAAAGAGACATAATAAATTGTAGCGATTAACCCTTACCACACAATCCTGACTTTTAGCAACCCTGTAAAAGAAGTCTTATGAAAACACTGTGGGAAAAGGAGAAAATGCTGGTTGGAAACCAGAATTTTCTCCTTTTTTGCACAGTGTTTTCAACCCTCACAGAATGAATTTCTACCCTCCCAGAAAGATTTTCAATTTCTGAGTCACCTAAATTTTATTGTCTGCAAATGCTTTGTATTTGGACCAGTCTACAATTTTGTCATTTGGCAAAGAGTTAAACAAGGCCTCTGGTTGGAGATTCTTCTGTAATACTGGACAGTCCATTTCCCACTGACGCTGATTACTTTCCATTGCAGGGGCTAATCTCACTCTATATCGTCTTCCGACTCATGCACTAAAGTACATACATATTGTGGCTAGCAGACTGAAGTGTTAGTGACTCATCTTCCACCTTTCACCAAAATAAATGCAAAGAATCAAATATGGAAATCAATGTGACAATGTTTTGTCAATGACATTATGCTGCCAATGCTGATATCTTATAGACTAGAGACTTTGACAAAACGAAATATACAATTCCCATTGTAAAATCATTGTTTTTCAAACAAATTCCTATGCTGTTGGCGTCATTAGAATTTGCCTTGATTATTCCGGCAACAATAAGGTTAATATAATGTATTACAGCAATAAATTCTCAATCACACAGTACAAAGTTTTAGCTACCCTGATTCAGAAAGCTCTAGAAAACATTGTGGGATTTTGAAAGAAGAAAATGCTGGTAACCAGCATTTTCTCCTTTTCCCCTAATGTTTCTCACTAAGCTAAAGGCGTCAGTTTTATCATTTGAATAATCTCTGATTTGTTGTCTCAAAATGCTATGACTGTTTGACTTTGGACAGTGCTATTATTTTATAATGTGATTATAAGTTAAACCAATTAATTTTTACTTTACAAGACACTCACTCACTGTTCTATAAATAACTGAGTACCCACAACATGGGTTTAACCCATTACCAAACGACAATATTTTAGACTGGTCCAAATTGAAAGTGTTTGCAGATGACAAAATAAAAGTGACTGAAAATTTGAAATTTGTTTTGTGAAGGGTAGAAAACATGGTGGGAAAAGGAGAAAATGCTGGTTACCAGCATTTTCTCCTTTTCCCACAATGTTTTCTAAAGGCTTCTTTCTCAGGGGCGTCAAAAGTAGGCATTGTATGGTAATGGGTTAAATAATAGAACTTAAAACTGTTTCCCCCCATTGAACCAGCAAAGCTCCCTCAGAAATATTCAACGTCTGATGAAAGGGTAAAATATATTAGCGGCCACTTGATTATAGTAAAAAAAGTGACGACAATGACAGAGTGTTAGTTATCTGGTGGTCGAACAATCATAAAGGAACAAGAAGGTCGCGACAAAACCGATGATTACAATTCTTTACACTAAAGATAACGGGCTGCACACTTTCAACACGATAAGACAATTACGCGACTTTTTTGTTTAACCGAGTAGATCAGAATATGCAGACTGATTTTAGGTCGACCCTTTTTGCGTGACAATTCTAGGAATTGCTTGATTATAGAGTATCCCACAATGCTTTCTTTAGTCTTTACTAGAAGACAGAATTTAGACTTGGGCAAATCCAAGCATTCACAGACAAGACTAATTAACTTTTTACCAAATGACAAAACTGTAGACCTGTTCAAATTGAAGCCCTTTGCCACCAACATTTCAAAATTTAACCCATTACCACACAATCCCTACTTTTAACGACCCTGAGAAAGAAGTCTTTTGAAAACACTGTGGGAAAAGGAGAAAATGCTGGTGACCAGCATTTTCTCCTTTTCCCACAGTGTATTCTACCCTTTCCAGAACAAATTTCAATTTTTCAGTCACATTTATTTTGTCGTCTGTAAATGCTTTCAATTTGGACGAGTCTAAAATTTTCTTGAGTGGTAAAGAGTTAATGTGACTTTGAAAATGAAATTTCTATTTAGAATTGTAGAAAACATTGTGGGAAAAGGAGAAAATGCTTGTTACCACAATTTTTCAAAAGGCTTCTCTCTCAGATTCAGATTTTTCGTTTGTTTCTTTGTTACGGACTATGTTCGTAAGACTATTCCTTAATGACACTATAAAGAATTAATGATTTATGCAGGACTGAACTTGTAGATAAACAGAATTACAATTATATTTTTTCAACAGGTAATATTACCAAACTTGGTACATAGTTTATGTAACAAGTTTATCTTAACCCATTACCACACAATCCCTACTTTTGACGCCCCTGAGAAAGAAGCCTTTAGAAAACATTGTGGGAAAAGGAGAAAATGCTGGTAACCAGCATTTTCTCCTTTTCCCACAATGTTTTCAACCCTTTGCAAAACAAATTTCAAATTTTCAGTCACTTCTCTTTGGTCGTCTGCAAATGCTTTCAATTTGGACCAGTCTAAAATATTGTTGTGTGGTAATGGGTTAACTTATCCATTTTTGTATTCAGATCATGTAACATTAGGGTAGTGAAAGGATTATCTAAATTAATCTTGTTTACAATCTGCAAATTGTCCTTAGATATTTTACTCTGGGGGCTGACCTTCTGAACTGAGATGACACAATGGGAAGGGATAAGAAGTCTTGAAAAATGATTTAAGAGTTAAGAAAAAAGCTTATAGCTTCTTTTCTCACAAAGTTACAAAGTCATTCATGGCCGCCTACCAAACAATCTCAACTTGTCTGAAATTTTGTCCATAATATTATATTGTTAAGTAACCCTAACCCTTTACCAGATGACAAAATTTCAGCCTTATCTGAAATAAAAGCATTTGCAGACCACAATTTCAGTGTGGCTTAAAAGGTGCAACTTTTCTTTCATTGGGTAAAAAAAAACATTGTGGGGAAAGGAGAAAATGCTGGTTACCAGCATTTTCTCCTTTTCTCACAATGTTTTCAGAAGGCTTCATTTTTAGGGGCATTAAAAATTGTCACTGTCTGGTAAAGGGTTAATCAAGGAAACCAACCACAGGACAGCTTTGTAAAACAGTAGTTGTTGGAAAAACTAAACTGATCAAAAGTATAAACAAATTCATGCCAGAATTATTCTACACAAAACAAGAGCTTCTGTCACATTACAATTAGTGCACTTCTAACTGAAAAGGCTTCTTGCAATACTAATTGAACCTTTTAAGGTAGATTCTGTCATGATGACTCCTTCGAGTGCAATATTATGTGACATAAGTCACCTATAACTTTCATACCATAAGTACTACTTTTTCTGAGCTCTTAGTCAAATACATATAGTAGGGTACCTATTTTAATTGTTTAACCCCTTACCAAACAATCCCTGGTTTTTGCGACCCAGAGGAAGAAGCCTTCTGAAAATATTGTGAGAAAAGGAGAAAATGCTGGTAACCAGCATTTTCTCCTTTTCTCACAATGTTTTCTATGCTTTTGAAGTCAAGTTTCAAGTCACCTATTTTCTCATTAGCATTATGCTTTTCAATAACTGACAAGTCAAAAATTTTGTTGTTCGGCAAAGAGTTAACTCTTTACAAAATGACATTTTTGACTTGTCCAAATTGTATGCATTCATAGATGACCCTGAAATAAGAGCCTTTTGAAAACATTGTGGGATAAGGAGAAAATGCCTGTTACCAGTATTTTCTCCTTTTTCCACAATGTTTTCTAATCAATAAATGCCAATTTCCATAATTTGAGCCATCTTTAATTTTTTTCATCTGCAAATCTTTCAATTTGGATTAGTCTGTATTTGGTCGTTTGGTAAGAAGTTTAAATAAGTCTCCTGAAAAATGCTTTTCATGATAACGGACAAGTTTCAGATTTTGTGATCTGAGAGAGGATCTGGTCAGAAGACAGTACTGCATGTGGAAACATGAAGTCTGAAATAGGGATATAATTGTATCAAAAATATTCTGAGGCTCTTAATGCTGCTCTGGTATCAGTTGCCCTTTTGATGGTAAATGGCATTTCAAAGTCTGAAGTAAACAGAGGGATGACAGAGGTATTTATGAGAAAATGTTAAAACTTTTCCATGACAATGATAAAGACTAGTACAGGTCTATGACATTTTAACACAAAGTATTTTGTAGAAACAGCCAATCTTGCAACTGCAAAACAAACTCTGTGTTCTCAATGTTTTAATTGCCTGATTCAGAAGAAGGACAAATACAACACATATTTCTGTAAGTTTGATGTAGTTTTGTACCTCGTTCATAATGGCGCCGCCTGAGTGGTGGCTCTATATTCTTATTCACTTTTGAAAAGTACCTTTGGAGGCAGCCATGTTGTTTACTCGGTTTCCAGTCATTTCGTAATAAGACCATTTCGTACCTAGGCCAATAATTTTCATACAATTTTGGTCATTTCGTACCCACCTACACTTTTTATTTTGATCATTTCATAATCACTTCGATCATTTCATACCAACTTTGGTCATTTTATACCCAGGTTTTAGTGTCAATTTGGTAATGTTGGTAATGTAGAACCTAGTTTTACGACTATTTTCTTGTGATGTTTGCCGAATGACATCTGCTTTTGTGCATAGCTCCCATTGAACTTGTGTTAAATTCGCCAAAGATGGGCTACGATTGTGTCTCACCATCACTGCCTCTTTCTTTTGTAAATTTTTAATTGGATTCTAAGGATTGTTTAAGGCTTCTCAGTTCATTTCTCAAACAAATTTCTGCATAAATGTACTTTAGACAATTTGAAATGCTTTAATGTGCCTTATTTCAGAAAAAAAAAATGATTTGTGTTGCCATTGATGTTATGCATCAAAGTTTTCTTGTTAGAATGACTTAACCCTTTCCCAAACAACAAATTTTGGACTCTTCCAAAATGAAACAGTTTGCAGACGACAATTTTAGATTTTGAGAAAATAGCAGAAAGTTGTCAAAAAGGGTAGAAAACACTGTGGGAAAAGGAGAAATTGCTCGTTACGAGCAATTTCTCCTTTTCCCACAGTGTTTTCAAAAGACTTTTACTGCAGACAAATAAAAAGCAAGGTTTGTTTGGGAAAGGGTTAAAAGCAGGGCTGGAATGCCAGGCTAAGCTCAATGCAGCTTACTTCTTATGAAACACAGGATAGGAGCTAGTACAGTATGAGTCGCACAATAACAAACTTGTGAATGTCTGGCATTTTCAAAGACGGATGTCTCGGGTCTTAAGCCCCCTTTGACTGATACCAGGGTTTTAGGGGATTATGGGGAAGGCGTGGAATGAAATGAGAATGCCTCTGTAATAAAGGCTAAATGGATTAGCCCTTTGCAGCTGTTAACCCCTCACCAAACAATCCCTGGTTTTGACAACCAAGAGGAAGATGCCTTCAGGAAACATTGTGGGAAAATGAGAAAATGCTGGTAACCAGCATTTTCTCATTTTCAGATAATATTTT
This sequence comes from Tridacna crocea, assembly GCA_943736015.1. Classification (NCBI taxonomy): domain Eukaryota; kingdom Metazoa; phylum Mollusca; class Bivalvia; order Cardiida; family Cardiidae; genus Tridacna; species Tridacna crocea. The sequence goes on from OX031063.1 coordinate 7,672,099, forward strand.
CTGCTCTTCTGAAGTCAAATTTCACTTTTTGAGTCAGATTTATTTTGTCCCCTGCGAAATTGCTTTCAGTTTGGACAAGTCTAAGATTTTGTCATTTATTTATGTAAAGACTTAACCCATTATGACACAAGCCCTACTTTTGATGACCCTGAGAAAGAGGTCTTTTGAAAACTTAGTGTGGGAAAAGGAGAAAATGATGGTAACCAGCATTTTCTCCTTTTCCCACATGTTTTCTACCCTTCATAAAACAAATTTCAAATTTCCAGTCACATTTATTTTGTCGTCTGCAAATGCTTTCAATTTAGAGGAGTCTAAAATTTTGTTATTTGGTAAAAAGTTTTAACCCTTCACCAAAAAATCCCTGTTTTTTACGACCCTGTGGACCAGAAGCCTTTTGAAAACATTGTGGGAAAAGAAGAAAATGCTGGGGACCAGCATTTTCTCCTTTTCCCACCATGCTTTCCACCCTGTCGGAAATACATTTCACTTTTTTAGTTGTGTGTATTTTGTCGTCTGCAAAATTAATGCTTTGAATTTGGAGGAGTCCAAAATTTTGTCATTTGGTAAAATCTCAAGTAGCCTTGACAATGCAATAATTTGAGTTTTGCTTCTACACTAAAAGAAACACTTTGTTTATCTTGTGCAAAGAATATGACAATTGTACATCAAGATCACACTGCATGCAATATGCACTCTGATTCAAGTTGTACACTGTCAACTTGTTTCCGATACTTTTGACTAAATAACGGATCGGAGCTCCAAATAAGAGCAAGCAATGGTATTCCAAAGTCATTTAATTCTTTTTGAAACCCTATCTCGTGGGTACTCATTCGAACTGTCTTAACTAGAATAACTATCACTAAAGGTGATAAATACCCCCGCAAATACCCGCACCCCTATACTTCATGTCACAGGGGCAATAACTCATTAATTCTTCATAGAATTTTCAAGATAGTTGCATCTTGCACATCTACAACTCCTAATGAATACTTCTGTCAAGTTTGAAGTGAATCAGACAGAAACTGTAGGAGGAGTTGTCCGGACAAGCATTTTTAAGTCAAATCAGGGGCAATAACTCAGTAATTCTTGATGGAATTTTTACAAAATGTGTGTCTTGCACATCTGCAGCTCCCAATGAACACTTCTGCTAAGTATCAAGCGAATTGGATTGAAACTGTAGGAGGAGTTGTCCGGACAAGAATTTGCGGACAGACTGACCGCCCCACCGCCCGACCGACAGGCTGATTCCAGTATACCCCCCACAAACTTCGTTTGCGGGGCTAAAATGAGACAATTCTAATGAGTACCCACAACATGGGCTTTGGTGGAGTATAATCAGTGTTGTCCATTTTTGAAATAAAAATCACACTCCCTCTATCTGGAGCTCAGAACAGGTTACAGTAATGAAGGCAACTAGTTCACAAAATATGCAGGTTCACCATGCAGAACTAGCCACAGTTTCTTTGTAAACTTTTTATTTCTTTAACTCTGTACTGAACAAAAAATCTTTCTACCTCAATCTAACTTGAAAGAATTTGTAGACAAAAAAAGTAAATGTGACTTAAAAATTGAAATTTGCATTGAGAAAGGTAGTAAACATTGTGGGAAAAGGAGAAAATGCTGGTAACCAGCATTTTCTACTTTTCCAACAATGTTTTCGATAGGCCTCTTTCTCTGGGTCTTTAAAAGTCAGGCTTGTGTGGTAAAGAGTTTAACCATATACCAAAATTTTTGACTTAACCCTTTACCCCATAAGGCATTTCTATGGTATCTTTAATTGACCCTAAATAACAGCAAGGATGAAGCTGTTTCTTATGTGTATATGACGCCTTTTGATAACATAGAAAACATTGTGGCAAAAGGTGAAATTGCTCATGACGAGCAATTTCACCTTTTGCCACAATGTTTTCCAAAGGCTCCTACAAGCAATGCGTAGAAATGAATATCTATGGAGTAAAGAGTTAATGGTATCCCAACTGAAACTTTAGCAGGTAACAAAATAACTGTGACTCAAATACAGAAATTCACCATTGGAAGGGTAGAAAACATTGTGGAAAAAGGAGAAAATGCTTGTTACCAGCATTTTCTCCTTTTCCCACAATGTTTTAAAAAGGCCTTTTCATTTAGGGTCATTAAAATTCTGGATTGTGTACAAAAGGGTTAAAGAAATGTGTGATAAACAAATAAAAATATAATTACATGGATTAAAAAGTTAAAGAGAGATTATCTGATTACTTCATCAAAGACAAGATTATAATATTTATAACAAGATTCCTCTTTAATCCTTTCTCATATTTCCCCACTAATGCAGAAATCCAAGGGAGCTAACAATGCACAAATTCCAACGTATTCAAGAATTTGTGCAGAAATGCTGGTAACCAGTATTGTCTCCTTTTCCCATATCAACCCTTTACCAGACGACAAGATTCTAGCCTTGTCCAAATAGAAAGCAGCTGCAGATGAGAATTTCAATCTTGATCAAAAGCTGTCGTTATTTTTTGAAAGAGTAGAAAACATTGTTGGAAAAGGAGAAAATGCTGGTCACCAGCATTTTCTCCTCTGCCCACAATTTTTTCAAAAGGCCTCTTTCCCAAGGGTGTCAACACTTGTCACTGTGTGGTAAAGGACTGAATTGTTACTATCCTTTTGAAGATGAATTCCAACATTTCAGCTTTCATCCTGGAAAAGTCTTAAGCTTTTATGCAATAACTCTATATCAAACAACAAAATGTTCAAATAGACAAAATCCAAAGCATATGCAGACAATGTTATCAAATGTTGAAAAAATCAAATGCTTTCTGTCATTGCTAGGGAAGAAATCTTGGTTACCAACATTTTCTCCTTTTGATTGAACAAATTGAAAGCATTTGTAGACAACAAACTGAATGTTGCAAAAAATTTAATGTTGATTTTTGTCTTTAACCCGTTACCTGATATGCCAGATTGAGGCTCTTCTATCTCAGCAGCAAATAAAGATATGATGTCAAAAGTATGGACAAATGAGGATACAAGTATCTGATTGAGTGGAAAACATTGTGGGGAAAAAGGAGAAATTGCTCGTTACGAGCAATTTCTCCTTTTCCCACAATGCTTTCAAAAGCTGTCTGTTTTTGATACGTCAAAATGAGTATCTATGGAGTAAAGGGTTAATAGGGACGAACACGCTGTGAAAAAAGGAGAAAATGCTGGTTACCAGCTTTTTCCTTTTTCCACAATGTTTCCATTAGTCTTTTCTTTTAGGGTCATAAAAGTCTGGACACTGTGGTTTAAGGTTTTTAGTTTCAATGCCAGACTGACTCCAGGAAGCAAATGTGATCTCAGTGAGTCAATTATTTTTGTAAGAACCTGATACACAAACTGTCAGCTCCTTCCAATCAGAAATGTTTTATAGTTTTAATATAAAATGTTCCAGAAATTGCAGTTTCCATGGTATTTTTAATTATGTTTCATGAATAAATGTTCAAGAAAATGTTACCATAGTATCTGAAGGATTACCACATTCTACTGCACTGCTGTAGTGTTTTTGAAAGCATTGTCAGAAAAGGAGCAATGGTTGATGCTGACATTTAAAGTCATTAATTTTGGCTCTTTCCCATACTTCTGTAAAATATCTAACACTTTATAACATGTTCACAACCATAATGTAGGAAGAAGCCTCATCAAAGACAATTTGGGAAAAGGAGAAACTCTGGTAACTGGAATTTTCTCCTATGCTCTAAATGCTTTCTATCCACAATCCCTGGTTTTTACAACCAGTGATGGAAGCCTTCCGAAAACATTGTGGGAAAAGGAGAAAATGCTGGTAACTGTCATTTTCTCCTTTTTCCACAATGTCTTCTGCGCTGCTGGAAACAAATTTCAATTTTTGAGCTATGTTTATTTCGTTGTCTGCAAGTGCTTTCAATTTGGACCAAACTAAAATTTTGTTGTTTGGTAAAGAAATAATAACAAAAAGCATCATTTTAGCCAAACTGACTTTGTTGTCTGCAACATTACTGTTTTCAATCTGGGCATTTAGTTAAAAATTCAGATGTTTGATGTGAGATTAATAAAGCTTCAGTAAATTATAACATCCCAGAACAATGTGGCAAATGGATAAATCACTGGTTTTTAAAATTGAATTATATCCTCATAAAGTTTTCAAGAGAAAAATGTTAAATACTGAAATCAGCAACTAAGATAGAGATTCCCCAATGTACCTGCTTCTCTCCAAGGACTGATGATAATCATTGTGACAGTATTCATTTAGTCTTTCACCACTGATCATTGTTTGGATGATAATTGTGGGAAAGCAGCCAGTAGCTTCGAAAGAATATTGATTGAAATGCTAGTAAAATAAACTCCAAGAAAGCATGGACAGGTGCACTGGTTACCGCGAAACAGCTGAAATCATGAAACAAAAACCAAATTAACAGTTTACTACATGATTTTTCAAGTTAATGACCCTAAGAATTTCCCTGTTGAGAAGAATGTGGAAAAAGGAGAAAATGCATGTTTTCCATTTCCCACTATGTTTTCTAGGCTATCAAAAGGAGAAATCGCTGGTTAAGTAATATTTGATTTCATGTCTGCAAATGCCTTACAGCTGATCCAGTCTGTAATTTTGTTGTTTGGTAAAGAGTTAAACACCATACAATCAATTGATCAATCAACAAATGATGTATACATCACCCTTTCTAGCAGAAACAAAACCGTGAACAGAAACACAACAGTTTCTGGACAAACAACTTCCCATGACTAAAATGCCCTACCACAAATTCTCTCAGGATCCACTGAAAAAAAATTCTAAAATGCACCAAATCTGTCATTTTCCAAACTATTCATGTAATTCTGACTAGTCAATAAAACATAGTATCTTCCCATTCCTAAGAATGATAAATCTTCTCAGAATCCATAGAATTTATCTCTGTCACAGTTCTTGTCAAAAAGTTGGACATGTCTTTTATACAAACCAGGGTATTCTTGTCCTCTTGGCAGCATTTCTGTATAAGGCTAACTGTCATTCCTTTCGATTCAGTTTGAATTCACACCAGTTTCTGATTCATTATCTTTTAACCAGACCAGAAAAATCAGACCTGTCCAAATCAACTCTTTACCATTCAATCCTGACCTTTTTAATCCTTTACTCCATAGATACTCATTTCTACGTATTGCTTGTAGGAGCCTTTGGAAAACATTGTGGCAAAAGGTGAAATTGCTTGTGATGAGCAATTTCACCTTTTGTCACAATGTTTTCTATGCTATCAAAAGGTGTCATATACACATAAGAAACAGCTTCATCCTTGCTGTTATTTAGGGTCAATTAGAGATATCATAGAAGTGCCTTATGGGGTAAAGGGTTAACTCTTTACCAGATGGCAAAAGTTTAGCTTTGCCCAAAGTGAAAGTATTTGCAGAAGACAATTTTCAACATGGCTAAAGTACAGATTTTCTTTAATAAGTTAGAAAACATTGTTGGAAAAGGAGAAAATGCTGGTTACCAGCATTTTATCGAACAATGTTTTCAAAAGGCTTCTTTCCCAGGGTTGTTAAAAGTAGGCATAGAGCTGTAAAGGGTTAGTTAACAACCCTAAAGAAGAAGACCTCTGAAAACATATTGAGAAAAGAAGAAAATACCGGTATCCAGTATTTTCTCCTTGTCCAACAATGTTTTCTACCCTTTCAAACACAGAAGTCATCAACTGTATAACATCATATTTGCTGCAGGTACTGTGGATTTGGTCTAGTCCGAAATTTTGTGGCATGGTAAAGGGTTAAAAGCATTTGTAGGGAGAAAACTAAAATCTTGCTCAAATGTTTAATTTATCTTTAACCCTTTAGCACACAATGTCAACTTTTGATGACTCTGGTGAAGAAACCTTTTGAAAACATTGTGGGAAAAGGAGAAAATGCTGGTAACCAGCATTTTCTCCATTTCCCACAATGTTTTCCTCCCAATCTAAGAAAAACCATTTGATATGAGCCGCATTGAAACTGTCATCTTGAAATGCTTCCAATTCGGACTGGTCTAAAATTGTGTTGTGTGGTAAAAGGTTAAAAGGATAGAAAACAATGGTTAACAGACTTCAGAAGAGTAGAAAGCATTGTGGGAAAAGGAGGAAATGCTGGTTACCAGTATTTCCTCCTTTTTCTCACATTGGTTTCAAAAGGCTTCTACCCCAGGTCGTCAAAAGTCTTCATTGTGTGTTAAAGATTTAAGGTAAGTATTTAAAGTCATAAATTTGTCTTTAATAATTCACCACAATACAGATCCAAAGAATGGTCAGTTTATGGCCAAAGTGCCCTGGGCAGGTCTTGATTTATAAACTTTGAAAAGTTATTGGAAAAATATTATAATCTGTCCCCAGGTATTTAAATCTTTTCTTTGAAGTTTTTGAAGAAAAAGACAGATTTATAACTTCTTTTATTATTCTTTATTACCAACTTTTGTTTTAGGTGCTTTTTGTGGAATGATATAAAATATGCAATGTTATGTCATACCAGCAGAGATAAAAGGAGACAATAATTACTAAAATTTCAATTTATCTCTTTGATGAGATAAAAATCAAAGGTTTCCATATGTGTTATTGCTTCATTTGTGTATACTTTTTTGTACATTATTTAGTTACTTTCCATTTGACCCATTACCAAACAACAATATTTCAGACTGGTCCAAATTGAAAGCATTTGCAGGCAACAAAATAAAAGTGACAGAAAATTTGAAATTTGTTTTGTGAAGGGTAGAAAACATTGTGGGAAAAGGAGAAAATGCTGGTTACCAGCATTTTCTCCTTTTCCCACAATGTTTTCTAAAGGCTTCTTTCTCAGGGGCATCAAAAGTAGGGATTGTGTGGTAATGGGTTCACCCTTAACCAGATTGCAATGTTATAGACTTTTCCAAAGGCAAACATATACAGACCAGCTGAGTTTAACCCGTTATCAAATAACAAAATGTAAGAGTGTGCCAAATTGAAAGCATTTGCAGAAGACAAAATGAACATGGCTCAAAAAATGAACTTTGTTCTAAGGTATAATACATTGTGGGAAAAGGAGAAAATGTTGGTTACCAGCATTTCCTCCTTTTCCCACAATGTCGTCTACCCTTCCCAAATCAAATTTTGATTTTACAGTCACATTTATTTTGTCGTCTGCAAATGCTTTCAATTTGGACCAGTCTAAAATTTGTCAATTAATTGGTACAGTTAACATCCCCTGCGAAAAGTAGTTCTTGAATTCATGAACAATTCCATAACTACAGTTCATGAACAATCCCATGAACAGCAAATGGCCAGTTCATGAACCATTTTTGTTCATGAACTTTTGGTTTTGTTCCATGAACTGTTCATGAACAGTTCATGAATAACCGCTCTTAATCAGTTCAATGAACTGTTCCATGAATCAAAGTTCATGAACTGGTTGTAGTGTATGAGACATGTTTCTTTATTGGTGGCAAACCTTGAAACTGAAATCCAACCCTTCAATTCCCTTCATTCTACAAGGTTATGCAGCAACAAGTAGCTTAACCCATTACCAAACGACAAAATTTTAGGTTTGTCCAAATTGAAAGCATTTGCAGACGACAAAATAAAGGTGACTGAAAATTTGAAATTTGTTCTGGGAAGGGTAGAAAACACTGTGGGAAATGGAGAAAATGCTGGTTACCAGCATTTTCTCCTTTTCCCTCAGGGTTTTCAAAAGGCTTTTTTCTCAGGGGCGTCAAAAGTAGGGATTGTGTGGTAATGGGTTAAAAAGAAGTCCGACCAAATTTGCACTTGTAGCCACACAGTAAGTTATCATTATTTTGACTTGTGTAAACATACCCCTCTTACAGTAAATATCTGCAAATTGTATTACTGAAAATGGGTTTAAGTTACTACCATCCTAATGCTTGTAGAAATTTCTTATCAGTTGATAAATAAGTATTTATACTGTTATAATATTTTTGGGCTTTTCTAACTGACTAGAAATTGTTTTGATGTCCATCTTCAAATTATTTGTCGATGTTTTGTTATTTTTTCAAAAAAGGGAGGTAATTAATGTCTCCTTTGTGATGAGAATAGACAGGCCTAGATTTATAGATGATAATTCTTAGATGGAATGAGTGGCTCAGTCAAAGTAGGACAATAATACTCATTTTTAATTATAGCACCTTTTTTAGGATACTATTACAGTGGAAATAGCTGTTTTCCATTAGAATGGTCCCACCTAAATATTTAAGTTATTGAATTGTAAATCCTTGAACTTCTGAAAGACAGGAAGTTCATGAATTGTTCAAGAATAATCAGTTCATGAACTGATGTCAGAGTCTATTTCATGAACTGTTAGTAATAGTTCATGAACACGGAGTTCATGAACCGCCAGTTCATGAGCAACCACACGACGGTTCAAGATTTTCCCTACCAGTTCTTGAATAGTTCATGAACAGTCCACGAACCAAAACACGTGTACCATGAACTGTTCATGAACTCAAGAACTACTTTTCGCAGGGGTTAGGGAAAACAGGAACAACTTTAAAGTCCGACAACACGCCCTCCCTCACTTCAACAGGAAAAGGTCTAAAAATACATGTACCATATTTATAAAGTCACAAGGTAATTAGATAACTTTTGATTTCTCCCGCCACCCTGACACAGAGCCAAAATGCATGATCCTTTGATCCCCAAAAAGGGCTGTCAACATATAAATCAACTGAACAGTGGCCCCTTATCATAACAGATCATCACAAGATAAAAACTGAAAACAAATATGGTAGGGGTCTAAAACACTTTCCATTCTAACTTCTCTCTCCTTTCCTTTTCATTGATCAAACGAACATTTTCTTACAATAAATTTTTTTTTTTGTTTGTTTGTATGGTATTTAACTCTTTGCCACACGAGAAAATCTTAGATTGGTCCAAATTGAAAGCATTTGCAGACAACAACATAAGTGTGGCTGAAAAACTGAAATTTGGTTTTGGATGGGTACAAAACATTGTGGGAAAAGGAGAAAATGCTGGCTACCAGCATTTTCTCTTTTTCCCACAATGTTTTCAAAAGGCTTCTTTCTGAGGGTCAATGAAAGTCGAGATTGTGTGGTAAAAAGTTAATACCTCTTTTTAAGCATTATTTCAGCAATACTTTGTTACGGGAGACCACTCCTTCCTGCATGGCATATTCCCGATTTAAATACAATATCTGGCTACTGCGTCAGGGAGATATCTCTTTGGCTCAGTGGTTAAGGTATTGGTCTTGCGTCTGGGAGTTCTGGGGTTCGAATCCCGCTCGGACCCTTATTTCTGCCATGCATTTATTCATTTGTTTCTTTGTTACGGACTTTGTTCGTAAGAACTTGGGCGGCCAGTGAAATCATCCATGCTTTACTGGAGTTTTTTTATACCAGTGCCCTGAAGCCACTGGCTTCTTTCCCACATTATACTCTCCTTGAAAGATTGTTCAAAAGTGAGAGAGAAATGAAAATTCTTGGTATAAAATTCAAAAAGGTAAAATCAAGATAGCTCCGTGGTACATGGTTGGACTTGTGACCTGAAGGCCTCAGGTTTGCATCTTTTTGGATTCACTGGATTTTTCCTAGAATTGTCATTGGGCAAGACAATTCAGAGCTCTAGCTTTGGGACCTAGGAATTACATAAATATGTTGAAAGTTGTTGTAATAAGACTGAAATAAAAGAGAAAGCGGTGTGAAACTACAATCGGTTGGTCGGTCAGTCGGTTGGTCGGTCCATCCATCCATCCATCAATCAATCAAGATGACATTTATCTGTAGCAGTCCCAGCAGTACAAACTCTATCAAACCACAAAACTTAAGACTGATCCAAATTGAAAGCACTTGCAGACGACAAAATGTCCAAAGTGAAAGCACTTGCAGACGACAAAACAGTCATAAATTGAAATTTGTTTCCAACATGGTATCAGACATTGTGGGAAAAGGAGAAAATGCTGGTAACCAGCATTTTCTCCTTTTCCCACAATGTTTTCAAAAGGCTCTTATCTGAGTCTTGTTAAACCAAGGGATTGTTTGGTAAAAGTTAAATCACTCCGTTGAATTATCTTAATACCACCAATTTCGCAACTTAGAAAAAAAGTGAAGCATATCCATGAAACCTACAGCTGCAGTGTGTGGTCATTTTGATTGGTAGATTTAATCACTTCCAGGTTAAAGGTCATGAAACAGAAAATTGGTTGATCACCAAGTTAATAAACTTGTCAAACTGCATTACATTCCTTGAAACTTCCATTCTACAACTACACAACCAATAACAATGGTTAAGACTCCGTAAAAAGGCAGTTACTGTATACTCTTTGACTATTTCCCAGATGACAAAATTTTGTGCATAACCAAATTGAAAGCAGTTGCAGACGACAAGTTTAAAATGGTTCAAGTGATGATTTCTGTCTCTCTGGAATTATGGTGTTTTCTACTCTTTCAAAAACAAATTCTGCAATTTGAGGCACATATAATTTGTCGTGTGCAAAAGCTTACAGTTTTGACAATTATAAAATTTTGTCGTTTGACAAAGAATTAAATCTTCATCAGAAACCATTTTCCAGACAAATCAAATTGAAAGTGTGCACATTATGTATACAACTAATTTTATACACCAGAAGACGATATTTGGATAGGAAGGGTGCTAAACATTTTGGAAAAAGGAGAATATGCTAGTTACACACATTTTCTTATTTTTCCACAATGTTTTCGTAGGCCTTCTTCTATAGAGTTCAGACATTTCTCCAAATAAAGAGCCCCCTCCCTAATAGTAGCTCCCCCATAGAAAAACCCTTAACTCTTTACCACACAATCCCTACTTTTAACGACCCAGAGAAAGAAGCCTTTTGAAAACATTGTGGGAAAAGGAGAAAATGCTGGTAACCAGCATTTTCTCCTTTTCCCACAATGTTTTCTACCTTTCCCAAAACAATTTCAATTTTTGAATCACATTTTTTGGTCGTCTGCAAATGCTTTCAATTTGGACCAGTCTAAAATTTAGTCGTTTGGTAAAGAGTTAAGTCTTTACCAAACGACAAAATTACAGACTGGTCCAAATTGAAAGCATTTGCAGACGACAAAATTAATATGACTGAAAAAATAGAAATTTGGTTTGAGAAGGGTAGAAAACATTGTGGTAAAAAGAAAAAATGCTGGCTACCATCATTTTCTCCTTTTCCCACAATGTTTTCTACAGGCTTCTTTCTAAGGGTCGTTGAAAGCCGGGATTGTGTGGTAATGGGTTAAATCATGATAATCTATTGTGCATTAGTTGACTAAAATGACAGTATTTGAAGAATTTGATGAAGATTTCCTCTAATTTGATTAATATTTGCTCTTAACAATCACTAAAACACAAAGAAATACAAAATTGGACACACTTTTTGCTTTGCAAATCAGGTACAAAACGAAAGCTCCCTATTCTATGTTTTGCATTATACTACTCAGCTCTGGGACCTTTTATTAGGAGAAATACAGTATGTATTTTGTTGTATCCCTGGATGTGAGATAAATTCCAGAATATGTTCCAGAATGTGAATTATCTTACCTCAAATATAAACAGATACAGCAAATTGAGCTTATTCAAACAAAAATTCGAAAGATTCTTGGATGCATTCCACCATATCGGAAGCAGTCATGGAACGGCGGTTCTTGCTGAAGGCTCTTCTATTACACTCCCTTGTCAACAGACAAGCGGCATACGCAGCACATATAGTTGGCCCATATACTGTGAGAGTTTCGCTGAAAATAGAACAATGAAAATAATGATAAAACCAACAAACAATAGCACAGCATATTCGGATAGTCCCTAAAACAGCAAAAATGTCATGTTAAAGAAGGGGCATAACTACAACAAAAATACACTAAGAGTTAGCTGCCAGTCTGGTGTGGATTTTACTTTCATTAGAAAACAATTTAACTAGCCTGCATTTGAAGTAAATTATTTGTATTAATGAGAGAGATTTTAAACAAATTCAAAGCATTTACACAATGCTTATGCAGGTGACAACAGGGCTTTAACTCTATACCAAATGACAAAATTTTGGACATGTCCCAATTGAAAGCATTTTCAGACAACAAAATATAACAACAGCCAAATTTAACACACTTAGAATTTTTGGCCTGGTAAAAATACCACACAAAGCCAGGTTTTAAGAACCTTGAAGAAACTGGTGACCAGCATTTTCTCCCTTTTCTGCAATTTTTTCTACCTAATCAAAGACAGAAAGAATCATTTGAGCTACATTTTATAATCATGCCATCTTCAAATGCTTTTACAGTTTAAAACACAATTCCAACCTTTAACAACCCCATTAGGGGAAAGCTTTTGAAAACGTTGTGGGGAAAGGAGAAATTGCTGGTAACAGCATTTTCTCCTTTTCCCACCTTAAAGTACTCTTCCCTAAAACAGACAAAATTTGTTAATATCATCAGTTGAGTCACATTTAACCAGCTGTCTGCTAAAGCTTTCAATTTGGAAAAGTCTAAAATTTTGTCTTTGGGTAAACAGTAAAATTTGGGAAAATTTCGAGAATCCTTTTATTTGGAAACAAGTTAAAAGAAAGCCTAACTTGTACAGTTTCAGAGCAGTGTTGGATCGAAAGAATAATCTGACAAAATATTGCACATCAGACTAATTGTAATTGAATCTGACATAATTGAATTCTTAAAGCACTTAAATGAACTTCTTACAGATAAAAGTTTAATTAATACGATGGCAAAATTTGCATTGTATTGTGAACTTGAGTATGCAATTTTGGACATATAAAAAGAATATTGAAAACTAAATATTTTCAGAAGTGCCTGAATGAGCATCAAATTCCTCAGTTTAACCCTTTACCACACAATCCCGACTTTTAACGACCACAAGAAAGAAGCCTTTAGAAAACATTATAGAAAAAAGAGAAAATGCTGGTAACCAGTACTTTCTCCTTTCCCCACAATGTTTTCTACCCTTCTCAAAACAAATTTCAATTTTTGAGCCACATTTTTTTATGTCGTTTGCAAATACTTTCAATTTGGACCAGTCTAAAATTTTGTTGTTTGGTAAAGAGGTAACCAGCATTTTCTCTTTTTCCCACAATGTTTTCTACCCTTCACGAAACAAATTTCAAATTTTCAGTCACTTTCATTTCGTCATTTACAAAATGAATGCTTTCGATTTATACATGCCTAAAATATTGTCGTTTGGTAATGAGTTAAATGGGGCTCAAATGATAAAGATAGTCCTTGATAGTATAGAAAACATTGTGGGAAAAGGAGAAAATACTGGTAAGCAGCATTTTCTCTTTTTCCCACAATGTTTTCAAAAGGCTTCTTCCTCAGGGTTACAGTTAAAGCTCATAATTGTGTGGTAAAGGGTAAAACAATGATCAGCTGTCAACAGTAAGGGGAATAAATCCATTAACATTATGATCAGTGCTCAGAAAGAAATTTGCAAAGTTGGGTATTCGAACAAGCAACCTCCTGTTATCAAGTCCTGTATGCTACTGTTAAATGTGCTACCAGGGCTTGGTTTAGCCGAAATATGGAAGGGAAATGAATAAAGTCTTTACCCGATGAAACAATTTTAGCCTTGCCCAACTTGAGACTATTTGCAGACGGTAATTTCAATGTAGCTCAAATGGTGGAATTCTTCTTTGATAGGGTAGAAAACATTGTGGGAAAAGTAGAAAATGCTGGTTACCAGCATTTTCTCCCTTTCCCACAATGTTTTCAAAAGGGTTCTTTCTATGGGTTGTTAAAGGTCATCATTGTGCGGTAAAGGGTTAAAAGAATAAAAAAAATGGCTATTAATCTACTCTGCTCTTTTTTACAATTTCCAATTATTTTCCCACAAATGACATAAAAGAACTAAGGAAGCATTTATGTCAGCTCTCTCTACTCACATTCTACTTTAATTTAATTTGACAAAATTATTTATTTTTCAAGTACATGTTTCTTTTCAACTCTTTATCATATGACAAAATTTTTACAATGGATTAAATTCAAGATATGAAAATTCCAAAATAAAATGTAGCTTAAATGATGATTGCTGTCTATGATTTGGTAAAAAAAAAAATATTCTACATGTATATCTGAAACGCGTATTTCAGTTTGAGTTCAAGCAATCAAACATGTTTCAGTATGCCCTACGCAACTGAGAAAAAACCACCACCCTCCCTTATCGTAGCTGTTAACGTTGGGAAATTTTATTATTGTAATTAGACTAACTCTTTATTTCTGGCACGGTGAATAGATAAAATATGGACCTCATATGTTATATCATAAAAATGAAAGTTGCTTCTCTTTCATGAAATTAAAGGACAAAATAAAGTTGCTTCTCTTTCATGAAATTAAAGGACAAAATAAAGAATTGACGATAACTGCTGACGGTCAACAATACCCACATTGCTCTATATCACACTGAAAGCATGTGTAGGCAACAAATCTCAAGTGGTGCTAATGAACTAAAGTTCTTTGACAGGGTAGAAAACATTATGGGAAAAAGAGAAAATGCTGGTAACCAGCATTTTCTCTTTTTTTCCATAATGTTTTCAAAAGTACTCTTCCCTAGAATTATGGAAGCATGGGACTGTTTTGAAAAGCCTTAAAGCCTTAAGGTTAATACAAACAAGTTTTGTAAAGCGTTAAAGGGAGGTTAATATAAACAAGTTTTGTAAAGCGTTAAAGGGAGGTTAATACAAACAATTTTGTTAAGCGTTAAAGGGAGGTTAATACAAACAAGTTTTGTAAAGCATTAAAGGGAGGTTAATAAAAACAAGAATATTATCTAAAAAAAAATTACTACATGATTACAACACAAGTGTAATTTTCAGTTTTGATGGATATCTGCACCTATCGCACACTGTGGGTATCATCATAACAATCATTATGTGCCTCCAGGTGTGATTGATTTGTAATCAATCTTTATCTTTCCTTGTGCACTGATTCTATACTATGTTTTTAAACTAAAATTCGATCAAACCCGAATAAACAATTTATAATGCTTTGCATATTCTGGTGATTCATTGATTTCATAGTACCCAATGAACCTATTTTAGCCCTTTACCCAAGCAATTTCGTGGCTTTAAAAAACTGAAGGAAAAAGGAAATCAGTATTTAAAGTGTAATGAGGTACAGCATTTGCCTGACCACAACCATAAGGTCCCAAGTTTGATTCCAGAGACTGGGTGTCAACTTTTAGACTGTTCTGGTGTGCTTTCCACTACAGCAGTATAATGCGAAATAACTAGTATAAGTTGTAATAATTTAATCAATTGATGTAAAATAAATATATTAACCCTTTCCTAAACGGCAAATTTTGGACCAGACCAAATTGAAAGCATTTTGCAGGTGGCAAATTAACAGTTGCTAAAAAGATGATTTTTCTATATGACAGAGTAGAAAACATTGTGGGAAAAGGAGAAAATGCTGGTTACCAGCATTTTCTTCTTTTCCTGCAATGTTTTCAAAAGGCTTCTATATCTGACGCGTAAAAACCAGGGATTTTTTGGGAAAGGATTAAGCTTAACTAAGGTACATGCAAACATTGTGTAGGAAAAAAAGTTGCTAGTGACTAGCATACTAACTCTCCTTTCCCTTGAATGTTTTCAAGCATTTGCATGACAAATCCCTGAGATTGAGCCAAAATTATATAATATTATTTCATCCGCAGAATAGTTTTATCCCCATGACAGGAAAATTTGTCATATGGAAAATAGCCCAGCTCAGTTGGCTGCTTTCCTTAGCAAGCAGCATAGACAAAACTGACGCAATACCATGTATTTAACTCTTATTTAAGTCTTTAACTCTTTCATTTTTTACAAATTTTGTTGTTCAACAGAATAAAAGTTTGAACAAGCATACTAAAAATGGAAGATGAGGTTTTATTATCAGAACATGACAAGGTAATCACTAAAATGATCCAACTTTTGTGTCAAATTCAGAGAAGACATTTTCAAAGTGAATTAACTCTTTACCATACAACAAAATTTAGACATGTCCACATTCAAAGCATTTGCAAACAACAATTTAAATGTTTTTTAAATGATGCAATTTGCCTCTGATAATGTAGAAAACATTGTGTGAAAAGGAGAAATTGCTGGCTGCCAGCATTTTCTCTTGTTTTCAAAAGGCTTTTCCCTCAGGAACTTTTCAAGACTCATGACTGTGTGGTAAAGAGTTAAGTCTATACCATACAATCCCAAGTTTTAATGACCCTGGAATCGAAGACAATTGAGAACATTGTGGGAAAAGGAGAAAATGCTGGTTACCAGTATTTTCTCCTTTTTCACAATGTTTTCTACCCTGTCAAAGACAAAAATTATCTGTTGCACCACATTTAATTTTTCATCTGCAAATTCATTCAATTCGGTCCAGTCCAAAGTTTTTTGGTTGGTAAAGAGTTACTTAGTCTGTGATTCATTATTAATATTGCACCAAACACCTCTGACACTGCAACTTCTTCATTTCTTCTCCGGAATGTCCCTTTAATTCAGAGAGTAAACAGAGCTCCAGATAAGAGGGAGTGATCGTATTCTAAATCCGGTTATTTCTCTTCCAAACCCTATGTTGTGGGTACTCATTAGAATTGTCTCGGTAAGACAATTCTTATGAATACCCATAACATAGAGTTTAGTGGAAAATATTTAATACTTTAAAAATATTTGATACTTTTAACTAATAAACCAAAATCACCCCTTCCAGCTGGTCCTCTCTGTAAATATAAGGTAGCAAGGAAAACTGGAGATGGAAACATTGTGGGAAAAGGAGAAGATGCTGGTTACCAGCATTTTCTCCCTTTCGCACAATGTTTTTAAAAAGGCTTCTTTCTCAGGATCGTTAAATTGTTGTATTGGGGTTTAAATGCCACTTTAACAGCTTAGGTCAAATCACGGCACTCGGTGACACACATGTGTTTCGTGTCTTTCTCACGCCAGTACTAACACAACTCTGTCCAAAGCCATCAACTACTTTTCTCACATGCTTCAGCAGAGGTGAGAGTCGAAAATACACCAGGAAGAAACTCAAACTCAAAACCACTAGGTCACAAGTCCAACACACTCACCATTGAGCCACCTGGAAGGTGCCAGGATCGTTAAAATTCGGGATTACATGGTAAAGAGTTAAAGAAGCATGTTACTATTCACTTTTGGGCAGTATATCTTCAGATTTAATGTTTTCTACCCAAATATAAAAAAGAAAAAAAAATGCAAAGTCATTAGCTCATGTGTCAAACTGACCAAAGGGTGACTGTGCTCTGTCCCACTGTCATTAATTTCTAACCCATACCAAGGGAAATAACCTGTTAATCTAATCAGACTGACCCCTTCCCGTCTTGGTCATTTTGCCCTTTACCCAATGATTCTAGCCTTTTACCAACAAATACAGGATTCTGAAAACACTGTGGAAAAAAGGAGAAAATACTGCTAACCTGCATTTGTTTTCCTTTTCTCACAAATTGTTCTGTAATATTATCATAAAATTTGAGTTACATGGAATTTGCTGCCTTCAAATGCTTTCAATGGGGACAAATCTAAAATTCTGTCGGCTACCACTGAGCTAAGACTTGAACAAATCAAACCATGTTAACTGTTTACCACACAGTCCCGACTTAAAACAACCTTGAGAAAAAAAATCGACGACCAGCATTTTCTCCTTTTCCCACAATATTTTCTACCCTATCAAAGTCAGAAATCATCATATCATCAAGGTTTACTCTGTAACATGTGTGCAGTTGCTTTGAATTTGGTCCAGTCCAAAAATTTGTCATATGTAATGAGTTAAGCATATTTCAGAGCAAAAGTGCAATTTACAGGGTAGGAAAAGGAGAAACAGCTTGAAACAATGAATTTCCCTGTTTCCCAAAGAGTTTTCTACTCTATCTGAGAACTTTGCAATTGGCGTCTGCAGAATGCTTTCCGTTAACACTCCTAAAATGTTCATGTCTGGGGAAAAAAAAAGAGTCAAAATGGCCTGCACAATGGTCAATATTTAGTCAGTGCATAATGAGAACTGATTGATGTATTGTGATCCATAATTACTCAAATTCCTCATTTCCATACAGAAATCTCTGAGAAAGTCCTCCGTCACTTTTCTTCCGAATAAGAAGAGACACGCAAAGTGGACAATTATGGAATTCCGACATGGAAAAGCATCCATTCAGCTCTTTACCTTAACTCTTTACCACTCAAGAAAATTTTAGACCGGTCCAAATTGAAAGCATTTGCAGACGACAAAATAAAGGTGACTTAAAAATAGAAATTTGTTCTGGGAAGGGTAGAAAACACTGTGGGAAAAGGAGAAAATGCTGGTTACCAGCATTTTCTCCTTTTCCCATAGTGTTTTCAAAAGGCTTCTTTCTCAGGGGTGTTACAAGTAGGGATTGTGTGGTAATGGGTTAAATGATAAAATTTTCAGCTCATCCATACAAAATGCTTTTTTCGCATTAAAAAAATAATTCTTAAAATGTAATTTACAGCTTTAGTCCCCTCTGGGGACTTGTGAAGGTCATTATCAGACTGCTCAAATTATGCAGTCTGATCTTTGATTCACCCTGACCACTCAAAGTGCTGAAATACTGCGGGTAAAACAGCTTTGACATGGCATTTCTTGCAGTCTTAAAATTCTGGACCAAAAAGTCTTTAAGGTTTTATTGAAACTTTAAAGAGTTAAAATCTAACTCAAATCATGTCTTCAAAAAGGTTGGGGAAAACATTGTGGGAAAAGGACAAAATGCTGGTAAGCCAGCATTTTTGTCCTTTTCCCACAATGTTTTCAAAAGCTTTCTATCTTCTTCTATGTGCTAAAATAAGAGAATATCTTGTAAAGGATTATTGAGTTTTTGCACGACAAAGTACCCACTTGCTTGCACGCTCATGTACTTCAGAAGCAATTGACGTCTTTTGAAAAACGGTACAAATTTAGAACTATTCATCAGACAATAGGCTCTTCAGTTAAAGTGATTTAACGGCAAAACTAATCAATGTCCGATGAAAATCATGGAAATTTTGTCTTTACTGATTTAATTTACCTCTTTACCAATACAACAAAATAATACATTTGCCAAGTTTTGTCAAATGGTTAACAGCATTTTCTCTTTTTTTTCACAATGTGTTAAAAAGTCTTTTCTCAGCTGTTTTAAAGCTCTGAAATATTTGGTAAAGAGTAAATTATGATCTTACAGTTAAAGGTGGGTATTTAGAATTTTCACATCACGCCAAATGAAAAAAAAATATATATCATTGAAATTTATATGAAAAAACAATACAAATCATCAATAATTAAGAATCATAAAATTACACAATTTTTTTTTGATGGTATTCCTTTAAAAGGTTACGTAGCCTCTTAAGCTATTTTTAGATTTCGCGCCAAAAATCAATAAAGCATTGTGGGAATGTCAAGTGACTGGCACGTTACTAATAATGCTTAAATTCCATTACATAACAAACATGTTATAATCATCTTCCATAATGTCTTCTTCGGACAGATGTTTGAAACTTTGTCAGTGTTTTCCTGTATATAAATGAGAGAACTGATAATCTAAAAATAGAACGTGTCTCCTGTTGGTGTCAACCTGGTCCGTAATAAATCTCTAGTTTCTCGTTTTATTTAATGGTTTTCGACTACTAGGGTTTTATAAACGCAAATGGAAAAGCCATGGGAGTATAAGGATGATTTTTCTGCATTTTTTGTAAAATTTTCGTCCAAAAATCTGAAGGGCCACCTTTAAAACTGATTACTGTTCGATGAAAATAATAGAATTTTCCATTTAATATGATCTCCAGTAAGATGGCATTCCACAAATATACACCTTCTACCTAATATGAGCATTCTGGGTACCTAACTCGACTACTTTTAAGAACACCACCACTCTGAATTTCAAAATGACCTTAACTTTACTCAATAAAACGCTACCTCTGGTGCTATAAAAATTAATTCAGCTATGATCAGCTAGCATGTAACCTATATGCACTGGCCATTTATTATGAAAACAGTCCAAAGCTACATTGGTTTGGGTAAAAGTTTCAGTATAAGCCCTACTAAGTTCCCCTTTTTCCACAATGTTTTCCCAAGGCAGTTTCCCTTTCATTCTTTAAAAATTTTTAAGCATAATAACTCTTTACCACACAATTCTGCCTTGTAACAACCTTTAAAAGGTCAAGGCTTTTAAAAACATTGTGTGAAAAGGAGAATATTTTGGTAACTGGCATTTTCTCCTTTTCCCACAATGTTTTCTACCATTAACTCTTTCCCAAACAATCCCTGGTTTTTACGGGTCTGGAATAGTAGGCTTTTGAAAACATTGTGGGAAAAGCAGAAAATGCTGGTAACCAGCATTTTCTCCTTTTCCCACAATGTTTTCTAACCTATTATAGACAGAAATCATCTTTTCAGAAAGAGTTGAATTGTCGTCTGCAAATGCTTTAAATTTGGTCTAGTCCAAAAATTTGTCGTTTGGGAAAGGGTTAACAAAGACAAGATCTATCATTTGTGCCCAATCTAAATTGGTGTCTGCAAATAGTGTGAATTTGGACAAGTCTAAAATTCTGTCGTATGGTATAGAGTTAACCATTTTCTCCTTTTTCTACAATGTTTTGAAAGGCAGTTTCCTTTTGGTTATTTAACCCTTACCACACATTCCTAACTTTTAACTACCCCGAGAAAAAAGCCTTTTGAAAACAATGTAGGAAAAGGAGAACATGCTGGTAACCAGTATTTTCTCCTTTTCCCATAATGTTCCCTACCCTTTCCAAAACAATTTTCAGTTTTTGAGTCACATTTTTTTGTCATCTGCAAAATTAATGCTTTTAATTTGGACCAGTCTAGAATTTTGTCATTTGGTAAGAACTAAACAATATAGGATTAAGTGGCAAAGGTCTTTATGCAGTCGCAACATGGACACACATTCCTGCACATGTAATCTGCATGTCTCCTAGTCATAACACGCTAATCAATAAATATACAGGTAACAAGGTGTTTTGTCTGTCGGTTAGCGACAGTTACATGGTGCCAATGTGATCACATGTCTATGTTAGGTTACCATGACAACTTGACAATGACGGAAAATTGAAACACTGAAAAGTGATCATGTATTGTTGTTTGGTGTGGTACGTACACATAGTAGATTTTACTTGTCTAACAAACCCACAATATTTTTAAGTCTTCTTAATCAGGATCATTAATAAATGGATTGTGTGGTAGAGGGTTAAGTTGCTCTCAATATCCTGAACGCATCTTCATCAGGAGTTACCTTTCTACCTTTTATGCCATCCCAAGCCCCCCCCCCCCACGCAAAGTGTCTTGACCTTCCCTAAGGGAGGTAAACAATCATTAGGCAATCATTGTCATAATGACAGGGTAATGATTTTTTCTGGCTCCAGTTGTCAGGCATTTATAATTTATAATAATGTTACAATCCTTTAACCCTTTAGTTTATTAACTTATTTATTTTACATCGATTGAGAAACAAGTTCTTACAACTTCTCTCAATTGAACTTTCTGTCGAATTTGATTGATAGGTGTTCCAACGTCTTATCGGGAAATGAAAATGCAGCATTGGGCATCATATACACAAAAAAGTCTGACACAATTTGTTATAGACATGCGATAATTTGATCCTGTCTATCTAATTATCAAAACAGCCCACACTATTCAAATTGATAAGAAAGTTCGGGAAAAAAAATGTTTAACCCATTACCACACAGCAAAATTTTAGACCTGTCCAAATTGAAAGCATTTGCAGACGACAAAATAAAAGTGACTTAAAATTGGAAGATTGTTTTGTGAAGGGTAGAAAATATTGTGGGAAAAGGAGAAAATGCTGGTTATCAGCATTTTCTCCTTTTCCCACAATGTTTTCAAGAGGCTTCAATCTCAAGGTCGTAAAAACCAGGGATTGTTTGGTAAAGGGTTAATTAACTTAGAGCGAAATATCAGCAAGAATTAAACTGAAATAAAAGCTAAATTCTCTTTGTATTTGACGCCATTTTCTGGGTAGCTTGTCAGGCTTGGCAATTGATATACTGCCTTACTAAGGAGGTGGGAGGGGGCGTGCCAAATATGTATAAAAGACAACTTCCTCAATGTATATCCTGTGTATCCTTCAGATTTGAAAGGGCTTAACTCTTTACCGTACGAGAAAATCTTAGACTGGTCCAAATTGAAAGCATTTGCAGACGACAAAATAAAGGTGACTGAAAAATTGAAATTTGTTCTGGGAAAAGTAGAAAACACTGTAGGAAAAGGAGAAAATGCTGGTTACCAGCATTTTCTCCTTTACCTACAGTGTTTTCAAAAGGTTTCTTTTTCGGGGTCGTCAAAAGTAGGGATTGTGTGGTATTGGGTTAAAACAGTCATGAAATTGTGTCAAATTTGTTTTATTTAGTATTGAAATCTTTTTTTTTTTCGAAAGGATTGCGACAAACAGTTCCTCTTTTTTCACAATGTTTTTCTCACAATTGAAAAAAATCTTTTCTTTGTTACATCTGAAAAACAGAAAGGTTAAGTCATAAGCTGTCAATGAAAGTGTGAAAGTAATGATTTTTCGGAGAAAATGTGACTCTAAGCAGACACAATGGGTTAGAGATGGCCGCCCTTGATTGATAGTGTCTGAAGAAATAAGAGAGCTAATATGTCAGTTTGGTCCGACTACTTGCCCTCCAAAAAAACTGAAAATATTGGATCCGTCTGAGACATTCATTTCCTAAGGATTTCTCCATTTGCTGTAACCCTTAACTCATTACCAATCAACAGTACTTTAGGCTTGTCCAAATTGAAAGCATTTGCAGATGACAAAATAAAAGTGACTGAAAATTTAAAATTGTTTTGGGAAGGGTAGAAAACATTGTGGGAAAAGGAGAAAATGCTGGTTACCAGCATTTTCTCCTTTTCTCACAATGTTTTCTATAGGCGTCTTTTTCAAGGGTGTCAATGGTTACTGGGATTGTGTGGTTACTAAATGGGTTAATTACCACACAATTCTGGGTTTCTACCACCCTGAGAAAGAAGTCTCCTGAAAACCCTGTGGGAAAAGGAGAAAAAGCTGGTAACCAGCACTTTCTCCTCCTTTTCCCACAATGTTTTCTACACTTTCCAAGCAAATTTCAAATTTTGAGTTACATTAATTTTGTCTTCTGCAAATGCTTTCAATTCAGACTGGTCTAAAATTACGTCGTTTGGTAAAGAGTTAATACCTTTCTCATCAAAGGGCAAGGAATTGATGCCCGAATGTCATTATCTGCGCATGTCATATTCTTCGAAGATTTGACCCGTCTTGCTATGATGCATCAGTCCACCCCAATATTGGGGGATTGTAGTAATACGCACGATAAAGTAGCAAGGGAGAAAATGGCTTTTTTCAATATATGTTTGAGGAGAAATCAGGCTGTTTTAGCTCCAGATTTCTCTAAGCTACTGATCATAGCTAAATGAATCGCACCTGGTAGTGTTTTACAGAGTAAATGTTTATTTCAGTTTGAAATAATTCAAAACAACTTTTGTCGCATAGAAAAGTACTCCCAGTCTGTACCCAGGAGAGCCAACTTAGATGTGTATAAATTTTGTGGAATGCCATCTAGTGAGAAATCATAAATGCCACAATGTTTTCTAACATGCTGGAAACAAATTTCAATTTTTGAGTTATTTTTATTTTCTCATCTGCAAGTGCTTTCAATCTGGATCAGTCTAAATTTTGTTGTTTGGTAAAGATTACACTGGACAGAAAAAAATTGTGGACAAAAAGCCCAGAAAATTGTACCTACCATCATTTTCTCCTTTCCCACAATGTTTTCAATCAACCCATTACCACACAATCTCTACTTTCGACTCCCCTGAGAAAGAAGCCTTTTGAAAACACTGTGGGAAAATGAGAAAATGCTGGTAACCAGCATTTTCTCCTTTTCCCACAGTATTTTCTACCCTTCCCAGAACAAATTTCAATTTTTCAGTCACCTTTATTTTGTCGTCTGCAAATGCTTTCAATTTGGACCAGTCTTAAATTTTCTCGTGTGGTAATGAGTTAATGACTTCTTCCTCAGGGTCATTAACCCTTTACCCCACTATGGTATCTCTAATTGACCCTAAATAAAAGCACCGATGAAGCTGTTTCTTATGTATTATGACATCTTTTGATAGCTTAGAAAACATTGTGGCAAAAGGTGAAATTGCTTATGACAAGCAATTTCACCTTTTGCCATAATGTTTTTTTAAAGGCTCCTACAAGCAATGCATAGAAATGAGTATCTATGGAGTAAAGGGTTAAAACACAGGATTTTTCAGTAAAGAGCAAAAACAATACATCCACTTTACTGGACATCTGTTAAAAAGTTCAAACAATCATCTTGCTTTCAAGCATTTTTCACAGAACAGACTGGAAATGCTTGATGAAATTTCATTTCCAAGATTTCTCAATTTCTCAAAGAAAACTAATTAAAATGGCGAGTCTTCAACTCTTTACTTCACTAAAAATCCTTAGAATAATTCAAATTGAAATAATTCTGCAGGCAAAATAATAAATGATGGTCAAAATTACCGGATTTGTCATAGTATATCAGTAAAAAAAACATTGTGGGAAAAGGAGAAAATGCTGGTTACCAGCATTTTCTCCTTTTCCTTCAATGTTTTCTAGATTCTACTTTAAACTGTGGGAGAGTTTAGTGAAGTGTTAATTTGATGAATGTAAACATTAAATTTCAATTGTTAGACAAGAGAGACACATTTCTGTCAATTTGGGAGAAATTTGGTTAGATTGTGGGCTGACAGATTTTCACCCTGAAGTCTCCATGTTTCACACTGAACTGTGAATAATTTATTGTTGGGAACCCTTTCGTCCATTGTCATAATGCTTAGGATATTTAAATTAAAAAAAAAAAATGCCACAATGAATAAAAACATTCAATCAATACAACGCCAAGTTCCTCCATTTGCATGCCACATTTTTTTTGCAGTGTTTGATTCGTAATCTGGAGACCCATGTTTCAGCCTCATTGGACACATTGGGTTTCTCTTGGGCGTATTCTTGGGCAGGATTATCTTCAGAGCCATATAGCCTCATTCTGGTGAAACGAATACATACATGATTGTAAAATGACACTGTGATGTGACTGGTATAATGTTGAAAGTAGCTTTAAAATACTATTCTATCAAATTTCCATTTGCAATAATGTTTTTTTCACTGGCGAACAGTACCCTGTACCTCCAGAATTTTGCTGTTCATGACTTTGATTTAAAGCCTGTGCTTCCATTATCTCCCGCTAGATGGCATTCTATAAGTACTCATCTATCTAATTTGGGCATCCTGGGTACACTGAGCCGAACCACTTTCCTACGCGACAACCGTTACTTTGAATTTCAAACTAAAATAAACGTTTACTCAATAAAACGCTACCTCGTGCAATTCACTCAGCTATGATCGGCAGTTTAGAGAAATCTGGGGCTAAAGCAGGTTTCATTTCTCCTCAAACGTATTGATAAAAGCTATTTCCTACATTGCTACTTTATAGAGCGTAATATTACAGTCAGCCCACTTTCCGGGCCAGTGATGCGTCATATAAGACAGTCGAATCTTCGAAGAATATGACATGCGCAGACAACGCCTGTGCTTCAAACACTTTACAAACAACATGAGTTGAAGTTTAAGCCTTTACCACACAATCCCGACTTTTAACGACCTTGCGAAAGAAGCATTTTGGAAACATTGTGGGAAAAGGAGAAAATGCTGGTAACCAGCATTTTCTCCTTTTCCCACAATGTTTTCCATCCTTTCCAAATCAAATTTCAATTTTTTATTCAAATTTATTTAGTCGTCTGCAAATGCTTTCAATTTGGGCTAGTCCAAAATTTTGTCGTTTGGTAAAGAGCATCAGCAATTCATTCTTAATTCACATTGTTTCAAAAGGCCCTGTTTACTACTAGAGAAAACAATGAAAATGTACAAAATGTATCTTGGAGGTCACATTAGAATTTACTCAAATGCAGTATCTTCCACAATGTTTTCTATAAAAATAAACTTAAAAGGGGCGTACAATACTGTCTTTTTTCACAGTACTGGATTACGGTAAGAAGAAAATGTGGTTACCAGCATTTTCTCCTTTCCTGCATTGTTTTCAAAGCCTTTCTTCTTAGGGTTGTTAAAACCAGATTCTCCAGAATTTTCTACATTTGTATGTAACATGACTTCTGATTGGCTAAACCATTCAGTTTAGCCAACCAGAAGTTGTGTTATTTACAAATTTAGAAAACGTTGGAGAATAAGACTAAGAATATTCTCAAGAATGATTGGTGAATATGGGCCCAGGATGCTGTAGTAAAGGGTTCACTGATTTATCAGCCTGTTTAACAAAGACACAGGGATCCCGTTCAGAGCTTCAATCAGGGAATTAAGGAAAGATTTCGAAGACAAAATCATGAAAGAACTAATTAATTCTACCTCAATCAGCTTGGGGCAAGTCTTACGATTTTTCAGATTTAACTTAAAAAGAAGGAATTGAAAAAAAAATGTCTTTGAAAGGAAATGTGAAATATGGCCTGATGTTCTGTGGTTTTAATCTTTCAAGGGAGTCTGCGGTTTTAGGACTCTTTTATCAAAATAACCTCCCTTGTTTCAGTGAAATATACCAATCACAAGTTTTCGTATCTCATTCACTTCTGATAGTGTATTTTTCATCATTTTTGACGTCATTTTGTATGTATTTAATAGAAGTGAAGAGATTTTATGGATATTACCGTGGATGCATCTATTACATGGTTTTGCATCATCTGATCTGTATTTCATGAAATATTGTTATGTGATAAAAAGAATATGACATTCGTTGGCATTTCAGATGGAACTGTATCAAAGTAATCAAGGAAAAATGTTATTAAGCTTGCCAAAGGCTCCTTAATAACACATCCCAAGACTCGATTAATAACATCTTATCTCAAAAACCAACTTATGTCCAATCCTATGTATCCGTTAACCACAAAACAAAAGTTTTGACTGTTCCAAATGAAAGCATTTGCAAACAAGATTACATTTAGCTGAAATGATCATAATCGTTTGTGAAAGTACAGAAAACCTTATAGGAAAAGGAGAAAATGCTGGTTACCTGAGGAAAACAAGTTCATACTTACTTAGAGTACAAACACAGATGCATTATATTCCATTGACTGATTTATTGTATGAAGTTCAACACCATTTTCAACATTATTTCAGTTATACTGCGGCTGCCGGTGCTCATATCAATGCTTTCCTGGAATCTCTTTTACCAGTACTTCGCACTATTTTCTTTCCAAGTCACTGGCTGCTTCCCCACATAACCATTGTCCAAACAATGGTCAGTGGTGGGAGAGAAATGAATCCTGTCCCGATGACTATCATTAATCCTCCAAAAGAAATTGGCTGAGTGGCAGATCGAACCCACGACCCCCCTGTTCTCAAGTCCTGTACACTACCACCTGAGCTACTGGGGGCTGGGCTATGTTCCATTGAATAACATACTTTACATGTAAAATGACGTCACTCTATAATACAATGACATCACTGAATATATAGAATGATGTAGGTTTTATCACAATTCCATTGCACTGTGTATCTAGAGCCGAATTCAGAGTCATGTCATGTTAGAATAAGGGTTAACCCTTTACCAAAGAATCCCTGGTTTTTACGACCCTGAGATAGAAGCCTTTTGAAAACATTGTGGGAAAAGGGGAAAATGCTGGTAACCAGCATTTTCTCCTTTTCCCACAATGTTTTCTACCCTGCTGGAAACAAATTTTAATTTTTCAGTCACGTTTATTTTGTCATCTGCAAGTGCTTTCAATATGGACCGGTATAAAATTTTGTTGTTTGGGAAACCAATGGATTGTTAAGTAAAGGGTTAACACGAGAGGTGCCCATGTAAAAATTGTGCACTTGTACCGAAATCAATAGGACAACTAGCTATAATAATGAACATTTGCGATAATTAAGACAACATCTTAGATCCCTGCTTCCATCTATAATTAATTACAAAACACAAAAGTTCATGGGAAGAGGAGAAAAAATTCCGAAGTTAATTCCTCTCTCTCTCTCATTACATTTAATTCCTCCCATTCTTTACCACAGAACAAAATTTTAGACCCATCCAAATTTAAAGTAGATCTACATGTATTTGCAGACAACAATTACATTATGGCTAAAATGATAAAATATGCCTTCAAATTTAATTCTTTACAAAAAGACAAAATTTCAGACTTGTCCAAATTCAAAGCATTGCAGACGACCTTATAAAACACACTTCAAAAATTGTAATTCGGTATGGAAAAGGTACAAAACATTGTGGAAAAGGAGAAAATGCTGGTAACCAGCATTTTCTCCTTTTCTCCCAATGTTTTCTACCCCTTCCCAAACCAAATTTCAATTTTTCAGTCACATTAATGTTGTCGTCTGCAAATGCCTTCAATTTGGACAAGTCTGTATTTTTGTCGTTTGATAAAGAGCTAAAAGACATATCTCATTGCTTGAACCACAATAGATTTATCCTTAGAGTGGTGTCAGTCCATTAACTCTTTCCCAAACAAGCCCTTGTTTTAGATGTCTGCAATACAAGTCTTTTGAAAACACTGTGGGAAAAGGAGAAATTGCTCGTAACAAGCAATTTCTCCTTTTCCCACAGTGTTTTCTGCCTGTTCGTATAATTTTCTGCCATTGTTATGAAAGTTAAAATTATCGTCTGCAAATTCTTTCAGTTTGGAAGAGTCTAAAATTTGTTGTTTGGGAAAGGGTTAAATAGAGCCTTTTCATTAAAACAAAATCATCAAGTAAAACTGCAAAGCGAAAATTCTGTGTTGTCAATGTTCTGAATGTCTGATTTCCTGTATTTCACAAGAAGGGCAAGTAACAACACATATTTCTGTGACTTTGCTGTAGCTGTGTACCTTGTTTATTGGAATGACTTAAATGCAGGGCCTGAATGCCAGGCTAATTTGTCCCATGCAAATGCTTTTTATATGGAGTCTTCAATTTTGTCAGCGTGGTAAAAAGCAAATCACCGATTTCAAAACCTGATGTCCTGGGATTTCAAGATGTCCGAAGTTGACAGGATAAATCACATTCCTGTCTAAACATGAAAGACGTCCATGATCATGTCGAAGGACATTAGACGTCCCCGGAGAATTCTACAGAGCTGTAAATATTAACACTGACGTGGGGTTTTTTTCAAGGAAATCTCTGTCCAATCAGGCCCGAATTGTCTCCTGTTTAGAAACAGTTATGTGCATTCAAATGAAATCCATCTTCCATGATGAGCTTCGCTGGGATTAAGAGCCCATGATTTTTCAAGAGATAATCACTTTCTTGAGAAAGAAAATGTCAATCCCCTTACCATAGAATACTGTGCTTGGGCGACCTTGTGAAGGTTTTTGGAAATCACGGTGTTAAACTGGAGTTATTCCGATATTATCTAATAAACTTAATAATAAAACATGACTGTTTTAACTCTTTACCAAACAACAAAATTTTAGATTGGTCCAAATTGAAAGCGCTTGCAGACAGCAAAATAAACACAAATTCAAAAATTGAAATTTATTTCAAGCAGGGTAGAAAACATAGTACCAGCATTTTCTCCATTTCCCGCAATGTTTTCAAAAGGCTTCTATCTCATCGTCATAAAAACAAGGGATTGTTTGGTAAAGGGTTAATTAAGCTGATGGCTGCAATAAATCATCAGTAAATAAGAAAGGCAAAAGTAAGGGCAAAAAATTCAATGGTATTTCCATAATAGGCAATATTGTCTCTTTTATTTGTTTTCGAATTTTTGAGCCACAGTTTCACAAAAACTTGTGTTAATGTCACATCAATTTATGAACTCTTTCCCACACAAACAAATAAAAGGTTTTTCCAAACTGAAAGCATTTGCTGATGACACTAGCTCTAAAGCTTTAATAGAGTGGAAAGCAATGTGGGAAATGGAGAAAATGCTGGTTTCCACAAAATACTGGTTACCAGCATTTTTTCATTTTCCCACAATGTTTTCAAAGGGCTTCTTTCTAGGGGTCATTGAAAGTCAGGAATGTGTGGTAATGATTTAAAATACCCTTTGATTATTACGATTCAAGTAAGGGCAATGACGTCAAGATGGTACCCATCATTTTCTCCTTTCTCAACAATGTTTTCAAAAATCCTTCTTCCTTTAACCGTCATTAAAACTTAGAATAATTAGGTAAATGGTCAAGAATGGACAAAATGAAGCTTTGACTCTATTTAATACAGATTAGATTCTTGTCACTCATTCTCTCCATTATGCCAATAATTATTAACCCTTTACCATACAATCCTAAGTTTTAGCAGCTCTGAGAAAGAAAATTATTGAAAACATGAAGGGAAAAGGAGAAAATGCTGGTACCCAGCATTTTCTCCTTTTCCCTTCATGTTTTCAACTTCCATCAGTTAGACATCTTCACTTTAGCAACATTTATTTTATAGTATACAAAATTAATACTTTTAATTTGTCATAGGCTAACATTTTGTTATCTGGTAATGAGTTGACAGCCAGAGAAATGATGAGTTTTCACTCTATCTAATACAGATTACTAGAGTCTTGCCACTAATTCTCTCCATTTTGCCAATAGATAGTAATTAAGATAAGGTGTCACATGACATCAAATGAACAGCCAACCATGCCGCCATAAACCTGCAAACTGTTTTTTTTATTTTGTAGATTCAGTTGATTTTGCAGCCAGTGTAGATCACGATCAGACTTCACAAAAGGTTCCGTCTAATCTTGGATCTACACAGTCTGCTGAACTGAGACATTCTGGCTCAAAGATGGCTTGAAACTGCAGTTGTATGCATTTGGTTTGTCTACACAGAGAACGTCTGTTTTGTAAATTTTGCAATCAAAGGGTCGTCAACCTCTGTGATATAAAATGAGATAACCTAATCCTAGGAGTCTGAATAAATGAATAGTAGTGATTGATTGTATATTCTTTAACGGTATTTTCAATGTTATTTCAGTAGAAACCATGGCAGCATCTATAAATGTTTTCCTAGTGTAAATTTTTTACCAGTATAAACTGAACAATATCTTCTTTTATAGCCTAAGGTACCAAACAACCTCATGTTTTAATAACCTTAAGAAAGAAAGCTTTATTTCAATATGATTCTACAGAAATTCATTTATACAAAGAAGAGTATGGTACCTCAGTAACATACAGGCCCGCTTTAAACATAGAGGTAGCTGGTTGAAGCCCAAAGCTCTGGCAATTTCTTACCAAGGATAGACACTTGCCATAATGGCAAGGATTTTTTCCCATCTCATGGTCAATTATTATTGTTTCAACGACAGTTATATGGGAAAGCAGCCAAGGTTTAAAGAACGATATTGTGTAAAGTATGGGTAAAAGAAACTCCAGGAAAGTATGGATAGGTGCATTGGCCACCATATCAATTAGAGTTAAAAAAGGTGTTAAAAATGAAACAAAAAATGTGTCATTTAACCCTTTACCACACAATCCCGACTTTTGACAACCCTGAGAACGAAGCTTTTTGAAAACATTGTGGGAAAAGGAGAAAATGCTGGTAACCAGCATTTTCTCCTTTACCTACAATATTTTCTATCCTTCACAAAACAAATTTTAAAATTTTCAGTCATTTTTATTTTGTCGTCTGCAAATGCTTTCAATTTGAACCAGTCTAAGATTTTGTTGTTTGGTAATGGGTTAAAAGAAACCAGTCTGAAATTAGCACAGAGACAAAGGGTTTGAAAAATTCAGCTCAAATTTTGCTCAGCAACTCGAAATTAGAGTCAATAGAAAAATGAAATATTCCTGGCAATTTTGACTCAGCTGCTCTGAGCAACTAATTTCAATTAAAACTGTTATTACATGCAATAAACAGGAGTTAAAATTCACTAAACCCATACTTAAATCACACACCAGGGTTGGTATTTCTTGATGTTTTAACTCTCTACCAAACAACTTACAGACTTGTCCGAACTGACAGCATCAATTTTGTGAACAAAAAAAAAACCTGTTACTAAAATGTTGGCTTGTGTTTGTGACGGTAGAATTAAAACATGTGGGAAAAGGAGAAAATGCTAGTTATAACACTTTCTTCTTGTCCCACAATGTTTTCAGAAAGCCAATCTTCCTTGGGATTTAAACACTTTAAAAACAATCATGAATTTGAAAGACCCATGATGGAAGAAGGCTTATGAATAGATTATGGGAAAGGAGAAAGAGCTGGTAACCAGCATTTTCTCCTTTCTCCGCATTGGTTCCAACCCTGTCATCGACCAATACTTTCTTGTGAGACATTTTTAATTTGTTGTCTGCAAATGCTTTTAAGTTTAAAACAGCTTTTTGTCAGTAAAAACAAAATTTTAGATATGCCATAATCAAAAACATTCGTAGAAGAGAAAATAAATAGTACTCAAAACTTCTATTTACTAGCAAGGTTTGGTATGGGTAGAAAATATTGTGGAAAAAGGGAACATGCTGGCACCAGCATTTTCTCCTTTTCCCACAAAGTTTTCTAAAGCTTTTTTTCTCAGGGTCAGGACTGTGTGGAGAAATCATTAACCCATTACCACACAACCCCTACTTTTGACGACCCGAGAAAAAAGCTTTAGAAAACAGTGGGAAGGAGAAATGCTGGTAACCAGCATTATCTCCTCTACCCATTTTGTTTTCAACAAAAAAAAATTTAATTTTCAGTCACTTTAACATAACATCATCTGCAAAAATGAATGCTTTCAAGCTGGTCAAGCCAAAAATTTTGTTATTTGGTAATGATTTAACAAGTAAACTTTGTGCGCTCCAAAATTTACAGAACTGATATGCTAGTCTTTTCACTTAACCCATTACCACTCAATACCTACTTTTGACGCCCCTGAGAAAGAACCCTTTTGAAAACACTGTGGGAAAAGGAGAAAATGCTGGTAACCAGCATTTTCTCCTTTTCCAACAGTGTTTTCTACCCTTTCCAGAACAAATTTCTATTTTTCAGTCACCTTTATTTTGTCGTCTGCAAATGCTTTCAATTTGGACCAGTCCATAATTTTCTCGTGTGGTAATGATTTAACAAGTAAACTTTGTGCACTCCAAAATTTACAGAACTGATATGCTAGTCTTTTCACTTAATGTTCAAGGCAGACTCCAGAATAAAATTCAGATCAAGAATTCTACCGGATCCCATTATACATGTAAAATTAATGGCTATGCTTCATTAAGTATTGACAACAAATACATCTTCATTTTCTTAGTAACCTTTCCATCTCAATCCCATAAGTCACCTGGATGGATAGAGCATTTTACACTGATAGATGTTACTGTTTTGTTACCCTTTTCAGGGTCTGCTGTTTACTAACTCTTTCTTACAGTCCCAACTTTACACTAACATGGGAAAGGCTTTTGAAAACATTGTGGGAAAAGGAGAAAATGCTGGTAACCAGCATTTTCCCCTTTTCCCACATTGTTGTCTACTTTTACAAAAGCAAATCTCAAACTTGAGTCACTTTTTCTGTGTCGTCTGCCACTGCTATTCATTAGGCCAAGCAAAACATTAAAAGGGAAAAGCTTTTATCACTAGTCGAAATTTATGACAAATTTGGTATAGTTTAATTAACTCTTTACCACACGAGAAAAATTTAGACTGGTCCAAATTGAAAGCATTTGCAGACAACAAAATAAAGGTGACTGAAAAATTGAAATTTGATCTGTGAAGGGTAGAAAACACTATGGGAAAAGGAGAAAATGCTGGTTACCAGCATTTTCTTCTTTTCCCATAGTGTTTTCAAAAGGCTTCTTTCTCAGGGGCGTCAAAAGTAGGGATTGTGTGGTAATGGGTTAATGGAGTCGTCCTTAAAGGGGTAGAAAACACTGAGGGCAAAAGAGTAAGTGTTGTTAAACAACATTTTCTCCTTTTCGCACAATGCTTTCAACAGCCACCCTGCTTCATACAGGCTTGGGAAATAGCTTCACTGTAAGCACTACTTTTCCCTTGCATCTGGGATCAGTGACACGTCATAGAAGACAAGTCAAATCTTGGAAGAATATGACATGCGCAGACAACTCATCCACGTGAATTATGGGATTGAGTCAGACCCAGTCACTGAACCTTTTACAAAACAGTTCCATGTTTTAATGACCCAGAAGAAGAAGGTTTTATAAACAGTCAACATGGGAAAAGAAAAAAAAATCTAGTAAAAAATCAGTAGAAAAGTTTACAAAACATTGCCAATTCACAGAACATTTCCATCATTTAAGTTTCAATCAAAGAACTAAATCCTTTAACCCTTATTCCGCTAAATAACTAAAATGAAATTTTCATTTCGATAGTTAAAACCCAAATATTGCTTTCTCAGATTTATGTTACAGGTAATAACATCTCCTGATCGGACAGTGTATATCACAGATCAGACTGCATGTTCTGTGCATCCTGATTGTATCTTACACTATCCGCATAACGTCAGTAAGTGCTTAACTATAAACTTGCTGTAATTGAAAGCATTTCTCGAAGAAAAAATGAACATGATTATAACTTTTTACCAAACAACAAAATGACAGACTGGACCAAATTGTAAGCATTTCAGTCAAAAAAATAATTGTGACTGAAAAATCAAAATTTGTGTTTAAGGAAGGATAGAAAACATTGTGGGAAAAGTAGAAAATGCTGGTTACCAGCATTTTCTCCTTTTTCCACAATGTTTTCTAAAGGCTTCTTCCTCAGGATAATAAAAGAGGGGATTGTGTGGTAAAGGGTTAAACAATGAGATTTGTTTTTGACAAGTTGAAAAAGAGTGGAAAAAGGACAAAATGCTGGTAATCAGCATTTTTCTGCTTTTCCTACTGTTTTCAAAAGCTGCTTTCCTCTTGTCACCAAAACTTAAAGTTTTGAGATAAAAGGTTAAATGAAGACCCTTTTATTAAATTTTCCATTAAGTAAATACATAAATTCCATTAATTCTAAACAACAAAGGAAATAGTACAAGTATAGATCACACACTGTTTTCATAATCATTTTATCTCTTTCAAAATTGTCTGCTTTGATCAAAGTGCATGAAAATTGATAAAAAACCCCACAATTTTATTGAAACTAAAATTACAAATTCACGTAACACTGAATCATCGTACAGTTCACATTGTAATCTTGTGTTTAACCAATCCTGAGCAAGAAGTCTAAAAACATTGTGGGAAAAGGAATACATGCTGGTAACCATTATAGCGTTTTCCAATAATATTTTCTACCTTTTAACTCTTTACCTCATAATCCTCACTTAGACATCTGACGACCCCAAAGAAAAAAGCCTCATAAAAAACATTGTAGGAAAAGGAGAAAATGCTGGTTACCAGCATTTTCTCCTTTTCCTACAATGTTTTCTACCCTTCCCAAAAACAAATTTCATTGTTTTAGTCATATTTATTTTGTTGTCTGCAAACTGGACCAGTCTTTGTCATTGGTAAAGAGTTAAAGAACAAATCCTGTTGAGTTGTATTTGAGTTGTAGTCTGCAACTGCCTTCAAATATGGACCAGTCTAAAATTTTGTCAACTGGCAAAAATAATATCGGTATGCGATTAAACCCTTTGCCACAATTTTTTTTAACATTGATCTTTTTTTTTAATAATTTACAAAATACCTTTGAATTCCATCAGCTGCAAACTTCACTTCAAGAGTTGCAACCGAATAAAATCTAATTCTCACTTTA
Organism: Tridacna crocea; assembly: GCA_943736015.1. Lineage (NCBI taxonomy): Eukaryota > Metazoa > Mollusca > Bivalvia > Cardiida > Cardiidae > Tridacna > Tridacna crocea. The sequence continues at coordinate 7,707,708 of OX031063.1, forward strand.
ATTTCCTGGTAAATGTCAGTTTGCATCCAATTAAAATACCACAATGCAACCTTTCACATTGAAAATGACATTGTTTAGATCATGTTCCAAAAACTCTGCCAGCTTTTTAGACCTTGCCCCAGAGTTTTTTTCCAATACCAAGCAGCCTGTCTAAAATAACATTCATAACCGTATTTGATGCAATGATTTACTGCTTCTTTTCTGTCAGTGGTTCCTATTCAAATAATTCTATACCAGCAGATAAGAATTTTAGATTTGTTTAAAATCAAAGCATTTGCAGACAACAAATTGACCTATTACCACACAGCAAACTTTTAGACCTATCCAACTTGAAAGCATTTGCAGACGATAAAATAGATGCAACTCAAATACTGAAATTTGTTTTGGAAAGCATAGAAAACATTGTGGGAAAAGGAGAAAATGCTGGTTATCAGCATTTTCTCCTTTTTCTACAATGTTTTTGAAAGGCTTCTTTCTCAGGGTTGTTAAAAGTTGGGATTGTTTGGTAAAGAATTAATTCCTGCTAAAACAATGATAAATTCTCAAAAAAGTGGAAAACCAATTGTGGAAAGAGCTGTCACTGAATGTGACTTAGGTTAATACCCATGTCAGTGCTTTGACAGAAACTGGCAATTACTAGTATTTTGTACACAGACAGACACACGGATGGACACATAGACAGACAAGCTGATTCCATGAATACCCCTGAAAACATTTGTTTTGCTGGGGGTATCATGAAGGCAACAAGACTGAATTAATCGTCATTTATTTAGTTATAGGGGTAATTATTGAAAACAACATAAATCCTTTCAAATTGACCAGGGGTTGCAGCTAAACTGGACAGTAAGGTCGGAGGTCAATCAGGTTCTCACCTGGGGCACCGCAGGAAAGTAATTGACCATGTGAACCAGTAAATTGTTATTGGACAAGCTCCTCGGAAATTACCACGGAAATTGATTTGCTACTTAATCCGTAGAACTTGGACGGTAACTTAAATCTCTACCAAACAACAAAACCTTAGACTGGTCCGAATTTGAAACCCGGTGATGATCGTCAGACAAGACATTTTAAATATGGAACAGAGGATGGGATTGCTAATTCGGAGAGGGTAGAAAACGCTGCTTACATATTGACATATTTTCCTTTCACTATTTGCCATTTTTTGCTTACACCCTGCAACATATCAATGTGCTTTCAACATAACATTTTACCACACAATGACGACTTTTGATGACATTAAGAGAAAAACCTTTTGAAAACATTATGGGCAAAGGAGAAAATGCTGGTAAACAGCATTTTCTCCTTTTCCCACAATGTTTTCTACCCTATCACTAAACAATTGCACCTTTTGAGCTACATTGTCTGCAAATGCTTTCAATTTGAATGGGGCTAATTTTTGTCTGTTAAAGGATTAACTCATTACCAAACGAGAAAATTTTAGGTTTGTCCAAATCGAAAGCATTTGCAGACGACAAAATTAAAGTGACTGAAAACTGGAAATCTGTTTTGTCACGGGTAGAAAACATTGCGGGAAAAGGAGAAAATGCTGGTTACCAGCATTTTCTCCTTTTCCCACAATATTTTCTTAAGACTTCTTTCTCAGGGTCGTCAAAATTAGGGATTGTGTGGTAATGGGTTAAAGGGGTCTAAAATTTTGTCCTCTGGGAAAAAACAAGATGTGCAGACAGTGATGATATTAGTTAGAGCAGTATGGTATTACTGTTAACTCTTTATTCCAAGACAAAGTTTTCAAACTTATCCAAATTGCATGATTTTGCTGACCACAAATTAAAATTTAAATGTTCCTCAAATGACATAATTTGTCTTTGTCCAGGCAGAATACACTGTAAGACTAAGAAATCTGTGAATAAAATGCAAATTACAAGAATTTTCTCCATTTCTTACCATAGTTTCAAAAGCCAGTTTCCTCAGAGACTTATTCGGTAAAGGGCTAACTGGTAATAAAGACATCAACTTTGTTATTGTTGCATCTTCTAGAGGTTTATTGTTATGCTTTTCTGTCTGTTAATTCTGTCTTCATTTGTATATCATTACCTCATTATTCTGCTAAAAATGTCGGTTGGCGCAAAACTTAACTCATTACAAAACAATTCTATATTTTTTTTGTTGACACAGAGGAGCCTTTTGAAAACATTGTCGGTAACCAGCATTTTCTCCTTTTCCCACAATGTTTTCTAGTACCCTTCTGAAAACAAATTTCATTTTTTTTAAATCGCTTTCATTTTGTTGCCTGCTAATGTTTTCTGAACTCATTTGGAATAGTTAAAAAATTTGTTGTCTGGTAAAGACTAAACTTATTACCAAATTATTCCATGTTTTTATGGCCCTAATTAAGAGTAAGGACTTTCAAAAACATGGTAGGGAAAGGTGAAATGCTGATTATAACACAGATTCTTCTCTGTTCCCAATCTCTTTTCACTGAGGCATATTTCTTAACTGTAGCAGGACATACCATGATTTTAGTACATTTACTTGCGATTCTCCATATAAGTTAGACTAAAATTTTGTCTGGTGAAGATTTAACTTTGTACTAAATGACAAAATTTTGGACTATTCCAAACTGAAAGCATTATTTTGCAGATGACAAAATAAATATGAATCAAAAATTAAAATTTAATTTGGAAAGGGTAGAAAACATTGTGGGTAAAGGAGAAAATGCAGGTTACCAGCATTTTCTCCCTTTCGCATGATATTTTCTTAGGCTTTCTTTCTCAGTCTTATAAAGGTCGGATCATGTGGTAAGGAGTTAACAACCCCTGCGAAAAGTAGTTCTTGAGTTCATGAACAGTTCATGGTACATGTTTTCGGTTCATGAACTGTTCATGAATTATTCAAGAACTGGTAGACAAATTCGTGAACTGTCATGTAGTTGTTCGTGAACTGGCGGTTCATGAACTCCGTGTTCATGAACTATAACTAACAGTTCATGAAATAGACTCTTACATCAGTTCATGAACTGATTGTTCTTGAACAATTCATGAACTTGCTTTTTTTAAGAAGTTCAAGGATTAACAATTCAATAACTTAAATATTTAGGTGGGACCATTCTAATGGAAAACAGCTTTTTCCACTGTAATAGTATCCTAAAAAAGGTGCTATAATTAAAAATGAGTATTATTGTCCTACTTTGACTGAGCCATTCATTCCATCTAACAATTATCACTTTTAAATCTAGGCCACTCTATTCTCATCACAAAAGGAGACATTAATTACCTCCCTTTTTTGAAAAATTGCAAAATATCGACAAATAATTTCAAGATGGACATCAAAACAATTTCTGGTCAGTTAGAAAAGCCCAAAAATATTACATCAGTATAAATCCTTATTTATCACCTGATAAGAAATTTCTACAAGCATTAGGATGGTAATAACTTAAACCCATTTTCAGTAATACAATTTGCAGATATTTACTGTAAGGGGGTAAAATTATACAAATCAAAAAATGATAACTTACTGTGTGGCTTCAAGTGCATTTGTGCTCTAACTCCTTATAAAGCTACTTGTTGCTGCATAACCTTATTGAACAATGGGAATGGAGGGGTTGGATTTAAGATTCAGAGTTTTCTACCAAATAAGAAATATGTTTCAAACACTACAACCAGTTCATGAACTTTAATTCATGGAACAGTTCATTGAACTGATTAAGAGCGGTTATTCATGAACTGTTCATGAACCATTCATGGAACAAAACCAAAAGTTCATGAACACAAACGGTTCATGAACCGGCCATTTGCTGTTCATGGGATTGTTCATGAACTGTAGTTCAGGAATTGTTCATGAATTCAAGAACTACTTTTCGCAGGGGCAGTTGTCCTCATTACAAAAGAAGACAACAGGTCAGCCAGCATCCGTGATTTCAAATAGTTTATTTGCTTTTATAATTTCAGTATATTTTGGTACATCTGAACACACAAGTAAAAAAGCTGCTACGTAGAAACCTCATTTTCTTTACAATCATGACGTCATCTGAACTTCTTGCCATGTCTTTAAGTCACATGATCTTGTCCAGCATTCTTTTTTCTCTTTTTTAACAAAATTCTTCTTTTTTTTTCTTCTGCTTAGGTTTATTTGTTTAATGGAAATTACAATTATTTGAGAGGTAATTTGCAGATGTGGCAAATTAGTAAAACAAATCTTAACTGAAATTCTTCATAAAATATATCATGTCTATTTCCTGTCTTGGTTTTTTGATTTTGCTCTATTTACAAAACCATAACGAAACAGACTTTGCATCTGAACAATTACACAAGAAAAATGGATAGCAAATTCTTTGGCCATCCACCTTTTAAGCTCACCACTGTTGAAGAGGTCTGATGACCTCTCCAGTAAGGTTTTGTGCTCCACCTACAAAAGGAAACAAGTTTCCAAGTTAATTTGTTACATATGTATTCCATTATTTTAATACAGAAATAATTGAATAACTAAAAGAGATCTGAACTGTCAGGTGTGGTACATTGTTAGGGCACTTAAGGACATTCTCAAATCAACAGGAAGCTAATTTACTCCACAATGACTGTTTTTTGGCAGGAATACGTTTTTCCTAGACCCTGTTTGCAAAAGATTGTAAACTGAACAGTGAGTGACTCCATTGTTTCGATAAAGACTGGATTTTAGACTGGATTTTATAATGTGCCTTTAAAATTTTTCAAAACTAGCATTTCAGAATGAAACATTCAAGGAAACTCACCTCTAATTCAAGAGAGCTAAAGTCTTTACCTTTAGCATGCAACATGGACCTTTCCAGTCTTCAGTGTGTTAGAGCAGCATGATTGCTACTGGTTACTGCTGGACTTCGTAACAGATGACAGTAAAAGATTTACCCAGATTAACTCCTTACCATGACAAAAATGTGGGCTTGTCCAAACTAAAAGCATTTTGCAGATGATAATTTAAATGTTGTTGGTTTACTTTCAAAACCTTGTAACTACAGCTAAATGTAACAAGCTGTAGTTTCCAGGTTTCTTAACTCTTTACCACACAATACCGACTTTTAACCCATTACTACACAAGAAAATTTTAGACTGGTCCAAATTGAAAGCATATGCAGACGACAAACTAAAGGTGACTGAAAAATTAAAATTTGTTCTGGGAAGGGTAGAAAACACTGTGGGAAAAGGAGAAAATGCTGGTTACCAGCATTTTCTCCTTTTCCCACAGTGTTTTCAAAAGGCTTCTTTCTCAGGGGTGTCAAAAGTAGGGATTGTGTGGTAAAGGGTTAATGACCCTGAGAAAGAAACTTTTTGAAAACATTACAGGAAAAGGAAAAATTGTTGGCTACCAGCATGTTTTCTCCTTTTCCCAATATGTTTCTTTGTCAGTGTTATTTGCTCAAGGTCTAAGGTTACTCTGATGCTTGAAGCTTATACCACTGAAACATCTGGACAAAACCGGACCGAACAAAAACAACTGTTATTGTCTCTCACCAGCATTCCTGTAACTACAGTGCCTGTCAATTATTAATGTGGGGCAGTAGAGAAAACTACTTTTACAGAAAAAAAAAATATGGTTCCTCAATCTGCTATATAAATTTGGCTCCCTACTTTGCCCCTAACCCCCATCACCTGATTCAGTATTATGTTCCTGATGAAAAAGGATCTTGAAAACATCCTGGGAAAAGGAGGAAAATAATTCTTAAAAGAATGTTCTTTTTTTCCTGATTTTTTTCTAATGTTTCAAGCATGACAATATGTTATTTGCACCATATCTAATTTTTCAACTGCAAAATAAAAGTGTTAACTCCTGAATCCTTTAATATTTTTATTATCTGGTAATCTAAGAGGTTGCGATTCTTGAAATGATCTTTCTGATTTGAAATAGAACTCAGACAAAAGATGAAGGCGTCTTTTCTTTTCAAGATAACATTTTAGTTAAAACGGGTGACACAGCTATCATTAGGATTTATAGTACATGCATTTACAATTAACACAGATGGTCCAATTATCAGTGATCAAATTAATAATGGAAATCAGACTTCAAAAAAAAAATTCTGCTTTTGCATATTTTATCACAACATGATTGAATTGCATGTATCATGGGATACAATGGTTTGTATTTGGTTTACACCACCTCAATGTATAAATGTGAATTTTTTACAATTGTGAATGAATTACTTTCTATATCCTCAGGAAACCTAGCCATTGCCATGATGTCCGGCTAGTTCCTACAGCTGATCTCGCTTAACACTTTACCCCATAAGGCATTTCTATGGCATCAGACTAATTAACCCTTAGTGACAGCAAGGATGAAGCCATTTCTTACGTGTAAATGACACCTTTTGATAGCATAGAAAACATTGTGACAAAAGGTGAAATTGCTCATCATGAGCAATTTCACCTTTTGCCACAATGTTTTTTAAAGACTCCTACAAGTAATGTGTAGAAATGAGTATCTATGGAGTAAAGGGTTAACAAGGGCTTGAAGCCTGGAGGCTCTGATGTGACAGAGCAACATGTCTCTACTGCTTCACCGCTTTATCAAACATTCCCTATTTTTAACGACCCTGAAGAAGATGATTTTTGAAAACATTGTGGAAAAAGAAGAAAAAAGCATGAACTAACTAGAATATTTGGGGTTTTTTTTACACTGAGAGAGAGAAATTTGTTTCATCTCATGAAACAAGACTTCTTCCTCAATCTCAGTCATTAAAACTTGGGATTGTGACGTAAGGGGTTAATTCTGAGAATCTCATCCCACTGTCATTTCCTCAATCCTCAGAAAGATACACATGATCCAGGACCCTGCATTTTTTCCACAATGTTTTCCCACATTTTTTTCAAAAGGCTTCTTCTACATGGTCTGTTAACTTTAACCAAATGCCAAAATTTTTAGATCAGTCAAACTTGAAAGCATTTCCATATAACAATCAAAGGTGACCAAAATGTCAAGATATGTCTTCAACAGGCTACAAGACATTGTGGGAAAAGAAGAAAATGCTGCTTACCAGCATTTTTTTCTTTCTCCACAATGTATTCAAAAGCCTTCCTTAGGGTCTTCGAAACTTGGAATTGTGTGGTAAGAAGTTTAAAACCTGAGACTGATAAAGAGTTAAAAACTTGAATAGTTTGGTACACCCTGGACGAAAGCAACAAGCATCTGCTGTAACCCCACCCATCCCAGTTTGTTTACAGAAGACAAGACCAGGGGGATGATTAGTACAGATTTATGGCCAATCCAGGTGGGTTTGAAATCTGTCATCTTACCTTTAATGCCCTTTTTTAATGTCAAGATTGAGTTTCACAATTTTCACTACATTAGATTGACATCAACCTTGTTAACTCTTCACACAATGTCATAACTTGAAAAATTTTTCGAAGGCGGGAGCAACCAACTTCGATAATTATTTCAAGTGTGATTATTAATTGCCTTTGTGTGTTTTACTTTCTGAATGGTGTTTTAAACTTCAATCGACAGTGATTTTGATATATATCGCAGCAAAAGGAGGGGAGTATAGTCAAAAATTTATAAGCACACAGTCATATTACACATGCCAAGGACTAGCCATTATCCAGCTAGATGGCATTCCACAAATACATATCCTTCTAAATTAGGCATTCTGGGTACAGAAGCAGACTTACTTTTCAAAACGGCATCAGCAGACTTACTGCTACTTCAAATATCAAAATCAAATAAATGCCAAGCCAATAAAACACTACCTGGGCCCGTATTCACCAACCATTCTTTAGAATGTTCTTGGTCTTGTTCTCCAGGATTCTCTACATTGGTAAGTAACACAACTTCTGATTGGCTGAACCAAATGGTTCAGCCAATCAGAAGTTGTGTTACTTACAAACTTAGAAAACCTTGGAGAATAAGACTAAGAATATTCTCAAGAATGGTTGGTGAATACGGGCCCTGGTGCCATTCATTCAGCTATGATCAGCTTGCATGTAACCTATGCACTGGTCATTAATCAAAACAGCTCTTACAGGCTTGAGTAATGGCTCATAGATCTAAGCCCTAGATCTACTTTTCCCTAGTATAAGGGATCACTATGTGTCATAGTAGACAGGTTGAATCTTTGAAGAATATGACAAGCAAAGACAATGAAAGATGAGGAACAGCATCCGAATCCATTGTGATGTCATTGCAATTCACAAAGCGACACAAGAGGACTATCTCTGTACAGTAACTTGTACAAAATATGAGAAATTACAGACCTAGTCATATTTCATGTAGCTCTGGAAGCAATTTCATGAACAGAACATTTTACTTGAAAAAAACAAACCTTAAACCATTTTGGGTTAAGGTAATAGACCCCTAGTGGAAAACAGCTATTTCCACTATAATCTTACCGGTACCCTATGGTAACGATTAAAAATGAGTGTTATTGTACTACTTTACCAAGCAACTTCTTCTTTTTTTATCCCTTCTTAAAATCATCATTAATAAATCTAATACCACGAATGTTCTCATTACAAAGGAAGATAATAATTACCTCCCTTTTCAGGAAACCAACAAAAGTATCAACAAATAATTTCTAGTTAGACAAGGAATTTTTGGTTGTTTAACCCATTACCACAGAATCCCAACTTTTGACGCCCCTGAGAAAGAACCCTTTAGAAAACATTGTGGGAAAAGGAGAAAATGCTGGTAACCAGCATTTTCTCCTTTTCCCACAATGTTTTCTACCCTTCACAAAAAAAAATTCAAATTTTTAGTCACTTTTATTTTGTCGTCTGCAAATGCTTTCAATTTGGGAAATCCTAAAATATTGTCGTTTGGTAAAGAGTTAAAATATGTGCAAAAATATCATTTTAGTATAAATCCTTATTTATCAACGTGCAAAAGTATCACTTTAGTACAAGTGCTTATTTATCAACTAACAAGAAATTTTATTCCATGTAGCACTAGAAGATTTAGGGGTCTGTTACCTTAAAATCCTCTGGTGAAGGAGAGTTGGAAGTTGAAAGAGTAAAAATCTCTTTAAAACCTAAAAGGTAAGTGACCATAATTATTATTTTAAGGACAAATAAGCAGTTTCAAAATTTTAGTAGGATTCAAGCCTATAAAATGGTCATACAAAAATTGTATCCGAATTCATGCTGAAATTATCAGAAATCCAATCCACTGAACAAAATAACCATAGCAATTTTAACTCTTTACCAAATGATATGATATTAGATCAGTCCAAATTGGAAGCATTTGCAGACGACAACATAATTGTGACTCAAAATTTAAAATGCAGTTTTGGGAATGGAAGAAAACATTGCAGGAAAAGGAGAAAAAGCTGGTTACTAGCATGTCCTTTTCTCACAATGTTTTCAGTTACCTTCTTTCTGAAGGACGTGAAAACTAGGAACTGTTTGGTAAAGGGTTAAAAGACTTACCCTACAACCACACAATACTCAGTTTTGATGAACCTGAGGATTAAGCATTATTGACAATATTGTGTGAAAAGGAGAAAATGCTAGTAACCAGAATTTTTTCATTGTCCCACAATGTTTTTTACCCTTCACAAAACAAATTCCAAATTTTCAGTCACTTTTATTTTGTCGTCTGCAAATGCTTAAAGATTTGGACAGAGCAAAAATTTGTCTTTTGATAATGAGTTAAACTCTACTACATTATATCAATTCCAGCAGCTACTGTCTTGTCTCTTCCTGGTTCCAGCACTGGGTTTAGAACTCCGCAGTGCCTTGCCAAAGAACACTTCAATTTTCACTTGCTCTGCATGTGGGGATTGAACCTAAGATTACTAAACAAATCCAAGCTTTATCTAAGGAGCCATCCAGGAGTCCCCTACCTCCTTGTAAAATTTCCTAACACTTTAGTAATAGTAGATATTTCACTATTACTAAAGTAAACAATTATAAACAATTGTTTTATATATATGTATGATGTTTTGCATTGTATATTATGTAGAGAGTGGAAATAAAGTTTAAAAAAAAAAAAACTTTATACCAAACAATTAAAAAAAAAATTTCCTAACACTTTATTGAGTTGAAAACTGAAGAATAGAAAAGGGAAATGGATGCATTATTTATGAAACACTGACATTGTTTGTGGTTTGGCCTTGTTGTCAATAGCATTTTAGACATGCATTGCTGCATCCTGCCTGCACTTCCAACCCTTGAACCCCTTAACTCTTTACCACACACTCCCAACTTTTATCGACCCTGGGAAAAAAGCCTTTTGAAAACGTTGTAGGAAAAGGAGAAAATGCTGGTAACCAGCATTTTCTCCTTTTCCCACAATGTTTTCTACCCTTAACAAACCAAATCTTAATTTTTCAGTCACTTTTAATTTGTCGTCTGCAAATGCTTTCAATTTGGACTAGTCTATAATTCTGTCGTTTGGTAAAGACTTAAACCACTCAATAACCCAAAGGCAATGTAAATTTGGCATTCAAATTACCCAAAATACTTCAGTCTCAGCTAAAATTTTAAGGGTGACTATACATAAAATCAAACAGTGTAGACTGAACATCAGTTTCCACAAAGTAAGGATTTGAAATTAGGCCTCAAATCTTTGACACCTTCACCCATAAGCAGCAAGAATGCTAGATACTCCAAAAGGCAAAATCTTCAGACTTTGTTAGACAACACAATTTTAGACGAAAAATAAATGTTGCTCAAAATTTGTCTTTGAAAGGTTTGAAAACAATGTTGGAAAAGGAGAAAATGCTGGTTTCCAGCATTTTCTCCTTTTTCAACAATGTTTTCTAAAGCCTTTCTAAATACTTAGGGTCATTAGAACTCAAGTTGTGTGGTATAGAGTTACAATGGCAAAAAAGGCCATAGGTAAAAATTTTATAGCATGTCATTTACACTGCATGGTGAAGTGAAAAAAGAAATTCAAATCCTTTTCTTGAAATATAAAAGGTGACTGCGTGCATTCTCATCTTGATCTGCACCCAGCACATATCCATGAAGCTTTGCTCCAGTTATCAAGTCTTTCGGAAAGTATGTTGAAATTTTACGACTTGTCAAAACAGTGTACTGGTATGAGGAACAAAACAAATTCTATGTCTTTTATTTTGGACATAAAAGTGACAAGTCAATAAACACAGTGGTGTTCCAAATGATGACAAACCTCAATAGCTCGGGTCAACAACATAGCTGAAATAGGAAACTGCCCACACACAATGAATTGAAGTTTCAACTGAAATTAATGATCCCATGTTTTTATGACTTTAAGACAGAAAGATGTTGAGAACATTGCGGGAAGAAGAGGAGGTAGATGTTACTACTGTTTTCTGGTCATTTAACTTTTTTACCTAAGCAAGCGTAATTAATGCAGGTTGATCTGGGTCAATATATTTTGCAAATCCATTAAGTGCAATTTTCACAGAAGCATATGGCTTATCCCTTTCCCAAATGACAAATTTTGGACTCTTCCAAACAGAAAGAGTTTGCAGACTACAATTTTTTAATTTGGAGAAAATGGCAGATAGTTCTCAAAAGGGTAGAAAACACTGTGGGAAAAGGAGGAATTGCTCGTTAAGAGCAATTTCTCCTTTTTCCACAGTGTTTTCAAAAGACTTTTACTGCAGACACGTAAAAACAGGGCTTGTTCCAGGGAAACAATATATAGATCTTTATGGGTATATATTATTATATATAGCTATAAATTATACATGAAATATCATAACAAAGTGCATGGTATTGCATGTACTTTTAGTTGAGGAAAACAAAACTCTACATTACCGGCACTCATTTTTTATAACCGCCAAAATATAATAACTTTATTATCATATAATCATATTTTGAGTCATCTGATTTCAATTTTCCATATGTCAATATCAACAAAAACCCGAGCAAGTCAAGGACAAACCAAAACCCAATCAATAAATAATTGCTCCTACTTTTCACCTGGTCTTCTGCACTTCATTGGAGACTCTTGGCATTTAAACCATTACCACACTATGCCGACTTTTAACAACCCTGAGTAAGAAGTCTTTTGAAAACATTGTAGGAAAAGCAGAAAATGCTGGTAACCAGCATTTTCTCCTTTTCCCACAATGTTTCTGTAACCCTTCCCGAGACAAGTTTCAATTTTTGAGCCATACTTAAAAGCAGGTTGTTGCCTGTAAATGCTTTCAATTTGGACTTGGGTAACAATTTTGTCGTTTGATAAAGAGTTAATAACTCTTTGCCAAAACAAAAATAAAACACTTTCGATTTGTTCCAATTGAAAGTATTTGCAGACAAAAAATCTAATATAGCTCAAAATGATGGAATTTGTCTTTGATAGGGATGAAAACATTTTGAGAAAAGTAACAAAAGGATAAGTGCTATGCTTTTTCTACCACGCTCTACAATTTCTACGCAAAATCTGCAGAAGTTGATGTTGAAATATTGTAGTAAAATATGGACATTCAACATGGAGAAAAAGTCTTGCAAACAATTTCTCCTTTCCCTACAATGATTTCTCCTCTATCAGAAACCTTAACCCATTACCACACAATCCCTACTTTTGACGACCCTGCCAAAGAAGCCTTTAGAAAACATTGAGGGACAAGGAGAAAATGCTGGTAACCAACATTTTCTCCTTTTCCCACAATGTTTTCTTACCTTCACAAAGCAAATTTCAAAATTTCAGTCACGTTTATTTTGTCGTCTGCAAATGCCTTCGATTTGGACAAGCCGCAAATATTGTCATCTGGTATTGAGTTAAGCTTATTTGTTCTCCATTTTGGATTAGTCATCAGTTGATACTTTTAATTTGGTATTCCAAAGTAAGAAAAGGTTTTGTTGAAAAAAAAAATACAAAAAAAAAATGTTCAGAAAAGCAAAAGGTCGTTCAATAACTCACACCAAATACAGATAATTTGAAATAAATTATCCAATTTTGGAAGAAATAGGTGACACTATAAATTGGGGGTATATCTATTTTACCCTTTAACCCTTTACCACACAATGACAATTTTTGATGACCCTGAGGTAGAAGCCTTTTGAAAACATTGTGGGAAAAGGAGAAAATGCTGGTAACCAGCATTTTCTCCTTTTCCCAAAATGTTCTCAACCACTGCCAAATCAAATTTCAATTTTTGATTCACTTTTAATTTGTTGTCTGCAAATGCTTTCAATTTGGACTAGTCCAAAAGTTGTCTTTTGGTTAAGAGTTAAGAAACATTTACCCACTGCCAAATTTATGTTTTCTTTTTTTAGCAGCAGTCTACATTAACTTATTACCAAATGATAGTATTTTAGGTTTGTCCAAATCGAAAACATTTGCTGGCGACAAAAAAAATTGCCTGAAAATTTGAAATTTGTTTTGTGAAGAGCAGAAAACATTATGGGAAAAGAAGAAAATGCTTCTTTCTCAGGGTCGTCAAAAGTAGGGATTATGTGGTAATGGGTTAAAAAGCTTTACAGACGGACAATAGATTGCTCAGAATGAGTAATTTCAAGTTCTACTACGTTGTTTTCATTATTATATACACATGTATCAAATGTTCATTAATTTTGATAATCAACAAATTACCTAGATATATCTAAATGGTTGTGGTTTTTTTGTTGTAGAACTGGTATCAATATGTGATAAAGCATTGATTCAAAAAGTGAAAATATGTTTCAATCAGAACGTGGTGCAGAAATCTGTTATGTTATGAAATGGTTATTTCTTTATCAAACGACAAAATTTTTGACAAGTCTAAATTCAAAGCATTTGCAGTCACCAAAATAAAAGTGAATCAAAAATAGAAATTTGATTTGGGAAGGGTAGAAAACATTGAGGGAAAAGGACAAAATGCTGGTTACCAGCATTTTCTCCTTTTCCCACAATTTTTTCCAAAGCTTTCTTTCTCAGGGTCATTAAAAGTCGGGATCATGTGCTAAAGGAATTCCACAATGCAAATTGAAATTGGAGAAATTGTAATGATAACAATGTGGCGATGTAAGAACTTTTTCAGTACAAGATGGAATCAACCACAAAATGGATCTTTTGGGAAACACCCAGACAGAAAATGAAAAGGCGGCCAAAACTGTGCAACTTGTCTGAAAGTATTAGTCTGTATCTTTTCTCAGACTTAAAACTATCAAAGTATTCAGAGCTCCAGATAAGAAGGAGTGCTGATATCATAAATTCATTATGTCTTTTCCAAACCTTGTATTGTGGGTACTCATTAGAATTGTCTCAACGAGACAGTTTTAATGAGTACACACAACATAGGGTTTAGTTGAGAATAATTGATATTTTCAACTTTCAACTCAAAATCTCTCCATCTATCTGGAGCTCTAAAAAGTATGATATGAAAGACTTTACTAAAAGCACGATATAACTGTCATCTCCCTTATGTATCAGATGTGGATAAGTGTGCGTGGGAAAAGCAATAAAAAGCTTTATTTTTAATGCAAATAATGTAATGCCGTATATTATGCATTAACCCTGTGCGACATGGCAACTTTCTTAACCCTATACCAAATGACAAATATTATGACTGGTCCGAAATGAAAGGATTTGCAGACAACAATTTAAATGTAACTGAAACGATGATCTTATATTTGGATGGGGAAGAAAACATTGTGGGAAAAGGAGAAAATGCTGGTTACCAGCATTTTCTCCTATTCCAACTGAATCTTTTCAAAATTTAAGCTTTCTTCTACAGGGTCATCAAAAGTCGGGATTGTGTGGTAAAGGGTTACCCAATTGATAATGTATATGAGGATATATTCACAAGTCAAATAATTGGCCAATTACTGATTACGGACATTAGGACATTACATCTGTGGAAATGTTTGCAAATTCAAGATACTTGGTGTATTGTTTGTATAATGTTTCAAAGTCTACGTGACCAGAAAAGTTCATGAATGTCACAACTTTTGTTTTGTACATCCCAAAAATTTCTATTTATAAAGTATTGAAGGAATTCCCTGCAGTGACAAATTCCAAGCGAGTTAAAAAATGGACTTTAGCTTCAGAGAAATAGAAAGCATTGCGAGAAAAGAAGAAAATGCTCAGTTATTAGCATTTTCTTCTTTTTCCACAATGTCTTCAAAAGGCTTATACATCTGGGTTGTTAAAACTGGCATTTGTGTGATAAACAACTCTTTTCTAAGCCACATAAATTTTGGACTTGTCTTAATTTACAGCATTTCCATTCAACAAATTAAATGTCTCATTTTTGAATTTGTAATTGAAAGGATGATAAAACATTTTGGGTAAAAGGAGAAAATGCTGGTTACCATAAATAAACTAAATAAAATAGTTACTTTGCTTTTGTGGCTTAACCCAGCAGCCTGTATTATAAAGAACTTCCCTAATCCTAATAATTACATATCAGACATGTAAGAACTGGGAATGTAGGCTTTACACTTTACCGAACGACAAAATTTAAGACAGGTCCAAATTGAAAGCACTTGCAGATGACAAATGTAACTCACAAATTGAAATTTGTTTCCAGAAGGGTAGGAAACATAGTGCAAAATGGAGAAACTGTTGGTTACCACCATTTTTTCCTCTTTTCCACAATGTTTTCAAAAGACTTCTATCTCAGGGTCATTATTTGAGCTTATAATGTCTAATTTTTCATCTTTATGTGATTTGAATATGGCCCAGTGTAGAAATTTGTTGTCAGGCTTTAACTCATATGGCATACCAAGATGGGAGCCATCAAACCCTCAGCTGTATCTGGTGGATTGATATGCACCAGATCGGTACATGTATACCCCGAAATATGCTGGTTTATCATTCTAAAAATTGTGAAGTTCCTTGTGAAAACGAAAACTTGAGAACTGACACTGGCGGCCCATGCATAAGATCACGTGATTCGCAGTTCAAATGGAAACAAACCTTGAACTGACGAGGTTAGATGTAGGTATGCAATCAACTGAAGCTCAGAAGACACTGGATCTGTGATCAGGAAACCCCGATTCAATCCAATACTTGCAAGCCTAATCACACAAGGAGTTTCCTTGTGCAAGACCCTGCAGTGCATGGCTTTGTTGTGGTGAAACTAACAGAAAACATGAAATAATTGTCATCAACTGTTATATGAGGGAAAAACCAATAAAAGCAGCACATAAATATACCATTAACTCTTTACCACACGACAATATTTTAGACTGGTTCAAATTCAAAGCATTTGCACACGACAAATTACTTGTTTCTCAAATGTCAGATTGCATTTGTTTCTGAAAGGTTAGAAAACATTGTAGCAAAAGGAGAAAATGCTGGTAACCATCATTTTTTCTTTTTCTCACAATGTTTTCGAAAGTCTAGTCTTACAGGGTCGTTATTA
This sequence comes from Tridacna crocea, assembly GCA_943736015.1. Taxonomy (NCBI): domain Eukaryota; kingdom Metazoa; phylum Mollusca; class Bivalvia; order Cardiida; family Cardiidae; genus Tridacna; species Tridacna crocea. The sequence goes on from OX031063.1 coordinate 7,723,909, forward strand.
CTAAGGCTTGTGTGGTAAAGGGTTAAACCACATAAGATATGCATTAAACTTTCAAAGTTAACCCTTATCACACAATCCCAAGTTTTAACTAAGAAACAATTCTTTTGAAAACAATGTAGGAAAAAGAGAAAATACTTACCCCATTAGGAATTTTTATGGTATCTCTAATTGACCCTAAATAGCAGCAATGATGAAGCCGCTTTTCATGTGTATATAATGACACCTTTTGATAGCTTAGAAAACATTGTGGCAAAAGGTGAAATTGCTCGTCACGAGCAATTTCACCTTTTGCCACAATGTTTTCCAAAGGCTCCTACAGGCAATGCATAGCAATGAGTATCTATGGAGTAAAGGGTTAAAATCAGGATTGTGTGATAAAGGGTTAATGTGGTATTACTGAACCTCTTCATTGGTCTTCATGGGTCCTGTGCAGCTCATTGTAGGACTCGTGACCTAGACATCCTGGGCTCGAGCCTCACTGGATCCAATTGGTTTTTCATCGGAGTGTCTTTGGGCTTGATACTTTATTAAAATCCCTAACTTAGTACTGATGAAACCAAGGGAATACATGAATATGCAAGCTGTTGCTGTAATTTGACTAAAAAATGTTGAAAGTGGAGTAAAACACTGTTTAATCAATCAATCACTACATTGGTCTTCCTTATCCAGAGTTCCAGATAGATAGCATTCTAAATCCAATATATCTCTTCAAAACCCTATGTTGTGGGTACTCATTAGAATCATCTCAACGAGACAATTTTATTGAGTACTAATCACATAGGATTTAGTGGAGAATTATTAATATCTTCAATTTTGAAAACAAAATCATTCCTTCTATCTGGAGCTGGGACTGCCACTTATAACGTGAGCGCTGTGTGTGACAACAGCTTTTGTCGCATAAAGCAGAATCCCTGAATCAAAGCTGTAGATACAGGTAGAAATCAATATTGTTGTCTGTACAGTATGTAATATTGAATATGATAGAAAAATGTTTACTTACTTTAATTGAGTCAATTTCCGTTATTCAAGCAAGGAAAATCAAACAGACAGAACCATTATTCACTTAGTATTTTGAAGTACAGTACAAAAAAAAAAACAATAAAACAATCCCACAAAATGTCCAAAAATTTATTGTCCAAATAAAAAGAAAAACACTCACTGAAACTTTGGAGCGAAAAGTTTGTATTCTCATTTCCACATCAATGAGAATCTGCATATCTAAGCCATGCCTCCTCTCTGCTAATCACATGTCAATCAGGGTCACATGACCTGGCAGTATTTGAACTGATTGGCTGAGACTGTGGTAACGGATTAAAGCGTGAAGAATATGAATATTTTACTACTGTAGTAGAAGTGTGCTGCATTGAAATTGGATATCAAGCCTTCAGTAGAGCTTATCGAGTTTTGTATTAAGAGGCCAAGTGTTTTGTACCTGCTATTAAAGAGGAAAATGAATGAAATGAAAAGATAGTGGGATATTGGGAAGGGGGGGGGGGGGCCTGGTTATAATTTCATAGTAAATTTCTACCTATTGAAAGTTCTGTGATAATTACTAATCATAATAATTACAAGGTTTGAAAACCAGATGGTGAGAGAACAATTGTATTCTACAATGCACCCAACAATCTTGGTTCTTTTCAAAGACTTCCAATTTACAGTTCTATATTATTTTCACTTGGAGAATTTGTAATTCTTTTAACCCATGAACAATTAACATCCCAAACAATCCCTGGTTTTTACGGATAGTAGCCTTTTGAAAACACTGTGGGAAAAGGAGAAAATGCTGGTAACCAGCATTTTCTCCTTTTCCCACAATGTTTTCTACCCTATCATAGACAGAAATAATCTTTTCTGCAAGAGTTGAATTTTCGTCTGCAAATGCTTTCAATTTGGTCAAATCCATAAGTTTGTCGTTTGGGAAAGGGTTAATCTGGAGTTTTAACGTCCATGAAAAAGAAGACTTGAAAACAGTATGTGAAAAAGAGAAAATGTTGGTAACTAACATTATCTCCCCATTTCACAATGTTTTATGTCCATGATTGAGGCAATTCTATGAGATATTCACAACTTAAAAAAAAACAAACCTAAAACGAAAGAGTGAAACACTCTGGGAAAAAGAGAAATGGGGATAACCTGCATTTTCTCATTTTCCCGCTATGTTTTCACAAGCTTTCTTTCTCAGGGTCGTTAAAAGTCAGGATTGTATGGTAGAGTTAACTCTTTCCCCAACAATAAAGTTTCTAAAGATGACAATGTACATGTTAAGCAAAAAGTCATTTTGAATTTTGAAAGGGTAGAAACCATTGTGTGAAAAAAAGAAAATGCTGATTTCCTTTTTCCAAAATGTTTTCAAGAGTTACCATTAAAAGTCTGGATTGTGTGGTAAAGGACTGACTTTTTGCCACAAAATCCATAGGACCCTTAACCCTTTACAACAAAATCCTGACTTTTAACACCCCCATGAAAGAAGCCTTTTGAAAACATAATGGGAAAAGGAGAAAATGCTGGTAACCAGCATTTTCTCCTTTTCCCAAAATGTTTTCTTCCCTTCTTAAAACAAATTTTGATTATTTAGTCACATTTATTTTGTCGTCTGCAAATGCTTTTATTTGGACCATTCTAAAATTTTGTCGTTTGGTAAAGGGTCAAGTAGAAAACTTTTGAAAACATTTTGGGAAACAAATTTCATGTTCTGAGTAATATTTAACCTGTCATAATGCAAATACTTTGAATTTGGACCAGTCTAAAATTTTTTGTTTGGTAATATTTAGTTCTTGTTCTCCTTTATGAGATTTTGCTAGCTTTTAAGCTTTTAACATACAATGACGACTTTTAAGAACCCTGAGGAAAAGGCCTTTTGAAAACATTGTGGGAAAAGGAGAAAATGCTGGTAACCAGCATTTTCTCCTTTTCCCACAATATTTTCTACCCTGCTGGAAACAAATTTCAAGTTTTGAAGTATGTTTATTTTGTTGTCTGCAAGTGCTTTCAATTTAGACCAGTGAAAAATTTTATCATTTGGTACAGAGTTACCTTTTCACAGGACAACAAAACTTCAGACTGGTCCAAATTGAGAGCAATAATTCAACTGTAGCTCAAACAACAGTTAAAGTGTAACAAAATAGTGGAAAAGGAGAAAACAATGGTTACCAGGATTTTCTCCTTTCCTCACAGCATTTTTGAAAGGCTTCCTCCCAATGTATCATTTGCAAACTTGGGCTTGATAGGTTCATTGAGTTTTCCCTTTATTTATTGTTCCTGGCAGGCCAACTGGGCAACACCCCATGACACTCAGTCAGTCACGTTGGAGGAATGGTGCAAAATACAGGATATTCTAACATGACATGTGAATTCGGCTCTTTAAACACAGTGCAAGGAAAGCGTGGTAAAATCTGCGACAATCTATGTAGAGTGATGTCATTCTTTATAGAGTGACGTCATTCAATGAGTGGGTTATTCAATGGAACATAATCTTTATCCACGTTTTTACTCAAAAGTTTGAACTTGTTTTCCTTTCTTTAAGAATTGACCATGTTAGAATCGAAATAATCTTCTTTCTGTCGTGGTTTACCACTTCATAAACCATGTGCGTTATGAGGTGCAATGAATAAACCACTGGGGCTATCGCCCTCGTGGATTATTTATTGTGCCTCATAACTCATAACTGTGGTTTATTGAACGATATACCACAATAGGAAGAAGATTATTTCTTAACCCATTTACCACACAATCCCTACTTTTGACGCCCCTGAGAAAGAAGCCTTTTGAAAACACTATGGGAAAAGGAGAAAATGCTGGTAACCAGCATTTTCTCCTTTTCCCACAGTGTTTTCTACCCTTCCCAGAACAAATTTTTATTTTTTAGTCACCTTTATTTTGTCGTCTGCAAATGCTTTCAATTTGGACCAGTCTAAAGTTTTCTCGTGTGGTAAAAAGTTAAAGAACCCATTTGTCACAACGGGCCTGATTCCGTACCTATATCTAAGTTCATAGTTTCCATATGAATTGCTAATCATGTGACCTTATACATCATAGGCAGCACCAATGTCAGTTGTTTTGCAGTGACATAAACTACTTGATGAATTTCTTCATATCTATCTAACTATCTATCTGTCAGTAAAAACTTTAGTCACATTTGATAAATAACATTAAAAAACATATGTACAAACCGTTTGTCAACCGAAATATAGTTAGACATTTTCTTTTTTATCATTTTCAGAATGGTAAACTGGGGTATTTCCGGTGATCAAATATACCATGTAGGTGCATATCAAGCTACCAGATACAGCCAAAGGACTTGATGGCTCCCATCACCTGAGGTATGCTGAATAGATAACCATTTTAAAGTTATGCTTGGTTCTTTAGCAGGCATGGTGTATAGCACATCATAATGTTTATGCGACCTAGCTTTGATGTCTTACTCAAAAGACTATTAGTAATATTTCAGTTGGCCAGCTCTGGAGCTCAAACCCGCACCCTCAGCTGTGCCAAGATTTGTTGCTAATTCAAGTCTCATAATGTTTACCACTCGAGTTTAGTCTTGGTATTCCAGGTGACGCTTACGAAATCTGTTTGGTAAAGGTTTAGAAAATTTGAAATCTGGTGTGAGAATTTGCACTCCTTTATGGGAGTTTGTAACACTTTATGAGAAATTCTAATCCTTTCCATTTTATAGTATAATCTAGAATTTATTATTGTCATACTCTGTTTGCTCCTTATTTCCTGAAACAATTTCTCTTTTAATCAATTTCTCCTTTTGTCACAATGAATTTAATTGGCTGCTCAAAAGTGGAGTCCGCCCAGGTGGGTCAGTGGTGAACGTGTCGGACCCATGATCTGGTGGTTTTGAGTTTGATATCCGGTTGAGGCGAACTTTCTTTCTGGCATATTTTCGCCACTATCCTCTGCTGATGCATGTGAGAAAAGTAGTTGGTGGCTTTGGAAAGAAAGTTGTGTTAGTACTGGTATGAGAAAGCAGGGAAACACATGTGCAACACCAACCTCCATGATAATATGACCTTAGCTGTTAAAGTGGCGTTAAACCCCAATACAACCAACCAACCATCCAAAGTGGAAGTAGTTTAAAGAAAGAAACAAACCCTAATACAACCAACCAACCATCCAAAGTGGAAGTAGTTTAAAGAAAGAAACAAGCCCCAATACAACCAACCAACCATCCAAAGTGGAAGTAGTTTAACCCATTACCACACAATCCCTACTTTTGACGACCCTGAGAAAGACGCCTTTAGAAAACATTGTGGGAGAAGGAGAAAATGCTGGTAACCAGCATTTTCTCCTTTTCCCGCAATGTTTTCTACCCTTCCCAAATCAAATTTCAATTCTTGATTCACATTTAATTTGTCGTCTGCAAATGCTTTCAATTTGGATTTGTTCAAAATATTGTCGTTTGGTAATGAGTTAAAGAAAGAAACAAACCCCAATACAACCAACCAACCATCCAAAGTGGAAGTAGTTTAACCCTTTACCATACGACAAGATTTTAGACCTGTCCTAATTGAAAGCATTTGCTGATGACAGTTTCAGTGTGGTTCATAAGAAATTATTTTTCTTTGAAAGGGAAGAAAACATTGTGGGAAGACGAGAAAATGCTGGTACCCAGCATTTTCTCCTCTTCCCACAATGTTTTCAAAAGCCTTCTCTTTCAGAGGTGTTAAAAGTCGTCATTGTGTGGTAAAGGGTTAAAGAAAGAAACATGTCTTTTTCTCCCTTTTTTCAAGCCAATGACTGCTTTTCCACATCAACCAAAATGTTAGTCAAAAGGTTCGGTCATTTGCCTGGAATGATATCCTGTCTTGATGTCCCTTACATCGCGCTAGGTTTCAAACTCAACAACCCAGGGAATTTTAGCCTTGGGCATAAAGTTTTGCGTTTTTTTTTGTTGTTTTTTTCCCTCTCAGTCCTTAGTCAAAGTGCTATACAGCTTTTTATACCCCCCTAGTTCCCCTCCGCAAAAAAAAAATCATTGAAACAATTAACCCATAACCACATAATCCTTACTTTTGACAACCCAGAGAAAGAGGCCTTTAGAAAGCTTTGTGGGAAAAGGAGAAAATACTGGTTAACCAGCATTTTCTCCTTTTCCCACATGTTTTCTACATACCCTTCAAAAAACAACTTTTAAATTTTCAGTCACCTTTATCTTGTTGTCTGCAAAATTAATGCTCTCGATTTGGAAAAAGGTAAAATTTTGTTGTTTGGTAATGAGTTAAGGTCAAAATAATTCTGCAATTTTAGTGTTGCTCTTGTCAAGAATGCCAACCCTTTACCAAACCTGAGATAGAAGCTTTTTGAAAACATTGTGGGAAAAGGAGAAAATGCTGGTAAACAGCATTTTCTCCTTTTCCCACAATGTTTTCTACCCGGCTGAAAACAAATTTCAATTTTTGAGTTACATTTATTTTGTCATCTGCAAGTGCTTTCAATTTGGACAAACCTAAAATTTTGCCGTTTGATAATGAATTAAGCAGACCATGATCAAAGATCAAGCAGCACATTTTGTGCAGTCTATGTTTGATCCATACTGGCCATAACACAATTTAACCCATTACCACACAATGCCTACTTGTGACGACCCTGAGAGGGAAGCCTAAGGAAAACATTGTGGAAAAAAGAGAAAATGCTGGTAACCAGCATTTTCTCCTTTTCCTACAATGTTTTCTACCCTTCACTAAACAAATTTCAAATTTTCAGTCACTTTTATTTCGTTGTCTGTAAATGATTTTGATTTGGACAAATCTAAAGTTTTGTTATTTGGTAAAGAGTTAAGGCTAAGTTTTTCCTTTTAATTTTACTAATTTTTGATGGAACATAATGCTCATTATGGAGACACAATGATAAAGGGTTGCAAATTATGAAGAACAGACACAAAAGGTGCTTAGAATAATCCAAACAGAAGTTCAACAATGGCAGGAAGTTTTGGCCAGAAGTTCTGGTAAACCTGAAGGGCCTGTGGTTGTTCTGTTTTTGAAATCACTTCCACATTCAAACATAAACTTTAGACATGCCTTTGACTCGTAACTAGCCTCTGGTGCCCCCTCTTTTGCAGGAGACCAAAATTAACTCTTTACCACACAAGAACATTTTAGACCAGTCCAAACTGAAAGTATTTGCAGTTGACAAAATAAATGTGACTGAAAAACTGAAATTTGGTTTTGGAAGGGTAGAAAAATTGTGGGAAATGAAGAAAATGCTGGTTACCATCATTTCCTTCTTTTCCCAAAATGTTTTCAAAAGGCTTCTTTCCAAGGGTTGTTAAAAACTCCGGATTGTGTGGTAAAAAGTTAATGTGATTTTGTGGTATATTTGGATCTAGATCAATTTTGTGTGTAGTTATCATCTGGACAAGGTTTGGTCTAAATATCATTAAGTTGAAGGTCACTGTGACCTTGACCTTTGATGGATTAATCTCAAAATCAAGGAGGATCATCTACAGTCCGAGAAAAGTGTCTGTGCCAAATTTGAAGAACCTAGATCAATTCTGTGTCTAGTTATCATCCGGATAAGGTTTGGTCTATACACATGTATCAACATGTTGACAGTCACTGTGATCTTGACATTTTACCTCAAATCCAAAAGGGATCATCTACACTCCAAGGCGCATGTCTATGCCAAATTTGACAAAAGTAGGTCAATTCTGTGTCTTAGTTATCATCCGGAAAAGGTTTTGTCTATATATCAACATGTTGATGGTCACTGTGACCTTGACCTTTGACCTAAAAATCAATAGGGATCATTTACACTCCAAAACAAATGTCTGTGCCAAATTTGACTTACCTAGGTCAATTCTGTGTTTAGTTATCATCCGGACAACGTTAGCAAAGCAATATACCCCCACTTTGTTGAAGGGCGGCATAATGAGTCTTTAGAAGCTGTTGTTTAGCAAGCCTTTGCAAAGCTTGATAATATGTTTTTGTCTGTTAGTTTCAAGTTTTACCTCAAAAGCCAAACAGATTCTTGTTACCACATAACTTAATATTTTCTTAAAAAAAAAATATCCAAGCTAGCCAGGAATACCCCTTCACAAAATCCAATTCCTAAGCCACTGAGCCATGCAGGCATCCAAAATGGACAAATTTAACTTGGACACAAAAGTGAAAGTCAGTTGTTTGAACAAAGAAATGGAAAGCAAACACTGGGCATGATTTATCTCATGAAAGTCACAAGTATAGCAGTATTCATTTCTTTGAACGCATGCCCGAAGTACTTGTGCAAAGTGGCCCAAAAGTCATTGTTTTGGGTTGGTCAAGTGGAGACCATTTGCAGGCCATAAGAGGCCGTTTGATTGACAGCTAATTAATTATTCGGAGATATCAGAAACATTCCGCTCTGCTGCAACTTTGTGCAATTACTGATCCCCCTAACAGTGCCAATGCCATGAAGTAGACTTTTTCCTTCAGCAAAAACAACCCTATTGTTGCACTTTATCAGCTTTAATCCATTACCAAACGACAAAATTTTAGACAAGTCCAAATTGAAAGCAATAGCAGACAACAACATAAATGTAACTCAAAAATTAAAATTTGTTTCCAGCATGGTTACTAAGAAAACATTGTGGGAAAAGGAGAAAATGCTGGTTACAGGCGTTTTCTCCTTTACCCCCAATGTTTTCAAAAAATTTCTATCTCAGGGTCGTAAAAACCAGGGATTGTTTGGTAATTATTGATGTTAAAAGGAAGAGGGAAGACAGGTCTTTAATTAAGTCTTATAAGCAGACATATATATATATATGTATTTTTTTGCATGTGAAAGGATTGTTCTACTACATAATTCAGATGGCTTTACACAAACAAAAATAGCTATGATTGTGATGTGTTATGAATATGCATTAAAACCTTTTCCCAGGATGCTTCTTATTTCATTTTACAGAGGGGTCCCTGTTACTGTGCAATGCCAATCATACTCCAGTGTGAAACCATAGAAGCATAAACTTTATGGTGATTGTCAGTTGAGTGCAATTATAGGTTCCAAAATTCTTTACCAAAGTTTGATTAGAGCCATTGGTCAGTTATTCAGACATTCTTCCTCATTATTTCTTAGCATACTTCAGTCCTTTGGTCATTTTAGGGCATTTGACCCTGTCAGCTTGACCCTCCAAAACTGATGAACTTTGGGCATAATGAATCCCATGACCTTAGTGGGAGTGAATACTGAAATACTCTGGGTCCAGATGGGGAACCAGTGGTCAGTCATTTTTTGGACAATTGTGATGGACCATTAAAGGCACTGTTCATGAAATTAACAATTTTCGTTACTCTTATGATCAATGACGACAACAGTTCAGACATGTATAAACACTTAACTCTTTACCACACAATCCCGACTTTTAACGACCCTGAGAGAGAATCCTTTTGAAAACACTGTGGGAAAAGGAGAAAATGCTGGTAACCAGCATTTTCTCCTTTTCCCACAGTGTTTTCTACCCTTCCCAAACCAGATTTTAATTTTTCAAATACTTTTATTTTATCGTCTGCAAATGCTTTCAATTTGGACCAGTCTAAGTTTTTCTCGTGTGGTAAAGAGTTAAATTGGCTGAAAAAAGGAGAAAATGCAGGTAACCAGCATTTTCTCCTTTTCCCACAGTGTTTTCTACCCTTCCCAAACCAGATTTTAATTTTTCAAGTACTTTTATTTTATCGTCTGCAAATGCTTTCAATTTGGACCAGTCTAAGTTTTTCTCGTGTGGTAAAGAGTTAAATTGGCTGAAAAAAGGAGAAAATGCTGATATAGCCGGCATTTTCTGCTTTTCCCATATTGCTGTCCTTCCTCAATTCACAGACAAATCTTGACACAATTTCAGCAATATTTTCATAGATCTATCATGTGCAAATGCTATCAGGGGCAAAGCTGCAGATGAACACAATAATGTACAATTTTCAAAAATTCAAGAAAATAAATGTGAAACAAAACTAAGCAAATTCATTAAATAGAAAGTAGAAATAATGATTGCATTTCCCGGTTATTTTTTTTTTAAAAACTTAGAGTCTGGGAAATCCCCTCTCCAGTGTGCTTCCCCAATGTTCGGGCTTCGAACCAAGGGTAATTATCCTCAGCATTACTTTTGTGTGCACTCTTTTTTGAGTTATATAATTATACCTCTAGCTTTCGATTTAAATGAGTCTGAATTCGTGTTGTATGGTAACGCTTCAATCTCAACTGGTGGATTTGATATGTATTTATTACATTGGAGTTGTCAAATTCCCTTCCCTAACACATGATGGGAAACATTTAACATCTGTATATAATCATCTGGTTAAAACATAAATTTCACTGTAATTGCATAATGGCTGGAATCATTCACTAATGGCTGGCTATATGCTTTTTCAAACAACAAAATTTTGGCCTTGTTAAAATTGAAAGTATTGGCAGAGGAGAAACTTAAAAGTAGTCTCAGAAAATACTTTTGTAAACCTGTAACTTGACAATGATAACTAAATTAACAATAAAGGCTGACTGTATCTGAACACAGCCAATGACGAAAAAGGTTTCACAACCGGAGCAATAAACAGTGCTTCACTTCCAAGAACTTCTTTAACTTTTTACCAAACAACAATATTTTGGGTTTGTCCAAATCGAAAGCATTTGCAGATGACATTAATAAAAGTGACTGAAAATCTGAAATTTGTTTTGTGAAGGGTAGAAAACATTGTGGGAAAAGGAGAAAATGCTGGTTACCAGCATTTTCTCCTTTTCCCACAGTGTTTTCTAAAGGCTTCTTTTTCCGGGGCATCAAAAGTAGGGATTGTGTTGTAATGGGTTAAGTAACACAATCTCTGATTGGCTAAACCATTTCAATCAGCAACTGTTACTTTCTATTTGTTGATTGGACTATTAGCATGCAATTTAGAATGAAAGAAAATGGCTTTAACTCTTTACCAAACAATCCCTGGTTTTTACCACCCTAAGATATAGGCCTTCTGAAAACATTGTGGGAAAAGGAGAAAATGCTGGTAATCAGCATTTTCTCCTTTTCCCACAATGTTTTCTACCCTGCCGGAAACAAATTTCAATTTTTGAGTTATGTTTATTTTGTCATCTGCTGGTGCTTTCAATTTGCACCAGTCTAAAATTTTGTTGTTTGGGAAAGGGTTAACTATTTACCATACGGGAAAATTTTAGACCAGTCTAAATTGAAAGCATAATAAACTGCAGACTACAAAATACATATAATCAAAGATTGAGATTTGTTTTGGGAAGGGTTGCCAAAAACATTGTGGGAAAAGGAGAAAATGCTGGTTACAAGCATTTTCTCCTTTTCCCACAATGTTTTCTAAAGGCTCCTTTCTCTGGGTCGTCAAAAGTAGGGATTGTTTGGTTAATGAATTAAGCATTAGCAATAAACCATGATTCAGCTCCCAGAGGTTCTTTTAAAGTTCCACCAGAAATGTCTACTATAAACAAAATAAAGAAAGCACATGTACAATAAGATAAACATTTCTTCTTTTAAAATCTATGTTTTCCTTCTGTGTTACTCCTTTTTTTATATTTATGTATTTTTCCCCCCTTTTTTTGTAAACTCCCTAGATTAAAGATGCATCTTACTTGTTTTCTGCCAGTTTTGTAACCGTTTTCATCTTTATCTTATGAAATTATAATCATTCTTGTATGAACTTATAAAATAAGCAAGTAATGTAGATCAATGACAGTATCATGATCTGTCTGCATATTCAATACCACTAATGATGTTTTGCTGAGCTGGGATTCGAATTCAAAATCCCTGGAATACTGAGCAGATGCATCAAAATCTGTGTAATACTGAGCCATACATGTTACAATTACATGTACTAGATACAAGAGATTAGCTAAATTTCAATGGCAGAAAAATACAGTTGGACCTAATGGTAGGAGAATGTTTCATTTCACTTCATGCAGAAGTGGCAATCATGATAAATAATCCATACACAGGCAATTCAACATTATAGCTTAATAGTCTCCAACTCACTTTGATTTTTCTAGCTATACTCATCTAAAATATATGTATGAGCTAGGCTGTGTGAAAAGGAGGCCTAACTCTTTCCCAAACGACAATATTTTAGGTTTGTCTAAATTGAAAGCATTTGCAGACGACAAAATAAAAGTGACTGAAAGTTTTAATTTTTTTTTTTGTGAAGGGTAGAAAACATTGTGGGAAAAGGAGAAAATGCTGGTTACCAGCATTTTCTCCTTTTCCCCACAATGTTTTCAAAAGACTTTTTTCTCAGGGTCATTAAAAGTTGGGATTGTGTGGTAAAGAGTTAATGCATCGGCTAAAAGTATCCACTGAACTTAGCCTGCACAGTTTGCGCAGGCTGACCTGGAAGGAAACTTTTCGCTACTGGTCAACCTTCTGCTTGTCCAAGGACCGGTTTACCACATGATTCAGTAGGTTGTTAGACACACTGGATTATAAAGATCCTTGACCATGATTGTGATGACTGATGCTTGGTATCATGTATCACATAGATGCCTTAACCCATTACCACACAATCCCTACTTTTGACGCCCCTGAGAAAGAAGCCTTTAGAAAAGATTGTGGGAAAAGGAGAAAATGCTGGTAACCAGCATTTTCTCCTTTTCCCACAATGTTTTTCACCCTTCACAAAACAAATTTCAAACTTTCAGTCCAAAATTTTGTCATTTGGTAATGGCTCCATTTTACTAGAGCATGGTTCATAACGTTTTCATAATTTTCTTGGCCAGTAATTTTTGTTGGATTCCTAAATAATTACTCTTTAACTCATTCCAAACAACAAAATCTTAGGCTTGTCCAAATCGAAAGCATTGCAAACAACAAAGTAAAAGTGACTGAAAATTTGTAAGTTGTTTTGTGAAGGGTAAAAAACATTGTGGGAAAATGAGAAAATGCTCAGGTTACCAGCATTTTCTCGTTTTCCCACAGTGTTTTCTAAAGGCTTCTTTCTCAGGGTAGTCAAAAGTAGTGATTGTGTGGTAATGGGTTAATCCTTTACTAAACAATCCAATATTAAAACTGCCCTGGAAAAGGGATTTTCGACAACACTTTGTAAAAAAGAGAAATTGTAGGTATGATAGTTTTCTACCCTTGAAAAAATACATTTCAATTTTTTACTCACATTATTTTGTTGTCTGCAAATGCTTCCATTTCAGGCAAATTCATTTTTTTTTTTCATTTGGTAAAAGTTTAAACTAGGACATGATTTTTTTTTTTTTAATTTTAAATTAAATGAACTAGTAGGACAAAATTTAATTTGATAGCAGAAACAAGAGGACCATGATGGTCCTATATCGCTCACCTGAGTATGTTTGTAACTTATATGGTTTATCAAGGGCAGGCTATTAATTCTTTTCAAATAAGGCATACCCTGGGGTTTGTCACAAAAATATGTTTACAGATTTTCTTCCTTGTCTTTGGCCAGTGGAGCTAAAAGCTGCTGCTTATCATCAATTTTTTTCTTCACAGAGTCTTGTTCCCTTTTTGACTTGTAGTTTAGCCATTACCAGATGACAAAATTTTAGATCGTTCCAAATTGAAACAAATTGCAGACGACATTTTAAAATGTATCTAAAATGAAAAATAAGTGATCTATATGGTAGAAAAGATTGTGAGAAAGGAGAAATTGCTTGTTACAAACAATTTCTCCTTTTTAGATGGAATTGATTTTAAAAATTTCTTTCTATGATTCCATGTGAAATAGTGTGCACCAGGGCACAAAGCCAAAATATGACCCCAAGGGGATAATTTTAATTATTTTTATAAAGGGTCACTAGATGATGCTACATGCAAAATATGAATGCTCTAAGCCTTTATGATTTGTCACAAGTAGATTTTTAAAAGATTTCCTTCTTTGTTTCTATGTAAAATAGGGTGCGCCCGGGCAGAGCCCAAATATGACCGCAGAGGGATAATTCTAGCAATTTTGGTAGAAGATTATCAGATTTTGCTACATAGCAAATATGAATGCTCTAGCCATTACGGTTTGTCAGAAAAAGATTTATTAAAGGTTCCCAGACGAAATAATGACCATGGTTGGCCATGGTCACCAGGGTTTTTGACTGTGAACCATGTTATTTCATGATCAACCATCAATTACCATGAAAATCAATGGTCCAGAACATGGTTGACCATGGTCGTCTATGGTCCTGAACATGGTTGACCGTGGTCGTCCATGGTAGAAAAGAACATCACTTTCACTACTGTGGTTGACCATGGTTGGCCATGGTCCTGAACGTGGCTGACCGTGGTCGTCCATGGTAGAAAAGAACATCACTTTCACTACTGTGGTTGACCATGGTTGGCCATGGCCAATTGCATAAAAATTTAAGCTAACCACGGTAGACCATGGTATTATATTACATTTCAAACAAAAATTGGTCCTGATCAAGGTCAGAAATGTACTTCAACTATCCAATAATGGATGGAAAACCAAGATTTATTTACGATTTGAGCTGCATAATTATATCAAGAAATTAAACATTTTTGATTATTGTGCCATACAGTAGCTCCAAATATTCTCATTTGGTTTTGTCCTTCCATGAGCCATTTCTCATAAATTTTCATATCTAACAAAATTTTCCAAACACTTGACCTCACAGTGTAATATTCAACAGAAGTTGCCATATTCATAACAAAATGAAATAAATGCTTTTAACCCTTTACTCCATAGATACTCATTTCTACGCATTGCTTGTAGGAGCCTCTGGAAAACATTGTGGCAAAAGGTTAAATTGCTTGTCACGAGCAATTTAACCTTTTGCCACAATGTTTTCTACACTATCAAAAGGTGTCATATACACATAAGAAACAGCTTCATCCTTGCTGTTTTTTAGGGTCAATTAGAGATACCATAGACATGCCTTAAGGGGTAAAGGGTTAATTGTGCAACACTGAAACCTAAGCTTTCACAGCCTCAAGAAAAAAGTTTTTTTTTTTTTTAAATAAAGCTGGAAAAGGAGGACATGCTGATAACAGTATTTTCTCCTTGTTCAACAACGTTTTCTACCCTTTGGGTGGAATATTTCCCCAATTCTAGCCACAACATTGAATTTGATACCTTCAAATGCAAAAATTTTCCCAATATTTAGCCATATTTATCATTTTTGAAATAAGTGCTATAGCTTTGGACAAGTCCAACCCCCCCCCCCCCCCCCCTTCATGATTATTTATAGTAAATTGTGGGAAAAGAGAAATTGCTGGAAACTAGCAATTTCTCCATTTTCCCCTACTTTGTACTCTCATTTTGGTGTCCTGAATACTTTTCCATGAACCTTTTCTTTCTAATACAAGTTTAAATTGTTTTTCTAGATCTCCTATTACAAAACTGTTTCTGGGTTGACGACTTGCTCCTTGTTGTGCAGATAATTGTCCCTTGTATCGTAAACCAGTACATCCATGTGTTTCACATCTAAATAAATCTGGATCCTCTGGAAATCTCTGACAGCATACTGAACAATAATCAACAGTTTTAAAGTTTGCATTCCCTGCAAGTGAAAGAACTTTATCATATGTAATTTCCCTAAACTTATTTGAATCTGTACATGAAACTTTTAAAAGGTTCAACAAGTCCTGAATGGCTACACCTGATAAATTGTGCCGTAGAAAGTATGATGCTATACACAGTGCTTCCATTTCAGTTTCTGAATATAGAGATCTGTCTAAATCATTGCAGGACATCTCATTTTCATATTGATCATTATCAGATAGTTCAAAATCACATAATTCAAGGTCAGATTCAGAAGAATCAATTTCAGATTCAGAAGAATCAATTCCATAACTTTCTGTAGACAAGTCACTCTGAGTATCGCTGTCAGAAAATACTGTATCTTGTAGATTGCATGTAAAATTTTCATCTTCAATTTGATTACCAAATTCATATGCATTCTCATTGTTGATGGTATTATCATGATCCTTATCTGACATGGCTGATGAACACTGGCTGCTACTGACAGAAAAAATCTGTCGTGCTGATGAATGTCGCATTGCTGTGCGCTTGGGGACTGGAATAGAGGGATCATCTTCATACTGTTTATAAACTCTTTTCAAAGGACCTAAAAATAAATTTGAAGAACATAATTGAGTTAATGGGTTTAAGTCCCTTTTAATATAATTTAAGTTATATAAGCATCATTGTGACAGCTCACATAATTCTTGAATGTCCTGAGTTTCAGTAGGAAATGGAGAAAATACTGGTTACTAGCATTATCTCTGTAAATGTCCTGAATTTCCTAGGAAATGGAAAAAATACTGGCTACCAACATTATCTCCTTTCCCCACCATGTTTTCAAAAGGTATTTTCCTTGGGAAATTAAAATAGTCAGGATTCTGTGGTAAAGTATTAACCCTTTCCCAAACAACAAAATTTTAGACAGAAAATGTTTGCAAAAAAAAAAATTAAATTTGATGAAATTGGTGGAGAGATCTCTATAAAAGGGTAGATACATGTAACTAGGAAAAGGAGAAAATGATCATTACAAGCAATTTCTCCTTTTCCCACATAATTTTTAAATAGGTTTGTTTGGGAAAGGGATAGTATAGCTACAACAAGGTAAATAAAAAAGTCAATTATAAAACAATCTTTTAAAACAAACCTAAGAGGAAAGGCCTTTAGAAACATTGTGGGAAAATGAGAAAATGCTGGTTACCAGTTTTTTCTCTTGTTTCCCCAGATTGTGTTCCACCCTGTCATAGGGTATTAACAGTGCATTTGTTTCACTGTTGAATTTGTCATTCTGCAGGTGCTTTCAGTCTGAAAATTTTTGAAATGAACATGTCTTCTTTATAAAGGTCAGATCTGAGGCTTTATGTTTTCAAGTATAAAAAGGAGGTTGCTGGTTTGATTCCTGGCTCAGCCAATTTCTTTTCCAGGACTGATGATAGTCACTGCAACAGAATTAATTCCTCTCTAACTGCTCATCACGGTTTCTATGATGCTTATGTTGGAGAGCAGCCAGTGGCTTGGAAAGAATATTTTCAGAGTCCTTGTAAAATTTAACTCTGTGAAAACTTGGATATGTACACTGGCCACCACGATATAACTGAAATAATGTTGAAAACAACAATGAATACCACACAATCCGAGAACAAAAATTAAATACATCATTCCCCCTCCCTCTCTCTTTTCGGGATATTAAAGATAAAACATCAAATCAGTCTAACCTGAAAGAATTGAGAAAAGCGTGGAATTTTTTTTCATATTAAAAATCCACCCTAAGTCAACAAAAATATCTGAAAATCACAACTAAATATGCTACAGATTCTTTCAAAATTTCATGTAATTCTGTGTAGTAAAAAGAAAAATATGTAAAGGAATATTTTGGGGCAAACAAAATTAGATAGACAGATGGCCTATTGACTGACCTATAGCCCTCTTTTCAGTCTGATTGATTGAATAGTGCTTTTTGTTGTTTTCATCATTATTTAAGTCATACCATGGCATGGTGACAGTCCACATATTCATATATTTTCTGGGTTCACAAGTACAAGGGTAAGGCTCTAAGAGTCTTGCCTAAGGAAACTCATGAGAAAAATCCAGTGGATCTGGTGGGACTCAAACCCAAGTTACAATTCCCACACATTACCACTGAGCCACTATGTGCACTGAGCCATACATGTATCTTGATCATTTCAAAATATCATTCCATCTGATTAGAAAACTTAATTTTGAATCAGCAGTAGGTGAGAAAATTTGAGTCCTTAAACCACTAAATGCCTTGAAAATATAGTCAATACATGACATTCTGGCTGATAAGCAAACTTACCAGCAGCTACAAAACTTGGGAATGCAAAAATATCAATTGACTCCCCTAAATAACTTGATACTTACTTTTATTGTGCTTCTTGTTCAAATGAGTGAGTATTCGCTGTTTTGTACTGAGAAAAAGTCCACATATTTTGCACTCGAACCTCTTCTGCTTGTCCACATGATGTGTAAGATAGCAAAAATCTTTTGGAATATCTTCCATTATCCTAGGAAAAAAAGGAAGAAGAGAAAAATAACAGCAAATCTAAAAGCCTTCATGACCACTCTTTATATTAAATCTAAGAGGACTCAAGATTAGAGAAAGATAACAGTTGCAGGTCCTAATCCCGCAAAATATTGCCTATTAATTGAATCCTATATTGTGGGTGCTCTACCAAATCATTGCATCCTTAACCCTTTACCAAACAACAAAGTCTTAGACTGATCCAAATTGAAAGCACTTGCAGACAACAAAATAAATGTAACTCAAAAATTGAAATTTGTTTCCAGCAGGGTAGAACACATTGCAGAAAAAGGAGAAAATACTGGTTACCAGCATTTTCTCCTTTTTCCACAGTGTTTTCAAAAGGCTTCTACCTTATGGTAATAAAAAACAACGAGTGTGTGGTAAAGGGTTACACTGGAGCTCTAGTAAAATTTCTTGACAATTCCAGATTTACATAGACTGCTATCAATTTCATCTATTGAATACTATAGCAACTAGGACATTAATTTTTTTAAAAAGATTAAACACAAATTGTTGAAGAAAGACACATTTCTCTTCTAACATGTGGATTGCAGAGGTATACCATACTGACTTGTGTGTGTGGTAATGCATCTGCTGGGACACTTTTTCTATTACAAGTCTATGGAAACATTTTCGGCACTTAACTCCAAAGTCAATTTCTAATTTGTCCATAAGGATAAATCACTTTTATCCCAGTCCGACGAATCACCGAAATACCACCGAAACACCGAAATACCCTATATTATTTTTTTCCTTTGTTCTGGTTAATATTGAGGTACAATATATTTGTCTTTTTTGTGGTATTTGACCCAAATAATGTTTATAGAAATGAAGTGCTTTTAGTTTAAATCATAATGATGAAACGTGTCATTGAGGTCCGCAGTAAACAATGCACTGAGATAGACGTACTTAGTCCACCTAAATACCTGCACGATGTTGTAAATATTTGTAAATTTAGGGACCCAACCTTTGCAAGATTTATCTCTCTTTCACAAAAAAACACGATTATTCAAAGAAATGGTCACTATAGAGCAGATTAATGTTGAAGAAAAATGTCGTTAGTATACATTGATCATTGATTCACATGCAGAACAATCACCGAAATACTCGCGTGTCAAGTCCTGACACTGAAATGCCTGATCTTTATTACACAAAATACAGACTTGGGAGTTATCAGATGGCAATGTCACCTAAATTTGATTTCTTTGAAATATAAACACCCCACTTGAATGCAAGAGCATTCTATTTGCGAACGAAGTACCTAAATATTAAGCATTGCTTGATGCATCTGTCATAAGAGGCGTGTCGCCTTTGACTAACAATTTCTGCTTTTTTCACAGTGTTTACTGACCAATAGAGTAAGCTGCAGTTATATCTACATTATTATATAGATCTATATTGATATTTGATTTATGGCCAGCAGATGTGGAATTTAGACAAGTCTATAAATTAAGGAAAGGTAACATGTTTATCCAATTCAAATTGGCGTCCAGTTTTCCGGACCACAGTTTTCTTTCTTGATAAGTTAATTTTTAATTTCATTTTCCAAATATCACGAAAGAAAACCATTCTTTTCCATGCATATTTATGGATATAGATCAGACACACTGTAGTAAGAACGAAAACTCCCTGAATCGACGTATTTTACTACGTCGTGTGGGTATTTCGGTGGACAACGTGTATTTCGGTGAACATTCAATAAAGCGGACGTTAATGTTATGTTATTTTGTCATTTTGTTTTAAAGTAATCACCTTTCATCAATCTATAGACATAAGTTTGTGTTATAAACAAAAATAAGACAACTCTTTCGTACTTAAATGTGGAATTTGAACTAATTTTAGAAAAAAAATGGGGTGTTTCGGTGGTATTTCGGTATTTCAGCGATTTGTCGGACCCCTTTTATCCATATATATGTACCATACAAATTGTAACAAATTGGAGAAAGAGGCCATTTGAGAACATTGTAGAAAAGTGAGACAATGATCTTTACTAGCATTATCTCCTTTTTTAAGAACTTTTTCCACACATCAATATTTATTCCATGATTAAAGTAACATTTAATCTTTCACCTGCAAATGCTTTCAAGTTCATTGCTTTTAACTAAAATTTTGTCATCCAGTGAAAGTCTATAATAATTTTTTGATCTGGCTGGATTTAAAACTCCTTCACGACTTCAGGCCTGTCATATTTATTAGCATGTTTGGCAAACATAGTAGCAAACACTACTCAGGTTAACATTTTTTTTTTGTTGGAATAATTACCCTACAACAAAAATGACTATTTCTGATAGAAAAATAAAAGCATTATGTGTTTTGCATTTGCAAATGCCATTATATTTCAATGATATGGCAATTTCCTTATAAATGGATAAAAAAAGATACATTTTATAACATTTGGTCCAGGATTCAGATATTAGTCCTAGATGGAAGTATGCATCAAGCCCTTTTTTTCATGACACAGCATCAAATAAGGGAGAGAGAGTGTAGGTAAGGGCTGAATATCATAAAGAACACACCAGTTGCATCATTTTTTTCATGGAAGACCATATAAGATAGTCAGTTATCTGTCCAGACTGGGTCCGTATCAAATTAACCATTAAAACCCCCCTTAATAATAACATGGGCTATAATTGAAAGAGAACAACTGATTACTGTCATTTTCATATATGATCAACAAAATGAATGTGTAGGCAGTTTTATCAACGATTTACGGATGTTTCGGTAACAGACGAGTTCGGAAACATAAACTTATAGTGTAAATCAATTGGATGTTTCGGTAACAAAGCAATTATATATGTGACATTCTTTACACCCGACGCATGGCTGTATCTTTATCAAACCTTCGCCATTTCAAACCTTAATTTGTAATTTCCATTATGTTTCATAAATAATATTTTTGTTATGTACCCCATTTTATGCTGTATGTATTGACCATGTGGAAATGCCTATTAAGCGAAAAAGGGTAGAGAATGAAAAAATAAAAGGTTGGAACCTATCTATCAGTGGGTGAAAAGTGTAAAAGTAAAAGGTGTGAACAAAACAAAGCCATACTGTACATTAGGTGTAAAGAATCACAGAACATAAATACAATATAATTGCTTTGTTACCAAAACATCCAATGATTTACTCTATAAGTCTTTGTTACCGAACTTGTGTGTTACCGAAACATCTGTCACCCTTATCAACGTGCCTGTCATACTGGTACATAATAGAGTGTAAATCAAGCCCCTTCTTTTTGAAAGGCCTATAGCATCATATCAATTTGAATGGTGTTTTACGACGCTTTCAACAGTATTTCAGTCATATCACGGCGACAGTTCACATATTCATGTTTCCTGGGTTTCACCAGTACTAGGCTAGGCTCTGAAGTGTCTTGCCCAAGGACACTCCTGTGAAAAAAACCCAGTGGAGCCAGCGAGGCTTGAACCTGGGACCTCCAGGTCACAAGTCCTACACTGAGCCACACAGGACCCAGCATCCTATCAAAAGAGAAAAAAAATGTATCAGCAGCCGATCATGGAGAATACATTGTGTATTAAGTTTCATCAACTTTTGTCAAGTATTTGAAAAGAAAACTCCTGATTCACAGACCAACACCCTGTTATTGCTTCAAATTGATGTATAATCATTAATTAGCCCCTTTCCATTGCGTTTCATTTAACCCTTTACCTCATAAGGCATTTCTATGGTATCTCTAATTGACCCTAAATAACAGCAAGGATGAGTATACAACACCTTTTTATAGCATAGAAAACATTGTAGCAAAAGGTGAAATTGCTTGTCACGAGCAATTTCACCTTTTGCCTCCATGTTTTCCAAAGGCTCCTACAAGCAGTGCGTAGAAATGAGTATCTATGGAGTAAAGGGTTAAGGAAAAAAAAAAGGCTGTGGTGGGGAATTATAAGATTTTTAAGAAATAGTGCGATTTTCCGGACTGGGGCGAAAGCAAATGAGGGCGAACTATTTCTGGAGTGAACGGACTCAGTCTGGAATTAATTGGTTTAAATAAAGCTTTTTGCTGGTAATTTACAAATAATGTGGCAAAAAATAAGGGTAACAATTTTGCATAATTACCGGTTTTAGCTAGATGCCTTAACAGGACATTATATAATCAGATCGTGGCGGCAACTTCTGTAGAGGCAGCCATCTTGTCAACACTTCCAAAGGTAGTATTTAACGGCGATCGTCATTGGTCTGTTCAAGTGGCGGTTTCATTCCGTGACCAATTAAAAGAATCGATCAATTGTACGATATCCAATCGGTCTTGATTCTTCCATTCGAAGCGGTTTCAAAGCGCGCGAAATACTTTCCATAGACTCGAAATGGCGAAGAATTACGCAGTAATGAGATGGCTCAACGATAATAACAAAGTGTCGGTGCACAATTTGAAATATGTAGTAACGCCAAAAGAAAATTACAATCCAGGCGATGTAGGCCAGGCTTCTTACCCTGGATATCCGGGTGTCTGGGAATTTAGAATCATCCGTGTTGGTGGTAAGTAGGTCAAGTAGTAAAAGCCCCCCATTTTTTGGTTAGCTCCTTTGTTATGTTCAGTAAATCTATTTACAGTCACCATCGTCGCTCCGGATTGTTAAATGAATAGATCAATTCCATCTTTGTTTCAAATTGGTAAAATAATTTTGTATGATCTGTTCGTTGATCGTACTTAAGGGTGGAAAGAGGACATTTTGACCCAAGAAAATTTCGACCCCAAATTATTGTTGTGCTTACTGTAATGTTACGAACTTTTTTCTTTCACTCGTTGTTATATAACAATTGCTGAGCTGCCTCCAAAGAAGAGGACAGTTGTTAAGCCTAGTTATTTAGATCTAGCAATTGTTTGACCATTTCTGTGGCGGATTTTTGCCAGGACTAGTGTAGCCAATTAAATTTTCTGTTTATTCTGGTGGTGTCTATCTACTACAAACTATATTTTATTTCCTAGCTGACCTTGGTAAACTGTTGTACAACAAATATGGAAATGTTTGTTGAGTCAAAATATTCTACGTTTGTTAGATCTATTATTCTGAGACACTATATGTCCTGTGAATAGAGGTCATAAGAATTGATATGTGGTAACTTCAGGACCAAAATCTAATGACCAACATTTCTTTACTATGCTGATGTTTTATTGATGTGCAATCGAAGATTGTTTCCACCATCTGCTATGAGCCTGTTTCACATAGTTAAGATTTTTTTATTATGCTGAAGATGGCTCCCTAAGCATTTAGAATGTTTTTTTTTTTTCTATTAAGTGATTCCTGTTTAACTTAATGTACCTGGCCAGAGATGGTTTTCAAAATTTGAAGACAAACTACAGAACGGCATAGCTTCGTTTCATTTTCTATGAGATTTTTTTTTAAATTCACAGGAAAGAAAGAGCTGGATACCTGGTTGGAAAGCAATTTCAACAGTCTGATGGTGGATGTAAATGATACAAGCTTCATTGCTAGCAGCCAACATGAAGGTAAGCAGGGTTGTACAAGTTTCATTGCAAGCAGCCAACATGAAGGTAAGCTGGGTTGTTCCTTCATGAAAAAGGCTTGAAGAAAATTGTTTCTAAGGATAATCAAGGTTTTCCTTGGATTTCATAAGGGGTCATTTATGTCTCCTTGACCCTGTTATTAGGGGATCACTTGTTACAGCAGGCGAGTCATTTTTTAAAAAGCAAAATAAATTTTGTGATAAGTTTTATCAACCCTAGACAAAAAAACGTTAGCTGAGACCAAATTCAAAGGGTCTGCCAGCCACAAACTAGATGTAGCAAAAATGGTAATTTCTGTATCTGATCAGGTTAAAATCATTGTGGGAAAAGGAGAAAATGCTGGTTACCAGTATTTCCTCCTTCCACAGTGTTTTCAAAAGCCCCTTTTCACTGGGTTGTAAAAACCAGAGCTTGTTTAGGAAAAGGTTAGAGAAATAAATTCAAACAAGAGTGTTGCAACTTTAAAACACTGTAACAATCATCTCCGAGTATGAGGTACAGCTGCAGGAGAGTACATGCATGAAAGATACATGTTGATCTAGATCTATGCAGTAGAGCTAGATGACTGCATGTGTCTTCCTGGCTTTTGCACACCAGTACTGACACATTTCTTTCTTAAGCCACTGACTACTTCTGTTACATGTATCAGATGTGAAAGGCAATTTTTTCACCATGTGGGAAAAGGGGAATTGCTGCTTACCAGCATTTTCTCCTTTTCTCACAATTTATTCAAAAGGCCTCTTTCCCAAGGGCATTAATTTATATTATAGCAAAAATTTAAAAAAAAAAATGGTCTATGTATATTTCTCTTTTTTTCCTATTGAAAATTATTCTCTTTGACTGAGCAACATCACATAAATATTTTCAAGAACCCTTGATGAGTCCATGTTGTGAGAAAGAGATTGTGGACACGCCAAAACAGAAAGAAGAAAATGACGGTTAGTAAAGTTCTGTGAATATTTTTTTCACACACCTAAACAGACATGCAATGGGATGACCCGATCATCCAATTTCTTTCCACGTGTGGACTACACTGACTGCATTCAAACTAGAGTGTTGCAACTTTAAAACACTGTAACAATCATATCTGAGTGATACATGCATGTGTTTTCCTGGCTTTCTCACACCAGCACTGACACACATTTCTTTCCAAAGCCACTGAGTACTTTTGTTAGGCAATTTTAAGCTCTACTGGCTGAAAGCCAGCAGAGCTTGTCATGGCAGCCGTCCATCTGTCCATCAGTCCGTTTCTTGTTTACGCAATAATGTCTACATTTTTGTGAAACTTGCACAGTTTGTTCATCTCATCAATAGCTTCAGCCCTATAGATTTTAAAAAAAAATCGGACAATCAGTAAGGGAAAAGTAGCCATTTTAAATTGAAAATTTGCATTTCTTGTTTACATGATAGTCTGCATTTGTGGTCAGATATTTGTGAAACTTGCACAGTTTGTATCATCAACAGCTTGAACCCTATTGATTTTGAAAAAATTCAGACAGTCAGTATGGGAAAAGTAGCTATTTTCATGTGAAAATTTGCATTTCTTGTTTACGCAATAGTCTGCATTTGTCGTCAGATTTTCATGAAACTTGCACAGTTTGCCTATATCATCAATTGCTTGAACCCTTTTGATTTTGGACAAAATCTGACAATCAATAAGGCAAAAGTAGCTATTTTAAGTTGATAATTTGCATTTCTTGTTAACGTGATAGTCTGCATCTGTGTTCAGATTTTTGTGAAACTAGCAGTTTATTTATATCATTAATGGGTTGAACCCTTCTACTTTGAAATAAATTTGACAATCAGTAAGGAAAAAGTTGCCATTTCAAGATATAATTTTCTTATATGCATTCATTTTTGCAGTTATTGGAGAATCTGATGGTGAAGGCTATGAAAAGTTGCACTTATATCTTTTACGCAAATATAACCTTTTGAAAATTAGCCTTCTGTAGCTAAACACACAGTTTTAAGTGCTTATCCTCTGAAATGGAATTTACATGATTATGCTTTAAAACTCGTGCTTTCCTTCACACTGAATTTACTGGCCTGTCAATGCCAGTAGAGCGATTCCTTAACTCATTACCAAACAACAATATTTTCGGCTTGTCCAAATTGAAAGTATTTGCAGACGGCAGAATAAAACGGACTGAAAATTTGAAATTTGTTTTGTGAAGGGTAGAAAACATTGTGGGAAAAGGAGAAAATGCTGGTTACCAGCATTTTCTCCTTTTTCCACAATGTTTTCTAAAGGCTTCTTTCTTAGGGGTGTCAAACCTAGGGATTGTGTGGTAATGGGTTAAGGGTCTCTAGTTTCACCTTGTTGGAAAAGGGGAAACTGCTGCTTACCAGCATTTTGTCTTTTTCCCACAATTTTTTCAAAAAGCTGCTTTTCCAGGGGCATCAATTTATATTATAGCAAAAATTAAAAAAAAAAAAATGGTCCATGTATATTTCTTCTTACTTCCTTTTGAAAATTTATTCTCTTTTACTAAGCAAATTGCATAAATATTTTTAAGAACCCTTGATGAGTCCATGTTGTGAGAAAGAGATTGTGGACAAGCCAAAACAGAAAGAAGAAAATGACGGTTAGTAAAATTCTGTGAATATTTTTTACACACCTAAACAGACATGTAAAGCATTGGGATGACCTGATCATCCAATTTCTTTCCACTTGTGGACTGCATTGACTGCACATGAGTACACCATTGATCTGGTGGTACTGCTGGAATGTAAACAAGATGGTGGCCATGTGAGTTTTACTGTTCATCAAGGTACACTACTGTTTAAGTATTGAGATATTTTAGATTTGTCGGACCAACTTACCTCTTGATACAAGAAGGCAAAATTTTATTTCCTGACTCATGATGTGATCCTATTCTTTTAAATTTACGGTAAATAGTTACAAAGCTTATATTTGGTATGAAGGCACAACTCATTTATACACATTTGCTAATACCAAGGTCAAGGTCATCTGCAAAGGTCAAGATCAAATATCAAGGTCAAATTTCTCAAAAAGTGGCCGTTTCAGGGGAATTAGTGTTTCACAAACACATCTTGTTTTTATTGAAAATGACACAACCAATTGGCACAGGTTTTGTCTCGGTAATAATCATGTCATAAACATGGCCTCTACTTTATATAAATTGTCTTTTACAATTTATTCCGTCGTCTTAATTTTTATCTCAGATGACCTATATACAAAATTGAGCTTGTTTTTGAGAAAATGTATTTTGACGAAGTTTCATGAGTATTAGATAGCTCAGAGGAGAAAAGGGAAAATATCACTTGTTAACTTGCTCCATATTTGACTCATACTCGCAAAAGCAGGCCTTGATTATGTTAAAGTTGCTTTTGTAGTAATGGATGGCTGTTTTTCGGCTTGTAAAACAATTAATGTTACTACCCACTTTTTACCCACTCATCCGGCTGCATGACAATCATGGTTAATTCACTTTTCCTCATGTATCTCTTACTTGTAAATACAAATCAACAAGTAGATTTTCTTGACCCTGGTAAGCCCCTTTTGACAGAGTATAGCCCATTTGTATTTTCTTGCCTAAAAGCAGAAGAGAGACCAAAGTTATTTACTTAGCTCTCCAGCATTTAGCTGAGAAATACCTCATGTACATAAGACATAGAGAGAGTATATTTAATCCGCTTTAATGTTATTCATTGCTTACCATTACAGCTGCTCTCCAAAGAAAGGCACAGAAAGATTTTGCAGAGTCCTTGCTGTCAAAAAGAACACTTGAGTTAAAGATGCAAAAAGACTTTACAGATACACACAGAGAGTAAGCGAATACTGTATCATTTTATGTGTAGGTATAAAATTTTATGGAATCCCCCCCCCCCCTTTTTTTTTTTTTTTTTTTGTTTTCTCGTGAAAACAAGATGTGCTTGTGAAAACACCATGCCACCGCAAAAGAACTATTTTTAGATAGTTTTGGAGTAACAAGGAAATCTTAAGTTTTTACTTTAAGTTTTGGACAAACAGAAAGACAGGCGGACAATATGCCCCCAATCTTTCGATGCAGGGGCAAAACAACGGGGGGTTTTCAAAAAGGAGATTTTAGTCTATTATACGCTAAAAAAGTACTATTTCCTGTAGTTCTACACAGCGTAGGCTGTGATTATTTCTCCCCCATATAGTTTAGCACCCAAAATACGATTGTCAACTTCCTTTTTGAATTTGAAATTTAGCTATTTCAAGTTGAAAATTTCCAATTCTTGTTAACAATAGTCTACATTTGTGCTCAGATTTTGGTGAAATTTGCAGTTTATTCTTGTCAATGGCTTCAATTCTGTTGATTTTTAAAAAGAATTAATGTGAGAAAGAGTATTGGAAAAGTAACCTATTCATGTTGAAAATTTCCAACTTTTGTTTACATGTTAAAGTCTGCATTTGTATTCAGATTTTCATGACACTTGCACAGTTTGTTTTTCTCATCAGTAACTTCAATCCTATTGATTTTGAAAAAAAAAAATCAACAAACATATGGAAGAGTAGCCATTTCAAGACGAAAATCACAGCCAGCGTAAACCGATTTAGTCTGCATTTATGATATATTTATGACAATTCCACAGTTTACCATATTTATAGCTTTAACCCTATTGATTTTGAAAATATTCTAACAAACAGTATGGGAAAATTAGCCATTTCAAGTTGAAAATTATACCCAGTAGAGCAAATCAATCCCCTTAGGGACTTCCAAGTTTTATGTCTGGAACAAAAAATTATTTGCAAAACTGATATTCTTGTGATCGGAGACTTGTCAAACCTCCTTGTGTAATCAGGAGCAAAATTTTGATCATTTTCTAGTGGCATCATTGTTTGTTTGGCTGGTATCAACACTTATATCTGTAGGGATCAAAGTTCAAGAATGGGTCCATTTTTACGAACCTTGGCTTCAGGAGGAAAAGGAAACTGTAACAACATCTCAATTATTTCTGTAGATATTTATTTCAAACTTTGACAAGTTCTCTGTTAAAAGAGGAACAATAGGGGCAGGTGGTAACTATCAAAATATTGTATGCTCCTTTTTCAACATAAATTTTCAATGAAAATCAAGCGTTTACCTGAGTGTGATTATCCTACAACCTACATTGAAATAATTCACTGGTAACACATAAGATCTATTTTGCCATAAAAAGTAAGGATTATTTAAATGTACATATTTAAATAAAAGTGTTACTTTACCAAACAGTCCCTAGTTTAAACAACCTGACAAAGCTGTTTGGAAATGTTGGTAACTAGCATTTTCTCCTTTTCACACTGTTTTCTCCTCTACCAATAATCAAAGACAAACTCAAACAATTTGAACAATCTTTAATTTTTGTCTGATTTTTTTTTTTAATTTAAACTAGCCTAAAATTTGTGGCTTGGTAGAGTTAAGTATTTTATCCCTGTGAGATTGCTTTAACACTAATTCCAATCGACAAAGTTATAGACTAGACTAAGTTCGAAGTATCTGCCAATGACAAATTAAATGTACCACAAAAATTGATATCACTCTCTTTGATAGGGTGGAAATTAGTAGGAAAAGAAGAAAATGCAGGCAAGCATTTTCTCCTTTTCCCATATGAATGTTTTTAAAAGCCTCCATTCCTTTCCTGTAAAAACCAGGGATTGTTTGGGAAAAGGTTATCTCTTTTCCACAGAACAAAGTTTTAGCCTTGTCCAAATTGAAAGTCTAAAAAGATGGCAAAAAACATGACTTGAATATCAATATTTTTTATGGAAAGAGAAGAACACCAGGTTGAGGAGAAAATGCAGACTACCAGAATTTTCTCAGTTTCCCATTATGTTTTAATAGCTTTCTGTAAAAGGTTGTCAAAAAGTTGGGATTGTGAGGTAAAAGGATAAACAGGCTTTACTTCAGTTTTCCTAAAATGAACTTGTTACAATATTTTGATTGTTCAGTATTGATAGTTAGCTTCAAGTTGAACCGTTTACAGGGTCCAAAATTTTCCAGTATTCTTACTTGTCCTCCTGCCATTTTGCACTCAGCCTACAATAAGATAAAGAAGGATAATCCACTTGCCCTCGCCAAATTTTTTATGGTGAGGATTAGTGGACAAATGGGATCTTTGGACCCTGATTTGCTTAGTTTCACTCACACACACATTTTCATGTTTTTCAGTTGTGTTTCAATGAAAGAATTCCTAGTCTTGAAGGACGATTTTAGACGACTGAAAAGGAAAGTGGTCAGCCTAGAGTCAGAGCTGATGGCCTCTAATGCCGATAAACGATGCTCAGGCTTCAAGAAAAGTCAAAGTGGGGAATCTAGCTTGGTTGAAGTTACAGAAAAAAGCAGATTGTTACCCTTACCACAAATGGATATACCATGCGAGTCTACCAAGTCCATGGAATCGCCAATAAACAGTCCACCCAAGGTGTTGCAGACATCACCCATATCAGAAACTTTCTACAACAACCATAGCAAGTCATCCCTTCAAGATGCCATTTCACACATGGATGACTTGTATCCAGCTGTGAAAACATTGTTGCTGATGCTTTTCCCCCATGACTACATAAAGACACACTCGATTTCAGGAAAAGCCAGTAATAGCAAACTGGTGGCTAAACCACCATTTGACTCTAGGCTCTTCAGTGTAATGGTTGCGATAATTAAAGACAAGTTTGGGTGTAAAAATAAAGAAATAAATGAAAAGGTGCACTCTGTGCAGAAGTGGATTCTAAAGCAAAAGAAATAACTTAACCCAGTACCAAATGACAAATTTTTAAACAGATCCAAATTGAAAGCATTTGCAGATGACATAATAAATGTGACTTAATTCTTTACCAAACAACTAAATTTTAGACCTGTCCAAATTAAAAGCATTTGCAGACAATTTCAGTGTGGCTCAAGTTATGGAATTTGTCTATAATGGGATAGAAAATATTGTGGGAAAAGGAGAAAATGCTGTTAACCAGCATTTTCTCCTTTTACGACAATGTTTTCGAAAGAGTTCTTCCTTGGGGGTCGTTAAAAGTTGGGACTGTGTAAAGAGTTAAAAACATAAATTCCTTTGGGAATGGGTAGAAAACATTGTGAGAAAAGGAGAAAATGCTGGGAACCATGTTTTCAAAAGGTTTCTTTTTCAGAGTTGTTGAAAGTCCGGATTTTGTGGTTAAGAGTTAACCCTTTCCCAAACAAGCCCTGGCTTTTAGATGTCTTCAGCACAAGTCTATAGAAAACAGTGGTAAAAGGAGAAATTACTCGCAACGAGGAATTTCTCCTTTTCCCACACTGTTTTCTACCGTTTTGGAGATTTGTTTGCCATTTTTATCAAACTTAAATTGTCAAACTCTTTCAGTTTGGAAGAGTCTGAAATTTGTCGTCTGGAAAAGGGTTAGATGCTTGCTGAATTATATAAAATGTTCCTCCATATCTGGAGTTTATTAACTCTACCACACGAGGAAATTTTTAGACTGGTCCAAATGGAAAGCATTTGTAGACAACAAAATAAATGTGACTGAAATAATGAAATTTGGTTTGGTAAGGGTAGAAAACATTGTGGGTAAAGGAGATAATTCTGGTTACCAGCATTTTCTCCTTTTCCCACAATGTTTTCCGAAGCCTTCTTTCTCAAGGTCGTTAAAAGTCGAGATTGTATGGGTAAAGGGTTAACTTCTTGGAAGATTTAAGTGCAGATTTAAGTCTAGTTATCATACTATTAAACCAGTAAATTGTACACCTTTTTTGTCAAATGTAGCTAGTTTTCCCTCAAAGTAACAGCCTCGAGTCCCCAAGGTATAAGTATGACTGCTGTAATAATGACACCTTATGTTAAACCAAAGTGTAGGAGTTGTCGGCACAAAAATCCCAGACAAGGTAACCAACTTAAAATGCTTTCAATTAAGAAACAATGGTCAGATGAGGATGGACTACAATGAACTGCCATGATATTTCATGGTCATATAACAATAGATGGCCATGTTGTATTAAATGGCACCACAGCTTTTGACAGTTCAAGGTCAATCATGGTTACTGCCTCCATAGTTGACCATGAAACAAGTCCATGTTTGGCAGTGGGCTTTGACCATGGTAGTCCATGTTTGGCAGTGGTCTTTGACCTTGGTTGGCAGTGGGCTTTGACCATGGTAGTTCATGTTTGGCAGTGGTCTTTGACCATGGTTGGCAGTGGTCTTTGACCATGGTTGGCAGTGGGCTTTGACCATGGTAGTCCATGTTTGGCAGTGGTCTTTGACCATGGTAGTCCATGGTTGGCAGTGGGCTTTGACCATGGTAGTCCATTGATGAAGACCATGGTTGACCATGGTACTTGACCATGGTCAAAAACCGTGGTGCCATTTAACAAAACATGGTCGACCATGGTTTTCCATGGTTATGTGATCATGAACTATCATGGTATTTCATGGTATTCCATGGTAGTCCATGGTCACCGGACTGCCGTTTTCGTCTGGGTTTCCTTCTTTGTTTCTATGTAAAATAGGGTGTGCCCGGGCAAAGCCCAAATATGACCCAAGGAGAATAATTTTAACAATTTTGGTAAGGGGTCACCCAATAATGCTTCAAACAAAATATGAACACCCTCCGCCTTATGGTTTGCACAAGAAGATTTTTAAAGATGGTAAAATAGGGTGCGCCTGGGCAGAGCCCAAATATGACCGCAGAAGGATAATTTCAACAATTTTGGTAGAAGATCATCAGTTAATGCTACACACTAAATAGGAATGTTCTAGCCATTATGATTTGTCACCAGAAGAAGTTTTAAAGATTCCCTTCTAAATTTCTATGTAAAATAGAGTGCGCCCGGGCAAAGCCCAAATATGACCCCATGGGAATGATTTTCACAATTTTGGTAAGGGGTCACCCAATGATGTTTCAAACAAAATATGAATGCTCCCAACCTTATGTTTTGTCACATGAAGATTTTTAAAGATTTTAAAATAGGGTGCGCCCGGGCAGAGCCCAAATATGACAGCAGAAGAATAATTTTAACAATATTGGTAGAGGATCATCAGATAATGCTACATACCAAATTTGAATGCTCTAGCCATTATGGTTTGTCAGAAGAAGATTTTTTAAAGCTTTCCTTCTTTGTTTCTATGTAAAATAGGGTGCACCCGGGCAAAGCCCAAATATGACCCCAGGGGAAAAATTTTTAATAATTTTGGTAAAGGGTCACCCAATGATGCTTCATACAAAATATGAATGCTCCCGGCCTTATGGTTTGTCACAAGAAGATTTTTAAAGATTTTAAAATAGGGTGCGCCCGGGCAGAGCCCAAATATGACAGCAGAGGAATAGTTTTAACAATTTTGGTAGAGGATCATCAGATAATGCTACATACCAAATATGAATGCTCTAGCCATTATGGTTTGTCAGAAGAAGATTCTTTAAAGCTTTCCTTCTTTGTTTCTATGTAAAATAGGGTGCGCCCGGGCAAAGCCCAAATATGACCCCAGGGGAATAATTTTAACAATTTTAGTAAAGGGTCACCCAATGATGCTTCATACAAAATATGAATGCTCCCGGCCTTATGGTTTGTCACAAGAAGATTTTTAAAGATTTTTTCCATTTTCAGCCATTTTGTTGCCATGGCAACCAGAGTTTTTGTTGGAATTAAATTCTTTTAACAATTTTTGTAGAGCTTCACCCAAGGAACGTTCCTGCCAAGTTTTATCAAGATTGGCCTTCTGGTTTTGGAGGAGAAGATTTTTAAAGAAATTGTTAACGGACGGACGGACAGATGGACGGACGGACGGACGGACAGACGGACGGATGGACGGACGCCGGACGATGACCGGTCACAATAGCTCCCCCTGAGCTAAAAAAGGGTTCAAAATAAAGCTGACAAGATCCAGTTGCCAGCAACTGCCAGCTTGGCAAAGTCCTCCAACTGACATAAATTACTTTATTATTTGAAGTGAGTTTGACTTGATACTTCAAAGTTCCGTTCCGACAAGCAAGAAATACTGTAAAAATGAAGATCTAAGTGGAATGACTCAAAATCTGTGCTAGGTAGAGTTATTGTTCTTGCACACTGTACTCGGTAATATTGCAACAAACATGCATACAAAGTTTGAATTCATTCTGACTTGAGATGACAAAGTTATATTCTGGGCAGGCAAGCACTGTGCTATAATTTAAATGACATTCGAAGGGAAATACCGTGTTTTGGTGGGTATAACACGCACATTTTTTCAGCTCTGAATAATTTCAAACTGGGGACTGCGTGTTATACACTACAATAGGCAAAATCATGTTTTTCTCCTCCTTGAAAGTCGGTCGTATACTACCTTCAGTCTGAAGGTGTCTGCTCCGATGCTAATTTTTTGACTGGTCTTCGCAGACCTGCGAAGACCAGTCAAAAAATTAGCATCGGAGCAGACACCTTCAGACTGAAGGTAGTCGTATACCTGTTCAAAGTGGGTGGGGGGGGGGCGGGGCGTAGGTACAAAACGGCAAAGTCTCTCGCCACAGCCTTAACTTTCGTCATCATCCCATTTCAACTTTTACCGATTTAAATAAAAAAACATTATGTTTTAATTTTGTTAAAATGTACTTGTACATTCTTAATTTGTGGATTAGGATTCGTAATTTCCCGATTCTATCAGCCATTTTGGCAATGACGAACGTACCCGGAATGATAAATATTGATTTACTGTTATCGTCTGATTCGTCTCATATTTTTTTATTCTTTGTTAATAGCTAAAGTTGAACAATTATTAAAGAGTAAAATAATGATTCAGAAAGAAATGAATGATTTAAAAATATAAATATATTTATCGCTACTTTTTACAAAAACCGTGATTTACATCATATAGATCTATGTTTATTTCACACCTGTCACATTTGTCGATGGAGGTGAGAAAATAGGAGATTAACTACGATATGGTCGTCAGTTCAATGTGTGAATTTGCAACATGTCATAAGCTGGCATGTTTTTATAATCCCCCGAGTACACATCAAATAATTACCATTTCCGCTTTGATTAAAAATGGTTATTTCCCTTTGATAAAGTATCGCCATTTACAATTTTTCAAGATAGCGTCGTAAGCTTCAGATGTTACGATGTTTTGGTCAATTTTTGATGCGTGTTGTACATCTGAACAACCTTTTTTCCTCGGATCTGATGCTGAAAAAGGCCTGCGTGTTATACATGCCTGCGTGGTATACACAATTTTACGGTAACTCAAAAACAGCATGAGGTAGAATTACAATTCTTATGCACTGCACTTCCAAATATTGCAACAAATAAGCATACCAGATTTCCAGTCATTACTACTTAAAATGACAAAGTTAATGAAAGTTTTGCTCTGGACAAACAAGAAATGCTATAAAAATGAAGGTCAAAGGGGGCATAACTCAAAATTTGTGCTAGGAAGAGTTATGGTTCTTGTGCACTGCACTCTAATTTTTCACAAACATGCATACCAAATTTGAAGATGTTCAAGCTGGAGATGAAAAAGTCATATAACAAAGTTATGCTCCAAACAAAGCACTATTCTAAAGAACTTTCTAATTCAAGGGCCAATAACTCAAGTCAATCTGGTCCGATTTGACCCATTATGAAACTAATCTGTGATCTTTTAGTCATGTACATTTTGACCATAACTGTTTGGTGCTGATTGGTTGATGTTTGTAGATGCTAGAGTGTAAAAAAAAGTCAAATACAGCAATTTTTCTTATTCAAGGGCAAATAACTCCAATAGCTCTGGTCCAATTAGACCCATAGTCAAACTCATTCAAGATCTTTATGTTCATATATATTTTGATCAAATTGTAGATCCTAGAGTATAAACAAAGTCAAACAAGAGCGGCAAATTGTCGCAAGATACGCCCGTCTTACCCCAAGTTGTAAAGCTGGGGCATGCACCAGACAAAATTCAAGTATGAAAAACAACAAAGGGCAATAACTCAAAAATTAAGCAAGCAAGAGTTGTGATTTCGGTGCACTGCACTCCCCCTTGATGAGATCTATCCACCAATGAAATTTCATAACCCTAGCTAGTATAGTTTTAGAGATATGCTTCGGACAAAAATCAAGTATGAAAAACGACAAAGGGCAATAACTCAAAAATTAAGCAAGCAAGAGTTATGATTCCTGTGCACTGCACTCCGCCTCGGTGAGATCTATCCACCCATGAAATTTCATAACCCTAGCTAGTATAGTTTTGGAGATATTCACCGGACAAAATTCAAGTATAAAAAATGACAAAGGGCAATAACTGAAAAATTAAGAAAGCAAGAGTTATGATTCTTGTGCACTGCACTCCCCCTCAGTGAGATCTATCCACCCATGAAATTTCATAACCCTAGCTAGTATAGTTTTGGAGATATGCTCCGGACAAAATTCAAGTATGAAAAACAACAAAGGGCAATAACTCAAAAATTAAGCGAGCAAGAGTTGTGATTTGTCTGCACTGCACCCCCCATTCATGAGATCTATCCACCCATGAAATTTCATAACCCTAGGTAGTATAGTATTGGTGATATGCTTCGGACAAAAATCAAGTATGAAAAACGACAAAGGGCAATAACTCAAAAATTAAGCAAGCAAGAGTTATGATTCCTGTGCACTGCACCCAGCCTCGGTGAGATCTATCCACCCATGAAATTTCATAACCCTAGGTAGTATAGTTTTGGAGATATTCACCGGACAAAATTCAAGTATAAAAAACGACAAAGGGCAATAACTCAAAAATTAAGCGAGCAAGAGTTATGATTCTTGTGCACTGCACTCCCCCTCAGTGAGATCTATCCACCCATGAAATTTCATAACCCTAGGTAGTATAGTTTTGGAGATATGCTCCGGACAAAATTCAAGTATGAAAAACAACAAAGGGCAATAACTCAAAAATTAAGCAAGCAAGAGTTATGATTCTTGTGCACTGCACTCCCCCTGAATGAGATCTATCCACCCATGAAATTTCATAACCCTAGCTAGTATAGTTTTGGAGATATGCTCCGGACAAAATTCAAGTATGAAAAACAACAAAGGGCAATAACTCAAAAATTAAGCAAGCAAGAGTTGTGATTCTTGTGCACTGCACTCCCCCTCGATGAGATCTATCCACCCATGAAATTTCATAACCCTAGGTAGTATAGTTTTGGAGATATGCTCCGGACAAAATTCAAGTATGAAAAACAACAAAGGGCAATAACTCAAAAATTAAGCGAGCAAGAGTTATGATTCCTGTGCACTGCACTCCGCCTCGATGAGATCTATCCACCCATGAAATTTCATAACCCTAGCTTGTATAGTTTTGGAGATATGCTCCGGACAAAGAACTGGACGCCGCCCGCCCGCCCGGACGCCCGCCCGCCCGCCCGCCCGCCACGGGTGATCCCATAATACGTCCCGTCTTCGACGGGCGTATAAAAATACTAATTTTTCTAATTCAAGGTCATACCAGTTTTTCTGGTCAAATAAGACCAAGACTCATAATTAAACTCATCCAAGATCTTAGTCATATATATTTTGACCAATTCTGGTGCTGATTGGTTAAATATTGTAGATGCTAGAGTGTAAAAAAAGTCAACTAGTATTTTGTACACAGACCGACATGCACACGGACACACACATGGACACACATGCTGATTCCAGTATACCCCCCAAAACATTTGTTTTGCGGGGGTATAAAACGGGTACTATGTGCAGCTTTGGCCAAAATTTACTGAAATATTTCAGTTCATGAAGTCAAAGTCTTTTATATAAGTATTTAGATTTGATAACTGAAATGTTATTTTTTATGCAAAAGGTAAAATTTAACAAATCTATTTTGGCTAAGTTATTTTGTACTGTCTGTATTAAAGTTCAACACTGTTTGACAGTATAGGTCATGTCACAGCCATCGTTACACCTGGTTTCATCACATTGGTACTGACACAACTTCCTGTTCAAACCACTGACTACTTTTTTCATTTACATCAGAAGTGAGAGGCAAAAATTTGCTAAAGAGAAACTTTCTTTCAACCTGCTATCACACCAGTGATAATACCTGAGGTCACAAGTTTTTTTTTGACTAAGGAATCAAATCTAAAGAAGTGATATAAATGAATGTTCCTTGAAAAAGTCTTAAGTCAAAAGTCGTAGGATAGAAAACATCATGCTGGTCACCATTAGTTTCTTATTTTCCCTCAATGCTTGCAAAGGCTTCTAGTTCAGAGTCATTCAAAGTTGGGATTGTGTGGTAAAGGGTTCAAAGATGGGATACGGATCAGTAAAGAATTAAAATGTAGTTTTCTCAAATTTTTACAATATAACATTGAAATTGATATCTAAACAAATTTATTTCTATTATCCAAAGTATCTGATTTCAGAAATCTAGGTAATATATACTTTGAGATCCATAAACATATGCTTCATCAACAAAAATTTACAAAATACCTACAGCAAAAAGAGGATTAAATTTTATCAAATGATGTATCATTTTATTTTGATACTGAGGGTTCAGCTTCACTTTTGTTGTTTAACAAAATAAACCTATTTATTTTGCAAGAAAACCCATGTCATGTCAATTGTTGATCAACAGTTTTCCTTCAAAGCATTTGGACATCCTTTTGTGTTATTGTCAGCTATGTTTGGAGGGATTTCACAATAGTGTTTCCCTGTCACAAGTGAGTCTATTATTTCACATTTTGATATATTACTAGACTGGTGTTGATTCACAAGTTGGTGAATTATAATGTGTAACAGTCACAGACGGCCAGATGTTGAACGGGGTCCTTATAGAATTGAAACCATATCAACCTGGTTCCACAACTATACACCTGCATCCCAACCCATGTCAATTCTTGATGGAATTGGGGAGGAGGGGGGAGGGGGGGGGGGGAGGGCAGGCAATGGGCAATGATGATACAGCAGAGAAAAACTTCTGCTCAAGTTCAAAATTTTTTAATAGATTTCTGTTCTGTATTGGTATCGGAATTGACCCAGTTCCAACCACAATGACCCGCATCGACCTACTTTAACCCAGAGCATAAAACCGCATCGACCCCTACCTACCCGCAATATCCCCTTTCATCTACCTGTGGGCAACTTTACAATCCGCATACAAAAAATGCATTTCTTTGCTGCCAGTATAAATTACCCTTGATTACTGGGCTAATCCGGCTCATTTTAACCCGCATCAAATCCGATTCTTAACTGTGCCATATGTCCAGTAGCATAAACGTTTTGATAGGCTCCGTGAAACATATCTGCAGCACTGACAAATTTAAAAACCTCTGTCTAATATGAAAAATTAGCATGAATTTAAGTTGAAATATTCCGAATCATGGGAAAACACTTTGACACACATATTCACTATTACTATAAGCAATTTGTACTTTGTTAAAAATGTCACAGGGGTATACTGCAAGATAGAATAGGCATTTCTGCAGGCCTAAATTCAACAATATTAATAAATCTACCAAAAGTCTTGAAACAATTAGCAGACAATAAATAAACTGTGGTACAAATAATGATACTCTCTTCGAAAGGATAGAAAACATTGTGTGAAAAAGAGAAAATGCTGGTTACCATTTTCCCATCAAGTTTTCAAGAGCTTTCATTGACAAGGTCTTTCAAACCTGGTGTAATGGCAAAGAATGAGAGATAAATTCAAGAGTTAATGACGAATAAAATTTTTTGGAAATTTGGACAAGGAAGTTTTTTGTTTTCAGACTGTTCAATTTTTCTTTTGTCTTAAAACGGTCACGCTTGGCTACATGACAAGAGCCCAAACAAACACAATCTTAAGTATGTCAAGCTTTATTACAGTCATGAAAAGTCAAGAAACTTTTCCTCTGTAATCTTGAGGTTGTCTGATTAAAGAAATCATACTAATTATAAGTCACTGTTATTTATAGGCAGTTAAATCTGCGATTGGTGGGTGTAATTTTCATGTGTGTGTAGTTTACATGGACATAATTATAGCGCTCCTGAGCTGTTCTTGCCATTTCCCATCGGACAATGGCCAAAAAACTTTCAATACAATGATTGCTGATTGTGATCTATATTATCTTTTTTCTCGCTGTAGAAGAAAGTTGCACAATTTCCAAAGAACAAATTCTAGACCATTTCCAAATGAAATTGGCTAAGGATTGTAAGATTGAGGGTTAAATTCAGCTCAAATGATGGAATTCATCAAATGATGGAACTTTTAATGACCCTAAGAAAGCAGTCTTTTAAAAAACATTATGGGAAAAGAAAAAAGAAAAAGCCTCTCACAGTGTTTTCTACTCTATCAAAAGGTTATTCCATCTGTTCAGTAATATTGGAATTGTTGTCTGAAAATGCATACAATTTGGGTAAGTCTAATATTTTATTGTGTGGTTAAGGGTTAAATGTTGTCTGCCATTATGCTTTCAGTCGAGACAAGTCTAAAATTTTGTTGTTTGTTGGAGAGTTAAGGTATAATCTACATAATGCATTTATTTACAGCAAGTCACTGCCTGATGTGGATCCACTGACCAGCTACTGTTCACAATATAAAGTGCAGAAGTTCGACAAAGAGAACATTTTACAATAGAACACAAACGACAAAAGCATCATATTTTATATTCATTTGTAATCCAATGTTGTTAACCATTTTCAGAATGTCAAAATTATATGCTAGTCAAAACTGAATGCACTTACTACAAGACAAAATAAATATGGCAAAAATGACAGGTTATGGTGTTAAAAGAATTGAAATTATAGAAGTAAAAGGAGAAAATAGTGGTTAGCAGCATTTCCTCTTTTTCCTAGGATGTCTTTAAAAGCCTTAAATTCCTTTGTGGGTCAATAGAACACAGGACTGTATGTATAGGGCTTACCCCTTTACCAAATGACAAAATTTTAGACTGGTCCAAATTGAGAGCATTTGCAGACGACAAAATAAACAAAACTCAAAAATTGAAAATTGTTTATGGCAAAGTAGAAAACATTGTGGGAAAAGGAGAAAATGCAGGTTACCAGCATTTTATCTGTTTTTCACAATGTTTTCAAAAACTTTTTCTCAGTCATTAAAAGTTGGGATTGTGTGGTAAAAGGTTAAATGATAATAAACAGAGACACACCAATGCCAGTTGACTTACTGTCTTGGACAGTTAATATTTCAGCCATATTGAGGGTAAGCTGATTTAAGCAGGATCATTTGTACAATATTTTTTGCTTCCTTTCATGGTGTGACCAACTTAATGACGGGTTGTCATCCAAGTGCGTGACAATCCTGGCACTTTTCTCATCGGCCAAGTGTCCAAAACCTGTAATTACCTACTGTCCCTCTCTTCATCTGGCATGCGATGTCTCCAGTCACTTAATTGTTCGGACATAATTCATCATACTGAGAGTGAGTGACCAATAATTAGACTCCCTAATCAATTACCTCCCTTTTTATTTTGTAATTTCATTTGCATTAAAGGGTTTGTATTGAACTCAATGCTGAATAATTTAAATTGGTAAATACAGACAGGATGGTTATTCTTTTTAAAAAGGAAAACCATTTTTACTTTCACAAAAAAAAAATCATGTGCCATGCTCTGGTAAAAGTAGATTTAACGCTTCACTGACTGTGATACCATTTATTATAATTGCAAGTCATTACTTCAAAGGCATTTAATCCTTTACCACACAATCCCAACTTTTAACGAACCTGAGAAAGTTCAAGCCTTCTGAAAACATTGTTGGAAAAGAAGAAAATGCTGGTAACCAGCATTTTCTCCTTTTCCCACAATGTTTTCTTCCCTTTCCCCTCCTGTGGCTGCAGGAAAGCACTTTTCAGGAAAACTGGACTTTCACAGGTTCAAGCCACAGCCAGGCAATATCATAGAATTCCTCACTGTCCTCGACTGTAACTTTATTCATTTAGCACTGGAAAGGTAAACTACCACACAATCCCAAGTTTTCACTACCTTACCAAAGACAAAGAAGCCTTTTAAAAACTTAGTGGGAAAAGCAGAAAATGCTGGTAACCAGCATTTTCTCCTTTTCCAACTATGTTTTCTTCCTCATTCAGTTAATAACAAATTCCATCATTTGAAGCACATTTTAATTCTCATCTGCAAAAACTTTCAATTCTGACCATGAGTCTAAAATTTTGATCCAGCCAAAAGAATAGTTTTGCTAGAGTTAACCCTTTACCAAACGACAAAATTTTGGATTAGTCCAAATTGAAAGCATTTGCAGACTACAAAATGAGTGTGAATCAGAAATTGAAATTTGATTTGGGAAGGGTAGAAAACACTGTGGGAAAAGGAGAAAATGCTGGTTACCAGCATTTTCTCCTTTTCCCACAATGTTTTCTATAGACTTCTTTCTCAGGGTCGTCAAAAGTCGGGATTGTGTGGTAAAGAGTTAAATGGGTTTCTTTCTAAACAGTTATGACATGTGGAAGGGTGTATGATATATTTGGAGACTTGAATATTCTAAACAATTTTGACACTATTAATCTCCTTAGACTGAGTTATTTAGTTCATTAAGCATCTAAAAGACAAACATTTGGTTCACAGAAGTTCATAAAGTGAGTAAATCATTCTATGTTTTTTCTTTTTTTTTTTTAACTCTTTACCAGACAACAAAATATTAGCCGGGTCCAAATTCAAAGCATTTGCAGACGACAAAATAAATGTGAATCAAACATTGAAATTTGATTTGGGAAGGGCAGAAAACATTGTGGGAAAAGGAAAAAATGCTGGTTACCAGCATTTTTTTCCTTTTCCCACAATGTTTTCAAAATACTTCTTCCTCCATGGTATTTTAAGTCATCATTGTGTGGTAAATGGTTGATGTAGATAATAACACAAAGCCTAAAGTTACCTTTTACCACTCAGTCTTCAGTTTTAGATATTCTGGACTGAACAATGCAACAAAGCTTTAAAAATCATTGTGGGAAAATGAGAAAATGCTACTGACCAGTATTTTCTCCTTTTCCCATAATGTTTTCTAGCGTTTCCCTCAGACAAATCTCACTGTTTCAACTACATCTTTTTTTTTTTTGTCTGCACATGCTTTTTGATTTGGACATGTTCAAAATTCTGTTATGTGGTAAAGAAATAAGTGCATTTTAAAACTTTACACTAAGTGTAGATCAAGATCAGACAAAACATAACATGCAGTCTTATCTTTGACTGCATTGCCTTTTTTTGTTCAGATAACCCATAAAAGAATGAACTTGATGCTGCAATTATTTTGGTCTTAAGTTATCGACATAAAATGTCTGTTGGCTTATTCTAATTTCTAAGGGTGGTTTCTTTGAGATTTTCTAGCGAAATTACTTTTGAAAACATTATGCTGTAAGGACGAGCAACTTCTCCATCTTCACATTTTTATCTAGTGATGTTTTTTAACCTTTTGTGACACAATCTAAAGTTTCAATGGCCAAAAACAGACAGCTTTTGCAAAAACTGTGAAAAAAAAGAAAAATATGCTTTTAATTCAGACTAGTCTGAAATTCTTTCATTGGGTAAAAAGTTAAATATCAAACTATGTTAACAATCCCATTTCCAAAGGCACTTTCCAAAGCTCTTTCAAACAATGACAACTCTCTACTACTACAAGTCTAGGAAAGATATCTTCAAAAACATTGTGGAAAGAGGACAAAATGCTGGAAATGTTCACTGCCCTTTTGCTGGGATATCCTACTGTTTGTACCATATCTAACATGGCTTCTGAAAATTGTTTTTTATTAAAGATGACTTAACAACTTTCTTGTCTAGCTGAATATTTAACCCTTTACAACATAATCCTGACTATTTAGGAACCTGAGAAAAAACCCTTCTGAAAACAAATATGGGCGAAGGAGAAAATGCTGGTAACCAGCATTTTCTCCTTTTCCCACAATGTTTTCTAGCCTTCTCAAAACAATCTTCAATTTTTCAGTCACCTTTATTTTGACTTTACAAATGCTTTTGACCAACATAAGTCTTAATTTTTGTTGTATGGTAAAGAGTTAATTTTACCACAAGACATGTTTATCCTTCATTATACAATTCCTAGTTCTGATAACCCTGAGAAAGAAAACTTCTTAACCCTTTACCCCATGAGGCATTCTTATAGCATCTCTAATTGACCCTAAATAACAGCAAGGATGAAGCCATTTCTTATGTGTATATGACACCTTTTGATAGCATAGAAAACATTGTGACAAAAGGTGAAATTGCTCGCCACGAGCAATTTCACCTTTTGCCATAATGTTTTCCAAAGGCTCCTACAAGCAATGTGTAGGAATGAGTATCTATGGAGTAAAGGGTTAAAGTATTGTAGTATATAAAGAGAAAATATTGGCTCCCAGAATTTACCTTTTCCTACAATGTTTTCTCCCAAATGAATACAAATCCTACCTTAAGAGCTAAAATTTATCTGTAAACTAAAAATTTTTTTTCAATTCAGACCAGTCCTGTTGTGCAGGTATAAAGGGATAATTAAGTTGTGATGAAAGCTATAATAATTGCTAACTTTACTATCATAATGGCACCGCTTTCTTTTTTTGTGTGAGATGTTCATGTTCAGATTATGTCTACAGTCGTTACGATTATTGTTCTACCGTGTGACCTTGGTAAATGCACAATGATTAGGACCGGTATTTTGTATGGTTATGCACCTAGTAAACTGCAGTCATAAACGCACTTCGCTGTAGATGGCTTTTTTTCCCCTCACAGCTTACATTTTTTTTTAAAACAATGTGGCAAAAGAAGCAAAGTAATAAGCATTATTTTTCTCTTTGCCACGTTTTTCACATGAATGAGAACTGAATTAATTTTGTAGTATTTTCACATCTTTTAACTCTTTACCACACACTATCCCGACTTTTAACTTAACCCTGAGAAAGAAGCCTTCTGAAAACATTGAGGGAAAAGGAGAAAATGCTGGAAACCAGCATTTTCTCTTTTTCCCACAATGTTTTCTTCCCTTTCCAAAACAAATTTCAATTTTTCAGCCACTTTCATTTTGTCAATTGCAAATGCTATCATTTAGGACCAGTCTAATATTTTGTTGTTTGGTAAAGAGTTATGTCAGTAAATGACTTCCATGGTTTGTAATACCAGCATATCCTTGAAGTGCTAAATTAATTCAGATGAAGTTGCTTTTGCAGACTGAAAAGATCAAGATCAGACTGCACCATGATTGTCTACCAAACACACTCTCGTATACTTTTTTCAATCTGTACACTGGTCGGGACTGTACGTTTTTCACCATATATAAAGATTTTTCAGTATCGTATCTCTGTTTGAATATCTGCTTCATCAATTATCACACAATGTCTAGTTTTCATGACCCTGTAGAAAATGTTTTTTGAAAACATTCTTTTGAAAGAAGAAAATGCTTCTCACAAGCATTTACTCCACATCCCACAATATTTTATATCCTCCCAAACATGAATCATAATATTATTATCATGCTCTATTCACATCCTTATGATTTTTTGACCTCAAGTAATCTGAATTTATACTAGGCTAAAACTTTCTCATCTG
This sequence comes from Tridacna crocea, assembly GCA_943736015.1. Lineage (NCBI taxonomy): Eukaryota > Metazoa > Mollusca > Bivalvia > Cardiida > Cardiidae > Tridacna > Tridacna crocea. Next base: position 7,768,759 of record OX031063.1, read on the forward strand.
GTACAGAGTTTGAAACGAATTGCAACATGGTTGGCTTTATCTAAATGATTTTTTTTTTTCTTAGTCAAAGAAAAATAATGTTCTAATGTAGGAAAAATTGTGTGATGTCTGATCTTTATCTACACTGTCAGTTACCCGCGATTAGCTCATTACCAAATAACAAAAATTTTAGACTGATCCAAACTGAAAGCACTTGCACACGACAAACATAACTCAAAAATTGACATCTGTTTCCAGCAGGGTAGAAAACAATGTGGGACAAGAGGACCATGATGGTCCTATATCGCTCACCTGAGTATATTTGTAACTTATATGGTTTATCAAGGGCAGGCTATTAATTCTTTTCAAATAAGGCATACCCTGGGGTTTGTCACAAAAATATGTTTACAGATTTTCTTCTTTGTCTTTGGCCAGTGGAGCTAAAAGCTGCTGCTTATCATCAATTTTTCACTTCACAGTGCCTTGTTCCCTTTTTGACTTGTAGTTTAGCCATTACCAGACGACAAAATTTTAGACCGTTCCAAATTGAAACAAAATGCAGACGACATTTTAAAATGTATCTTAAATGAACAATAAGCGATCTATATGGTAGAAAAGATTGTGAGAAAGGAGAAATTGCTTTGTTGACTTTAAAAATTTCCTTCCATGATACCACTTGAAATAGTGTGCACCAGGGCACAGAGCCAAAATATGACCCCATGGGGATAATTTTAATTATTTTTATAAAGGGTCACTAGATGATGCTACATGCAAAATATGAATGCTGTAGCCTTTATGGTTTGTCACAAGTAGATTTTTAAAAGATTTCCTTCTTTGTTTCTATGTAAAATAGGGTGCACCCGGGCAGAGCCCAAATATGACAGCAGAGGGATAATTCTAGCAATTTTGGTAGAAGATTATCAGATTTTGCTACATAGCAAATATGAATGCTCTAGCCATTACGGTTTGTCAGAAAAAGATTTATTAAAGGTTTCCTTCTTTGTTTCTATGTAAAATAGGGTGTGCCCAGGCAAAGCCCAAATATGACCCAAGGGGAATAATTTTAACAATTTTGGTAAGGGGTCACCCAATAATGCTTCAAACAAAATATGAACGCCCTCTGCCTTATGGTTTGTCACAAGAAGATTTTTAAAGAATGTAAAATAGGGTGCACCCGAGCAGAGCCCAAATATGACAGCAGAAGGATAATTTCGACACTTTTGGTAGAAGACCATCAGTTAATGCCACACACTAAATAGGAATGTTCTAGCCATTATGATTTGTCATCAGAAGAAGTTTTAAAGATTTCCTTCTAAGTTTCTATGTAAAATAGAGTGCGCCCGGGCAAAGCCCAAATATGACCCCATGGGAACATTTTAACAATTTTGGTAAGGGGTCACCCAATGATGTTTCAAACAAAATATGAATGCTCCCAACCTTATGTTTTGTCACAAGAAGATTTTTAAAGATTTTAAAATAGGGTGCGCCCGGGCAGAGCCCAAATATGACAGCAGAGGAATAATTTTAACAATTTTGGTAGAGGATCATCAGATAATGCTACATACCAAATATGAATGCTCTAGCCATTATGGTTTGTCAGAAGAAAATTTTTTAAAGCTTTCCTTCTTTGTTTCTATGTAAAATAGGGTGCGCCCGGGCAAAGCCCAAATATGACCCCAGGGGAATAATTTTAACAATTATGGTAAAGGGTCACCCAATGATGCTTCATACAAAATATGAATGCTCCCAGCCTTATGGTTTGTCACAAGAAGATTTTTAAAGATTTTTTCCATTTTCAGCCATTTTGTTGCCATGGCAACCAGAGTTTTTGTTGGAATTAAATTCTTTTAACAATTTTTGTAGAGCTTCACCCAAGGAACGTTCCTGCCAAGTTTTATCAAGATTGACCTTCTGGTTTTGGAGGAGAAGATTTTTAAAGAAATTGTTAACGGACGGACGGACAGATGGACGGCTAGACGGCTAGACGGACGGACGGACGCCGGACAATGACCGGTCACAATAGCTCCCCCTGAGCATGTTGTGCTCAGGTAAGCTAAAAAAGAAAAAAAATGCTGGTAGAAAACATTGTGGGAACAGGAGAAAATGCTGGTTACCAGCATTTTGAGACTCCTTTTCCCACAATGTTTTCAAAAGGCTTCTATCTCAGGATCGTTACAACAACCAGGGATGATTTGCCAAAGGCTTAAATAATCTACCCGGTTGCTTTCGGAATTAAAATGCTCCACTTTGATTATTGTTCTTGTGATAGTTATGACTATTTGGCCATCTTTAATAACTGCGTTCATGAATAATTTGGGTTCTTTATTCCATCAAAAGATGGAACCAAACACCAACGTCAGGGTCATTACAGATGCGCCCACCCTAGATCAATTCTAATTCTGTATCCGCCCTAAGTGGGTAAATCGATACTTGGTCAGTCTGGTCATTGTGGGTCATCAAAAAACAATTCAGCATAGGGCTTTTTATGGTGCCTATCAATTAGATTTCAACAAGGAAAATAAACTGTTATTAAAGTCATATCAATAAAACATTAAAGATCAACAGTGACGCTTAACAAAGTTTTATGAACACACTGAAGTGGAAGGCTTTTGAAAATGTAGTGAGAACGGGAGAAAATTTTTGTAGCTAGATCATAATTTTTTTTCATCTTTTCCACCTTTGTTTTCTATCATTTCAAATACAAATCAAACCATTTCACAGCATTGACTATGTTATCTGCAAATTCACTGTTCTTTGAAGATGATTAATTGATTGATTTGAAGGTGTTTAATGCCGTTTTCAACATTATTTCAGTTATATCACGGCAGTCAGTCCATGCTTTCCTGGAGTTTTGAGCTTTTTACCAGTGTTCCACACAATTTTCTTTCCAAGCCACTGGCTACTTTCCCTCAAAATCATTGTCCAAACAAATGTCAGAGGTGAGAGATGAATGAATCCTGTTGCAATGACTATCATCAATCCTCAGACAGAAATCAAGGCCAGGGATCAAACCTACCAACCCTTGTTCTCAAGTCCTGCATGCCTTTTGAAAACGTTAAGGGAAAAGGAGAAAATGCTGGTAACCAGCATTTTCTCCTTTTCCCTTAATGTTTTTTTACCTATCAAAGACAAATGCCATTATATGAGATGCATTTGAATTGTCGTCTGCAAATGCTTTCAATTTGGACAAGTTTACATTTTTATCATGTGGTAAAGAGTTAAAACATCCCCTCTTTGGCGATGTAATATCTGAAATAGCAAAACCAGGTTACCTGATAAAAAAAGAAAAATGAAGAAAATGTTAATAAATCAATTCGATCAATTTTTGTTCACCTTTTGCCATTGTTCAGGCCTAACTACTCTATCATAAAACATGTGTCCACCTCTCTTTGTGTTTCTCTTGTAAGGTGAAACCACCTTTGTCTAGAGAATGTAAACTGTTTGCAAAAAAAAAGGCAATGAAATTCCGGTAGAATGTTTGTTTTTATATAGATTTTATTGCTGAGTAAGAGCTGCTGTACATAAAAAACTATTCTATATTAATAGCTCCTGTTAGAGCCTTGAATAAAAGAACTGAACCGTGCTCTGTGAAAAGGGGGCTTAACTTTATTACCAAAGGACAACATTTTAGATTGGTCCAAATTGAATTTCTAAGCACTGGCAGACGACAAAATAAAAGTGACTGAAAATTTGAAATTTGTTTTATGAAGAGTAGAAAACATTGTGGGAAAAGAAGAAAATGCTGGTTACCAGCATTTTCTTCTTTTCCCACAATGTTTTCAAAAGGCTTCTTTCTCAGGGTAAAAAAAACCAGGGATTGTTTGGTAAAGGGTTTATACACCTGCAAAAATTAAAGATGGCTAAAATTATAAACACATAATCCTAAATAGGGCTAAAAAAAACATTGTTGGAAAAGGAAACAAGAGGGCCAAGTTGGCCCTGGATCGCTCACCTGAATTTTTGAGATGACCATAGCCTATTTTTTTTTTTTGAGGTATTGAAACATTGGAACCAAATTTATAATTTTGCCTAGCAATTTTCAAAAGGTCACCTGTAAAAGTCATTTCGAAATCTGACCATCAGTTTCAAAAAGAAGAATTTTTAAGAATTCTTCATTTCTGTATAAGAGCAAGTAGCCCCCATCCGCGAGAGCCATGTTTCTTGATGGATCAAAATTTACGAACAAGTTTTGAAAAGGGTCACCCAAGGAACATCTCTCTGAAATAATTTCAAAATCTGACCAGGGGTTTCAGAGAAAGAGAATTTTAAAGAATTTCATCATGTCCATATGGTGCAAGTAGCCCCCATTCACAAGAGCCATGTTTCTTGATGGATCAAAATTATATGTACAGCTTTTGGAAAGGGTCACCCAAGGAACATCTCTGTCAGATTATTTTAAAATCTGACCACGGGTTTCAGAGAAGAAGAATTTTCAAGAATTTCTTCATTTCCATAAAGTGCAAGTAGCCCCCATTCACTAGAGCCATGTTTCTTGGCCAATCAAAATTTTGCGAACAATTTTAGAAAAGGGTCACCCAAGGAACATCTCTGTGAAATTATTTCAAAATCTGTCCAGCCATTTCAGAGAAGAAGAATTTTCAAGAATTTCTTCATTTCTATATAGTGCAAGTAGCCCCCATTCACCAGAGCCATGTTTCTTGACCAATCAAAATTTCGCGAACAATTTTTGAAAAGGGTAACCCAAGGAACAAGTCTGTGAAATTATTTCAAAATCTAACCAGCTGTTTCAGAGAAGAAGAATTTTTAAGAATTTCTTCATTTCTGTATAGTGCAAGAAGCCCCCATTCACCAGAGCCATGTTTCTTTACCAATCAAAATTTCGCGAACAATTTTTTAAAAGGGTCACCCAAGGAACAACTCTGTGAAATTATTTCAAAATCCGACCAGCGGTTTCAGAGAAGAAGAATTTTTAAGAATTCCTTCATTTTTGTATAGTGCAAGAAGCCCCCATTCACCAGAGCCATGTTTCTTGACCAATCAAAATTTCGCGAACAATTTTTTAAAAGGGTCACCAAAGGAACAACTCTGTGAAATTATTTCAAAATCGGACCAGCGGTTTCAGAGAAGAAGAATTTTTAAGAATTCCTTCATTTTTGTATAGTGCAAGAAGCCCCCATTCACCAGAGCCACATTTTTTGACGGATCAAAATTTCACGAACAGTTTTTGAAAAGGGTCACCCAAGGAACATATCTGTGAAATTATTTCAAAATCCGACCAGCGGTTTCAGAGGAGAAGATTTTTAAAGAATTCCTTCATTTCTGTATAGTGCAAGAAGCCCACCCCTGCGAAACAGTTCATGAAGTTCACTAACTTTTCATGAACTAATGCCAAGTTCATGAACATTTGATGAATCTTGTAAAAAATTCATGAAACTTTGTTTTGAGGTGTATAAAGTTCATGAACTTTGCTCGGGGTTCTAGAACCATTCATGAACCACGGTGCAAGTTCTTGAACTAATCAAGTTCATGAATCATTCTGCAGAACATTTAAAAAAGTTCTTGAACAGTTCATGAACCAAATTTCAAGTTCTTGAACTTCTGGTTTGATGAGGTATTATTCAGACTTAATAAAACTAAATTTAATGACACTACCAACTCCGAAAATTTTCAGTCAATAAACTATCATTTAACATTTTCCTCATAAAAGTTTAAGTTAAAGTCACAGGTTCACCTTCTACAGTCTTTATGGTAATAAATCTATACTTAACGTTTAATATATATCAAATTCACAACAAGAGGGCAATAATGACCCTATATTGTTCCATTGGCTATTCTGTGAATAGAGTCAAGATGGCAATTGCTCATTACCACCAATCACCCAAAGCTGTAATACTTCTTTATGAATCAAAAGATCTTCAAAGTATGATATCTAACAGCAACTTAGCGAAGGAAAATCCATGCCAAATAACAGTGAAATCCAACTGGATTTTTTTGAAGTTACACTATATGTCATACAGTGAGAATGCCCCATAAACAGTGTGAGAATGTTTGAAGAAAATTGCTCAAGAAACGAAGATGCTTGAGTGTAAGTCCAAAGTTTGAACTCATCCAAATTGAAAATATCTGAAAAAAATGAATTCTAGTCTGTCACATTTTGAGACATCACAATCCAGAGAACAAATTGATGGAGAACTGTCTGAATCATGGTCAATATCATCCAGCTTTGACAAGATGCCTGGCCTGTCTGCAGTGTCATTTGACATTCTGGACCTATTCTCCTTGTTTGTATTCATATTGTCTCTAACGTTGACAAATTTGAATGGGAACTTGGCAAATCTTCTGCTTCTACATAAACTTGCGTTGTTCCAGGAAATTCTGTGTGCATATGAATATCTCTAGTTGTAGCCATGTCTGAAATGGATAATACATCTTGTTAACAGACAGAATGTATAATTTTCAAAGATTAAAGCGAAATTCAATAGTCTCAACTAAATGGATTGATTGGAAACAAGGATTTTAATGCCATTTTAATCATAATTTAGTCATATGGTAACAGTCCTCTTACCAATGTTTCCTGGATATATACAAGTACAAGAGCTAGAGAGGCCCAGTCCCAATTAATTAAGTGCACCATGAAACAGATTCAACTTTTTTAGGAAGTCTGGCTGCATTACATTTGTTTCTGAACATGAGGTTCATAGGGTAAGTTTTCTTCCCATAATAATCAAGAGAATAGGGCCTCAAGAGCATATTCGATAGGTGAGTGCAACACTATTATAAGTGCCTGTACATTGTACAGACATTTAGAATAGTGTTGCACTCACCTATCGAATAATTTATACAAAGTATTTCTAAATTTTGGCTCTGTGATCTACTTTTTGACCTAAGGTGACTACTATTCAAATTTGTCTTAGCTATCATCTGACCTGCATTCTGATCAACTCCCATGAATACAGAACTGAAAATGTGGCAAAGAAGGTTTTCCAAAATTTGACAGCTGAGCTCAAGTTATGAGGGCTACATTGTAATCCAGGGGTCGAGAATTCAAATCCCACTGTAGTCAACAATCTCTTTGACATTTACCATGGAGGTCAGTGCAACCTAAGTCATTTGTCTTCCATCTCTGGGCTACATAATAGTCAATGCAGGAAAGTAGCCAGTTGCTTGGGAAGATTATTGCTTTAAATACCAGTATAAGAGATGAAAGAAACACATGGATAGGTGAACTGGCTGCCTTGATATGTCTGAAATACTACTGAAAAATGGTGTGAACTACAAAAAAAATAGAGATTGGAAATTCAATTTTTTTCTTTCCACTGCCATGGTTCAAGTTGGAATTAAATTCTTTAAAAAAACTTTTCAAGACCAACTATGGATTGTTATGTGAGGTTAACGTGAAATTGGCCAGATGTTTATGAGGAGATGTTGATGCCACATAGCTGATGACTGACATTGGGCAATCATAAAGGCTAACCTGGAGCACATTGTGCTCAGGTGAGCTGAAAAGACAAAAATTAATGACAGACAACATGCATGGATCCAGGTATCTTTCTCAGGGGTGGGGTCCCTCCAAAAACGCACTCGTTTTATTTTATTATACTTTGATTTCCGGATTTCAGTGGATGTAAATCATTAACAAGAAAAGTCAATGTTTCCATTTCTAACCATGAGGAGGTATCCAAATTTGGAACCTTTTTTTTTTTTTAATTTATGACTGTATTTTACATAAATGCTGAGCAATATCAAACCAGTACCATTTCACGACTCTGATAACCACATTTTTGCCAAAATTCCAGGGAGGGAGGGGGGGAGGTCCGGACCCCCGGTCCCCACTCTGGATCCGCCCATGGACAATGTAGTATCCCATACGCTTTGTTAGACTTAAAATGGCCAGTAGAGCTAAAAACTGAGTCATTAATTGATTAACATCAAATGACAGAGTGATCACAAGCACTTTGTGCAAGCACTTTGTGCTCTGGCGAGTTAAAAGCAAATACATATACTTACCGTGGTCACGAATCTGATGCTGTACAATACTTTGCTTCTGCCTAAACCATCTGCTTCAAACGGAGCAACTGAACACTTTTCTCCCATTGACGGTAACTTCTTCATAACTGGTTGGTAATTTGTTGTGCTGCAGATACAAAAAAAAAATGAAGTGTGGTAAAAGGTTAAAGGGATCAAGTTATAATTATCTATCAAAGCAAAGATTTTAATTTCATATTCAGGGTCATTCAGAAAACTATGTGAAACCCATTGTCTAGTAGAATTTGTATACAACAAGCCCTGCCAGTGATAACAGTGCGCTCGACTATTCCATCCATGTTTCTGGTGTTTTACGCCACTTTCTACAATTTTTCAGTAATTTCATGGCAACAGTTCATTTATTCACGATCCATCAGTTTCTCATTTTTTTTATATGGCCAGAAAATATTACTTGAGATATATTTGGCTGGAAAATATGACAAAGTTATGGACAGTGTAGATCTCGGATCAGAATGTGCGCTGTCCGCAAATACAACTGAAGTCGGTTCAAGCACTTCATGGGTTAAGTTTGATTCGTTGATCCAGAAAATTTGCCAGTCTGAAACTAAAGTTTCTGTATAAATGAGGTTTGACAAATTGTGTTGTCCATTGAACTTCATTTAGCTTACCTTTATCATGGTACTGAACTATATGATTTTTCATATGGCATTTCTGAATGAACCTTCTGAAGCAAAGTGTACATTCAAACTTTTTTTGTTTATTCATTGTAAATCTGCTAACTTCCACATAGATTCCAGATCTGTAAAATAACAAAAAAAACCCTTTTATGACCATATCATTTTAATCATGAAACATATATATCCCTATGTTACCAGTTTTCTTCGATGTAAGAACAAAATCTTGACATACCAATTACAGATTGCATATTCAAATACCTAAGCTATTCTAAATATAATCTTTAGGGAAGATAACTTCAATGTATAAACCTTTGATAAAACTGATAAATTTTATCATGACACAATCCAACAATTGCACATTTCTTGAGAGCTACAAAAACATGACAATGATCAAAACATGTAACATTGGGACAATAGTATTGAACTGCAATGTCAATTGACTTTTCCAGAATTAACAATGAATGTGTACCAGATGACTTTGTGAACACATATTCAAATGAATGAAGCACTAGAACACTTATGTAAACGGTTGAGAAAACTGTGCAGTCAGACCAACTGAGCCACCATACCACATAACTAAATCTCTCCTCAGATTGGGTGCTTAGATTTACAAAAGTTTACAGTGTATGACTGTAATGGGGTTCCCTGTAATGGTTATATTTCCAGTAATGGTGGATGACCTGGGACATAGTATTTTGAAAAAAATGCAGAAACTAGTTACAATATCTTTTTTAGGTGCAATATACTTAAAGAAATATTACTTAACCCATTACCACACCAGAATATTTTATGCTTGTCTAAATCGAAAGCATTTGCAGACAACAAAATAAAAGTGTCCGAAAATTTAAGTGTCTGAAAAATTAAATTAAAATGTGTTTTGTGAAGAGTAGAAAACAGTGTGGGAAAAGGAGAAAATGCTGATTACCATCATTTTCTCCCTTTTCCACAATGTTTTCTGAAAGTTTCTTTCTCAGGATCGTCAAGAGTATGGATTGTGTGGTAATGGGTTAAGGAAATAGAAATAAAGACGAAACGTTCATGGTACGAATTGGGTAAATGTCTAAATTACACACATCATAAAACCTGAATTAGATCTAAGTAAATTTCGAAAACGGCATAAAAGAGCAAGAAAAAATTAAACCAATCTACAATAGGATGGGATCATATAAAGTGAAGCGTCGAATTGAAAATACCTTTAGATATCGTCTGTCCGCGCACGAAACTTTCAAGTTTCCTTTGCTTGTATACGACATCCGGTTGGCAATCTGGTTTCCATCTGTGAAATGTAAAGACCGGTTCCCCGCCGTGGAAATGTTGTACGTAATAATTCAGCTGTGTTTGAGTCCAGATTATTTGTGTAATTTACTGACCAAAAAATGGTTTTACAGTGTCTAAAATAGATTATAATTTTTTTTCATTTTTCGTCACGAGATAAATCTTAGAGCTTACTTGAAGACCGAGATGGATCACATGATCAAATACGCCCTCTAGCCCGGTGCGCTATTTATAGTTACCAATGAAAACTCTCGAAAACTCGACTTTGTAAATTATTCGGCGGAATTTTCCAAACGAACCTACACCAAACTAATGGATGCCGCTTACAAAAATCTCGGTGTATTGGGTCGAGGAAAACAACTGGTCTGTTTGATCTGAATCAGCATTAAGAGATGATGCTTCACCAGGACGACGGACCTACACAAAATACCAAGGGAAATGGTACCCTTCTTGGGTTATAGCAAGTAAGTATTGATACCTAGATCTACTCTCACTCGGTGAGTTAGTTGATGGCTTATGCAATGATTTGATACCCTACAGTACACGTAGCAGTACGCCATTTTGTTTGATTTTGTTAAAAAGGAAATCGGCACTTATCGGTCTATTGTACGTGCGGACGATTTAAAAAGTCTTGCAGCAAAATGTAGAAGATTCATAAATTTCGGTGTTGTAATGAAATTTGGCTCCGGGCTTGTTCGCCCCAAAACCAGTTCGTCCCTAGGCATATTTGCCCTGGCTTGCTCGTCCCACACTTCCTTTTCGATCTTATTGAAAGTACACTGCTACCTGCTTTTTAAAATTACATGTTATTTTACTCATAAGAATACTTTGATAAAACTTCAAGCCTAGATATTTGAGCCTTTCTCTTAGTCGAGTTATATAGAAGATTACCTGTCTGAGTTCAGTACTGTACTGATTTATACAGCCAGGAATTCTGAATATGTCAACTGTCTTATATATTATAACTGAATAAAACTTAAATTTATGTGTCTAAAGTTGTGGCATTCCATATAAAACAGATTAAATGTTTGTTTTGCAGTATAAAATCTCAAATTCTGGAGAACCATAAAATAATTAATCATGTTCATTTTCTTTTTGTGTTTGGTTTTTTTTTTTAGCTCACCTGAGCACAACGTGCTCAGTCTTTTTGCGTTTTTTTTTTTTTTTTAGCTCGCCTGAGCACAACGTGCTCAAGGGGAGCTTTTAGGATCACCCGGTGTCCGTCGTGCGTCGTGGGTTGTCAACAATTCTTCAAACATCAACTCCTCCTAAACCGCTGGGCCAATTTGGACCAAACTTGGCTGGAATGTTCCTTGGGAGGTCCTCTTTGAAAAATTGTTCACAGAATTTGATTCCGTCAAAAACTCTGGTTGCCATGGCAACGAAATGGATTTTATTAGGAAATTCTTTAAAAATCTTCTTCTCTAAAACCATTGGCCAGATTTTAAAATAATTTCACAGAGATGTTCCTTGGGTGACCCTTTCCAAAAAAGTGTTCGCAAAATTTTTATCCGTCAAGAAACATGGCTCTGGGGAATGGGGGCTTCTTGCACTATACAGAAATGAAAAATTTCTTAAAAATTCTTCTTCTCTGAAACCGCTGGTCAGATTTTAAGATAATTTCACAGAGATGTTCCTTAGATGACCCTTTTCAAAAATTGTTCGCGAAATTTTGATCTGTCAAGAAACATGGCTCTGGTGAATGGGGGTTTCTTGCAATATACAGAAAGGAAGAAATTCTTAAAAATTCTTCTTCCCAGAAACCGCTGGCCAGATTCTAAAATAATTTCACAGAGATGTTCCTTGGGTGCCCCTTTTCAAAAAATGTTTGTGAAATTTTGATAGGTCAAGAAAACTGGCTCTGGGGAATGGGGGCTACTTGCGCTATAGGGAAATGAAGAAATTCTTAAAAATTCTTCTGGTCTGGTCAGATTTTGAAATAATTTCACAGAGATGTTCCTTGGGTGACCCTTTTCAAAAAGTGTTAGTGAAATTTTGATTCATCAAGAAACATGGCTTTGGTGAATGGGGGCTACTTGCACTATAGTGCAATGAAGAAATTCTTAAAAATTCTTCTTCTCTGAAACGGCTTGTCAGATTTTGGAAAATTTTCACAGAGATATTCCTTGGGTGACCCTTTTCTAAAATTGTTCGTGAAAGTTTGATTCGTCGAGAAACATTGCTCTGGTGAATGGGGGCTACTTGCACTACATGTACATGGAAATGAAGAAATACTTGAAAATTCTTCTTCTCTGAAACTGCGGGTCAGATTTTGAAAGGACTTTTACAGATGAATTTTTAAAAATTGCTTGTCAAAATGATGATTTTGTTTCCAGTGTTTCAATACCTTCAAAAAAAATAAAAAGGCTATGGTCCTCTCAAAAATTCAGGTGAGTGATCCAGGGCCATTTTGGCCCTCTTGTTTTATCTTTTATGAAATTACTATATTTTTCAGTCATGACAGTAGGAAGTACCTCCATGGAGAATCCTGACACTCCTGTTGGCAGCTCAAGGAAGACCTAAAGGTAGTATTATTGTGAGCCACAACTGGCAAAAAGGGGTCTTTAAGTCTCTGTAGTGTTGGGCAATTGGTTTAAAATCTCAATCAATTATCGCTTTGTAATCAGAAGAGCAAACCAACTAGCTATCGATAGTACAGTCGGTTTTGACTCCATTTAACTGAGAATGTCTTTTCGTTTAAAATACTGTGATAATATTGTGAGCATGATGGTCTTCATGTTTTAAATTTATAAACTTAAAGATGTTTTATTCTGCACTTTAATCAGTTCAAATATATCATTACAATTAAGTTTTCTGCTTTAATCAATATCATTCATTTTGTTCATTATAATTTCCAAATGCGTTAAATAAGAATCAGACATATACCCTAGTAGTTCAAACATTTGCAGACGACTCCTACGCCCCCCCACCACCTATATTTTCATTTCATAAAACAACATTTTTTTTCACTCGTGAACAGAATATTAGATTTTTTCCACTCATGAACAGAATATTAGCTTCCACTTATTGCCTTATTCAGAAATTTGTGTAAATTCACTTTTGAAATTAATTATTAAAGATAAGAAGATAGTTTGAAGTCCCTCAGATTGGACGATGCCATACTGCTCACTGTTGTGTGATGGGTTTTCGCGCTTTTTTGGTGATCTATTTTTTCTTGAAAATTAGTTTCTGGAGAAGTATTACTAAATGATTTGACATCACTTTGTCAGTTTAAATAGCAAGTAACTTAAAAAGCTGTCATTTTACACTAGATAAGAGGAATAACACCTTCGTTACTCTCTCATGAATGACTCACCAGCTTCATTGTCATCCAAATCTTTGTTCATGAAATGTCAATCTGAGGCATGAAATTATCGTCTAGAACTTCATATAACCTAGCGTGCGTGCATCTGGTAGAAATATGGGTTAAACACGATCAGTATAAAGTGCTGCGGACACCCGCATGATAATGAAGCTGGCTAGTCTATTATGACAGAGTAACGAAGGTGTTATTCCTCTTATCTAGTGTAAAGTGACAGCTTTTTAAGTTACTTGCTATTTCAACTGACCCAAGATGATGTCAAATCACGTAGTAATACATCTCCAGAAACTAATTTTCAAGAGAAAAATAGATCGCCAAAAAGGCGCGAAAACCCATGACACTACAGTGAGCAGCGTGGCATTGTCCGATCAGAGAGACTTCAAACCATCTTCTTATCTTTAATAATGAATTTTAAAAGTGAATTTACACAAATTTCTGAATAAAGCAATAAGTGGAAGTTAAAATTCTGTTCATGAGTGGAAAAAAATGTTGTTTTATGAAATGAAAATATGGTGGGGGGGGGGGGGTTAGGAGAGAGAAGGAGGGTCGTCTGCCAATGTTTGAACTAAAGATAATTTCTGATTCTTTTTTAAACTCATTTGGAAATTATAAGGAACAAAATGAATGATATTGATTAAAGCAAAAAAACTTAATTGTAATTTATTTAAACTGATTAAAGTGCAGAATACAACATCTGTATAAATTTGATTTATGAGGACTATCATGTTTACAATATTGGCACAGTATTTTAAGCAAAAAGACATTCTCAGTTAAATCGAGTCTAAACCGATTGTACTATCAATAGCTAGTTGGTTTGCTCTTCTGATTAGAAAGCGATAATCAATTGAGATTTTAAACCGATTGCCCAACACTACAAACAAGTCATCAGATCGGAAAATCTAACACCACAGCAGGCAAAGTGTCGGTTGCTTATTAAAATCTATGATAGATTTTTGTGCCAAAATTGACAGTTGTTGGGCGCATGGGACAACAGTCGCTGAATTAAACATAAAAATAGAGGAAAATGGTTTGGATTGACTTTAAAACGGTCGTTAAGCACAAAAGTCGCTTAATACATGTGGTCGTTAGAACAAGATCGACTGAATTTGAATTGTATGTAATGCACTGTGAATGATAAACATGATGTGCATTTCTTTGAGTGCATTTTTAAACATTAGTCATAGAAAGAAATGAATAACAATTCACAGTTTAACCCTTTACCAAACAATCCCTGGATTTTAAGAACCTGAGATAGAAGCCTTTTAAAAACATTGTGGGAAAAAGGGAAAATGCTGGTAACCAGCATTTACTCCTTTTCCAACAATGATTTTTTACCCTGCTGAAAACAAATTTCAATTTTTGAGTTACCTTTATTTTGTTGTCTGCAAGTGCTTTCAATTTGGACCAGTCTACTATTTTGTCGTTTGGTAAAGGGGTAACAGCAGTCACAGGAGTGTTTGTGACTTGGTATATACATGTGTTTATCACATAACCTCTGTTTTCAGTGAAATATACCCATTACGAATTTTCTTATACAGATTTGATATCACATTTTTGTGACGTCATTTTTGACATCATTCTGTACATATTACATAGAAGTGAATGGGTCTTAAGTTATGGATATTACCGGGGGTTCATTTATGAATGTTTTTGTATCATTTCATGATTTAATCTATATTTTGTGAAATGCTGTTACGTGATAAATCAGAAGCTGACATTTGTGGACATTTGAGATAGAATTTAATTTCACTCGTCAAGGAAAAATGTTATTAAGCTCGTCACAGGCTGGCTTAATAACATTTCCCTGACTCGTTTAATAAAATCTTACCTCAAAAGCCCACTTATGGCAGATCCTATATTTAAGCACTAATTGCATACTTCTTTACAGTTAATTCATCCTGAACAATGAATTTTTTTTCAGTTAAAGAAGAATAAGGAAACTTGAAGATGATGCCAAATGTAGAAGGAGAGAGTTGAAGAAAATAGAAGAACGTTTGGAGAAATACCTAGACACCGGAAAGAAAGTAGATGACATCATCGAAAAGAAAATCATCATGGATGAAGAAAAGAAAATGGACACTTCTCCTTTTGCAAGTGTTTTCAAAAGTCACCTGCATGTGTTTAACTCATTACCAAACAACAAAATTTTAGGTTTGTCCAAATCGAAGCATTTGCAGATGACAAAATAAAAGTAATTGAAAATTTGAAATTTGTTTTGAGAAGGGTAGAAAACATTGTGGGAAAAGGAGAAAATGCTGGTTACCACCATTTTCTCCTTTTCCCAAAATGTTTTCCAAAGGCTTCTTTCTTAGGGTCGTCAAAAGTAGGGATTGTGTGGTAATGGGTTAAGTTGGTGTTTCAAGTATTTGGTTTTATATGTATACTTTATAAATTTCAATGTATAAATTTCATATAGTGAGCTTCTTGTTTGTTAGGTTTGTTGCCTTTTAGCTTACTGGTACAAAGTATCTGAGAGCTTATGTCATGTGGTTTTGGTCGTGGTTGCTACTAAATGTTGTAGTTGTCATCCATAGCATAAACAATGTAAAGGGTTTATATTGAGGTGAATTATTATACACCATAGCAGTTACAGAATATTCATGAACTTTCTGTGAATGTTCATGAACTGCAAGTTCATGAACTACAAAAATGGTTCATTTAAGTTTCTTGAACTTCCTTTCAGTGCAGTTCATGAACTTTGGTTCATGAACAAAAAATTCATGAATGGCAAAATTTTGCAGTTCATGAACAGTTCTTGAACTTCTTTACAGTTCATGAACTTTGGTTCATGAACAAAAAATTCATGAAAGGCAAAATTTGCGTGTCATGAACAGTTCATGAACAGTTCATGAAACTTCTCGCAGGGGCCCATTCACCAGAGCCACATTTTTTGACGAATCAAAATTTCACGAACAATTTTTGAAAAGGGTCACCCAAGGAACATACCTCTGAAATTATTTCAAAATCCGACCAGCGGTTTCAGAGGAGAAGATTTTTAAAGAATTTGCTAAAAAATTCCATTTCGTTGCCATGGCAACCAGAGTTTTTGATGGAATCAAATTCTGTGAACAATTTTTAAAGAGGACCTCCCAAGGAACATTCCTGCCAAGTTTGGTCCAAATCCGCCCAGCGGTTTAGGAGGAGTTGATGTTTAAAGAATTGTTGACGACGCACGACGGACACCGGGTGATCCTAAAAGCTCCCCTTGAGCACGTTGTGCTCAGGTGAGCTAAAAATGCTGGTTACCAGCAAGTTCTTGTTTTCAAACAAAGTTTTCAAAATCTCCATCAGGGTTGTTAAAATTCCGTATTCAGTGTGGCAAAGGGTCAAATTGTATTGTGCACAATAAGGGTATAATTATTTTGCACTATCTGTACTGAAAACACATTTTTCTGAAATGTAAAAAAAAATATTTTACAAAACAATTTACCAGCTTCTGAGGTTTTATGCATTATTTCTGAGGTTTTATGCATTATTCAAAAGAACCACAGAAACATGCTGTTTCAAATAATACATCATAATTGAGAGAAAATTTTTCAGTGTAAAACTTTACCACACAATTCCAGTTTTATTGTCTCTGGGAATTAACAATTTAACAAGCATAGCTGGAAAAAGGAGGAAAGGCTTGTAACCAGCATTTTCATGTTATGTTTTTGTCCTTTTCTTAAAATATTTTCTACTATTTCAAAAACCCAGTTCACCATTTAACTCTTTACCACACGAAGTAATTTTAGTCCAGTCCAGTCCAAATTCAAAACATATCCAAAAGATAATTTTTATCTTTAACCCATTACCACACAATCCCTACAATTTGACGCCCCTGGGAAAGAAGCCTTTAGAAAACATTGTGGGAAAAGGAGAAAATGCTGGTAACCAGCATTTTCTCCTTTTCCCACAATGTTTTCTACCCTTCACAAAACAAATTTCAAATTTTCAGTCACTTTTATTTTGTCGTCTGCAAATGCTTTCAATTTGGGCAAGCCTAAGATATTGTCGTTTGGTAATGAGTTAATAGGATAGAGAACTTTGTGGAAAAAGGAGAAAATGCTGGTTACCAGCATTTTCTCCTTTTCCCAGTTTTCTAAAGGCTTCTTTCTCAGGGTTATTAACCCTTTACCACACAATCCCGACTTTTAACGACCCTGAGAAAAAAATCCTTTTGAAAACATTGTAGGAAAAGGAGAAATTGCTGGTAACCAGCATTTTCTCCTTTTCCTACAATGTTTTCTACCCTTTCCAAAACAAGTTTTAATTTCTGAGTCATGTTGATTTTGTCGTCTGCAAATGCTTTCAATTTGGACCAGTGTAAAATTTTGTCGTTTGGTAAAGAGTTAAAAGTAGGGATTGTGTGGTAATGAGTTGATTGCATTTCTTTAGCCTCCTCCAAAAGATGCTATCAATTTGGACAAGTCTAAAATTTGATGATTTTCATAATAATGCAGTGAAAAGCGCTGCGGCCAAAGTCACTGATGAAAGGCAGATCAAGATCAGATTGCTCAGATTATGTGCAGTCTGGTGCTTAGATCCATACTGTTTGCATTGTATAGATTTTCTAAGAAAAAAACAGCAAGGGAATATTGCAACATTTGAGTATGTCTACCGACTTAAACCTTCACTAAGTGACAAAATCTTGGACGAGTCCAAATTGAAAGCAACTGAAAACGACAGTATACAGTTTTTATGACGCAACAATTGAAAACAGTTTTTGAAAGGGTCAAAAACATTTTGGGAAAAAGAAGAAATGCTGGTTACTAGTATTTTCTCTTTTTCCCAAAAAGTTTTCCAGAGCTTTCTTTTTTGCCATTAACAGTCAGGACCATGTTTTTTTGGTGTGAAAACTATCCTAATTTGTAATATTTTGATTAGAATCTGATGTTCGAGCTCCAGATGGAGGGAATCATTTTGATTTCATAATTGAAAATACTTAAATCATTCGCCATGAAACCCTATGTTATAGGTACTCATTAGAATCATCTCATCGAGACGATTCTAATGAGCACTCACAACGTAAGGTTTGGGAGAGAAATAACAGATTTAGAATGCAATCACTCCTTCTTATGTGGATGTTTTAACATCTCTGCAGTGAAAAGCTTTAGAAAATATTGTTGAAAATGATGGAGAAAATGATTCTAAGCAGCTTTTTCTCCATTTCCAACACTTATTACTTATTCTACCTATTCATAATAAAAATCTCATTATTGTAGAAGATACCGTAATTTTCTGTCTGAAAATGCTTACAAATCAAACAAATCTGGAAGTTGGTTGTCTTGTCAAGACATGTAACACTTTTTTTCATACGAACAAAAAGGCATAAATTCCATGTTTTTGGCACTCTTGGGTTTAAGTCTTTACCACACGAGAAAATTTTTGACTGGTCCAAATTGAAAGCATTTGCAGACAACAAAATAAAGGTGACTAAAAATAGAAACTTGTTCTGGAAAAGGCAGAAAACACTGTGGGAAAAGGAGAAAATGCTGGTTACCAGCATTTTCTCCTTTTCCCACAGTGTTTTCAAAAGGCTTATATCTCAGGGTCGTAAAATCCAGGGATTGTTTGGTAAAGGGTTAAAGGGTCAATTCTGCAGAATCTTGACTCTAAGGTTAGCCTTATTTGGAATCATAAATATGAAATAAATATCACATTAATGCAAAGCCTGGCATGCTTTTTCCGTCAGAATTAATTGCATGTCTTCATCGAGAACTTTAGTTCAAACACAGTAAGTGTCATGTGACTGCATTATCCTGATTGGTTTAGAGGGTTGCTACGGAAACCAATGTCACACGGTGGAATGGTCAATCTCAGAGTGGTCATTCAAGTCCTTTAACCCTTTATCACATGGCAAAATTTTGGACCTTTTCAAATTGAAAGCGCATGCAGAAGACAAAATTCACATGGCTCCAATGATGACATTAAGGTATCAGATAGTCATGGAAACATTGTGGAAAAAGGAGAAAATGCTGGTTACCAGCATTTTCTCCTTTTCCCACAATGTTTTCAAAGGGCCTACATAACTCTGAGCCATTAAAACTAGATTTTGTTTGGTAAAGGGTTAACCCTTTATTAGATAATCCTGTGCTTTATAATGACGGCTAAAAAAAGACTTTGACAGCACTGTAGGTAACTGAGAAAATACTGGTTAGCAGCATTTTCTCCTTTTTACACAATGTTTTCTACACTTTCAGCAACAAATTTTAAGAATTGAGCCACAGATATAGTCATCCTAGAATGCTTTGAATCTGGAAAAGTTAAAAATACTGCTGTTTTTTAAAAAGTTTACTCTTTTCAATGACAAAAGTTTTGGCTTATTGTCCATTAATGAGAAATCATTCCATGACAATGACTTAAATATATGGCTAAAACGATATGGCTTGTCCTTTCGGAAATATTTAGACAATTTGGGTAAAGGAGAAAATGCTAGTTACCATCATTTTCGCCTTTTGTAACAGTGTTATCGAAAGTCATCTTCCATGGTGACCTGAAAACAGGATCTCTTGGTAAAGTGTTAATGAAAGCGTGCTATAGATAATAAAATGACCATTGTGATGAACTGGACATGCAAGCAGTAATTTCAGAACGATAAAACCTTGGGAAGTAATTCCCATAAAAATGTGTTAGTTTGCCAATAACTTACAGTGTCCAGGAAAATTTAATGCTTGTGTCCCCACTAGATCTTGTGATGACGATCTTGCAGGGGGATTACTTTCGAAAACATTTTGGCATAACAAGCACAATAGTTAACTTTTAACCATTAAATGTCAAAATAAATCTATCAAACATTTAAAATCTAGAAGTATTTTGACACTTAAATCATTTAATTCTATACCACTCAATCCTGACTTTTAACGACTCTGAGAAAAAAGTCTTTTGAAAACATTGTGAGAAAAGGAGAAAATGCTGGTAACCAGCATTTTCTCCTTTTCCCACAATTTTTTCTACAGTTCCCAAATCAAATTTAAATTTTTCAGTCACATTTGTATCGTCGTCTGCAAATGCTTTCAATTTGGACCAGTCTATAAATTTGTTGTTTGGTAAAGAGTCAAAACACAGTCAGTAACAATTGTGACTGATTATCCTGATTGGTTGAGAGGGTTGCTACGTAGTCTATCAAGTTAGATTTCGTTTAAAATGTCACAGCAAAGATGAACAGTGCAGACTAAAGATCAGACTGCATGCTTTGTGCAGTCTAATCCTGAAGTAGACTTGCCTCAAAAGCACTAGGTATTTTAAGGGTTAAGAAAAGTTAATTTAAATTTGGACAAAAAATGTGCTGTCTGGTGAAGAATGGAACTCTACAGAAAATCTGTCTGTAATTCTAATACCTGCACAGGGTAGACTTTTAAAAAAAAAATTTAGTATATACCCCACCTCCTTTTACTGATCATTACCAAAGGACAAAATTTCAGACTTGTCTAAATTTAAAGCATTTGCAGATGACAATTTCAATGTGGCTCAAATGGTGCAATTTGTCTTTGATAGGATAGAAAACTTTGAGAGAAAAGGAGAAAATGCTGGTTACCAGCATTTTCTCCTTTTCCCACAATGTTTTCTAAAGGCTTCTTTCTCAGTCATCAAAAGTAGGGATTGTGTGGTAATGGGTTAATGTTTTCTATTCAAATGGAGAACTTCAGTTCATTTGTTGTCTGCAGATACTTTCAGTTTTGAAAGAGTCAAAAGTTTTTCATTCAGAAGAGAAATAATTAATGTGTTTTTACTCCATTTTTCTCAAAGAGTCTGTTGATGGAATGTACCAATGATTTGTCTTCAGTTTTAAAAATATACAAACCATCTGTAGAAGTAATTCTTGATTCATGGGAGTGTTGAGAAGACGGCAAATGGTGATGTACATCATAAATGAGGCCTTTAGTGCAGAGATAATGTTTGTTGGCATTCTGGTTCCCCTTTCCTTTTGAAAGACTTTTTCCGTTTTTTTTTTTTTGTTTATAAATGCAGCCATCCAGAGCTCCAAAGTAAAGGTTCCAGGACCCAGAGCACAAAGGCAGAATCATATCTCATTACCACACAATGCTGACTTTAAACGACCATGAGGAAGAGGCCTTTTGAAAACTTTGTGAGAAAAGGAGAAAATGCTGGTAACCAGCATTTTCTCCTTTTCCCATAAAGTTTTCTACTCAACGAAAAAAAAAAATGCATAATTTCAGCCAATGTGAAAAATATAGCTTACAAATGCTTTCGATTTGGATAGGTCTAAAATTCTGCTATGTGGTAAAGAATTTAGCGCTACAGTAATTGAACCAAAAAGGTATCACATGATTAATTTGCCAACCTGAACTATAGCTCAAGGGATAAGGATCATGAACTGTTATGGTGCAGGAATCCTATAGCTAACAAGACAGTAGGACCATGTGACTAAAAGGTAAAAGCTCAAGAACCCAGCAGTCATTCAATGGGGAAGTTGAAGTGGCATAGTATCACTAGGAATATGATACAGGGAACCAATTGCTCAAAAGCATATGGTGCTGGATCCATGTTTCTCATAGTACTAAGCACAAGACCAAGTGCCTAGAAGTATAATATATACAGGGACCAAAAGGATCTAATACCCCCATTCCACTAGGCCGCGATCTACGGCGCTCTGTGCGCTCATACAGAGCGCCGTAGATCGCCTCAGATCGCTGCCGGATTGGTGATTATGAGGACACTCCCGCTCAGATAACAACCAGATGACGCTCCGCTGGCGATCAAGTAACGATCATTGAGATCCAATAGCGATTTAACTGTACATAGTCACTATGGTAGCTTCGCTAGGAGTTGCGACCTTATACGACTTGATGTTGCTCCGTTAGCGACCTGAGGCTTTGACCCCCTTTCGCTCCTTCCCCTGGGTGGCATACTGTAGTTGACTAAAAAATTTATTGTACCTACACCAGGTGGTCTCCATATGCGAAATGATGATATGATGACTTTGTAGGATTGAGGACCCTCTGTGCTCGAGGCATATATGGCGTGGACCATTAGAGAAAAAGAATCGGATACAAGGAAATCCGGGAACTAGCCCCGGACTATTATTCGAATATACCTCTTTGGTTCCTTAACGTGCCCATTATAAAGCACCGACACACGCGAGGCTACCTCTGGGTTCCAAACCAGTTCATCTCTAGTTGAGTGGGAAACACAAGCTGTCTCAGAAAGGTCCTGGTTGGGCGTGGTACCAAACTTCGGGCCTCAGGATTGACAGTCTAGTGTTTTACCACTGCACTAATGAGAGACAGACACTCTTTTATATAGTCCTCAAAAGGCGCAATCGGAGCGCCATCACATCGCCACTTGATCGTAACGGAGCGCTATCACATCGCCACTTGATCGTAACGGAGCGCTATCATATCGCCACTTGATCGTATCGGAGCGCTATCATATCGCCACTTGATCGCAACGGAGCGCCACTACATCTCTAATTGTCGCTATCGGATCACATAGGAGCGCAATGACCGGCATACTGGAGGAACATCTGCGCTGTTGAGCGATCCGATTGCGCTCCATTTACGATGTTTGCGTTCAAGTTGTGTATCGATAGCGATTTAAGCAATTCAGTGGCGATGTGACGGCGTTCTGACCAGAGCGCCACGGATCTTTGTGCAAGGGAGTAGACTGGTGAAGATCTAGGCGATCTTGGCGATCCGTTAAAGATCTGTTAGCGTTCTTGGCGCTCTGCATGGTGATCTACGGCGCTCCATGAGAGCGCCGTTGATCGCGGTCTAGTGGAATGGGGGTATAAGGTAATGGCACAGAGATCTAGCAGCTCAAAGGTAAAAGGTTTAAGTTAAGATACCCGTTAGCTGAAAGACGGAAAGATGAAGGTACCATGGAGCCTATAGACAAAAAAGAAGCAGGTATCCAGTAGCCTATATTCAAATACTCCGAGACCCTATGGTTCAAAGGTAAAGGTGCAAAGGTATCATCTAGAGGTTGTAAGTGTTGGGAAAAAAGGCTGTTGGTGCAGTTTTTAGCCATGCTCTGACAAAAGGGGTCCAAATACACCTCTGTGATGCACTTTAACAATTTTGCAAACCATCACATAATTTTGAATCCATTAAATCCATTTTGCATCGTTCCAGACAGAGGGAGTAATTTTGATTTCAAAATTGAAAATACTAATAATTCTCCACTTAACCTCATGTTGTGGGTACTCATTAGAATCGTCTTATCGAGACGATTCTAATGAGTACCCACAACATAGGGTTTCATTGAGAATTAATGACTTTAAATACATCATTCCCTCTTACCTGTAAGTCTGATTTTGTCTAATAATTGACAGACTTGTCAGGTAGACTCAGGTCCTTTGGCATGCAGATATCTGACTGAAAGCATGAAAGCATCGACCAAGCGGTTAGCTTGTCTTTACTGCTCATATTCATCTAGGTTGATTCTTTTTGCAGAAGCACTGAACCCCCTTTCCATAGAGCATGACATAATATGTTCTTTGCATATGCTTATTTATTTTTATAGATATTGCTTCTCTTAGAATTGAATCTTACCAAGTAAAACTGACAGAAAAAAATAAATTAGTTCTTTGTTACATAAAATATCCTGATAAAACAGCTAATATGTTGCTTTTGTTGGTCTCAAAGGACAGCATACCAGCTCTCAAAGGATATACTTGAACTCAAATCTCACTAATTATAGTTTCATGCTTCTCTCAATTGAAACATGCTTATCTTGTTGCATCTCTGGTTAAACAATTACCAATTCTTCTAAAATCCATCTAATGTTCCTTTAACCTTTTTTCTCTTCATAAAGATGTTTTATAATGGATAGATCTATAAAGAGGAACCAGCAAGAGTAGGGATGAAACATGAGGATTTTTTCACCGCTAGTATTTTTTTCTATTTGCTGAGTTTTCTGAACCCATTTTTATATTTCAACTGAACATTATTAGTTTTAACTCTTTAGGAAACAATACAATTTTACACTAGTCCAAACTGAAAGCATTTGCAGTCGATTAAGTAAAATGTGACTCAAAACACAAAACTTGACTTTGAATGAGTAGAAAACATTTTTGGAAAAGGAGAAAATGCTGGTTACTAGCATTTTCCATTTTTCTAACAATGTTTTATCAGAAGGTTTCTTCCTCAGAGTTGTTAAAGCCAGGAATTGTTTGATAAGGATTAATGTGCTGTTGTTATCTAACTGGGCTCATACAGGGACATGTTTTTTTCACAATTCGGTTCCGAGTGACACACCACCAGTTTGGCTTCACACCACACTGGTTCCTCCTTTCGACTGAAAATAATACTGTTGGTTTGTGAGAATTGTTTTTAAGCTAATTTTGTTTTTGCATATATCTTTATGTATTATCAGAATGGGGCAATGGATCTACAGCACCTTACCAGAGGAACACTAAAATTGCATTGCCGATAAAGGACCTCTGAGTACGCAACAAAATAATTCATTTATAACACATTGTTATTATTTATTATTTGAAATGAAAAAAAGTTGTTCATGTAAAATTGGTTCTGCAAATTCAAACTAGAGCTATCACTAAACGTGATCATACCCCCCACCAGCTCCTTGTCACAAAACATCTCTTTGTAACAGAATGCAGCATGGTTTAGTATAAAAGAAAGATTTAAAAAAAAGACTATTTGGAAAAAAAGAGAAACAAAGGGAAACCTGTCAATGGAAAATTATTAAACTGCAAACAAGTTATAATATGCACATACATGTATTTATTCTATAGGGTAACTTCCTTTGAGGTTTGTTAGAAATCTGCTCAGCAGTTATTGCAAAATGGAGTGGACAAAAAAAAATATAAAAGGGCCGTAAGTAATTGGAAAATCATTCAAGCATAAACAAATTGTAATATGCACATCTTGACCTCAGACAGAAAATCATTTAACCATAACACATTATAATAATACATCTTCATTTCATAATGAAATTTCGCATGAAGTTTGACTGGAATCTGTCCAGTAGATACTGAGAAATAGAGCTGACAATTGAAATCTGTTGAGTAGTTATTGAGAAATAGAGTGGACAAAAAAATTAATGAAAGGGCCATAATTGCTTTGAAAATCATTCAACCATAACCAAATAATAATATGCACATCTTAGCTTCATGCTTAAACTTCCCATGAAGTTTAACTGCAACCCATCCAATACATACTGAGAAATTGAACAGAGAAAAAAAATTCATAAAAGGGCCATAACTCCTTTGAAAATCATTCAAATATAACTAAATTATAATATGCGCATCTTTACCTCATAATAAAACTTCCCATGAAGTTTGGCTGAAATCTGTCCAGCAGTTATTGAGAAACAGAGCAGACAAAACATTCATGAAAGGGCAGTAACTCCTTTGACAATCATTCAGCTGTAACTAAAATACAATATGCACGTCTTGACTTAATAATGAAACTTCCCATGAAGTTTGACTGAAATCCATCCAGTAGATACTGAGAAATAGAGCAGACAAAAAAAAAGAAATTTGTCCAGAATCATCAAAGGGCCATAACTCCATGAAACCTAAATAAACCATAACCAAAATAGAATATGCACATCTCTGCTTGATACTGAATCTATTTGTGGAGTTTGAACCAAATCTGTCCAAAAGTTGATGAGAAAAAGAGCAGACAAGAAATTTCATGAAAGGGCCATAACTCATTGAAAAATCAATGAACCATAACCAACATTTCATATGCACATCTCTGCTTGATACTGAGTTTACCTGTGAAGTTTGAATAAAATTCGTCCAGTAGTTTATGAGAA
The DNA here is from genome assembly GCA_943736015.1 of Tridacna crocea. NCBI lineage: Eukaryota > Metazoa > Mollusca > Bivalvia > Cardiida > Cardiidae > Tridacna > Tridacna crocea. The sequence continues at coordinate 7,794,682 of OX031063.1, forward strand.
ATAGAGCGGACAAAAAGCTACAGACGGACCGACCGACAAGCTGACTCCTATATACCTCCCAAACAGAGTTTTTGGGGGTATAATGAATGACAAGGGAAAAGAAGACAATGACTAAACAACCTAGTGACCACAGCAAAAAATTATTATCCAGTGCTGAAGGTGGAGGGATACAGTTTAGTGTTGTACGCCCAGCCATCCTTCCATCCGTCCCTCCGTGTATTCGTCTGAGACATTATCTCCAATACCATTGGATGGAATTTTGTGAAACTTTATATGTGTATAAAATAACCTTTTCTGCCAATATGATTTCTATTTTGTTTTTTTGATTCCATGCAAAATGGCCGACTTGGAGTGATTTAGAGTTGCACAGTCACATAAAATTTTTAAAAGGTCTTTTTTGGCATGGGATATCATAATGAAAGTGCTTGTTTGTATACGCATAACAGTCTCTCACATCAAACAAAATAACAAACCAACATTTTACCCTAAACTATTCTACTACCCTGGGACCTATCAGACATAAAAGAAAACACTGCAATGCACATGTGACTTTGGAGCCTAAGTAAGCTGTCTGTTAAAACACATCTGGGTCTATCATTCCAACTTCCTTAAGTGTTGAAATACATACCAATTTCCAAAACTCTTTACAAGACAAACCAGTGCTATAAACAATCCTAGAAGATGGCTTTTGAAAACATTGTGGCAAAATAAGAAAATGCTGGTAATCAGCATTTTCTTGTTTTCCCACAATGTTTTCAACCTATAAAAAGATACACCCACACCATTTGAGCCTCACTTTTCATTTGTTGTCTACAAATGCTTTCGATTTTGAAGAGTCCAAAATTTTGACAGCTGGCGCAGAGTTAAGTGTTAAAAGACATGCCAGTTTCCTAACATAACACTCACATCTGCAAGCCATTTCTGGTGTAGATCTCTGAAATCCCAGATTTTACAGGCGATGGGAAAAGATCAAATTTAAACTGTTCTTAACATTTATTATTGCTTAATGGTCGAAAAAGCACCTTTAGTATGAATCAACAATATCAATCTAAGTAATTTAACGTAAGCCACTTTTCCTGAAACTGACAAGTATGATCTTGCAAAAAGTCCTGGCTTTTATATCATACAATGAAATGGATAAAATTAAATGTATATAGTGTAGATCAGACTGCACAAAACAGGCAGTCTGATCTTGGATCTTGAAACAGTCTGCATGTTTTTTAGAGACTTTAAATGTTACATTTTTTTCTGAGTTTCCGTAGAATGATTTTGTGCAGCAATTAGAGCTGTGATTTTGTGCAGCAATTAGAGCTGTGATGAGTAGTCAAGTACCCGGGTATCGGATAGGGTAAGGCCGGTACCCAGGTACTAAATTATTACCTGGGTACCCTATGAATGAATAGTAACTTATTTAGTAAGGCTATGATTACGACAATAATGATTCCAAGCCAGAAGTAAAGAAATAAACAACGATGTTTTGCACCATAAAGGTGTGTAATATTAAGATATCTGTTGAAATTTACTTTTTAAAGTCATTAAAAAACTGAAAAGACGGTCTGAAGTGACTCTGATCAGACAAAGTCAAAAGGAACATTGTGTTGTGTCATGGGTTTCTGTGTTTTTTTAATTGAGCATTTTTTCATGTGTGGTAATTTAGGGCCGTGTCACACAGCACTTACGCATAAATTACACATAAACTACGTATAAAATTTGAGGCATACGCGGAGATACGCAATACATGCGCAATATATATGTAATTCATACGTTTCTCATTCGCATTTCATTCGTCTCTGTGCGCAGTGAGTGGAGTCCAGGGTGAGCATACGTGGACATACGCGAAAACGGTTTTGAGCTGCACAAAATTTTTCGACTGTTTGGATTTACGCGATCTATGCGTAATTTACGTAGTTTTTACGTAGTTCTTACGTAATTTGTGCGTAATTCATACGCGTATGTGCGCGATACATACGCAAAGTTGGCAATTTTCACGACCATTCCACGTATGTCCGCGTATGTTTAACGAACTTTTCACGGATATAACACTCATGTATCGCAGATGTATCACTTATATTTTGCGTATACCGCTAAGAAACTACACAAATTACACATGGATCACTTATAAAAACAAATGAAATACGCTAGATTTACGCTGGAATCACACATGCTTCATGCAAGAAACGCGTATGGGGACAGGGTATATAAACCGGTCGATTTAGGACCGCTGCATCAGTCTCCACCATGAGTTCACATCTCTGTCGTATGCCATCCAAGAGAGGAGACCATGAATCCCCAATGCAGAGAAGTTCTTGCCTTCATTCTTTAGCAGCACAACAACCTACTGGTCCAGCTCCAGCAGATTCTGAACCACAGGAGGAGAAGAAGGCGTGGGAGAAGATTGGAACTTTGGATCTACGACAGATTGATGGTGGAGATGAGAAACGACGATCAATGGTTTGTGAAGAAGTGCAGCGGAGGTGGTAAATTTATACAAAAGTTGCAGATGTGCGGAGCATGCGCGGAACATGCGTGATTCATGCGTAAAACATATGCGATCTGTACGCGGAGCATGCGTAAATCATACAAATTTCTTTCGTGATTATGCATGTTTCATTATCTAGAAAATTGGCTTTTTCGTGGATATGCATGTTCTTTGCGCGGTTTATTCGTGTTTCATGCATAAGTTACACGCAGTTTCTGAATCGTTCTTGCGTAATTCATCTGTCAAAATTTCACGTATAACCACCAAGTTTTCTATTATTGCCGCGTATAAATCCAGATTTTTTAATTTTTATGCGTAAATCGTGCGAAATTTATACGTCAACGGCTGTGTGACACGGCCATTATGGATAGATTTTCCCCCATGATTCGACTATAATTTTTCAATAATGGCAGCAAGTAACTTCCAATACCGTCATTTTACACAAGTTAAGCGGATAATGGACTTTCCTTTTACATTTTTTTTATGTGAATTTCAATTCTATAATAAAGTGATTTACGCAACAATCTGCGTGAGTTGGAACACTTCAAATGTTACACGTTGTTGTCTGTTTGTCTTGCAGAAGACTAAGGAACTGACAAACTTGGCTTTTTGACAAAGCTTGGCTATTTATTTGAAGCCATGTTTAGTTGTTTTCATGTATTGGTACATGTGCAAATGCCAGGATGCATAAAGATCGACAATTATTGATGTTTAATTTAATGGGAAGTAATAACATCAGGTTCCTGTGTACCCTCAGGTAATATATTAATAATGGTCACGGGTGCCTGGGTACAAAATTTTTACCCGTCCCAGCTCTAGCAGCAATTGTATGAATTCAGTTTCGTGCAACACTTGTAAGAGATAATACGGATTGCAACATGTGGCCTTTAGAGTGCACAAGGTTTTTCTAAGACTTGACCAAGTGTCTAGTTACTGACTGATATGACCCATTTTCAAACTTACCCAAGGTATCATCTAGACAAACATTCTGACCAGCTTTCAAGAGTTTTGGACAGAAAATTTGGCTTCTGGAGCATACGCAAGGTTTTTTTTTTTTGTTTAAGATTTGACCTAGTGACCCAGCTTTTGACCTGAAATGACCCATTTTCAAACTTGTATAAGGTATCATCAAGCGAATCAGCACTTTGTGCTCAGGTGAACTAAAAATTATCTGCTACATTTATTGGATCAAACAATGTCTGAAGGTGGATGTACTTCAATCAGTAATTGACTTATTATTAACTATGGATTTCGGATGAACCATTAGCCCTTAGACTACTACACAATTAACTCAATGCATGTTTGTGACCAGTGTAGATCAAGATCAGACTGTACAGAATGTACTATATGTCTCACAAAAAATAGAACTTTCAAAATTGCAATAATTAAGATTTTTTTTTTTCAAAATTGGCTGGAAAACTTCATTTAAGTGATTTAGCAGATTTAAATGCCATTAATGACACAGCATGTTATTCCACTGTAATCAAAATGCTTTCAGTCACCATTGCAAACAAAACCAATGTCTTTACGAGCAAATTTCTGTTTTAAAAACCCATTTACCAACACAACACATCCATCCTCCCTTTCCCTCCACATCTCTGTAAAGGGCAAATATCCAACAACCATTCTCAATTTCACAATTTCTGTGTCTAATTCTTGATTAAAGAAAGTAGATCTACCACTTGATTAATCAACACTTGCCCAAACAATCTCTGGTTTTTGTTACCCTGAAGAAGAAGCCTTGTGAAAACATTGTGGGAAAAGGAGAAAATGCTGGTAACCACCATTTTCTCCTTTTGCAACAATGTTTTCAACTAATCCAAAGTAAAGTTTAAATTTTTGAGTCACACTTAATTCTTTGTCTACAAATGCTTTTAATTTGGACCAGTCTAAGATTTTGTTATCTAGTACAGGATTATGTAGAATACAAAATGAAATCATGAACTACTTTAACTCATTACCAAACGAAAAACATTTTGGATTTGTTCAAAATGAAAGCATTTGCAGACGACAAAATAAAAGTGACTGAAAATTTGCAATTTGTTTTGTGAAGGGTAGAAAACATTGTGGGAAAAGGAGAAAATGCTGGTTACCAGCATTTTCTCCTTTTCCCACAATGTTTTCCAAATGCTTTTTTCTCAGGGTCGTCAAAAGTAGGGATTGTTTGGTAATGGGTTAAACCCTTTACCAAACAATCCCTGGTTTTTACGACCCCGAGATAGAAGTCTTTGAAAACATTGTGAGAAAAAGAGAAAATGCTGGTAACCAGCATTTTCTCCTTTTCCCACAATGTTTTCTACCCTGCAGGAAACAAATTTTAGTTTTTGAGTTGGAAACAAATTTTAGTTTTTGAGTTATGTTTATTTTGTTGCCTGCAAGTGCTTTCAGCTTTGACCTTTCTAAACTTTTGTCATTTGGTAAAGGGTTAAAAATGGGTTGGGAAAAGTGTGGGAAAAGGAGAAAATGCTGTTTACAAACATTTACTGTATTTTCCAGTGTTTTCATAAGCCTTTTTCCAAAAAGTCATTAAAACACGGGATTATTTGGTAAAGGTATAAAGAGGCTGTACCATGTTCCATTCTAAATAGTTTTCTATCATCGATTAAGAAAGTGGGCGGGAACTTTCCTGGAATTTCTGAGTGATCTGTGTACTTCAAAAGCTTTTTAGTTCCATTCCTTTATTTATCTTATGTTTAACGTTTATTTAATCTTTCATTGAATCAAACGTTTACTGTTTTTTATAGGGAAAAAACATTGTGAAAAAAGGAGGTCTTTTGGTTACAAAAAGCATCTATTCTATTTGCAACTTTGATGGAAAGTTGGCAGGAACCTTCCTGGAAATCCTCAATTCTTACGATCAAAGGACACAAATTTTTATCACACGACTATTATTACATTCTAACAATAATTCTATGGAATAGGATGCATAGACCAATGGATAAAATTATTTGCAGAAGACAGAAAAAGCTGTTAGCTCTTTACCATATGACAAAATGTTAGACTTGTCGAAATTGAAAGCTTTTGTAGACGACAAATTAAATGTGACTCAAATGGTGAAATTTGCCAGTGTCAGGGTAGAAAACATTGTGCGAAAAGGAGGAAATGCTGGTTACCAGCATTTTCTCTTTTTCCCACTATGTTTTCAAAGGCTTTCTGCTCCAGGGTCATTGAAAGTTGGGATTGTGTGGTAAAGAGTTAATCCATTATCACACAATCCCAAATTCTTATCGCCCAAAGAAACAAGGCTAAACAAATCTTGTCAGAAAAAGGAGAAATGCTGGTAACCAATTTTTCTCAATTTCCCACAATCTTGTCACCTATTCATGGAAATAATTTATACATGTATCATTTGAAAAACATTTGAATTCCCATCTGTAAATTCTTTCAATATAGATTATCTACAAAAAAAAATTGTATAATAAAAAGTTAATATTTCATGATCACTTCACCATTATGCCATGAAATGTGCCAGGAAAAGAAGTAATACCCCAGGTACGTGTCCTAGATACTGTTTCGAAAGAGTCCCTATGTGGCATGCACTACGAGAGCAGAGAGGAGCTAACCCTCATTATGACCGGGTCCTTGATGGTAACGTCACGTGACATGCTCCCACACATGCTTCGCTCGTGGAAATCAAGAATGAATAAGTGCATAGGACTCAGAGGAGGTTACTTTCAAAAACAGTGAACTTTCGAAGTTGCTTTTTATAACAATATTCCAATACCAGCACTGGTCAACGTTCTTTCTGATCACCCCTCGTATGTATTTGTCACAGGAATAGGTTATTGTACGCATTTTTAAAGTTTAACGAAATTCTGTCCGATGGTGTTGGGGATATTGTCCCTGACGGACACATGTTCAGATGGACAGACAACGCTAGAACTTTATCCCTCTGCCTACGGCAGGGGGATATTATAACTTACCATCGATTAATTTCATACTTTGAAGATTCAGTGGTACATTTTTTTTACTATATCCTTTTTTTACCCTACAAAAAGTATGAAAATGTTGGTAGATGACCAGTTAATCATACTTCAAAATGTATTCAGTCCATTTATTAAACCCTTTACCACACAATCCTGACTTTTAATGACCCTAAGAAAAAACGTCTAAAAACATTGCAGGAAAAGGCGAATATGCTGGTTATGTAACCAGCATTTTCTTCCTTTCCCACAATGTTTTCAACCCTTCCTAAATCAAATTTCAATTTTTCAGGCATATTAGTTTTGTTGTCATAAGCTGCTTTGAATTTGGACCAGTCTATAAATTTATTGTTTGGTAAAGAGTTAACCCTTTACCCCATAAGACATTTCAATGGTATCTCTAATTGACCCTAAATAACAGCAAGGATGAAGCCGTTTTTTTCTGTGTATTATGACACCTTTTGATAGCATAGAAAACATTGTGGCAAAAGGTGAAATTGCTCGTCACGAGCAATTTCACCTTTTGCCAAAATGCTTTCCAAAGGCTCCTACAAGCAGTGCATAGAAATGAGTATCTATGGAGTAAAGGATTAAACTACAATGTCCTGATTTTACAAGCATTGATAAAAAGGGAAAAGGAAAGTGGGGGAAAAATGCACTAATGAATATCAGGGCTTCAAATATTTTACTGTTTTCAACCTGGCTTTTTACATGAGAGCCAATATAACTTCATTAAGTAGAAATCAGTTGCCAATCTCCACCCCTTTCTTTTATACAGGGACTTTGATTTAATACTTTCCCACATTACAGCATGTTTATTATTGCAATAGCTGCGAGTTTATGGGATTTTTTTTATTCTTTAGATAGAGCCAATGGAAACAAACTGCTTTTCCTTAGATATTTCTGCATTTTTTTCTTTTTTTTTTCAAACATATTTCTGTCCTAATTCATTACCACACAATCCCTACTTTTGACGCTCCTGAGAAAGAAGCCTTTAGAAAACATTGTGGGAAAGGAGAAAATGCTGGTAACCAGCATTTTCTCCTTTTCCCACAATGTTTTCTACCCTTCCTTCACAAAACAAATTTCAAATTTTCAGTCACTTTTATTTTGTCGTCTCCAAATGCTTTCAATTTGGACCAGTCTAAAATATTGTTATGTAATGGGTTAAGGCATATCAAACCCTAATTTTACTGCAATGGAAAAGCTTTTTTGAAAACATTGCGGGGGAAAAAGAGAAAATGCTGGGTTACCAGCATTTTCTCCTTTTTCCACAATGTTTCTTTACCCAATCTTTCAAGTGTATGTCATCTGAGCCAAATTTACTTTTTCATCTTGTATATTTTTCTTTCTGCTTCTCGACATTTTGTGCCAAACTCCGGCAGCCCAGTTGGTATCAGGCAGGGTCAAGAACACTGGGTTTGTGGGTTTGATCCCTAGTTTGGCCAACTTCTCTCAGAGGATTGATTTTAGTCACTGCGACTCTCTCCGCTGCTGATCATTCTTTCGATGATGGTAATGTGGGAAAGCATCCAGTGGCTTGGAAAGGATATTCTGCAGAGCACTGGGAAAAGAAACTCTAGTAAAGTAAGGATAGGTGTACTAGCCACAGCTATATAACTGAAATAATGTTGAAAACAGCATTAAAAATCAATCAATCAATCAATCTATCTATCTATCTATCAATCTATCGATCTATCAATCTATCAATCTATCTATCTTATAATCTATAATTTTGCCCACTAGTAAAGGGTTAAATCTTTAGCAAACAGGTGAAATTACTTTAACTCAAAAATTAACATTTGTTGGGGGGGGGGGGTTGTAGAAAACATCATGGGAAAAGGAGAAAATGCTGTTTTTTTCCCACTATGTTTTCAAAAGCCTTCTGTTTCAGGGTCATGAAAAACCAGGAATTGTTTCGTAAACTCGTTTCCTTCTGACTAGAACAATATTTGAATGGAATCTTTTTAACTCATTACCAAACGACAAAATTTTAAACTGGTTCAAATTGAAAGCATTTGCAGACGATAATATAAATGTGTCTGAAAAATTGAAATTTGTTCTGGGAAGTATAGAAAACACTGTGGGAAAAGGAATAATGCTGGTTACCAGCATTTTCTCCTTTTCCTACAGTGTTTTCAAAAGGCTTCTTTCTCAGGGGCGTCAAAAGTAAGGATTGTGTGGTAATGGGTTAAAGCTATTTGCTATAAAATTATTTCAGACAGTATGAATTAACACAAGGACAAAATCAGCATGAAAAATATTTCTTATGTCTACATCTTTTACCGATACCTCCCCTGTAATGAGAAGCATGTGTCCATAGATGAGAATTTCATTTGGAAAGAATTAAAGATAAATGATGTCTGCTATCTATCTTTCTTAAACTCATTACCTCCTGTGAAATAAAAACAGTGTGGCAGACAACTTTGGAAAACACTTCCTCATAAAATAGCGACATCAGACATGCATCAACTCTTTACCGAAGTTAACTCTTTACCAAACGACAAAATTCTAGACTGGTTCACATTGAAAGCATTTGCAGACGACAAAATAAAAGTGACTGAAAAATTGAAATTTGTTCTGGGAAGGGTGGAAAACACTGTGGGAAAAGGAGAAAATGCTGGTTACCAGCATTTTCTCCTTTTCCTACAGTGTTTTCAAAAGGCTTCTTTCTCAGGGGTGTCAAAAGTAGGGATTGTGTGGTAATGGGTTAAAAAATCTCTAAAGAACAAGAGAATGTCGACTTATGGTGTTTAGCACTGTTTTAAGGTAAGACCTGTGTAATGGAAAACAGCTATTTCTACTAAAATATCATTCTGTAAAATCAGCTACAATTAAAAATGAGTATTATTGAACTACCGGTACTTTCGATTCATTTTTTCCATTTTTTTTCTTCTTTGAATTATCATTTATAAATCTAAAACCACTAAACATATATATATTCTCAATTCAAAAAGAGATAACAATTACCTCTCTAAATTTTAGAAAACTAACAAAAGTATCAAAAAATAAATTCAAGATAGACATAAACAGAATTTCTGATCCATTAGAAATGTGCAAATATATCATTTCTGCATCAATCCTTATTTATCCTTCTTTATCAACCAATTAGAATTTTTGCCCCATGTTCACCGAAAGTGCATTACACAGGTCTTACCTTAACCCATTACCACACAATCCCTACTTTTGACGCCCCTGAGAAATAAGCCTTTTGAAAACACTGTGGGAAAAGGAGAAAATGCTGGTAACCAGCATTTTCTCCTTTTCCCACAGTGTTAAATTCTACCCTTCCCAGAACAAATTTCAATCTTTCAGTCACCTTTATTTTGTCGTCTGCAAATGCTTTGAATTTGGGCCAGTCTAAATTTTTCTCGTGTGGTAAAGAGTTAAGTATTATATCAGGTAGACTGTGATAGCCAGTGCACCTATTCATGCTTCTGTGGGGACTCTTTAACTCTTTACCACACAATTCCGAATTTAACGACCCTTAGGAAGAAAGGCTTTGAACAAATTGTGGGAAAAGGAGAAAATGCTGGTAACCAGCATTTTCTCCTTTTCCCACAATGTTTTCTACCTTTTCCAAATCGAATTTCAATTTTTGATTCACATTTATTTTGTCGTCTGCAAATGCTTTCAATTTGGACCAGTCTAAAATGTTCTTGTGTGGTAAAGAGTTAACCAGTATTCCACACAATATCCTTTCCAAGCCAACGGCTACCTTCCCACATATCCATCATTGAAACAATGATCAGCGGGAGAGGAATGAATCTTGTCGCAATGACTACCATCATTCCTCAGAAAGAAATCGACCAATCCAGCGATCGAACCCACAACCCCTTGTTCTCAAGGCCTGCATGCTACCTACTGAGCTTCCTGGACTCGGCCCTAAAGAACGAAGATTCCACAAACTTTGTGGTATTGCATCAGGTGACCAGCATTTTCTCCTTTTCCCATTCTTTTTTATCCACTCAAAGGTCATTTCCAAAAGGTGAGCCCCATTTCTGCAAATACTTACAATTTGGAAAAGTGTATTAGTAGCTGTTTTGTCATTTGGGAGATTTAATCTTAAACCCTCTATACCAAACAATGCTCACTTTTAACGACCTTGTGAAAGAAGCATTTTGAAAACATTGTAAGAAAAGGAGAAAATGCTTTTCCCACATTGTTTTCAATCCCATCAAAATAAAATTGCACCATTTGAACAACAGTGAAATTGCTGTCTGCAAATGCTTTCAATTTCAGGGCTAACACTTTGTTGTATAGCAAAGGGTTAACAAACAACACAATTTTTGACTTGCCCAAACTGAAAGCCTTTGCAGATTGGGAAATAAATGCTACTCAAAAGTGAAACTGGTCTTTGGAGGTTACCAGCCATTTCTCCTTTCTCTACAAAGTTTTCAAAAGTCACCTATTTGACAACCAGTTGCTAGACATGCATCCTCGGATACCCCGGGGTCTCCCTGTTTGCTACGCTACATCAACCCCTGGGACAATTGACTAATAAAACTTTGAATCAGCCGCCGAAAATCGATACGAAACGTCATAGCGTACAGTCCACTCGCCCATCACAAAATGATGATGGAACCAATGAAAAGCCAGCATTCGGCCAGCGGTAAAGTGAAGGAAATTCAATTAATTGTCCCAGGGGTCGATGTAGCGTAGCAAATAGGGAGACACCGGGGTATCCGAGGATGCTAGACATGGCATTGTTTCTTAAAAGGTTAAAAGTTATGCAAGAATACAGAAGAAAATCTTGAAATAAAAGCTCACTGTCCTCTAGCCTTTAAATGACAAACAGAGGACATTTCGATTTTTATCGTGAAAGATGGAAATTTATAATCATATAGTGAACATCATCTGTAATATGTTTAACCCATTACCACACAATCCCTACTTTTGACGCCCCTGAGAAAGAAGGCATTAGAAAACATTGAGGGAAAAGGAGAAAATGCTGGTAACCAGCATTTTCGCCTTTTCCCACAATGTTTTCTGCCCTTCACAAAACAAATTTCAAAATTTCAGTCACTTTTATTTTATCGTCTGCAAATGCTGTCTATTTGGACAACCCAAAATTTTGTCGTTTGGAAATGGGTTAAGAGTGGTGCAGCCACGGGTGAAAATATTACCAATGTCCATCTTTCAGCACCCCCCCCCCCCACAAAAAAAAATAAATATTTTGTTTATTTCATGTCTCTCACCCTTTCTTGGGAGAACTTAATCAAAATCCAGTGGTTCTTTTCTGTTATTCTCCATAGCATACCCCCTCTGCATAGTAACGCATTATAATATTGTTTAAAGTGTTTGAAATGTAAGGTAAATATGTCATATTTCCATCCAGTCCATTTCCATCTGGTTGTGAGGCACAAACATTATACCTAGGTATCTAATGCACTGGGACAACTGTTTCCGCCTTCACCTGAACAGTTAGAATATAAAAATCGTCATTTTTACTGGTTGTAACCATGAAATATCAAAAAATATTTCACCAATATTTCTCAATAACCTACCCGAGAAAGCATGTTACAATGGAAAGTTCTTTTTACTATCAAAAACGAAATCTCATAGGATCACTGTGACTGCCCATTATATGCTCTTTGATCTTGATCTACTCTATCCACTGCCTAAATGTTTTGTAAGAACAGCTGGTACCCAGATGTCAAATACACTCAGACTTCACTTGTTTTACCTATTGAAATTGTGGCTCAGGTGGGTTTCAAGAGTAATAATTACATAATTTGTAAGTATTATGGCACCTGAGATTACAAGCACTTACATTAATTTGTTATACACAAACACTTTTACTGCAGCATTTTACTTCTCCTCTTTCCTTGTTAAGAAACTGCAGATCAAGATCTGATTGCAAATCAAAAGCTGTCTGATCTTAAATCTGGTCTAATACTTTGAGAGATTTTACGGCCAAAAAGACTGTGAAGTACGTTGCAGTAGGCATTATGTTACTGGTTGAACAAATCTATCAAGGATTCTAAGATCCATGTGGGCACCATCATCTAAAGCAGATTGGTCATGGAATGCCAGGTGATTGCCATTGTAAACATTGTGGTAGATGTAAAAGTTATTCACACTGAGCAACTGTTTGGTGTACCAGTGAGAAGCAGGAAGCATATATCATCGGTTTACTTCAAAAACCTCGTAACTACAGCTTGAAACAAGCTGAAGTTATGAGGTTTTTGAAGTAAACTGACAATGTCCTACCATGAGGTGATGTTTTTTATGCAGGTTTCCAAGAGGTCATAAGAGGTCTCAAACCATGGGAGCCACATTTATAAAGAGTCTTTCACAGGACTGTATTCAAACCATATGACAAAAATATTTGGATTATTTAAAGTAAAAAATAACATCACAACAGGGTCAAAGTTTGGTTTGATTCCTATTACTGCAACTGAATATGATATTACAATGATTAATTTGTCAGTGAAAAGGTCACAAAAACACATGCTAACACTAATTCAAAGCACTCGGGACAAGACTCAAGATCAGTGTGCACATTTTTTGCCACCCTGATCTTGATCTACGCTGCTATTCTTGGCATTAGCCCTTTACCAAACAATCCCTGGTTTTATCGATCCTTGGAAGAAGCCCTTTGAAAATATTGTGGGAAAAGGAGAAAATACTGGTAACCAACATTTTCTTTTCCCACAATGTTTTCTACTCTATAAAGGACAATTCCTGCGATTTAAACTATCCTGGAATTATCATCTTCAAATCCTTTCAATTTGAACCGGTCAGAAATTTTGTCCTTTGGGAAAATCTGAGTTAACCCTTTACCACACATTGACAACTTTTGACGACCCAGAGGTTGAGAAGCCCTCTTGAAAACATTTTGGGAAAAGGAGAAAATGCTGGTAACCAGCATTTTCTCCTTTTCTCACAATGTTTTCTATCTTTCCCAAAGCAAATTTGAACTTTTCAGCCACATTTATTTTGTTATTTATTTTTTGCAAATGCTTTCAATTTGGACCAAGTAGCTGATACTTTCTATGCAGGCAAAGCATCCGAAAATGTCAAGCCTCGGAGCCACTTTAATGTGCTTCCATAGGTAATAAAACCTTTTTTTCAGGAAGATGCCGGTTAACCCTTTACTCCATAGATACTCATTTCTATGCATTGCTTGTAGGAGCCTTTGGAAAATATTATGGCAAAAGGTGAAATTGCTCGTCACGAGCAATTTCACCTTTTGCCACAATGTTTTCTATGCTATTAAAAGCTGTCATATACACGTAAGAAACCACTTCATCCTTGCTGTTATTTAGGGTCAATTAGAGATACCATAGAAATGCCTTATGGGGTAAAGGGTTAAGAAATACCTGCAATAGAATCACTTTACCGATATTAAAATTTTAGACTGATCAAGATCAAAGCGTCTGCAGATAACGGATTAAATGTGACACTGAAACTCCCACTAGTTCTTCTTTGAAAGAGTCGAAAACATTGTAGAAAATGACAAAATGTTAACTCGATCATTACCAAACGACAAAATTTGAGACTTGTCCAAATCGCAAGCATTTGCAGACAACAAAATAAAAAGGACTGAAAATTTGAAATTTGTTTTATGAAAGATAGAAAACATTGTGGGGAAAGGAGAAAATGCTGGTGACCAGCATTTTCTCCTTTTCCCAAAATGTTTTCTAAGGGCTTCTTTCTCAGTGTCGTCAAAAGTAGGGATTGTGTGGTAATGGGTTAACTCGATCATTACCAAACGACAAAATTTGAGACTTGTCCAAATCGCAAGCATTTGCAGACAACAAAATAAAAAGGACTGAAAATTTGAAATTTGTTTTATGAAAGATAGAAAACATTGTGGGGAAAGGAGAAAATGCTGGTAACCAGCATTTTCTCCTTTTCCCAAAATGTTTTCTAAGGGCTTCTTTCTCAGGGTCGTCAAAAGTAGGGATTGTGTGGTAATGGGTTAAGGCCATGGGAATGCCAAGCAGGCACCACAAAACCTTCAACAGAGAGGTTTTCAAACAGTGAAATTAGAAGAAGGCTCCTTCCCTACATGCCAAGCACAGCATTACATAGAACCTAGCATTCTTGCCTTAGTATGTAACATTCCTGGTTTCACAAAGTATGTTTGGGGGATTTACCTTAAAATGAAAAACAGTCAAAGTAATTGCCACATATCATTGGTTTACTTCGAAAACCTTGTAACTACAGCTTGTTACAAGCTGTAGACTTGACAGGTTACCTTTAACCCATTACCACACAATCCTTACTTTTGACGACCCTGAGAAAGAAGCCTTTTGAAAACACTGTGGGAAAAGAAGAAAATGCTGGTAACCAGCATTTTCTCCTTTTCCCACAGTGTTTTCTGCCCTTCCCAGAACAAATTTCAATTTTTCAGTCATCTTTATTTTTTCGTCTGCAAATGCTTTCATTTTGGACCAGTCTAAAATTTTCTCGTGTGGTAAAGAGTTAACCTTTGACACAATTTTGACAAGATGCAGGTCTCCTTTCACCCTCTTGTAAATTGATTATTTGGACTCTGTTTCAAGTGCCAAAATTATTTCATCCCTATTTAAATTTGTGTAGGTGGTTTTAATTAATATTTTTTTAAAATAGAAATTAACAAAATAACCTTAGTTACATGGACACATGATTTTGACATGAAAAATCTTTTCATACAATGCTTTATTGACTGGTAATTTCTGTCACCCATCTCATTGGTAGCACTACATGAATATGCACCACATGTACAGGGTGATTCATAATAATCCGATACACTAGTTTCAACCTGTAATATTTTTATCCTGCCTGCAAATACCTTGCTATAATTCAAATTCCAACACCCTACAATAACTACAGTTTTGTTTGATTTACAATATTAAGTTGTACTTAGATTTTCAATGAAATATGTCATACTTTTTCACTAAATTTCACTCATTACCAAAGGACAAAATTTTAAATTTGTCCAAATCGAAAGCATTTGCAGACAATGAAATAAGAGTGACTGAAAATTTGAAATTTGTTTTGTAAAGGATGCAAAACATTATGGGGAAAGAAGGAGAAAATGCTGGTTACCAGCATTTTCTCCTTTACCAAAATGTTTTCCAAAGGCTTCTTTCTCAAGGTAGTTAAAAGTAGGCAATGTGTAGTAATATGGGTTAAATGATATGCTTTACATGGCATCCAAACTGCAAAATTGCGACATCAAGCCTCTTTTGACAGTTTGCTTTCGCCAGTGCACTCATTTCTGGTATTATTTTTCTCAAAGGCTTCTCTTCTTGGTTTGCAAAAACCAGGGAATGTTTGGAAAAGTGTTAAGCCTGGCCATTTACAAACAATCTTGTGATTTCACAACTCACAGCTCAGAGGCAGAAGACTTATGAAAATATTGTGAAGGAAAAAATAAAATGCTGGTTAACAGCATTTTGTCATTTCCACTTTTATTTTCCACCCCATCTAGGACAAATGCCACCATCTGAGTCAAATCTGAGTCTTGAATGCAAAATGCATTCAGTATGGCAGAGTTTGAAATTTAATCTTCTTGTAAAGAGTTTAAACTTCTTGTAACATACTGACAAAATTTTAGCCTGTTCCTAAATGATAGCATTTGCAGATACGCGTTAGATTTGGCTTTGATGATGGTGATTCGTTGTCAGCGCATGTCATATTCTTCGAAGATTCAACCTGCGTTATACGACACATCACTCTCCCTCATACTGGGGAGATTGTAGTAATACAGGCTATTAAGTACCAATGGAGAAAATGGCGTTTATCAATACGTTTGAGGAAAAATTAGGCCTGTTTTAGCTGCAGATTTCTCTAAACTGCTGATCATAGCTGAATCAGAATTGCACCAGGTAGCGTTTTATTGATTAAACATTTTTATTTTAGTTTGAAATTCAAAGTAATGGTTGTCGCGCAGAAAAGTATAGTCTGGTTCTGTACCCAAGATACCAAAATTAGATAGATGAGTATTTGTAGAATGCCATCTAGCAGGAGATAATGGATTGTGATTGTCTATGAAAGTGTAGAAAACCTTATGGGAAAAGGAGAAAATGCTGGTTACCAGCATTTTCTCCTTTTCCCATAAGGTTTTCAAAAGGTTAATTCTTCAGAGTAATAAAACTTGGGATTTTGGGGAAAAGAGTTTAATATATAAACTCAACTGATACCGGCATCTTCTGTAACTGAATTCTCTTTGATTTTCCTCCAAGAAAATACACAATAGTAAACATGAAAAGGCTCACAGTGTGCACCAAAATATGATACAACCCAAGATGGCCATTAAGGGACATACATATTGATAAATAAACTATGTTTCCTGTGTTTTTTTTTTTTAAAACCCAATGGAGAACTTACCAGGGCATTGAAAACAGTGAAAAGAAAAGAAAAAAAAATGATGATATTTATGTTTTGGAGCTTTTGAACAACTTAAATCCTATCCTTTTGGCCAACTTTACTAGATTTAATCTGCAAATTTAATGTATTACAAGTCTTTACAACACAACAATTCAGTCAAATTGAATGCTGTTTTTCAGGATAAATTACGCTCGTAGATAAAGCTCAAAAGATGACTACTATAGTTGAAAGATGGCAAGCAAAGCATTAACTCTCTACCAAACAGCGGCATTTTAGACTTGTCTAAATTAAAAGTATTTGCTGACAACAAAATCACTATTGGTGATTAATGAAAAAAATTGTCTGTGATGGCATAGAAAACATTGTGAAAAAAGGAGAAAATGCTGGTTACCAGCATTTTCTCCTTTTCTCACAATGTTTTCAAAATCCTTCTCTTTCACAGTTGTTAAAACTTGTAATTGTGTGTTAAAGGGCTATGAGCTGCTGGATTTGATTAAAGTAATGGCAGAGCAATATTTTCCTCTTGTGATATGTGGCTTATGTAGCACTGTGTCTTTGTTGTGACATTAAAACAGCTTGAATGGTGATATATTGGGAAATTACAAAGGCAGAGCATTCCACATGATAGGTACTGACCCTTTTATTAATTCTTTACCCATTGTCTGCGCATGTCATATTCTTCGAAGATTCGACTGTCTTATATGACACATCACTAGCCCCGAAAGCGGGCTGACTCAGTAATGTTACGCTCTATAAACGAAGTAGCAATGTTGAAAATAGCTTTTATCAATACGTTTGAGGAGAAATGAGACCTGCTTTAGCTCCAGATTCTCTGAACTGCTGACCATAGCTGAAGGAATTGCACGAGGTAGCGTTTTATTGAGTAAACCTTTATTTTAGTTTTAAATTCAAAGTAACGGTTGTTGCATAGGGAAGTGATTCGGTTCTGTACCCAGGATGCCCATATCAGATAGATGAGTATTTATAGAATGCCATCTAGCGGGAGATAATGCTCTTTACCAAACAACAAAATTCTAGACTCGTCCAAATCCAAAGCATTTGCAGACGATAAAATAAATGTGATCTAAAAATTTAAATCTCTTTGAGGAAGATATAAAACATTGTGGGAAAAAGAGAAAATGCTGTTTACTAGCATTTTCTCCATTTCCCACAATGTTTTTAAGTGGCTTCTTTCTCATGGTTAGGACTGCATGGTAAAGGTTTAAACAGTTCCATGCAGACCTGTAAAAACATTGTAGGAAAAGGAGAAAATACTGCTAACCAGCAGCTAACCAGTATTTTCTCCTTTCCTCAACATGTTTTCTGCACTTCCAAAGACAAATCTCTAATTTTGAACTACTTTAAAATTGATTTTTTCCAATGCTTTCTATGTAAATCTAGTTTTGTCATCTGGAAGACTTGCCCCTTTTGCATGATACAAACATTTTCAACATAAGTGCTACTATAAATTATGCAGATCAAGATCAGACTGCACACAGTATACAGCATAAATTGTCTTAACACTGCCTGCCAGTGTTGAAGATATTCTTTGCAAACTCTTGATAATTTTTTCCAATGGAAGAACGTTTCAAAAAAATCAGATCATTCAACATTTCCAACCCCCCCCCCCACCCCCCTTTCCAAAGTATACGAGACAGAACTTTGCCATTTTCTTTTGAAGGGCAATATAATTATTTTTAGTTCATTACCTTACACATCAATTCTAGGCTCTTGGAACTTCACAATGTCTGTTTAATCTATATGACTATGGCCTGCAATCTAGCTCTTCACCACATTATTCCGACTTTTAACCACCATGAGAATGAAAATTTTGTCGTTCTGTAAACAGTTAAATAACTGACTTAACCTTGAGGTAGACTGGTCCTTTGACAAACAGAAAATTGACCAAGAGCTAAAAGTTTTGGCAAAGAGTAGCCTGTGCTGACTGTGCAGGCTGACCTTGGTAGATACATTTCCCAGATACATTAAGACCCCCCCCCTCCTCCCCTTTCCTCCCTGACCACATGTCAATTTTCTTTATCCAAGGATAAAAATAAGAGTTACAAAAATAGATTAACATGTAGATAAGAAAATAAAGAGAACAATGAAGAAACCTCTAAATGCAATCACTGTTGCTGTTTACCTCAATCTATCAAGAGATCATCAACAAGTACCTGTAAGTAGGTAAGTGTTAATTAGTGATGAGAGAGAGGTAATCACCATAAAACATAGTGAATTATCTACCTGAATGTGTGGAACTGTGATGATCCAAAGGTTGAGGTCTGAAATCACAAAGTACCAGTTGGTAGTGCTATCTCTTGCATACAGGATTTAAGAAAATTTAACCCTTTACCATACAATCCCCACTTTAACTCTATACCACACGAGGAAATTTTAGACTGGTCCAAATTGAAAGCATTTGCAGACAACAGAATAAAAGTGACTGAAAATTTGAAATTTGTTTTCCGAAGGGTAGAAAACACTGTGGGAAAAGGAGAAAATGCTGGTTACCAGCATTTTCTCCTTTTCCTACAGTGTTTTCAAAAGTCTTCTTTTCTCAGGGGCGTCAAAAGTAGGGATTGTGTGGTAATGGGTTAAACAACCCTTGAAAAATCCTTTTGAAAACATTATGGAAAAAGAAAAAAAAATGCTGGTAACAAATGCTGGTAACAAGTTATTAAGTCATTATCTGTCTTCAAAACCCTATGTTGTGGGTAATCATTAGAATTGTCTGTGGGTACTCATTAGAATTGTCTCAATGAGACGATTCTAATGAGTACCAACAACATAGAGTTTAGTGAAAAATAATTATTATTTTCAAGTTTGAAATTAAAATTACTTCCTCTATGATAAATAAATTATAGGTAAGGCTTGGGAAAAGACTTATTTCAATTCCATTGACTCTTTACCACACAATCCCGACTTTTAACAGTCCTTAGAAAGAAAGCCTTTGAAAACAACGTGGGAAAAGGAGAAAATGCTGGTAAACAGCATTTTCTCCTTTTCCCACAATGTTTTCTACCCTTCCCTAATCAAATGTTTATTTTTGATTCCCATTTATTTCGTTGTGTAGAAAATTATAATGCTTTCAATTTGGGCTTGTCCAAAATTTTGTTGTTTGGTAAAGGGTTAATGAATTCAGCTGAGTTGTCCAATCAATACCAGAAAGAAATATAGCATCAACTCATTTATGTAGGACACATTCAGCTTGACAAGATAAAATATCTTACCAACTGAATCATCACCTTGAACAGACAATGATTCTCATCCTACAACAGACAATGTGGAAAAAGAAGAAATTTCCTTTAACCCATTACCACACAATCCCTACTTTTGAAGCCCCCGAGAAAGACGCCTTTAGAAAACATTGTGAGAAAAGGAGAAAATGCTGGTAACCAGCATTTTCTCCTTTTCCCACAACGTTTTCTACCCTTCTCAAAACAAATTTCAAGTTTTCAGTCACTTTTATTTTGTCGTCTGCAAATGCTTTCAATTTGGACCAGTCTAAAATATTGACGTTTGGTAATGGGTTAATGATAATGTGTATTTTATCACTTGTATTGACTTCTATCGGGACTCTTACACATCACCTCTTTATCAGATGACAAATTATATGTGACTAAAATGCAGGGATTTGTCCGTAAAGGGAAAGGAATAGGAAAAACATTCTAGGAAAACAAGGAAATTTTACCAGTATTTTCTCCTTTTCCTACAATATTTTCAAAAGCTTTATTTCCAAAGTTGAAATTGTTAAATCCTATGACATTGTGTTAATTACAAATTGGTTTTGATACAGGAATAAACCTTCTAATTCATACTTAGCTATTTTTCACAGGAATGTCCATCGGCAAGACACTTCTGAGCCCTTGCCTAATATTGGTGAAACCCAGGACATACATGTATATGTGAGCTGTTACCGTGATATGACTGAACTTTTGTTGAAAGCGGCATAAAGCACCTTTCAAACAAACAAATCTAATTCAAGCTGATTATTTTTATTTTACAAACAAGTCTAACTGTTGCCATGTATAAGTGTTTGTGCTTGTATCACTGCTTTACCATGCATTTTTTTTTCTCAATCACCCAAGGAGGAAGAATAATTACAACTATGAGAAAAGGACAACATGTTGCTATCAAGTTTTTCTGCAGAAGTTTTCAACCCTTTCAGAGACAACTCCATTACATGGCCACCATTAAATTTTAATTTTCTGTCTGTGAATGCTTTCATTTTGGACAAGTCCACAATTTTCTTGTTTGTTGAAGTTAATTTCATTAATGGATCTCATGCTCCTGACCAATTATCCTGCTGGACATAGATTTCATTTATGTAGGAAACCTTCCATTCAGGCCATAATAGATTTATCTATCCATTTCAGTGATCATTACTTCCTGAGGCAACTTTACAGCATGTCAGCAGACTTTGAGGATGGTTCTTTTAGTTCTTTACCAAAATTAGTGATAAAAATTTTTATACTTGTAAAAATTAAAAGCATTTCAATATGACAAATTATATAGGTTTTTAATGACGGGAGTTTGGCTTTTGAAGGATTGAAACATGTTGAGAAAAGGAGAAAATTCAGGTTACCAGCATTTTCTCCTTTTCTCCACTATGTTTTCAAAAGCCTTCTTTATCAAGGCTATTAACCCATTACCACACAATCCCTACTTTTGACGCCCCTGAGAAAGAAGCCTTTTGAAAATACTGTGGGAAAAGGAGAAAATGCTGGTAACCAGCATTTTCTCCTTTTCCCACAGTGTTTTCTACCCTTCCCAGAACAAATTTCAATTTTTCAGTCACCTTTATTTTGTCGACTGCAAATGCTTTCAATTTGGACCGGTCTAAAATTTTCTCGTGTGGTAAAGAGTTAAAAAACAATGAGATTGTTTAGTAAAGGGTCAAAATATTAATGGTCAACATGATTTTAGAAAATTAAACACAAAAATAGCTGAAAACATGGTGGCTGAAGTAGAAAATACTCTTCACATCCTTTCCGAGGTAAAAGACATGGTGGATACAGTTAGGAAACCCATTTGGCTTTATCAAGAAGAGTCAATGATTCTGAATCTCAAGAAATTTGTAATGTTCAAAATGAAATAAAAAAAAAGATTTCTTACTGCCTAAAACAAATGTTTTGGCCTGTTAGAAATTGTGTCCATTTCTCACTTCAAGGTTAGATTTAAAATGCCATGGAGGATAAAAGAAAAATTAAGTGCCCAGAGGTGTAAGTAAAACATTTGGAACACTATTCAGACAATTATTCTTTGTTTATCAGCAATCAATCAAGTAACACTGCAGTAGTTAAGTTTCTGACAGAGAAAAATTAATTTGACTGACAGGGTGCATGTTTCAAAACAATGCCTGGATATGTTGCCATAGATATATGGCCCATCAGCAAGGTAATCAACAGAAAAATGCAGTCCAGCTCTTCACAGGCCGTTGTTTTGACATTAGACTCCAGTTTTCACAAATAACAGACAATATGGACATAAGATTTCACCTACTATGAAATGGTCCATTTCCATGCTGAAGCAGGTGCTGTTTGGTTTCGTTATATCTAATTTGAGCTGACTGTTACAGATACATGAACAGAGCAAAACCTCTGATACCAAGGTACAGCTACCCCTAATAGTTGCTACTTTACGAGGAAGGTTTTAAAAACCTGGGTCTAAGTTCACAAACCATTCTTAAGCTTTGTTTACTGGCGAGCAGTACCGGCAGTGGTGTAGGCAGCAGCAGCATCGATAGCGGCACCGATTTTTTTTTTTTCCGCTGGAGTGTGTTTATTGACATGATGTAGCAGTAGCAGTTTTCTTTTTCATCATGGTCCCCGTACGGCCAACTCTAGAACATCGTGATCAAGATATCATTATTATTGGATTATACCAGCTTTTCAATACATGTATCAGTGTCATTCGACTTCAGAGGTATTTCTAATGTCAATGTAACATAAAGCAGTCAACTTACTATGTGTTTCAATGCACTTTGTTCTCTTTTGCACGTTTTCTTTATACTAAACGAAGGTAATTCTCGGAAATCCCCTCCGTGATGAGTGCAGCGGTGAGCAGTAAGTGGCAAAAAAAAAAAACGCTGCTCCGCCGATCCGCCGCTGCCGTTCACCAGTGAACACTACATAGGAAAACTGTACATAGAAAAAAAAATCTGCTAGTCACCGCTGGCGCCAGTAAACACGACTTTACGAACATTCTATGTCTTATTCTCAAAAGAATTTTTTAAATTTGAAAGCAACACAACTTCTGATTGGCTAAACAGTAGATGGTTCAGCCAGCCAGAAGTTCTGTTACTTTCTGAATCTAGCAGTAGACTAAGAATTATTGAAGAGTATGTCGAGTCATGACTCCTTCAGCTTTTATTTTTTGTTTGAAAATAGAAAGTTTCAGTAACCTCTTTACTGACAATATTTCATTTAGTACAAAGGAATAGCTACCTTTTTGTGATGGAAATGTACCTAACAGTCCAATATAAGAGGAAGATAACAGTCACATGACATGCCATGGATATTAACCCATTACCACATGAAAATATTTTAGACCAGTCCAAATTCAAAGCATTTGCAGACGACAAAATAAAAGTGACTGAAAATTTGAAATTTGTTTTCTTGAAGGGTAGAAAACATTGTGGGAAAAGGAGAAAATGCTGGTTACCAGCATTTTCTTCTTTTCCCACAATGTTTTCTAAAGGCTTCTCTCTCAGGGGCGTCAAAAGTAGGGATTGTGTGGTAATGGGTTAACAGTCTGATGCATCCAAACTCTGTCATTATTAACATGTCTCTGTCCCTTTTGTGTGGTGGAAATTTGAACACGCTCAAAGCTTCCCACCAGGCGGGACAGACATCACCAAACATCACTGTACAAGAGGCAGATTCATTGGATAAGAAACGGACCTAAACGGATACGAACGGCCTATAAAGGATAAAATTATTTCTTTATCCATTAGTTGTCTGTAAGCTCAGTGTGAACAAACCTTTAAATTTTATTTCACCAGTACTAGGCACAATATTCTTCCTGAACTAGCATGCTGCTGTGCTGCAGTATTATAAAACACTGTCAAAACAGCACTGCCCCCCCCCCCCACCATAATCCCAAGTCCTGTGGCCTACGTGCTACCCCACAAGGTCTGAGTGGCAATCTGTAGCAGAAAAAGTAAAGAAGTAAAGAATTATGTTGACTTGAAAAAGGTTCACTATTATGAATAAACAACCCCTTATTCAGCATTGTGGTCTATTGTGTCTATAGTCAATGCCAGGTCTACTCTTCTACAGTTTGGCACTCTCTTATACAAAAGCGTTTTGTGGTCATGAAATATGCACCTGACAGTCTTTGCCAATGATGTCATCATTAAAAGTGAACTTTATTTACGTAATAGCTGTCCAACGATCCCCCTGATTTGCTTTGATTTAGGGTTTAGTATCTATTTCAACGAAATCAACACCAGCTACCAACAAAAGGTGACACTTCGCCTGCAATGCATTTAGGAAATCTAGCAGAATGAAGTAGATTTCTCCGTATTGTAAGTAATTGCAACAGGACAATATAAATTTGGATCAAATGACAGAACTTGTTTTTCGATAGGGTAGAAAACATTGAAGGAAAGGGAGAAAATACTGGTCAACAGCATTTTCTCCTTTTCCTACAATGTTTTCCAAAAGCTTCTTTCTCAGGGTTGTTAAAACTCAGGATTGTGAAATTAAGAGATAACCAACTTAGCAGACAGGTCTTTTTTTTCTTCTCTGACAGATACAATTAAAGGTGGGCATATAGGTTTTTCACATCACACCAAATTAAAAAAATTTATATATCAATGAAATTTATATGACAAATCATCAATAATTAAGAATCATTATATTGCAAAAAAGATTTTTTTGGGTTGTATTCCCTTAAAAGGCTACGTGGCCCCTTAAGCTATTTTTAGATTTCGCGCCAAAAATCAAAACAAGCATGATGGGAATGATTAGTGACTAGCAGGTGACTAATGATGCTTAAATTCCATAAAATAACACATATGTAATTATTTTCCATGTCTTCTTCAGACACTATGAAGCTTTGTCTGTATATTTCCAGCATGTAAATGAGGAGGTTGCTCATGTAAAAATAGGCCGTGTTTCCTGTCCACGTCGACCTGGGCTGCTGTAGTAAATCTCTAATTTCTCTTGTTGTTGGATGGTTTTCAACCACTGAAAATTATAAGGCTTTGGGAGTTTTATTACTTTTTCAAATTTTTGTCCCAAAATCTGAAGGGCCACCTTTAAAATGTCCTGACAAAAGCAGAAATTGCTCATAATTAGCAATATGAAAGTATTTTTAGATAAAGGCAGCTTACATTACGGAAAAAAAAATCTTCGCAAAGAAAACATTGTGTAAAAAGGAAAACAAATGCTGGTAACCAGCATTTTCTCCTTTTCCACAAAGTTTTTTAAGTCTTCTTTCTCTGGGTCGTTGAAACTTGGGGTAGCATGGTAAAAAGGGTTTTAGAGTCTAGTTTGCACCCAGATGTATTGGGTATCAAGTCACCATGGAATTTGCCTAATTATATATTTAGGCAGGTTTTTATACTCACATAAATTAGCACTATAACAAGGCTGCAAGGTTTTATGGTTCAAGCTCTGTAGCCCCTTTTCACCAGTGGGTGGATCAAGAATTTGGTTAAAACCAAATAAATATTCACCCATCTTCAAAGAAAACTGTTTCATGTGCAAGTTTTAAATAAAACATTATATGAAAAGAACAATAATTGCCCAAGGTGTTTAGATACTAACTAATCTGAACAATGAGATATAAAGAATTCATGACAATTTTTGCCTTTACACATTAGAGGGGTGTTCAAAAAGTTTCGTGAAAAAACGTCCATTCTTTTATGATATTTTTTTTTACGTCGTTTCCGTAATAATAGCTATACTCACATTTTGTAACTGAATCACAAAGTAACAGTTACTGGATGTGAGCTAGGTCCTGTAACTGTTTTATACATCAACTTAGATAAACAACAAGTTTGGGAATGGTATGAGGATAAACAACAACTTTGGGAATGTTATGAAATTGCTGTAATATTTGTATGTAACAGTCTGCCCTAGTATTTCATATGTTTTGTAAACACTGGTTTTCCCGATGTATTTTGCACAAACCATGACGGTAAACATACAATCAAAACACAATTAGAATATTTTCTGCATGATTGGGAATATTATGTCACAATTCAACATCTAATTTAAAAGAATTCTGCATTATTGCTGGTATTCTTTTTTCGTGTATTTTTCTGATACCACACAGGGTTATCATATTCATTATCACTTAACCCTTGACCGAACGACAGAATTTTAGACTGTTCTATTTTGAACGCACTTGCAGATGACAAAATAAAGACGTCTCAAAAACTGAAATTTGTTTCCAGCAGGCTAGAAAACATTGTGGAAAAAGGAGAAAATGCTGGTCCTTTTCCCACAATGTTTTTTAAAATGCTTCTTATTCAGTCGTAAAAACCAGGGATTGTTTCGGATAGGGTTATTAAGGTGGGTATCTAGATTTTTCACATCTCACCAAATTAAAAATAATATATATCACTGAAATTTATATAAAAAAACAACACAAATCATTAATAATTAAGAATCATAAAATTACAAAAATAATTTGTTTTGATGGTGTTCCCTTCACTCTTTACCAAACGATAAAATTTTTGGCTCGAGTCATTGTAAATCATATTTGCAGACGACATAATAAAAGTGACTGAAAATTTGAAATTTGGTTTGTGAAGGGTATAAAGCATTGTGGGAGAAAATGTTGGTTACCAGCATTTTCACCTTTTCTCACAATCTTTTCTGAAGGCTTTTTTCTCGGGTCATCAAAAGTAGGGGTTGTGTGGTAAAAAAATTGTTAGACTGGGCCACTGTTGCAGACCACAAAACAAATGTGATTGAAAATTTAAAAATAGGTTTGGAAAGGGTATAAACTATAGTGGGAAAAGGAGAAAATGCTGTTTACCAGCATTTTCTCCTTTTCCCACAATGTTTTCTAAAGGCTTCTTTTCCAGGTTCTTTAAAATTCGGGGTTGTGACTGGTAAAGAGTTAAAAGGCTACATAGCAGGGTCATAAAAATCGCACATGCACAACTTCCTATATATAGGAACCCTGTTTGTAAATTTGAGTTCAGTATGTGAAAAACTTGGAGTATTGCTCGATCCTGACAAATTTGTGTCTACCGACAGATGGGCAGACAGACAGATGGATGGACCGACAGACAAACAGACAGAAGGATGGATGGACAGACAGATTCCTCCACCTTCAGTGGGGGATAAAAAGAGAAAATGCTGAATACAAGCATTTCCAGTCATTTTCCCTTTTCCTTCAATGTTTTAATCCCTGGCATATTCCATCATTTGACCAAAATTTGATTTGTCGCCAGTGCAAATACTTATCTACATTGTAAAAATTTGTCGTCTGGTAAAGGATTAACTTTGGTTTCCAAACTTTCATTCTCAATCTTTGGAACTGGTTAACCCATTGCCACACAATCCCTACTTTTGACGCCTCTGAAAAAGAAGCCTTTTGAAAACACTGTGGGAAAAGGAGAAAATGCTGGTAACCAGCATTTTCTCCTTTTCCCACAGTGTTTTCTACCCTTCCCAGAACAAATTTCAATTTTTCAGTCACCTTTATTTTGTCATCTGCAAATGCTTTCAATTTGGACTAACCTAAATTTTTTTCATTTGGGAATGAGTTAATGGATTCTATTCGTCCATCAACTATTGATTTACAAGAACATGTTGTTTTCTCCAAGCCCTCCATTTTTCATGTTTCCATATTTTCAGCCATGCATGAGACAGCTTCAGGCTTCCTTAGCTCCGAAATGTGTTAATTATCCAGTTTCCAAACAACTAAATTTGGACACTTGAAATCACATTCAAAGTAATGGCAGACAACATTCTGAATAAGGCTATAACGTTTTACCAAATGACAAATTTATAGACTGGTCCAAATTGAAAGCATTTGTAGATGACAAAACAAATATGACAGAAAAATCGATACTTGATTTGGAAAGGGTAGAGAACATTGTTGGAAAAGGAGAAAATGCTGGTTACCAGCATTTTCTCCTTTTCCCACAATGTTTTCAAAAGGTTTCTACCTCAGGGTTGTCAAACGTTGTCATTGTGTGGTAAAGGGTTAATCATGTCAGATTTATATTTGTGCAAAAAGGAACTGGTGCTGCTTACCAGCATGTTCACCTTTTCCCACATTGTTTTCAAATGCCTTCTACCTCCAGGTAAGGAAAAGGATCATCTCTCAGACCACAAAGTAAATTAATCCCTTACCCCCCGGTCTCACAGACCCCGATTTCCAAAATAATCGTAGTGCTTCCGGAGAGCGCATTTTCTCCGATTTACCACAAATTCAAGCCGTTTTTCTCCGATCATCCTTGGACGAGGGGTATTTTTAGACATACATCGGTGTGTTCCCGATGGGCTACGGAAAACTATGATGCGATACGATTTACTACGCTTTTGCCCCGATTTTGTTCCGAAGTACGCCGAGTTTAGGAGCCGAGTAACTACGAAACAGTACGATCTAGACCGATTGTCCAGATTTCTTACTACGATGGACTACGATGCACAAAGATTTACTGCGACATACGCAGACAGATCCGAATCGACTACGAGTTTCAAATCTTATTTCAGGATTATGCCCCGATTTCGTCCAATGGGTATTAATTCCATGATTAACAGCAAAAAAAAATCAATTATCATATGGATATTAGACGTCATCCTCAAACTCATTTTGAAGGACAACTGGCTGATCCGGCATAAAATCAGGGTCAGGTTAGTTCTCTGTGCTTAATGGTGGAGCTTCGGTGCTCGATGGAGGAGGCATATCTGTTGTTGCTGACTGCTTTTTCTTCGAAAGCCCCCTTTTTGGTCCCATTGTATCGAAGTTTAGGGAAGCGTCTCGTTCAAAGGTCTGGAAAAAATCTGCAAATGAATTGATTTCAAAGTTGATTTGCCTTTTTATAACAATTGAAATTCGGGGTACTTCGTAGTACTACGGGATGATATCTTAGCAGTTCGTAGTCGGTGTAGCTCGTGATGCTAGTCGCGTATCTCATTGTAGTTCATCGGCGAGAATCGGGAGTTACTCGTAGTACAACGGCGTTATTCGGGGTTCATCGCCGAGGTAGGTACGCCGAAATAGGACCGAATGACGCCGATTTGATTACTACAAACAACGACAACTTAGTACAAGGAACACCGAGGTACGCCGATTTCGGCACGATTTTCCAAATCGGGAGAAAAATTTGCGCATGTTTTTTTGTCCCGATTTATTTTTGATCCCGAATTGATGCCGATTTGAGTCACGAGGCACTGCGACTCTCCCGAAGCTAGCCGATTTCGCGCCGATTTTGAAATTTTTGAAATCTGAATTAAATCGGGGTCTGTGAGACCGGGGGGTTACCAAACAAACTAATGACTTCAAAAATCCGACTCCCTATTTAGCCACTTTAAAAAATGTTGTGAAAATAAGAAAATGCTGCTATCCAACGATTCATCCTTTATAATCTCTCTCATGTTTTAACCCATTACCACACAATCCCTACTTTTGACACCCCAGAGAAAGAAGCCTTTAGAAAACATTATGGGAAAAGGAGAAAATGCTGGTAACCAGCATTTTCTCCTTTTCCCACAATGTTTTCTACCTTTCACAAAACAAATTTCAAATTTTCAGTCACTTTTATTTTGTCGTCTGCAAAATGCTTTCGATTTGGACCAGTCCAAAATATTGCAGTTTGGTAATGGGTTAAGACAATCTTCATCATCTGAAGCACTTTTAGTTTGTGCTCTAGTTTCAGAATGGACTGGTCTGTAACTTTTGCTCTTGGGTACAAAGTTAAAACATCTTGTCAGTCAGCAGACAAACCAAACTTGAAGCAAATTTTAAGGATGTTTTCACTAAAATATTTCTCAAAATAGCAATTAGTGTAGATCAATAAGATGCAAGTTAATTTTCTGTCCTCTCTGATTTCAATCTACATTGTCTGCTGAAACACTTTATGTTACCTTAGCATGCTAAGAGTAAGATCTCTGGAATGAAGAAAAAATCTTGCTGGAATCTGATTGGCTTAGCATCGTATACTGGTTTTACATATTTTTCATAACAGAGCTGTATGGAATAGCACTGTGTTAATTCCCTGCAAAATAACTTCCAAGTAAATTTGTTTTAGAGGATTATACAGATGTAATGAGCGGTTTACAATAAACATGTACAAAAAACAAGAACATTTTTTGTTGCAAGCGTAAATGTAATTACCTCTTTAGAAGGAGAAATTTTACGGCTTTGGTATTCAGCTGTAAATTTTTCACACTCAGTGTAGGAGCATTTTAAAATCTTATGCTTTGCAATCATTTTTAATCAAGAACAGCATGCTTTGGAAATTCTAACTTAACTCTTTACCAAACAACACAATTTAAGACTGGTCCAAATTAAAAGCATTTGCATACGATAAAATAAACTAAACTAAAATGAGGGAAAAGGAGAAAATGGTGGTGACCAGTATTTTCTCCTAGCCCACAACGTTTTCAGGAGGCTTCTTTTTCAGGATCGTGAAAACCAGGGATAATGCTTTGGAAAGGGTTAGGCCTTTTCAAAATAATGAAATTTTATACCTGTCCAAACTGAGATTTCTTGCAGGCAAAAAATGAACATGGCTCACAATTCGAGCTCTGTATTTTTAAAAGGTTGACAACTTTGTGGGATATGCTAGTTAAGCTTAGAGTTTTTTCGTTTTCTTTATGATGGTTTTACAGGCTTTTTTTCCATCAGAGAACTGCATGGTCAATCTTTTAGAAAACATAATTTTATAATAGCATCCCACTCCTAATGGTGCTCTTTTAAAAGTGGAAATTTTAGCAATGTGGATTTTTTTAAGATTTCAGGAATCTGAAATATTCGCAAACTTTTCTGTTAACCCTTTACCAAACAATCCCTGGTTTTTACGACCCTGTGATAGAAGACTTTTGAAAACAATGTGGGAAAAGGAGAAAATGCTGGTAACCAGCATTTTCTCCTTTTCCCACAATGTTTTTCACCCTTCACAAAACAAATTTCAAATTTTCAGTCACTTTTATTTCGTCATCTGCGAATGCGTTCGATTTGGACAAACCTAAACTTTTATCGTTTGGTAAAGAGTTAAAGTATACCAACAAATAATGAGTGTCTTGAATTTGCAAACATTTCCATGCACAAAAATGTCAGTAAACGATAATTTGCAAACAAAAGTGCAGCTCCTGCTCATAGGCTGTAGCAAGGTCACGGTAGCAATGTAGTAAGCCTGAAATCCTGTACCATAGTGGAAATGTGGTAGAAGCATCCTGGAAGTGCTGTTACTAAGAAGCGCAACAATGACATGACAGGATTGTGACCAGAATAGTGGGATCATGATCTAAGCATACTATGAGCTTACTGAAAAAACTTTGGCCCAAATTTTTTGCACATGTCTACCCTACAAAGATGATTTGAAAGATTTTGGAGAAACACCATGATTGCTACCAGCACTGTAGAATCACCACCCAGTGGAATTGGGGGTATATAGCTTTTCTCCAATGGTTGTTAATCAAAACTTAAGAACTGTTTGGTAAAGATTTAACCCTGTACCTAAAGACAAAGTTCTAGGCTGGTCCAAATTCAAAGCATAATACACATGACATGGCAAACTTAGCTTAAATGGTGATTATAGTCAGAGACAGAGTAGAAAACCAAACACAAAACTTTAGGCAGGTCCAAATTGAAAACATCTGCACATGACATGACAAACTTAGCAAATATGGTGATTACACTCAGTGAAAGTGTAGAAAATCTTGTGAGAAAAGGAGAAAATGCTGGTTACCAGCATTTTCTCCTTTTCCCACAAGGTTTTCAATTAGCTATTTTGACTCAGGTTTCAAAAAGTCAGGATTGTGTGGTAAAGACTGAAAGCAGTGTAAAAATGCAAAAATTTCTTTCAGATGTCAGTCAATGACAAACAAGACAGGGCCACTGGAAATGAAAAACCACAGCACAAGTTCGAGCAATAAATCTGAAATAAAACTAATATTTTGGAAAAATATTTGCAATGTAACTGTCATTTTGCATTCTGTCAATTTGTGGTGCAACTGTCATTTTCCTTACAATATTCTTTTCACAAGAATTTAATTAACTCTTTGCCAGACAAGAAAATTTTCAAGTTGCACAAAAATTGGCAGACAGTGTTGATTAATGTGAATCTAAAATAAAGATTTGTCTTTCTAAAGGGTATACACATTGTTGGAAAAGGAGAATATGATGGCTACAAACATTTCCCTATTTTTCCTCCATGTTTACATTAGCATTCTTACTCAAGCAGGGTTTTGCCTCGGCTTTAAATCATGGGGGGGGGTGGGGGTCATTGTGATCCCTTGCCTTAGTAGTTGAGGGTCATATTTCGTAAACTTAGGGGGTCAAAATAAATGGTTCTTTGCGTCCTCAAGAACGGATAACAATGCATTTCATCTTTAAACTCCAAGAAAGTATAAGTCTGCGAGCCATTTCTGACAGAATGCTCGATTTCAATTTTACACCGAAGAAACATTCTAGATCGTGACATTATTTTTTGGAAACTGAACATTCCTCTCCCAACACTGACCATTGTACTGATATTATGGTTATACGGGAAATCAGCCAGAATGTTGGAAAAAAAATTGTGCAGAGTATACTGGTAAATGAGACTCCAGGTAGCCATGGATAGGTGCACTGGCCACTGCGATATAATAACTAAAATAATGTTGAAAATAGTGTTAACTCTTTACCACACAATCCCAACTTTTAACGACTCTAAGAGAGAAGCCTTTTGAAAACACAGTGGGAAAAGGAGAAAATGCTGGTAACCAGCATTTTCTCCTTTTCCCACAATGTTTTCTACCCTTCACAAAACAGATTTTAATTTTCAGTCACTTTTACTTTGTTGTCTGCAAAGTCTTTCAATTTGGACTTGTCTAAAATTTTGTCGTTTGGTAATGAGTTAAACACCATTGCAGCAATCAATCAACCAATCAATCAATCAATATTTTGAATATACCCAAACCAAAATGCAACTTCGCCACGAGCTCGCCACGAGCTTACGATAAGCACACAATAGCCAAAGCGATCTTACTTACTTCGCAATACTGTTAATGTTACTTCGCGCGAGCACGCAACTAATTTAAGCACACATGCTTAAGGCCAATAAGAGCGCGTGTGTGCACTTGATTATTAGAAACAAGCACGCAGCAGCGATCTTAAAGGCAAATAACTGTGCACTTAATTCATCTAGCTCCATTTAGTTTTTTTCAAGCGTGCACATGCATGCAAATGCACACTCTTATTGGCCGTTAGCATGTGTGCTTTAATTAAATCAGTCAAATCAAATTAAACAGATCACGGTCTTTAATATAAGGAATTCAATAGAGATTACTCATTACTAAAGTTTTCACTTGATACCATAATATGAACCCGTAAAAGCCATGCTTGTCATCAGATCAAAACTCTTTGAAGGAACTTATAAACGATCAACCAAGAATCAATCTTGTGAAATGTGGTGAAAATCCATTCGGCTGTTCCTGAGTAGAATAATTTCAAAGTTTTTTGCCATACGTGAAAATAAGCTCTGTCCAGTTTTCATCCGATCAAAATTTCTTGAAAGAATCTGATAACAAGAGCGGCAAACTGTCGCAAGATACGCCCGTCTTACCCCAAGTTGTAAAGCTGGGGCATGCACCAGACTAAATTCAAGTATGAAAAACGATAAAGGGCAGTAACTCAAAAATTAAGCGAGCAAGAGTTATGATTCCTGTGCACTGCACTCCCCCTTGATGAGATCTATCCACCCATGAAATTTCATAACCCTAGCTAGTATAGTTTTGGAGATATTCACCAGACAAAAATCAAGTATGAAAAACAACAAAGGGCAATAACTCAAAAATTAAGCAAGCAAGAGTTATGATACCTCTGCATTGCACTCCCCCTTCATGAGATCTATCCACCCATGAAATTTCATAACCCTAGCTAGTATAGTTTTGGAGATATGCTCCGGACAAAAATCAAGTATGAAAAACAACAAAGGGCAATAACTAAAAAATTAAGCAAGCAAGAGTTATGGTTCTTATGCACTGCACTCCCCCTTGATGAGATCTATCCACCTATGAAATTTCATAACCGTAGCTAGTATACTTTTGGAGATATTCACCGGACAAAATTCAAGTATGAAAAACAACAAAGGGCAATAACTCAAAAATTAAGCCAGCAAGAGTTATGATTTCTGTGCACTGCACTCCCCCTTAGTGAGATCTATCCACCCATGAAATTTCATAACCCTAGGTAGTATAGTTTTGGAGATATGCTCCGGACAAAATTCAAGTATGAAAAATGACAAAGGGCAATAACTCAAAAATTAAGCAAGCAAGAGTTATGATTTTTGTGCACTGCACTCCCCCTTGATAAGATCTATCTACCCATGAAATTTCATAACCCTAGGTAGTATAATTTTGGAGATATTCACCGGACAAAATTCAAGTATGAAGAAAGGACAAAGGGCAATAGCTCAAAAATTAAGCAAGCAAGAGTTATGGTTCCTGTGCACTGCACTCCCCTGTAGTGAGATCTATTCACCCAAGAAATTTCATAACCCTAGCTAGTATAATTTTGGAGATATGCTCCGGACAAAATTCAAGTATGAAAAACGACAAAGGGCAATAACTCAAAAATTAAGCAAGCAAGAGTTATGGTTCCTCTGCACTGCACTCCCCCTTGGTGAGATCTATCCACCCAAGAAATTTCATAATCCTAGCCAGTATAGTTTTGGAGATATGCTCCGGACAAAATTCAAGTATGAAAAACGACAAAGGGCAATTACTCAAAAATTAAGCAAGCAAGAGTTATTGTTCCTGTGCACTGTACTCCCCCTCGATGAGATCTATCCACCCATGAAATTTCATAACCCTAGGTAGAATAGTTTTGGAGATATGCTCCGGACAAAGAACTGGACGCCGCCCGCCCGCCCGCCAGGACGCCCACCCGCCCGCCCGTCACGGGTGATTCCATAATACGTCCCGTCTTCGACGGGCGTATAAAAATTCATCCAAGGATTATTCTATTGAAATTCGGTTGAAACCCATCATGCAGTTTCTAAGGAAATTAGTTGCCCTATTAAAAGCAATATTTTTTATCCAGTCGAAATTCTTTGAAGGAATCTGATAAAAGGATCAACCCTGTGAAATTTGGTTAAAACGCATCAAGCAATTTTAGAGAAGAAGATTTTAAAAGTTTATACAATATAAGGAAACAAGCTCCACTCATAAAAACCATGTTTTTCATTGTATCAAAATTCTTTGACAAAGATCTACTTGTAAGAGCGTATGAATCAGAACAAAGTCTATCTTCTCCCATTACCAGTCAATTTAATGCCTTGCTTTTGTAGCTCAAATTGTTTCAAAAAACAATATTAATTGTAATACCAAAGAAACATTAATTTAACCCTTTCTGTCCAGTCATATTATACACTGATAGACAATAACCATTAATAATTTGATTAGAGATGAATTGTGTACGAATTAACTTGGGTACGAGTTAACACAGCCGTGACAATAGTTCGCTGGCATTCTTTTAAAAAATAAAGTGTTACTAAAAAGTTCTAATGCAACGTGACAGAAAATCCGAATGGGTTTCATCCGAAATAATATTCACTCGTCATTTGGTAAGGTAGCAGAGAACTTATTTACTTTCACTTTCATTTACTTTCACTTCCCGTAGACTGATTTACCTCCCGACTGTTCCCGTACAACGTTTGCCGTTCTGACTGGTACAATCGGATATGGTACCATTCAATAAAATGCCCGGATTTCCTAAGTTCTCGCGAGATTTGCGACCACATGTATTCGTTGGCGAAGCGGCGCGGATTTGAAATTTCAGAGGATGGAAGATTCGACGCATTTTCTCGTACAGAGGGAAGATAAGTATCTGAGCATAATATAAAGCCAAGCGATGTCATTTCACCGAAGCTACCAGTTACAGAATACAGAGAAGGAAATTTAATCGAGGCAATTTTTGACAACAGAAAATACGAAGCAGTCATCAGCGAAATCCACTGTAAGTTTAGCGATTTCCAAAAATAAATTAAAAAAAACACACGCATTGATATGGCCTTGTAAGTAAAGTATGCATATTCGTAAGGACTTGTTAATCATCCTGAAATACTTTACAAACTAATGTTCCTCAAAATAGTGAGACCATGATTATTCGAATAACACGAAGGTGTACTGTACCCCACCCACTTCCAATGAATGCCGTGGGGCAACCAATACTCGCCAAGTACCACTCCTCACCAACTATCGTTCTTTATGGTTTGCTCATAAATTATTTTGAAAATAGAAGAAAACAGTTTTGAATATTTTTAAAATATTTCTAGCTCTACAGGCTGAAAGCCAGCAGAGCTCATGTCATGGCGGTGTTTCCGTCGTCCGTCCGTCTGTTTGTCTTTTTCTTGTTTACGCAATAAAGTCTTCATTTGTTGTCAGATTTTTGTGAAACTTGCACAGTTTGTTTATCTCATCAATAGCTTCAACCCTATTGATTTTGACAAAAATCCAACAAACAATATGGGAAAAGTAGCCATTTCAAGTTGAAAAATTTCCAATTCTTGTTTACGAGATAAAGTCTTCATTTGTTGTCAGAATTTTCGTGAAACTTGCACAGTTTGTTTATCTCATCAGTAACTTTTACCCTATCGATTTTGAAAAAAAAAAAATCTGACAAACACTATGGGAAAAGTAGCCATTTCAAGTTTCAAATTTACATTTCTTGTTTACGCAATAAAGTATTCATTTTAGGTCAGATTTTCCTGAAACTTGCATAGTTTGTTTATCTTATCAATAGCTTCAACCTTACTGATTTTGAAAAAAATTCCAACAAAGAGTATTGGAAACGTAGCCATTTTAAGTTCAAAACTTTCTTTTCTTGTTTACGCGATAGTCTTCATTTGTCATCAAATTTTCATGAAACTTGAACAGTTTGTTTATCTTATCAATAACTTTAACCCTATCAATTTTGAAAAAAAAATCCTAAATACAGTATGGGAAAAAGAGCCATTTCAAGTTTAAAATTTACATTTCTTGTTTACGCAATAAAGTCTTCATTTTACGTCAGATTTTCCTGAAACTTGCACAATTTGTTTATCTCATTAAAAGCTTCAACCCTATTAATTTTTAGAAAAATCCAACAAACAGTATGGGAAAAGTAGCCATTTCAAGTTGAAAAATTCCAATTCTTGTTTACGCGATTAAGTCTTCATTTGTTGTCAGATTTTCGTGAAACTTGCACAGTTTGTTTATCTCATCAATAACTTTTACCCTATTGATTTTGAAAAAAAATCCGACAAACAGTATGGGAAAAGTAGCCATTTCAAGTTTAAAATTTACATTTCTTGTTTATGCAATAAAGTTTTCATTTTAGGTCAGATTTTCCTGAAAGTTGCAGAGTTTTTTCCTTATCAATAGCTTCAACCCTGTTGATTTTGAAAAAAAATTCCAACATAGAGTATTGGAAAAGTAGCCATTTCAAGTTCGAAACTTTCATTTGTTTACATGATAAATTCTTCATTTTTGGTCAGATTTCCGTGAAACTTGCACAGTTTGTTTATCTCAGCAATAGCTTTACCCTATTGATTTTGAAAAAAATCTGACAAACAGTATGGGAAAAGTAGTCTTTTCAAATTGAACAATTTCATTGCCTGTTTACATGATAAAGTATTTATTTGTGATCAGATTTTATGAATTTTTCAGCCTGTTTATCCCATCAATAGCTTTTTAACCCTGTTGAGTTTGAAAAAATTCAACCAACAGTAATAGAAACAGCCATTTTGAGTTGAAAATGTCATTTTTTTTTTTGTCTTTGCGTAATGAATTCCTATATATGCTTTATTTAAAAGCAAACTCTCTGCCAGTAGAGCATATTCAGGCCCTTCAGGGCCTTCTAGTTTTGTCAAAAATATTGATTTTGACAGTTTGGTCGCCCACTGATGATAATTTGATATTTATCTTCAGAACTGATGTTACAAATGCAGGATTATTTGAAAAAAAATTAAATGCTCTAGATTTTCATTGACCCATTATACCACACAATCCTTACTTTTGATGTCCCTGAGAAAGAAGCCTTTTGAAAACAATATGGCAAAAGGAGAAAGTGCTGGTAACCTGCATTTTCTCCTTTTCCCACAGTGTCTTCTACCCTGCTCGCACGGGTTCAAATCCCGCTCGCACCGCTTACCATATGGGTGTGTCCTTGGGCAAGACATGAGCCCCAGCCTTGTACTAGAGACACCCAGAAAGTACATGAATAAGTGAACCTTGCCGTGATATGACTGAAATACTTTTAAAAGCGGCGTTGAACCCCGTACAAACAAGCAATCAAAACCAATTTATTGCCTGATTCCTGTAATGCCACAGCCTAGATGCAACACTGTATAAAATGTGCTTCCTTGCTTTCTACTATCGGTACTTTCAAAGCAACTGGCTTTTACAGAAGACAAAATGACACAAGGACACAAGTATTTATTGACCTTTGTAACATGTTGGAATGAATTTTAGACCAGCTTGGATTCTGTGTACTTCTTTGGATATCCTAAACTCAGGCACAGTTGACATTTTATTACCCTTTTGTTTTGTGGCTCAAGTGACATTAGCCAAATGCAGGCATCATGTAAACCCTCAATCACATAGTCCTGTGTTTCTATGACTTTGCAAGGTAGCATGAAAACATTGTGGATAAGTAGAAATTACCCAGTATGAGTATTTTTTCCTTTTACTACAATGTTTTCTACCTTTTCAGAGCACTACAGCTCATCTTTTTGATGCAAAAGTGTCATCTGCAGATGCTTTCAATTTGGGACCATCTAAAATTTGTGGGTTTTTTTTTTTGAAAATTTTTTGATGTCTAAGATAGTAAAATTCTCACTAATATTAAAATTTTCACTTTCAGCTGATAAGAAATACCTTATGACACAATCAAAGCTGCCACCGAAATACACCTTTGCATCAGTGAAAAGTCAGAAAGAAAAAGGTTAGTGATTTATTTTAGGTGTCCCAAATCTTATTAAACACTTGGGAAATTTATCTTACAATCCTTTTGCAACCCTGTTGCGGGGAGTTATATAGTATGGGAGTTGTTCATGTGTCCAACCGTGTTTACATGGGTGGCTCCATTTGTCACTCTTGACTTGTGGCCTCTATACAGGACACATTTTTCAGCCAATCTTCTTCAAACTTTGCATGTAGGTAGCCCTTGGTAGGACAAATGCTATTGATTTTAAGGTTTTCAGTTTAAGGACACCAGGTAAAAATGTTGATTTAAGTTTGTCCATCTTTCAATGCATAGCTCATTGCTTTTATTGCCATGGGATGCCCTGCTTTAACCTATTACCAGAGAAACCAGACAAGAAAATTCTAGACTTGTCCAAAATCAATAAAGTTGCATACGACATTTATAGTTCATGAAATTTTAAAAATGTTTGTCATTTGGGGTAGAAAACATTTTCGATAAATCATGATGAAGAAATTGCTTGTAACAAGCAATTACTTCATTTTCCACAATGCTTTCCAAAGCTTTTTTCTTGAGGGATGTAATATAGCAAGATTGTATGGGAATGGGTTAAGAAGCTCTTGTGTATTACATAGAGGATTATTTGTTTGTGTTGATGTAAAGATTGATTGATTCTAATCTGTATTTAGCAACTTTTGATGTGGACTGGTCAGTTAACTCATTACCAAATGACAGTATTTTAACTTTGTCCAAATTGAAAGCATTTGCAGAAAACAAAATAAAAGTGACTGAAAATTTGAATTTTGTATTGTGAAGGGTAGAAAACATTGTGGCAGAAGGAGAAAATGCTGGTTACCAGCATTTTCTCCTTTACCCACATTGTTTTCTAAAGACTTACATGTAAAAAGTAGAAAATCATGTTACAATTTTATATTATTTCAGGTACTCAACATGTACATACATAACGAAATGTTGGTTAATTTAGAAAATGACGGTTATCAGTCATGAGCAATTTCTCCTGTCCCCCAATGTTTTCTAAAGTTATCTATTACAGACTGGTAAAGGGATAAAGAAACAAGGGAACATGAATAATTGAGCTCTTGGGATGGTTTGACGGAAATACTGTTGAAACATAAACTTAGTTTAAATAACACCATAATTTTATGTTACTTTCTACAGGCCAATGGACAGAGAAAAACCTTGTTGAGTCCTGGTTTTGAAGTGTACATTGCACCAGGAAAGTTATCAGCAGCAATGCGATCATGGGGGACAACCCAAGAAAGTTGACATTTGCCTTTTTGTCCACATTATTTACACCCAAATAACTGGCACATGGTAAAGCAAAAGAAAGACTCACAACGCCAAAGAAGAATCCAGAGCATTATCATCAACAGTTACTGTACTATCAGCCATAAAAGAATTTGTTCTCAATAAATTTAAAAACAGTAGTGGTGAGCCTTGCCTGACAGAAAAAGCATTTACGGAAATTATCAATGCAAAGTGTGGCGCAGCAAGCCGATTATTGAAGAAGTGATCAGTAAGCTCAGCTGTTTTCGTAGAAAACCCTACGTTTTGCCATAGCCTTGGCGTCATTATGAGCAATTTCTTCTTTCCCACGGAGTTTTCACTAATCTATTATTAGATTAACCTTCCAAGAAATGCCATTTTTCATACAAGTCTTAACCTGAATGAATTAAAAAAAAAACATTTCTCAATTATATTCAAATTAAAAGACTTGTTTGCCACATTTATACCAATTTTTAGCCAGGATGACGAATTTCCAAAGCAGGTAATACCGACTAAGATCAGACTGCATATTTGTGCAGGCTGATCTTAGTATATATTGACTGCCAAAGCTCTATACAAAATAGGAATATTCCGGGATCAGCATGAAGAGGGTTAATAAAACAGTCTGACTTGTCATGTGTTTAAAGCGGCTATTTAACAGATTTGCGTGAAAATATCATATAGCAAAAACATTCTGCTTTTTGAATAGTTTTTGATGTCATTTTCATGACTATTGTTCTTTTCTTTGTCTTAACCCATTACCACACAATCCCTACTTTTGACGCCCCCGAGAGAGAAGCCTTTAGAAAACAATATGGGAAAAGGAGAAAATGCTGGTAACCAGCATTTCTCCTTTTCCCACAATGTTTTCTACCCTTCACAAAACAAATTTCAAATTTTCAGTCACTTGTATTTTGTCGTCTGCAAATGCTTTCGATTTGGACAAACCTAAAATTTTGTTGTTTGGTAATGAGTTAAATGAACTATAATCATTGTTAAAATGTAATTTAACTTGGTATCCTCCTAATGTGCTACTTTTAATCATTTAAATTCATCGCACAAAGTCATAATTCATCGGATAATGTCGTTACTGATTGAAATGCTAGCGGAAGCCAATGACATAATAAATACGTCATGGAAACAACAAAAAAGGCAATGTTCAGTGAAATCAAAAGGTAATGACTTCACGGGATGAATTCCTCTTCCATTCCGATTGTACCTCGTTGACTGTAAAAATATGAATTTGGCTTTATGAATGCCGAATTTTTGCTATTTTTCTAATGGTTTTTCAGTGTATGAACAGTCATTTTCATTTCAAAACCAGGTTAATCCCCTGATTTCAGACATTTGATAAAGTTAAGTTAGAAAGTTGGAAATTGAGATCAAAAAAAAAAATCATCCATAATCTGTTACATAGCCACTTTAATGCCGAACAATACAATCATTAAATGTAATAGATTACAGTACAGAGTTATGTAAATTTTGTATCCTAAGAGAACATGTTCAGATTACTGTTCAATCATTCCCACTCAAAATTTTCTGGACTGTCTACAATTGAAAGCATCTACAGATGAGAATCTTAAAATTTGTATCAATGACTTCTGTACTTCTGATAATGTAAAAAATATAGTAGAAAATTGAGAAATTACTCATTACGAGTAATTTCTCCAATTCCTACAATGTTTTCCATCTCGTATTTTTAATGCAATGGATTGAGTGGAAAGGGTTCCCAAACGACAAATTTTAGACTCTTCCAAACTCAAAGAGTTTTAAGACAACAATTTCAAATTCGATGAAAATGGCAGAAAGCTCTCCAAATGGGTAGAAAACACTGTGGGAAAAAGGAGAAATTGCTCGTTACAAGCAATCAATTTCTCCTTTTCCCACAGTGTTTCCAAAAGACTTGTATTGCAGATACATAAAAAGAACAGCTTGTTTGGGAAAGCGTTAAGGATGTAAAACTCTGGCTTTGCAAGTCCTGAGCATATTACCATAATTCCACCCTTTATTGTTACCGAATTAATCACCTTTATTTTTTGCCCCCAACAGGGAGGTCAAGTAATAAATTCAGAATCTGTTTGTCAGTCTGTCCAAATTTTATTTTTGTTTGATTCCTCTGACATTTCTTGATCAAATGCAGTTTTATTCTTACAATCGCTCCCCAGATCAATGATTCAGGACCATCAGGGTCCTCTTGTTAACTGTTCACCAGTCAACAAGTAACTCTGTATGAGTCTGCAGCAAACATCTTTAGTACACAATATGGGAAAGGGATAAATTGCTGATGAAAGGCCTGTGCAGTGAATTTTGTTTATAATGTTATGGCAGAAAAAGATATATCTCTTTTAACGAAATTCATTTCATAGACCTGATAAAGTGTTTTGGTAAGAATATGCATTGGTTATAACTATTTTCCCATAAAATGATACATTTTCTTTGGTCCCCTGAGTATGGCTAGAACTGGAGTTTACTGTATAACATTTGTATAGGAAACGTTGGAAAGGTAGAAATCATTAAGAAATTCCATCATTTCTTAAAATCCCATTCAATTGGATCAGTCCAAAAGCAGTCTGACTAAATTGTAATGGGTTAAATAAGGTACTTTAAATATTTCCATGAGGGTTATTCTGTATGTTCTTTTCAGCTCACCTGGTTCAAAATACCAGATGACCTTATGTGATTGCCTTTTGTACGTTATTTTCATGTGCATATTCAACCTTCCCTGTGCAATCCGTTTTTTAAGTCCCTGTGATTAAAAAAACATTGTGGGAAAAGAAGAAATTGCTTGTAACAAGCAATTTCTTCATTTCCCTCAATATTTTCTACCCTATAGCATGGTAATTTTTCAAATTTCACTCAATTTAAATTGTCATCTCAACC
This sequence comes from Tridacna crocea, assembly GCA_943736015.1. Classification (NCBI taxonomy): domain Eukaryota; kingdom Metazoa; phylum Mollusca; class Bivalvia; order Cardiida; family Cardiidae; genus Tridacna; species Tridacna crocea. Next base: position 7,837,654 of record OX031063.1, read on the forward strand.
TCTTTCAAATTAGACAAGTTTAAGATTTTGCTGTATTGGAAGGGGCTAAGAAAAGTTTCAGATTTTATTTTGTTTCATTACAAATGTACGCATGTGCGAGCTTGCACATGATCACCAACTGGAGATCGCGCCCAAGTACACTAGCATTAACATGCCTGCAAGCTCACGTGAGCTTGCAAGCTCGCGCGAGCTTGCATGTCCTTACAAACGCTGATCATACCACTATTCCAAATAAGCACACGATTACGAGCACGCAAGCGCACATTTGCGTACTTGTTACTTCGCCTCGGTTCCAAATGCAAGCTTGCATCTTCGCGGTGAGCTTATAAGTACGCAAATACGCGATTTAGCACGCGAGTGCAAGCACGCAAGCAAACGCTTGCGTACTTGTTACTTCGCCTTGGTGAGCTTATAAGTACGCAAATATGTGATTTAGCACGCGAGTGCAAGCACGCAAGTAAACGCTTGCGTACTTGTTACTTCGCCTTGGTGTGCTTATAAGTACGCAACTACACCAAGTAAGCACGCGAGTGCTGGCATCAAGCATACGTTAGCGTACTTGTAACTTCGCCTCGGTTCCAAATGCAAAGTCGCGCGAAGTTGATCTGCGATCTTCATACGCAGTTCATACGAAGTCCAAACGAGCTCGCCATTTTGGTTTGGGTATTGAATTTTGCCGCTGAAAAAATGAATTTTAGGATGTATCCTTAATTATAATGACTTTTTGGTAAAATGCATCACAGATACACATCAAACCCCCTTTTGCCAGAGCATCCCTCATAATTCATTTATCTTTCATTATTATGTTTTAACTCTTTACCACACAATCCCGAGTTTTAACGACCCCGAGGAAGAATACTTTGGAAAACATTGTAGGAAAAGAAGAAAATGCTGGTAACCAGCATTTTCTTCTTTTCCCACAATGTTTTCTACCCTGTCAAAGACAAATCCTTCCATTTGAGCCACAGTATGAATCGTCGTCTGCAAATGTTTTCAATATGGACAAGCCTTTTTGTTGTCTGGTAAAGAGTTAAGTCTCAGAAATCCCAATGATGACAAGGTGGCCACACTAAGAGCGCCACTGGCTAGAAACTGTGCAATTTTCATCACCCTCTCTTCCTGTTGGTGCCTCATTAACTCTTTAGTACCAAACAACAAATTTATAGACTGGTCCGAATTGAAAGCATTTGCAGACAACAAAATAAATGTGAGTGAAGAATGGAAATTCGATTTGTGAAGGGTTAAGAGAAAGTTGTGGGAAAAGGATGAAATGCTGGTTACCAGCATTTTCTCCTTTTCCCACAATGTTTTCAAAAGGTTTCTACCTCAGCGTCATCAAAATACTTCATTGTGTGGTAAAGGGTTAACTCATTACAAACAATATATTGGACTGGTCCAATTTGAAAGCATTTGCAGACGACAAAATAAAAGTGACTGAAAATTTCAAAGAGGTTTTGTGAAGGGTAGAAAACATTGTGGGAAAGAGAGAAAATGCTGGTTACCAGCATTTTCTCCTTTTCCCACAATGTTTTCTAAAGGCTTCTTTCTCAGGGGCGTCAAAAGTAGGGATTGTGTGGTAATGGGTTAACCCATTACCACTCAATCCCTACTTTTGACGCCCCTGAGAAAGAAGCCTTTTGAAAACACTGTTGGAAAAGGAGAAAATGCTGGTAACCAGCATTTTCTCCTTTTCCAACAGTGTTTTCTACCCTTCCCAGAAAAAAATTCTATTTTTCAATCACCTTTATTTTGTCGTCTGCAAATGCTTTCAATTTGGACCAGTCCAAAATTTTCTCGTGTGGTAAAGAGTTAATAGCCAAATGCCTGGATCTCTCCTTATCATATTGAACTAGAGATGTAATTAATAACTTGATCACCTATGATTACAGCCATTTATCATATTTAACAAAACTGGACAGGAATTTGTCCTGCTGTCTTCATTGTCAGCATTTAGCTAAACAATTATTTTGTGGATTAAAATAAATCCTTCCCCACACAATTCCAAATTTTAATGTCTTATATACAAAGAAAGAGGGATATTGAAAACTTTGTTGCAAAAAAGAGAAAATGCCGCAGACCAACATTTCCTCCTTTTATCCAAATTTAAAACACAAATGAGGAAATTAACACTTTAAATCTTTACCAAACAATCCCTGGTTTTTACGACCTAGAGGAAGAAGCATTCTGGAAACATTGTGGGAAAAGGAGAAAATGCTGGTGACCATCATTTTCTCCTTTTCAAACAATGTTTTGTACTCTTCTAAAATCAAGTTTCATTTTTTTTGAGCCACACTAATTTTGTCGTATGCAAATGCTTTTAATTTTGACAAATCTAAAATTTCATCATTTGGTAAAGAGTTAAGCCAATAGTAGAAACCCAAAATTTGCTACTTCAAAGGTTTTTTTGGGGGGGTAAAGTATCTCCTTATTGGATAGTGTAGATCAAATTCAGACTGCATGTTCTGTGCAATTTGATCTTGATATGAACTTTCAACAGAAGGTCCCAGAGTCAAGCATAGCTGACTCTAAAGAGAGAACGGACAAAAGCGCATTGGACAAAAGCCCTCTGCTAATTTCGGTAGGGAGGACAAAAGCCCACTGCTAATAAAAGAGTGTTACAAAATCATTTTTTTATCATTTTTTGTAAGAAAGCATTTCCTGCTTTTCACAAAATGTTTTCTACCCTTCCAAAGAGAAGTCACATCATATATACAATTTTTTTTTAATTAAATACATGATTAGAACTAAAAGTGAGCCTTTGTCCTAGTGGGCTTTTGTCATAAGAAATTTGTCATGTTGATATTTATATTTCTACCTTATTAAATATCATCCCCCCCCCCCCAAAAAAAAAAAAACCAAACTTTTGGGTCAAAGTTTGGTCTAATGGGCCTTTAGCAACCCTGAGGAGAGAAAGAATTTTGAAAACCGTTGGGGGAGAAGGAGATAATACTAGTTGTTAGCAGTATTTCTCCTTTTCCTACTTTTTTTTCATATCACTTTCTTTATGATGGTCAAAATATGTTTTGTACAGACAGTTTGGGAAAGGTGTAATCTAGATGGATCTTAATATCATGAGGTAAAATAAGATTATTTTTAGGATTATCTGACAGAAAAAATTAATGATCTGATGCACATAATCAAATAGGCCAGGTAACCTAAAACTTGGCCCGATTTCTGTCCCCTTTTGTCCCCTGTCTAAGGACAATTTAGGGCTCTTGCCAGGGGTCCATAAATCATTCATTTATCCACAAACTTCATGATGACAATTCCTTCACTCTGTACCAGGGAACAAAATTTTAGAGATGTCCATGTTGAAAGTATTAACTCGCTTTACAAAACGACATAATTTTAGATTAGTCCAAATTGGAAGCATTTGCAGACGACAGAATTGGTGCGACTCTAAAATTGAAATCTCTTTTGGAAAGGATAGAAAACATTGTGGGAAAAGGAGAAAATACAGTTTACCAGCATTTTATCCTTTTCCCACAATGTTTTCAGAAGGCTTCTTTCTCAGGATCATGAAAATCAGGGATTGTTTAGTAAACGATTAAATTTTCAAAGAAAAAATTTGATGGTACATGTCTATAAAAGCATAGAAAACATTGTTTACTGACTTTTCTATTACTTCTACCATGCTTTTAAGTCTTCCTCTCCTGGGTCTTTATATATCTTAAGGTCTCACGATCGGAAAATCACGGGAATTCCAAATCGATGAACAAAACAAATATTAACACAAAAATATCTACAAAAACTTGCTGGAAATGAAGTGAACTGGGAACAGTGTCGTACATTGAGGATATAATATATCCTGAATAAATTCTCTGTCACAATATTAAATTCAGTATCAGGTGTGCCCAAAATGCATCCAAATGCACAAAGGGTTCTATAAGGGGCATGACATGTTAGCAATACAAAGCCTGATGTATCACCCGGGCTCAAAATTAGGGGATGAGGTAACATGCCTTTAATCATCTCTGGGGGTTCCTTTTATAAGAAGCCCTTTAAACTGAAAATTGATTGAATATTTAAATACAATGTGCTTGATTTTCTTAAAGCACAATTTATCTTCATTTAACCAGTTCCCTCATCTGCAGGAGAAGATCTTTAACTCTTTACCAAACAACAAAATTGTGAATTTGTCCAAATTGAAAGCTGAATTAAAGACTAGCAGACGACAAGTTAAATGTGCCTGAAACATTGAAATTAGGTTTGGGAAGGATAGAAAACATTGTGGAAAAAGCAGAAAATGCTGGTTACCAGCATTTTCTCCTTTTTCCACAATGTTTTCAAAAGCTTTCATTCTCAGGGTCGTTAAAAGTCAGGATTGTGTGGTAAAGACTTAAAGATTGCCAATATTTATTTTCAGTTTTGATGCCAGAGTTTTTAACCCTTGTGCTACTATATTGTGACTCAATCATATATAGGAAACAGTGTAGATTAATATCAGCCTGCACAGAACATGCAGTCTGATCTTGAATCTTAACAATGTCTGACAAAGAGATACTTTTTCCCCCAAAATATCTGTACAATAGCAAAATCTTGGTTTCTACTATCGGCTTGAAAGTTTTATTTCACTCATTTAGTAGGATAAGGGTTAATGGAATTCTAGGAAGAAATCCTAGAAACACCATAACACGGTCAGTGTCAGTGAAGATGATGACTGTTTGAAATACTGTAAAAGTTACTGTAGGCACCCTGATGCATGCAAAGATGCACATATGGATGCATTGGCACATACTGTATAAAGGGAACTCGGCCGATTCAGTACCTACATTCTAACCTCGTCTGTATTACATTTGTTTCCATTTGAACTGAGAATCAAGTGATTTTATAATATAGTGTGCATCTGACAGTCGTTTATCAACGACATAAACAATCATGATGAATTTTTTCTATTTGTCTATTTGTCGTTGAAAATTTCAATTGGAATATGATAAACCACATTAAAAATGAATGTACAAACTGTTTGTCAACTGAAATATAGTAAGAAAGATTGTGATAGAAAATTGAATTTTCTTTTGTTAGAGAAGCCTTACAATTTTCAGAATGGTAAACTGGCATACTTCCAGGCGATGAATGTACCGATCTGCTACATATCAGTCCATAAGTTACAGCCGAAGGATATGATGGCTCCCATGAACGAGGTATACCAAATGTGCAGCCCCCTCTGGTGTCATCTACAGTAAATAAACTCTTTAATTCTTTACCAAACAACAAATTTATAGACAGGTGTAATTTGAAAGCATTTTAAGATGACAACATAAACTAAACAAGAGGGCCATTGGCCCTGGAACGCTCACCTTAGACTATAGCTTATGAGTGAAATTCAATTATTTGAGCAACTTTGGTAAAGCTTCACCCAAGGAACATCCCTGCCAAGTTGCATCAAGATTGGCCCAGTGGGTTAGGAGAAGAAGATGTTTAAAGAAATTGTTGACGGGCGACAGACGCCGGACATAGGGCAATCAAATATCATAAAGCTCTACACCTTCCAGTTTCAAAGAATTTTACATTTTCCTTTTTTGTCCTATGTTCGAACTTGTGGTCCCCGGGGCTGGGTCAGTTTTAACCAAAGCAGCATCCTTGAAACAAACTTGGTAGAGGTCCACTCAAAGATGCTACATACCAAGTATCAAGGCTCTACACCTTCCCGTTTAAGACAAAAAAAATTTTTTAAATTTTCCTTCTTTGTTCCTATGTTCGAACCTGTGACCTCCAGGGCAGGGCCGGTTTAAACGCCAGGGACATCATATGACCAAACTTGGTAGAGGTCCACTAGAAGATTCTGCATACCAAATATCAAAGCTCTGCACCTTCAAGTTTCAGAGAAGATTTCTAAAGTTTTCCTTCTTTGTTGCTATGTTCGAACCTGTGACCTCCCGAGGCAGGGCCAGTTTTGACCCCAAGGGCAAAATATGAACAAACTTGGTAGAGATCCACTAGGAATTGCTACATGCCAAATATCATAGCTCTATGCCTTCTAGTTATAGAGAAAAAGAATCTTAAAATTTTCTTTCATTGTTCCTATGTTCGAACTTGTGACCCCCGGGGCAGGGCCAGTTTTGACCCCACGGGCATGATTTGAACAAACTTGGTAGAGGCCCACTAGGAGATGCCACAAACCAAATATCAAAGCTCTATGCCATCTAGTTTCAGAGAAGAAGAAATTTAAAGTTTTCCTTCTTTGTTCCTATGTTCAAACTAGTGACCCCCCTGGTGGGGCCAGATTTGACCCCAGGGACATTATTTGAATAAACTTGGTAGAGGTCCACTAGGAGATACAACAGACCAAATATCAAAGCTCTATGCTTTCTAGTTTCTGAGGAAAAGAATTTTACAGTTTTTCTTCTTTGTTCCAATGCTCAAACTTGTGATCCCCGGGGTGGGGCCAGTTTTGACCCCAGGGACATAATTTGAACAAACTTGGTAGAGGTCCACTAGGAGATACAACAGACCAAATATCAAAGCTGTACGCCTTCAAGTTTCAGAGGAGAAGATGTTTAAAGTTTTCCTTCTTTGTTCCTATGCTCAAACTTGTGACCCCCGGGGTGGGGCCAGTTTTGACCCCAGGGGCATAATTTGAACAAACTTGGTAGAAGTCCACTAGATGTCACATACTAAATATCAAAGCTCTACGCCTTCAAGTTTCATCAGAGAAGATTTTTAAAGTTTTCCTTCTTTGTTCCTATGCTCAAACTTGTGACCCCTGGGGTGGGGCCAGTTTTGACCCCAGGGACATAATTTCAACAAACTTGGTAGAGGTCCACTAGGAGATGCTACATACCAAATATCAAAGCTCTACCCCTTCAGGTTTCAGAGGAGAAGATTTTTAAAGTTTTCCTTCTTTGTTCCTATGCTCAAACGCGCTAAAACGCGTTATCCCCCGGGGCGGGGCCAGTTTTGACGCTATGGGCATAATTTGAACAAACTTGGTAGAGGTCCATTGGGAGATGCTACATACCAAATATCAAAGCTCTACCCCTTCTACTTTCAGAGGAGAAGATTTTCAAAGATTTTGGTTTTTTTTTTCATTTTGTTGCCATGGCAACCAGAGTTATGAGTGGAATTAAATTCTTTGAACAATTTTGGTAGAGCTTCACCCAAGGAACATTCCTGCCAAGTTTCATGAAGATTGGCCCAGTGGTTTAGGAGGAGAAGATGTTTAAAGAAATTGTTGACGGACGCCGGACGCCGGACATTGGGCGATCACAATAGCTCACCTTTAGCACTTTGTGCTGAGGTGAGCTAAAAAATTAAATTTGATTTGGGAAGGGGAGAAAACATTGTGGGAAAGGACAAAATGCTGGTTACCACAATGTTTTCAAAAGTTTTTTTTTTTTTCTTAGGGTCATTAAAAGTCCAGATTGAGTGGTAAAGAGTTAAAATACCCACTAGAAATAGAAAGCAAGCTCCTCAGTATAGAAATGACAAGTAAGCCACCATCCTGTTGATCTACTTGGAAACACATTAAGATGCCTATCAACACCTTGGAAATGCAAGAAACCATCAAGTATACAATCAGCCCTATTACCCTTTTAACATCATTCTACGGCTAATCTTCTCTGCTAATCTTCTCGCCATCTCAACTCATCACAGCCAGCTAACAACTTTTTGCAGTCAACAGCCTCTTTACCCTTTCCTACAAAGTCCCGAGTTGTAATGACAGCCAGAAAAATGCCTTTTGAAGACATTGTGGGCAAAACAAAAACTGCTGGTAACCAGCATTTTCTCTTTTGCCCTCACTGTTTTCTCCCTTTTCAATAACATTTCAATTTTTGGGTCACACTCATTTTGTCATCTGAAAATGCTTTTAAATAGGACAAAAGCATTAATTTTGGTAAAGACCTACTTTAGCCCATTACCAATCGACAAAAAATTGGAATGTCCTTATTATAAAGTGCGCGAAGTGGCTGCCAGTTGACAGTTGACGATTCGACAGCATACTGGAAACTGTCGGCCAACCTCACACTTCAGCTGCAAATTCGCTTTTAGTAAAAATACCGTGTTTGAACCGAATTGTCAACAGTCAACTGTCAGCTGGCTACCAATTCGCACTTAAAGTGCTATAAGAGCGAATTGTCAACCATCCGCCAACTTCACACTTCAGCTGGACATTCGTTTTTGATAAAAATATGTGTTTGAAACACACTGTCAACAGTTACTATCAGCTGGCTGCCGATTCAAATTTGATATTATTTACCAGTGAATTGTCAACTGTCAACTGTCAATCATCGACCAAATTCACACCTCAGTTGCCAATTCCTTTTTATCAAAAATTTTTTATTTGAACCGAATTGTCAACAGTCAGCTGGCTGCCAATTCACACTAGATATACTGTAACAGGGAATTGTAAACTGTCAACCGTCAGCCAACTTCACACTTCAGCTATCAGTTCCTTTTTTTTTTAAAATACCATGTTTGAACCAAATGTCAGCTGGCTGCCAATTCGAACTTAATATGCTATAACAGCAAATCATCAACTGTCAACCGTCAGCAAACTTCACACTTCAGCTGCCAATTTGTTTTAAATGAAATGGTCGTGTATGAACCAAAACGACAACTGTCTAATGGCTGCCAGTTCGAACTAAATATGCTAAAAGAGATCACTGTCAACTGTCAAATTCGTATCTCAGCTGCCAATTCGTTTATAAAAAATTTGGTGTTTAAACTGAATAAATATGGTGTTTAAACTGAATTGTCAACTGTCAGCTGGCTGCCAAATCAACCTTTATATGCTATATACTTCACACCTCAGCTGCCAATTCACACCTCAGCTGCCAATTCATTTTAAGTAGAAATATTGTGTTTAAATGAATTGTCAACTCTCGAGCTGGCTGTCAGTTTGAACTTTATATGCTATAACAGTGAATTGTCAACTGTCAACCGTCAGTTACCTCATACTTCAGCTGCCAATTCGTTTTTGATAAAGATATCAAGTTTGAAGGGAATTGTCAACTATCAGCTGGATGCAAATTGAAACTTAACATGACAGCCGATTGTCAACTGTCGGCCTACTGCACACCTCAACTGCTAATTTGTTTTTAATAGAAATATTGTGTTTGAAACAAACTGTCAGCTGTCAAATGTCAGCTGGCTGCCAATTTGAACGTAATATGCTAAAAGAGTGAATTGTCAACTTTCAAACGTCATCCAACCTCAGTTGCCAATTCATTTTTGATAAAAATATTGTTTGAAACAACCTCTCAACAGTCAGATGGCTGCCAATTCGCACTTGATATGCTATAACACCAAATTGTAAACTGTCAACTGTCAGCCAACTTCACATTTCAGCTGCCAATTCCTTTCTTTTTTTTAAATACCATGTTTGAGCCAATTGTCAACTATCAGCTGGCTGCCAATTCAAACTTAATATGCTATAACCACAAATCGTCAACTGTCAACTACCAGCCAACTTCACACTTTAGCTTCTAATTTGTTTTAAATGATATGATCGTGTATGATCCACAATGTCAAATGTCAACTGTCAACTGGCTGCCATTTCGAACTTAGTATGCTAAAAGAGCGAATTGTCAATTGTCAACCATCAGCAAACTTCACATCTCAGCTGCCAATTCGTTTTTAATATAAAATTTGGCATTTGAACCCAATTGTTAACTGGCATCTGGCTGCCAAATCAACCTTTATACGCTATATACTTCATACCTCAGCTATCAATTCATTTTAAATAGAAATACTGTGTTTGAAACGAATTGTCAACTGTCAGCTGGCTGCAAATTCAAACTTTATATGCTATAACAGCCAATTGTCAACTGTCAACCATCAGTTCCACTTCAGCTGCAATTCCTTTTTGATAACAATATCATGTTTGAAGAAAATTGTCAACCGTCAACTGTCAGCTGGCTGCAAATTGAAATTTCATATGCTATAACAGCGGATTGTTAACTGTCATCCGACTGCACACATCAGCTGCCAAGTAGCTTTTGATAGAAATATTGTGTTTGAAACAAATTATAAGTTGTCAACTGTCAGTTGGCTGCCAATTCCAATGTTATATGTTAAAAGAGTGAATTGTCAATGATCAACCATCTGCCAAATTAAAAGATCAACTGCCAATTTGTTTTTAATAAAAATATTGTGCTTGAAACCAACTGTCAACTGTCAACAGTCAGCTGGCTGCCAATTTCCACTTGATATGCTATTACAGCAAATTGTAAACTCTCAACCTTCAGCTAACTTCACACTGCAGCTACCAGTTCCTTTTCTTTTCTGAAAATACTGTGTTATAAAATTGTCAACTGTCAGCTGACTGTCAATTCAAACTTAATATGCTATAACAGCGAATTGTCAACTCAACCGCCAGCCAACTTCACACTTCAGCTGCCAATTGGTTTTAAATGATACAATCCTGTATGACCCAAAACGTCAACTGTCAACTGGCTGCCATTTTGAACTTAACAGACTAAAAGAGCGAATGGTCAACTGTCAACCAACTTCACATCTCAGCTGCCAAATCATTTTAAATAAAAAGTTTGGTGTTTGAACCAAAGTGTCAACGGTCAACTGTCAGCTGGCTGCTAAATCAACCTTTATATGCTATTTACTTCACACATCAGCTGCCAATTCATTTTAGTAGAAATATTGTGTTTGAAACACTTCAGCTGCCAATAAGTTTTTAATAAAGATATTGTGTTTGAAGACAACTGTCAACTGTCAGCTGGTTGCAAATTGAAATTTAAAACCCTATAAAAATGGATTGTCAACTGTCAGCCAAGTGCACACCTCAACTGCTAATTCTTTTTAAATAAAAATGTGTTTGAAATGAACTCTTAACCCTTTACTCCTCAAATACTCATTTCTACGCATTGCTTGCAGGAGCCTTTGGAAAAAACATTGTGGCAAAAGGTGAAATTGCTCGTCACGAGCAATTTCACCTTTTGTCACAGTGTTTTCTATGCTATCAAAAGGTGTCATATACACATAAGAAATTGCTTCATCCTTGCTGTTATTTAGGGTCAATTAGAGATACCATAGAAATGCCTATTGGGGTAAAGGGTTAACTATCAACAGTCAGCTGGCTGCCAATTCACACTAGATATACTATAACAGCGAATTGTAAACTGTCAAAAGTCAGCCAACTTCACACTTCAGCTAAGAGTTCCTTTTCTTTTTAAAATACCATGTTTGAACAGAATTGTTAAATGTCAACTGTCAGCCCAAACTGTCAACCATCAGCCAACTTAACATTTCAGCTACCAATTCTTTAAAAATGAAATGATTGTGTATGATCCAAAATGTAAACTGTCAACTGTCAGCTGGCTGCCATTTTGAACTTAATATGCTAAAAGAGGGAATTGTCAACTGTAAACTGTCAGCTAACTTCACATCTCTGCTGCCAATTTGTTTTTAATAAAAAGTTTGGCATTTGAACTGAATTGTCAACTGTCAGCTGGCTGCCAAATCAACCTTTATATGCTATATACTTAATACCTCAGCTGCCAATTCATTTTAAATAGAAATATTGTGTTTGAAATGAATTCTCAACTAACAGCTGGCAGCCAATTTGAACTTTATATGCTATAACAGCAAACTGTCAAACCTCACACTTCAGCTGCAATTCATTTTTGATAAAGATATTGTGTATGAAAGGAATTTTCAACTGTCAACTGTCAGTTGGCTGCGAAGTGAAATTTGATATGCTATAACAGCAGATTGTCAACTGTCAGCCAACTGCACACCTCAGCTGCCTATTCGTTTTTAATAAAATATTGTGTTTGTAACGAACTGTCAAATGTCAGCTGGCTGCCAATTCTAATGCAATACGCTAAAAGAGTGAATTGTCAATTGCCAACCATGCATCAGCCAAATTAAAATCTTAGCTACCAATTTGTTTTTTATAAAAATACTGTGTTTGAAACGAACTGTCAACAGTCGGCTGTCTGCCAATTCACACTTGATATGCTATAACACCAAATAGTAAACTGTCAACCGTCAGCCAACTTTACAGTTCAGCTACCAGTTCCTATTTTTTATTTTTTTAATTCCGTGTTTGAACCAAATTGTCAACTGTCAGCTGGCTGCCAATTCAAACTTAATATGCTATAACAGAGAAATGTCAACTGTCAGCCAACTTCAGACTTAAGATGCCAATTCGTTTTAAATGAAATGATCGTGTATGATCCAAAATGACAGCTGTTAACTATAGATGGCTGCCATTTTAAACTTAATATGCTAAAAGACAATATATGTAAGCTATCAACCATTAGCCAACTTCACATCTCAGCTGCCAATTTGTTTTTAATAAAAAGTTTGGCGTTTGAACCTAAATGTCAACTGTAAACTGTCAGCTGGCTGCCAAATCACCCTTTATATGCTATATACTTCACACCTCAGCTGCCAAATCATTTTAAATAGAAATATTGTGTTCGAAATGAATTGTCAACTGACAGCTGGCTGCAAATTGAAATTTAATTTGCTTAAACAGTGTATTGTCAGTTGTCAGCCAGCTGCACTCCTCAGCTGCCAATTCTTTTTTAACAGAAATATTCTGTATGAACCAAAACGTCAACTGTCAACTATCAACTGGCTGCCATTTCGAACGTAATATGCTAAAAGAGTGAATTGTCAACTGTCAACCATCAGCCAACTTTACACTTCCGCTACCAGTACCTATTTCTTTTTTAAATTCAGTGTTCAGAACCAAATTTTCAACTGTCAGCTGGCTGCCAATTCAAACTTAATATGCTATAACAGAGAAATGTCAACTATCAGCCAACTTCACACTTCAGCTGCCAATTCGTTTTAAATGAAATGATCGTGTATGATCCAAAACATCAACTGTCAACTATAGATGGCTGCCATTTTGAACGTCATATGCTTAAAGAGTAAATTGTCAACTGTCACCCAACTTCACAACTCAGCTGCCAATTCGTTTTAAATAAAAAGTTTGGCATTTGAACCGAAATGTCAACTGTCAGCTGGCTGCCAAATCACCCTTTATATGCTATATACTTCACACCTCAGCTGCCAATTCACTTTAAATAGAAATATTGTTTTTGAAAAGAATTTTCAACTGACAGCTGACTGCAAATTGAAATTTAATTTGCTTTAACAGTGTATTATCAGCTGTCAGCTGTAAGTCAACTGCACACCTCAGCTGCCAATTCTTTTTTAATAGAAATATTCTGTATGAACCAAAAAATCAACTGTCAACTATCAACAGGCTGCCATTTCAAACATAAAATGCTAAAAGAGTGAATTGTCTTTTGTCAACTGTCAGCCAAATTAACACCTCAGCTGCCAATTTGATTTTGATAAAAATATTGTGTTTGAAACAAACTGTCAACTATCAGCTGGCTGCCAATTTGAACTTATTATGCTATGGAAGCAAATTGTCACCTGCCAACCTTCACTCAACTTCACACTTCAGCTGCCAATTTGTTTTAAATTAAAATACCATGTATGAACCAAAACGTCAACTGTCAGCTGGCTGCCATTTCGCACAGAATATTTTAAAAGAGCGAATTGTCAACTGTCAATCATCAGCCAACTTTACACTTCAGCTGCCAATTCGTTTCATAATAAAATGTGTGGCATTTGAATTGAATTGTCAACTGTCAGCTGTCTGCCAATTCAAACTTAATATGCTATAACAGTGAATTGTTAACTGCAAACCGTCAGCTAACTTCAAATTTCAGCTGCCATTTCGTTTTTAGTAAAAATACCGTGCTTGAACCAAACTGGCAACAGCCAACTGTCAGCTGACTACCAATTTGCACTCAAAATGCTATAAGAGGGTATTGTCAACCGTCAGCCAACTTCACTCTTCAGCTGCAAACTGGTTTTTAGTAGAAATACTGTGTTTGATACGAATTGTTAACTGTCTGCCAATTTGAATTTAATATGATTTACCAGCGAATTGTTAACTGTCAACCAACTTCACACCTCAGTTGCCAATTCCTTTTTAATAAAAATTTTATATTTGAACTGAAATGTCAATTCTCAACTGTCAGCTGGCTGCCAATTTGAACTTAACAGGCTATAACAGCGAATTGTCAACTGTCAACCATCAGCAGATTTTACAATTCAGCTGCCAATTCGTTATAAATGAAACAATCGTGTATGAACCAAAATGTCAACTGTCAGCTGGCTGCCATTTCGAACTTAATATGCTAAAAGAGCAAATTGTCAACTGCCAACCATCAGCCAACTTCACACCTCAGCTGCCAATTCATTTTTTATTAAAATATTGTGTTGAAAACGAACTGTCAACTGTTCAAACACAATATTTTAATTAAAAATGAATTGGCAGCTGACAGTTGATAATTTGCTGTAATAGCGAATTAAATTCGAATTGGCAGCCAGCAGACAGTCGACAGTTTGCTTTAAACGTTTAAAAAATTGAACTGGCAGCTTGATGAAAAATTTGAATAGGCAGCCATGTGTGAAGTTAGCTGACAGTTGACAATTGAAATGTCAACCGTCAACTGGCAGATAACTTCACGAATGTCATAGTATATGGGTTTGAAGATAACAAATTTAACATTACTTATAAGATAATTTCTTTCTTGAAATGGGGAAAGAGACTGTAAGAAAAGAAGAAAATGCTGGTTACCATTAATCTCTCCATTTCCCACAATGTTTTAGAAAGGCTTCTTCCTTTGGGTTGTTAAAGGTCAAGATTTTAGTTACTGGACCTTACTTGGTTTGTTAGATGTTTGAATGTGTGGTGCTTAATGCTGCTTTTCAAAATTATTTTGGTTATATTGCCAGGACTAGTGCACCGATCCAACCTTTCCTGAAGTTTCCTTTACCAGTGCTTGACAAAATATTTCTTCCATGGCCCGAGAGTGACTAATTTAAAACATAACCAAGCCAAGCCCCTGTAGCTCGGTCGGTATAAGCGCACAGGACTTGAGAACAGGGGACTGCTAGTTTGATCCTTGGCTTGGCCAATTTATTTGCAAGGATTTATAATAGTCATTGCAACAGCATTCATTTCTCTCTCTACACTGACCATTATTTTGATGATGGTTACGTGGGAAAACAGCCAGTGGCTTGGAAAGAATACTGTGCAGAGTATGACTACAAGAACTCCAGGGTCCGTATTCACCAACCATTCTTAAGAACGTTCTTTGTCTTATTCTCCAGAATTTTCTGCATTTGTAAGTAACACGACTTCTGATTGGCTAAACCGAATGGTTTAGCCAATCAGAAGTTGTGTTACTTACAAATGTAGAATTCTTTGGACAATAAGACTAAGAATATTCTCAAGAACGGTTGGTGAATACGGGCCCAGGAAAGCATGGATAGGTACAATCTGGTCCATAACCTTGTTGAAGGCCACTTTTAGAAACACCATGGGAAATGAAGAAAAGGTTGATTACCAGCATTTACTCCATTTCCCACAATGTTGTCAATTATGAACTATCTTCCTCATGGTTGTTAAAACTTTTTTCTGGTAAAGATTTAACTCTTTACCAAACATCGAAATTTTACAGTGCTTCATACTGAAATCATTTGCAGACGACAAAGTAAAAGTGACTGAAAATTTAAAATTTCTTCTGGGAAGGGAAGAAAACATTGTGGGAAAAGGAGAAAATGCTGGTTAACAGCATTTCTCCTTTTCCCACAATGTTTTCCAAAGGATTCTTTGTCAGGTTCGTCAAAAGTAGGAATTGTGTTGAAATGGGTTAAAGCCTTTACCTGCTGGTTACCAGCATTTTCTCCTTTTCCCACAATGTTTTTAGAAGGCTTCTTTCTCAGGGTCATTAAAAGTCGGGATTGTGTGGTAAAGATTTAATTCCCCCTGACAGTAGATAAAATCACAATTTTACAAGCCATTTACAACACAGATTATGTTGTCAAGGTATATTGGTAGCAACAACTGTTAGACATAATTTGTTACATTTGGTAGTAGGTTGATTAAGAGGCAATATAAGGTACTTTAACTACTTTTTCCTTTTCGCTCAATGTTTTCTAAGACTTTATTCATTATCACATGGCCTGCAACACGCGAAGAGGGACATTCGGACATTTGCATAAAGTGTCCTTTCGGATCATCCTGCGCAGTCTGTGCAGGCTAATCCGAAACAACACTTTCCCTTTTTATGCAATTTTCTGTTTTGGGCAAGTGTACTGTGGCACAAAATCTAATGCAATCGTAAAGTGCCGTCTTGAATTAGCCTGCGCGGACTGCACAGGCTGATCTGAGACGACACTTTACGCAAATGTCCGGATGTCCCTTTTCCCATGTTGCAAGCCACATGATCATGTGCTTGTTGAAAGCATTGTTGGAAAAGGAGAAAATGCTGGTATCCAGCATTTTCTCTTTTTTCCACAATGATTTCTACCCTTTTGAAGCAAATGATAAAAAGTCAGTTCCTTTGTAGCATTTGCTCCAGTGCTCTCAATGTTTTCCAACTTAATCATATTGACAAAGGATTCTAGAAAACAGAGTTGTTACCTCTTTAAGTCAAAGGAGTTATGTAAAATCCTTTCCAAGAACCATGTTTCAAATTAAAATCTAATAGAATATTCAGCTGATAAAAGCATGACAAAAAATATACTGATTATGTATGGTTACAGAAGATTTAACATGACAGTTTTAAACTGTCAGATTTGATACATTTTGTATTTCCATTCAAGATGCTAGTGAATTCATTTCAAAAGTAACTGTTTCAAATTAACATCTGTGGCAGACAACATTAAAAACACAGATTAAGTTGTCAAGGTATATTCTGAAAAGCAACTGGCAGAAACATGTGTTAGTTTTATGGTAGGCTGGAAAGGTTAATTGAATCCCTTTCAGAAAGTTATGTTTGAAATTACTACTGAGAAAAAAAATGTAGCTCACAACGTAACCCATTACCAAATGACAAAATTTTAGGTTTGTCTAAATTGAAAGCTTTTGCAGATGAAAAAATCAAAGTGACTGAAATTTGTTATGTGAAGGGTAGAAGACATTGTGGGAAAAGGAGAAAATGCTGGTTACTAGCATTTTCTACTTTTCCCAAAATGTTTTCCAAAGGCTCCTTTCTCAGGGTTGTCAAAAGTAGGGACTGTGTGGAAAAGGGTTAAAGCCTTTACTTAGCAGTCTAGTATCTGAACAACCATGATGAAGAAAGCATTGTAAAGCATTGTTGGAAAAGAAGTAAACTATGACTATTTTTTTTTTATAGACTTGTACAAAATCCTGAATAACCATCTTCGCAAGCCATGGGTTACGATCCACTACGCTACACTACCCTTGGGGGATTGAGCTTGATTTCGACTATCACCCCATATGCATTTTCATTGGTTGCAACTAGCTCTAAATGCATCAAATCAAATTGATCGTAGCATTTCATCTTTGATAAAAATAGAACAGGGTCGCAATAAAAATAGAAGGTAAACATGTATACCACTGTGGACGTGTGCAGGATCTGTAATGATTTATTACCGAAGAAAACACAGATGAACAATATTCTCATAAAGTTTCAATGTGACCAATCAATTATCAGATGTTTTTGGCTGTATCCCAGCATCTGACCATGGAATGTCGAAGTATGTTTGTGGTTATTGCTTCATGTTGAATTATTGTATTCGTAAGCGGTTTTTAAAACAACATTTCATTTGCTATAAGAAATATGATTTAAAGGGAGATAATAAGCAGCATCCAATAGGGGGCATGTAGCAGGAATCTCCAAATTGGGCTCAATCCGCCAAGGTAAGATCCACGTAGTGATCGTAACTTTGGCTCGCGAAGATGTGAATAACAGACAGACAGACTCCAAATTAATGCTATGAGGATAAAACCAAAGACTCCAGTATACAGCCATGAAAGTTTGTTTGAATTGTGTTTTAGCCCCCCTTTCAACATCATTTCAGTTGTGTCTTGGCAACAGCTCTCATATTCATGTTTTCCTGTGTTTAACCAGTCCTAGGCCATGAAAGTGTCCTTGGGCAAGACATTTCAGAGCTTCCAGCTGATACTGGTGAAACCCACAACTCGCATTAACAATTTCCAGAGCCTGAGCCATACCTGAAAAGAACTGATGTTGTACACAGGATAAACTGCAAACATATAAACTAATCAACTCCATCATAGAAAAATATTCTAGGAATCCCTGAAGGGCTTTAGTTGTATGCTTCTGATACAACTTTTTAACACCAGGTGGTCAGTCCAGGAGACAATTATAACACAATGGTTTGGTCTGGAAACATCATGACAAAATTAGGCAACAACAATGTGTCAAGCTCAGCTAAATTTAGTATTACGACAATCAAACGTCCACTTCTCTGTCACGCTGGACAAAACAGATAATGAAGGCAATTTGTAAACTCTTCGCTTGATGACAAAAATTTAGATTTGTCAAGTACATAGAATTGCAGGCAATAAAATAATTGTAGGTGGGGTGATGGGACTTAAATCACTTTGAATTGGTAGAAAACTTTGTGGGAAAAGGAGAAAATGCTGATTACCAGCATTTTCTCCTTTTCCTACAATGTTTTCACAAGGCATTTTCAGGCTGATTTTGTAAAGGGTTAACAGTGTTACAGCATTGGACATGGATGGAACTTCAAAAACTTGAGGAGAAAGGGCCATTTCAGTCTTGACAATGAAATAGCATGCTTCAGATGTCTTTAGAAATTAAGCATTGGTAATCTAGTCTATTCAAACCCTGGTATTTTGATCCATGTCATTGAATGTTTTCAGTTTATTAAGTGTTTAAGCCATTTTCATCATTATTTTAAGTATATTGCAATAACCAGAGTACCTATCCATGCTTTCCTGGAAATTCCTGTACTTTGCACTCCATTCTTACAAAGCCACTGGCTGCATTCCAACATAAATATTGTTGAAATGTTCAGTGCTAAATTGATAGGTGAGTGCAACACTATTCTAAGTGCCTGTACAAGGTACAGGCACTTAGAATAGTGATGCATTCACCTATCAAAATGAGGTCCATGAACAGTTGTCTCTGAGTGCCTGTAACCAATCATCTGAATGAATATGGCTAAGTCAGGGATTCAAACTTGAGAGCCCCTTGCTGGTTTTACAACTTGTTTATTATTGGTTGTTCTGTATCAGGCTTGGTGTTAAAAGAAAAAGCCCTATTTAAATTTCTAACTGTACAGTGGAACCCGCTATAATGCTATCGTCGGGAGCCGTGGTGTACAACACCAACCCCAAACAAAAGCACTTACTGTGATCAATCCAATGACCATTGCAGGAATGGCATCATTTAATTGCTGTTATCAGCAAATATTTTAGGACTTAAATAAAAAAGTAATTTCCTGGTCAGTGCAGATTTAAAAATGGTCAACTCCCCAAAATTTTGGAAGCCATAGGACACTGGCATTGTAATAGGGTCAGCATTTTAACAAAATACATTTTAATGGGGTTCCACTGTACCTGAAAAAGGCACTCTCAATTAGTGGTGGGCCGATGATCGACTATAGTCGAAAGTCAGTTGGTTTTGACTTCCGATTCCGATAATCGATTGAGAAATCCCGGAATCGATTGTAGTCGGTTGCTAAGCTGGCTTGGTGCCAAAACTTGAATTCTAGTTTTTAGCGCTTGGTTTTGTGACTATTAATAATCACAATCTTGGATTAAATATAGTGGATAACAAACACGAAAATTGGCTGAAAAAAGAGAAACAAATCTTTGTCCATGAATGTCTTTACAAAAGTTGACAACTTGGCAAGCTTCCCTGAGCCCAGGTTTTGACATTTGGAAATTTGAAATAATCTGTCTTTGACGGTGAAAGATATCTGCCTAAATGTCAATCTGAGGCATGAAATTATCATCTAGAACTTCATATAACCTAGCTTGCGTGCATCTGGCATAAATATGGGTTAAACACAATCAGTATAAAATGCGAAGGACACCCAGATGATAATGAAGCTGGCGAGTCATTTATGACAGAGTAATGAAGATGTTATTCCTCTTATCTAGTGTAAAGTGACAGCTTTTTAAGTTACTTGCTATTTAAACTGACTAAATGATGTCAAATCATGTACACCAGCCGATATAGCTAAGTAGGTAGAGCGTAGGACTTGCGAACACAATGTTCTACAGGTTGTGGGTTCGAATCCCCGGCTGGCCAACTAAAAATTACTAATAGTCTTTCGGATGAGACGTTAAACTGAGGTCCCGTGTGACGGTGCTACACACCAAGCACGTTAAAGAACCAGGCGGAATTCTCAGTAGTTTCGTCCTGTATCCTTGCACTATCCCCCGTAACAACTAACCATCTTCTGGGGGCGTCGCTCAGATGGGCAACCAGTAGCGACGATAAATAAACGAAAATAATCAATCAATAAAATCATGTAGTAATACTTCTTCAGAAACTAATTGTCATGAAAAAATAGATCGCCAAAAAAGCGTGAAAACCCATGTCACCACAATGAGCAGCGTAGCATCGTCTGATCAGAGGGACTTCAAACTATCTTCTCATCTTTAATAATGAATTTTAAAAGTGAATTTAGACAAATTTCTGAATAAGGCAATAAGTGGAAGCTTAGATTCTGTTCATAAGTGAACAGAAATTGAAATTTGTTCTGGGAAGGGTAGAAAACACTGTGGGAAAAGAAGAAAATGCTGGTTACCAGCATTTTCTCCTTTTTCTACAGTGTTTTCAAAAGGCTTCTTTCTCATTGGGGCGTCAAAAGTAGGGATTGTATGGTAATGGGTTAAGAACCCAAACAAAGAATGCTTTCGAAACCACTGTGTAAAAGGGAGAAAATGCTGGTAACAACATTATTTTTTTCCCAACAATGCTTTCTACCCTTTCATAAACAACTTAATCTAATACAGCAATATCAATTTCTTGTCTGCAAAGTGATAGCTTTCAGTTGTGTTAAGTGTTAAAGATTCTGGAATTTTGTAAAGGGTTAACTCCTTATAGAAAGACAAAACTTTAGAATGGTCCACAATATTCCAAACTATTTCACAGATTGATGAGTACATATGAAACATGACTTTACTGATAGATTAGTATGTCTCTGGAAGGTCTGAAAACTCTATGGGAAAAATAGAAAACTTGACCTTTTAACCCATTACCACACAATCCCTACTTTTGACGCCCCTGAGAAAAAAGCCTTTTGAAAACACTGTAGGAAAAGGAGAAAATGCTGGTAACCAGCATTTTCTCCTTTTCCCACAGTGTTTTCTACCCTTCCTAGATCAAATTTCAATTTTTCAGTCTCCTTTAATTTGTCGTCTGCAAATGCTTTCAATTTGAACCAGTCCTAAATTTTGTCGTGTGGTAAAGAGTTGATTCCAATGTTTTCCTTTTTCAAAGACAAAACCCCAAAGTTTGATCAAAATTTCAATGGTCATCTACAAATGAGCTATGCTCTGTGAAAAACGGGGCTTCATGCATCTGCGAAAAAAATTGATTCAAGTCAACCTGCACAGTCTGCTCAGGCTGAACTGAGCTGGTGCTTTTCGCTATTGGTCAGTTTTCTGTATGTGCAAAGCCCATTCTACCCCATGATTAAGTTAGATGTTAAAGATAGTGGCTATTAAGAATCCATTAGTATGTGATTCCTTATTTAATATGATAGATTATAGAGATGCATTAAGGCCCCTTTAGCCATAGCATTAGCTCAAATACTTTTTTATCTTTCTCAATAATGAAGTTCAAGTCTTGTCCGTGTTCAAAGCATTCACAGGCTTCAAATTTTAATGCTACTTGTACCAATCAAGCCTCCTTTTTCAAAAAGAGAAAAAACAATATTGATGCAAGAGCTGGAGAAATACTTGTAAAAGCTTGATAAGGATCAGTCTAAAATTTTGTCATCAGGTAAAGAGTTTTAAAACTCTTTATCAAACAACAAGATTTCAGACTGGGTCCAAATTGATAGCATTTGCAGACGACAAAATAAATGTGACTGAAAAAATTAAAGTTTTGTTGGGAAGGGTAGAAAACATTGTGGGAAAAGGAGAAAATGCTGGTTACCAGCATTTTTTCCTTTTCCCACAATGTTTTGTAAAGGCTTCTTTCTCAGGGTCGTCAAAAGTAGGGATTGTGTGATAATGGGTTAAAAGCGATTTTTAATGATGGGAATTAGTGACATATCCCTTGTTTGATGAAGAATGATTTTCCAAGTTTCTATCTGTAATTATAAGCATGCAAATCAGCATTTAGCCAGACAGACAATCTTCCTCATTTATATTCCTTTGCTCAAAATCACATCGATCTTCATGCTTCATCATTACTGGTCACTAAATGGTCATTTTCAGAATGGTCAGTTGACTCTATATCAAAGGACCGATGGCATGGAAGTATTGAAATTTAAAAAGGCCACACATCAAAATAAATGGTATGGCAAAAACCTTAAGCCTTTACATAATCCCAGCTATTAACAACCTGGGAAAAGAAGCCTTCTGAAAACACTGTGGAAACAGGAGAAATGCTGGTAACCAGCATTTTTTAATGTTTTCTACCTGGTAACCTGCTTTCTCCTTTTCCCACAATGTTTTCAAAAGGCTTCTCTCCCAGGGTCATTACAAGTCATGATCAAGTGGTACAGGGTTAAAGCTTGACAAGTCTAACTCATTACCAAATGACAATATTTTAGACCTGTCCAAATCGACAGCATTTGCAGACGACATAATAAAAGTGACTGAAAATTTGAAATTTGTTTTGTGAAAGGTAGAAAACATTGTGGGAAAAAGAGAAAATGCTGGTAACCAGCATTTTCTCCTTTTCCCACAATGTTTTCGAGAGGCTTCTTTCTCAGGGGTGTCAAAAGTAGGGACTGTGTGATAATGGGTTAAAGGTTTATTGTTCACTAAAGAGTTAAAGCAAGTTGCTGCCTTAGACTTTCAGTGGTTAAATAGTTATAGGTATACTCCACAGGTTACAATTACAGAACATTATGTTATCCGGATAACCTCTTTCTCTGAATTTCTATGATTGAAGGATCACACTCTCTGAGAGAATGAAGATAAATTATTCCATTTACATCCCATGCCATCATGCATATTTCACCTTATGTCCACCCAAACCCTTTTGTTTTACCCATTACCACACAATCCCTACTTTTGACGCCCCTGAGAAAGAAACCTTTGGAAAACATTGTGGGAAAAGAAGAAAATGCTGGTAACCAGCATTTTCTCCTTTTCCCACAAAGTTTTCTACCCTATGAAAGTAAAATTGCACCATTTGAGCCACTTTGAAATTGTCGTCTGCAAATGCTTTCAATTTTGATAGGTCTAGAATTTTTCCATGTGGTAATGGATTAGCTCTTTACAAGGAAACAAAAATAGTGCGGGTATAGTACAAAATTTCTTGATAGTTGATAAATACAAATTTAATCAGATAAAATATTTTTGCACATTTTTTTGCCTACCAGAAATTCCTCTGATGTCTATCTTACAATTATTAGTTGATACTTTTGCTAGGTTCTAGAAAAGGCAGGTAATTACTATCTCCCTTTGTAATGAGATTATAATGGCTGAAGATTTATCAATGATAATTCTAAGAAAGACAAAAAGGAAAAATAAGCTACTGGTTAAAGAAGTACAATAATACTCATTTTTTTTTTTTCATAGCAAATTCTGTTGGATAATATTTGAGTGGAAATAGCTGTTTTATGTGGGGCCTACTACCTTAATATCAAGCATTTAGTCTTCAAAATTATGGATTCATAAAAGATTATAAATCATGTGGTAGAATGGTCTTTTGACTTACAGAAAATTGTCAAAAGCAAAAAGTTTCAACCCATGTCAGCCTGCAGACTAATAGGGCAATACTTTTCGTAGATGCATTAAGCGCCCTTTTCCCACAGCATACCTAAAACTTATTTCTGTGAGGATGCTAATAACTTGATGGGTTCATTTCAGGCACACTATATACTTATGATATTCAGTGTCTGTCCAAATGATCACATTGCATGTTGGTTCCTCTATACTTTTCCTATGTTTTTCACCCTTTTCTGAACAATCCTGCCCTTTATGACCAAGAGAAAGACGGCTTTAAAAAATGAAAAACATTGCGGGAAAAGAAGAAAATGCTGGTTACCAGCATTTTCTTCTTTTCCCACAATGTTTTCTACCCTTTGACAGATAAATTTCATCAAGTTAATTATTCTAAATCCGGTGCCTATGAACACTGTCAATGCAGGCAAAATATTTCGTTGGGTGGTTGGAAGAGTTAACTCTTTTATCAAACAACAAAATATTCAGACTTGGAAAGTGAAAGTTTAAGCCCACCAATCAAACACGACTCAGAAAGTCAGCATTTTCTCCTCTTCTCAAAATGTTTTCAAAGGCCTTCTTCTTCAGTGTCAGTATAGCTCTGAATTGCTGGGTAAAGCGTTAATTTTGATCAGTGTCCACTCATGACATTTTGACTACTGATCTTTTTTGACCATCTAATCAAGAAAAATGTGGGTATCACTTGTAAGGCACCCTCCCTAATCCCCCTGGATTGTCACTGGACATTGTCCACTCTGCTCCAGCCACACCCTGTCCATTTGGCTGATGAGCTAAATATAATAGATGCATGCAGGATGGCACTGTTGTGATTGGCGAACTTATGACCTCATGTAGAATCTCTTTAGGACATGTCCAAAATAGAGATACAGACAAAAAAAGGGGGTACTGCATATGGTTGCACACATTTGGCTGCACTGGCTGCTAGAAACAAGCTGTGCTCTGTGAAATAGGGGTTCAATGTATCTGCAAAAAGTATCGACTGACAGATCAGCCTGCGCAGGCTGACCTGGGGTGAACCTTTTGGCTATTGATTAACCAATTACCACTCAATCCCTACTTTTGACGCCCCTGAGAAAGACGCCTTTTGAAAACACTGTGGGAAAAGGAGAAAATGCTGGTAACCAGCATTTTCTCCTTTTCCCAGTGTTTTCTACCCTACAAATTTCTATTTTTCAGTCACCTTTATTTTGTCGTCTGCATATGCTTTCAATTTTGACCAGTCCAAAATTTTCTCATGTGGTAATGAGTTAATTCTCTTCATGTCTACGCCGAAACCTTTTTAAGCATATCCATACAAGGACCATTTTACAATATGAATTTTCCAAACAGCAAAATCTCAGACTGGCTAAATTGAAAGCATTTGCTGACGACAAATCAAACCTGTCTCAAATATTGAAACCAGACTTTGGAAGAGTAGGTAACATTGTGGGAAAAGGAGAGATGATGCTGGCTACCAGCATTTTCTCCTTTTCCAACAGTGTTTTCATAAGTTTTCCTCCTCGGTGTCGTTAAAGGGTTAACTTGTTACCAAAAAACAAAATTCTGAAAACCATGCATTGCAGACGACAAATTAAAGGTGGCAGAACTGACACAATTATTTCTTGATAGAGCTGAAAACATTCTTGGAAAAGGAGAAAATGCTGGTAACCAATAAATTATGAAGGTATTTAAAAAGTGAGGAAAAAAGCTAGTAAAAAGCATTCTCTCCTTTTCTCTCAATGTTTCTAAGGGCTTTTTTGCTACAGGTTGTTAACCCTTTACTACACAATGCCGACCCTTCGGCAGAGGCCTTTTGAAAACATTATTGGAAAAGGAGAAAATGCTGGTTACCAGCATTTTCTCCTTTTCCCACAATATTTTCTACCCTTCCCAAAACAATTTTCAATTTTTGAGCCACATCTATTTTGTCTTCTGCAAATGCTTTCAATTTGGACAAGTCTACAATTTTGTCATTTAGAAAAGACTTAAAACAAGGTACATGTATTTAGTCAGGTAAAGAGTTAAAGGTGGCCCTTCAGATTTTGGGACGAAAATTTTACAAACATGCAAAAAATCATCCTTATACTCCCAAAGCCTTTTAATTTGCGTTCATAAAACCCCAGTAGTCGAAAACCATCCAATAACACGAGGAATTAGCTATTTATTACAGACCAGGTTGACACCAACGGGAGACACGTTCTATTTTTAGATTATCAATTCTCTCATTTAAATACAGGAAAACACAGACGAAGTTTTAAACATCCGTCCAAAGAAGACATTATGGAAAATAATTATTACATGTTTGTTATGTAATGGTATTTAAGCGTTATTAGTCACGTGCCAGTCACTTGACATTCCCACAATTCTTTATTGATTTTTGACGCGAAATCTAAAAATAGCTTAAGAGGCTACGTAGCCTTTTAAGGGAATACCATCAAAAATTATTTTTGGGTGGATTTTATGTTTCTTAATTATTGATGATTTGTATTGTTTTTTCATATAAATTTCAATGATATATATATCTTTTAATTTGGTGTGATGTGAAAATTCTAAATACCCACCTTTAAAATTAAAAGATTGATTGATTTTTCGATTGTATGGTGTTTAACACCATTTTTAACAATATTTATTATTGTTGCAGCCAGTGAACCTACCCATGCTTTCCTTACACCAGTACTCAAAAAACTCTTTCTAAGAAACTGACTGCTTTCCCACCATCCCCTAGACATTGGTCAGCAGTAGGAGAGGAATGAATCTGATTGCAATGACTGTTATCAATCCTCGCAAAATAATTGGGCAAGCCAGGAATTGAACCCATGATTTTCTCGAGTCCTGCACGCTACCGACTGGGCCACCAGGCTCAGTAAAATGAAAACAGAAAAAAGAAAAATCAAACAATTACATGTTACAAGAAAAAAAAGAAGTAAAGAATGAAAAAAAAATATCTGCAAAAAAAGAATGCCAGCTGTTCATGAACAAGCTTTTTATAATAATTTGTTGTAACGAACTGACTAAAAATAAATTGTAAACAGACAAAAAATAAATATGTCTCTTTTTTTTCCTCATCCAGTCTAATTTTGTTTCAATCGGAACATTTTGCATGCTGCAATTAACCTATTGCATAACAAAATTTACTTTTAACCTTTAATCAAACAATCCCTGTTTTTTACTACCCTTTGCTAGAAGACTTTTGAAAACAGTGTGGGAAAAGGAGAAAAAGCTGGTAACCAGCATTTTCTCCTTTTCCTGCAATGTTTTCTACCCTACTGGAAACAAATTTCGATCTTTGAGTCAATTTATTTTGTCGTCTGCAAGTGTTTCAATTTGGACCAGTCTAAAATTTTGTCGTTCCATAAAAAGTTTAAGGAAACTTAATATATTTGCTGGTTACTAGCAATTTCAAAAGTTTTCTACTTTGAAACATGGTTTAACCCATAACCACACAATCACTACTTTTGACGCCCCTGAGAAAGAAGCCTTTAGAAAACCTTGTGGGAAAAGGAGAAAATGCTGGTAACTAGAATTTTCCCCTTTTCCCACAATGTCTTCTACCCTGATGAAAACAAACTTCAATTTTTGAATTATGGTTACTTTGTAAGTGCTTTCAATTTGGACAAGTTTAAAATGTGTCATTTGGGAAAGGGTTAAATAAGACTGTTTGGTCTAAAACAGGTTTTTAACCCTTTACCACTCGATCCCAAGTTTTAACAAAGCTAACAAAGAGGGCTTTCGAAAACAATACAATTCATCCAAAGTTTAACAAACCAAACAGAAAGGGCTTTTGAAAACAATGTGCGAAAAGAAGAAAATGCTGGTAACCAGCATTTTCTCCTTTTGCCACAATGTTTTCTGACTCTCTTAAAACAAATTTCAATACTGGAGTCTCACTTAATACTGTAATGTGCAAATGCTCAAATTTTGTTGTTTGGTAGAGTTATAACCCTATTCCAAACAATCCATGATTTTTACGACTTTGTGATAAAAGCCTTTAGGAAACATTGTGGGAAAAGCAGAAAACGCTAGTAACCAGCATTTTCTCCTTTTTCCACAATGCTTTCTATCCTGCTGGAAACAAATTTCAATTTTTGAGTCAAATTTATTTTGTTGTCTACAAGAGCAAATTTCAATTTGGACCAGTCTGAAATTTTGTAATTTGATAAAGGGTTAACTCTTTACCACACAATCCCGACTTTTAACGACCCTGAGAAAGAAAGCCTTTGAAAACATTATGGGAAAAGGAGAAAATGCGGGTAACCAGCATTTTCTCCTTTTCCCACAATGTTTTCTACCCAGCTGGAAACGAATTTCAATTTTTGAATTACATTTATTTTGTTGTCTGCAAAGGCTTTCAATTTGAACCAGTCTAAAAATTTGTCGTTTGGTAAAAGGTTAACTCATTGATCACATGATGTAAACCTTCAATCCTTCACCATACGATCCCAACTTTCGACAATCCTCAGACAGAAAGCTTTTGAAAACATTGTGGGAAAAAGGAGAAAATGCTGGTAACCAGCATTTTCTCCTTTTCCCACAATGTTTTCTACCCTATCAGTCAAATTTGGTCATTTGAGCCACCTTCATTTTGTCGTCTGCAAATGCTTTCAATTTGGACCAGTCTAAAATCTAAAATTTTGTTCTTTTGGTAAAGAGTTAATAAAATCCGTAATACTATATGAGTGGTGAATGTTAGAGCAAGATCAGACTACATAATCATAGGAGTGCTGAATGTAAGACCAAGATCAGACTGTATTCATCTACATTCTCTACAAAATACATGGCAGGAAAAGATTAATCACATGTCACGGCGTTCATTTGTTTCTTGCCCAATGTAATTCAATTTATTTGGTATTTTTTACAAGCTGATTCATTTCCTTGTTTCCTTATTCTTGACAATTTAATTCTCATGTCCTGGAATTCATGGCTTTTTCATCAAAGTCAGCTTGGAAAAAGATAACATGTAACTCTTACCCCAAAATTTTGGGCTGGGCAAATTTGAAACCATTTGCATGTACAACTACACATCATAGAGGTTCATTGTGGTACCGTATATGCTCGACTATAAGATGCTTTGTTCAAAATCAGGAATTTCATTAATGACCTCCTATAGGACGCATGTAGACTTCACACGAACCACGACAATGCTAAAATTGTGATTACTCAGCTGGATATATACAACACAGACATTACGATCTATCGTCGGGTGTCAAAGTTGCATCATTCCAAAAATGAATAGCCTGTATCTTAGCCGATCATACATTGATTCAGCTCTAATTTCTTTTTAAAATGGGAAAAAGAAAAGCATGACAAAAGTGTAAGGCATAGACCAAACAAATCACATTTTTTCTTAAAATAATCCTTTCAGGTAATTTGAATTTATTCCAACGAAAACTGTAGAAGGAGTTGTTCACACACATAAATTGCTAACGGATGGACGGACAGAAGTACAAACTAATGACCTGGGCCAAACCATGTAAAAAGATAAAATGTATAAAAAAAGATGGGTGAAAAGTTCTGGTAACCAGCATCTTTCTCCTTTTATCCAACAAATTTTTTCTAGGGCTTTTCTGTATCCTACACCATATCCCTAAAAACATGGGATACGGTTTGCTAAAGATCATAAACAATGCCCCCAGTTAAAGACAATGGAAGAGAAATTGACCACTATGTGGCCACTAAATCTTGATAAATGACCACATGTATCTGATCACACTCTGCTTAATCTGTACAAATAGGGGCAAGGTCAATTTTCTGGCCCACTGGTCATTAATATTTATGTCTTAAAATCTTGATCACACAATCCCTAGTTGTACAGAAATATGCTTTTGAAAACATTGTGCAAAAAGGAGAAAATGCTGGTAACTGGCCATTAATATTTATGTCTTAAAACATTGACCACACACAATCCCTAGTTATAAAGAAATATGCTTTTGAAAACACTGTGGGAAAAGGAGAAAATGCTGGATACCAGCATTTTCTCCTTTTTCCCACAATGTTTTCTATCTTGTAAAAGACATATTTTATGTTTTGCATAACATTTGGATTGTCAGCTGCAAATGCTTTCAATTGAGAAAGGGCTTACATTATGTCTTGTGGGAAAGAGCTTAGATCCAACACATGAATTTATTATACCGGTAATTAATTAATTACATCCTCATTCAAATTTACAGAAGAATACTTTTAGAAAATGCTAGGAAAAACATGACTGCATGGATAATCTACATGGGTGGTGGATGAATAAAAGTTTGTTAGCAAACAAACTGCCTATTATAAGCAATTCCTCCTTATAACATGCATCACCAAACAATCCTGAGTTACAATGACCTGAAAGGTGGCTTTTGAAAACATTGAAATCATTTTACGTTACGGAACAAAAATGCTGGTGTTTCTATCCATTTAGAAATAACCTTTCAAATTTTAAATTGCTGTCGGCAAATACATTTTGTACTGGGAAATGAGTTAATTACAAAGTTTTCAAAAATGATCTGCTTGAAGAAAGCCATTAACGTGACTGATTCCATTAAGAAATACATCAGAACATAATTATTATGATAGCTTGGGCCTTTCAAAAACTATTCTGTATCACAACACAGGCACTGAAAGAAAAGGAGTAATTATTGCAATTCAAAAGTACAACTGCTTGTTTGGGACAAATGCTTCTTTTTCAACAAAAAGGAGAGATAGTATACTTGAAGCATTAAGCCTTGGTCACACTGAGCTAACAGACAAATAATGGATAAAAGATCATTTTATCCGTTCGTATCCGTTTTATGTCTGTTTCTTATCCGGTGAATCTGCTACTTCTCTGGCGATGTCCGGTGATGTCCCTTCAGTCCGGTGGAGAGTTTTGAGCATGTTCAAAATTTCCACCGGACAAAATGGACAGAGACGTGCAAATTACAGACTTTGGATACTTCTGACTATTTATAACCTCAGCATGTCATGTGACCGGTACGTTTCTTGTATGTTGGTGTTCCCTACATTTCCGTTCATCGTACCTCGAAAGAGCGTTTTGTTCAGTTCTCATGCGTTGCACTTCATTTACAAGTCTGTTACTTGTACACTGATATCTGTAATAGACTGTTGTCTGGTACATATCTGGTAAGCGTGCATTTTTTTCGTTACATGTGCAGTACTCACACAGTCATTGTATGGCTTCTTCGAGCCACACACTGATTGCATGGGCCTCGAGCGGCAGAGGAGATGAATTTGGTCACAGGATAAGTAAATTCTGCATGTTTTTGTCCGTTATCCCTTCGTTACATATTCGTTAGCCAGTCTGACCAACCCTTTAACCCTTTCCCAAACGATAAATTTTGGACTCTTCCAAACTGAAAGAGTTTGCAGACGACAATTTTAGGTTTTGAGAAAATGGCAGAAAGTTCTCAAAAAGGGTAGAAAACACTGTTGGAAAAGGAGAAATTGCTCGTAACGAGCAATTTCTCCTTTTCCCACAGTGTTTTCAAAAGACTTTTACTGCAGACACGTAAAAACCAGGGCTTGTTTGGGAAAGGGTTAACCCATTGTAACCACACAATCCCTACTTTTGACGCCCTTGAGAAAGACACCTTTTGAAAACATTGTGGGAAAAGGAGAAAATGCTGGTAACCAGCATTTTCTCCTTTTCCCACAATGTTTTCTACCCTTCACAAATCGAATTTCAAATTTTCAGTCACTTTTATTTTGTCGTCTGCAAATGCGTTCGATTTGGGCAAATCTGAAATTTTGTCGTTTGGTAATGAGTTAAAAGGCAATACAACAAAATGGGGTGGATCTGTTTTTGTAGGATAGAAAACATTGTGGGAAAGGGAGAAAATGCTGGTAATCATCATTTTCTCCCTTTCCCACAATTTTTTCAATGGCCATATTCCACAAGGTTGTTTGGAGAAGGGTTACATAGCAAAATATACAGATTTTCTCTAACATTCTACTTTTGACCTCTCAACATCTTCTGTTGTTTAGGAGCTATGCATTATGACAGACACTCACAGAGGGGCCCAAAATTCTCTACTGACTTTTATGATTGATATTTCTGCTAGAAAGTCCATTAATAAACTGTAATTATTCTTCCATGGTCATCCATTTACATCATAACAAAAGTTCCATTTTTCAATTTCTAACATCACAGTCAGAAACAAGGCAGAAATTATAAAAGAACAAATATTCGATTTAGAAATTATTTCAAACAATCTAAGACTAGATGGACTTGGCTCTAAATTAGTAATTTCTCCATCTCTTGCAATGTTATCCAAAACTTTCAGTTAGAGTTATTTGCAAATACTGCAATATAAGAAGGAACAACCACTTTACTTAGACTGATACATGCATCATCAATGGAAATAATTATTCACAATAGACTCACAATAGACTCACTGAACTTTTAACTCCTTACTAAACAGCAAAATTTTGGACTAGTCCAAATTAAAAGCACTTGCAGAAGACAAGATAAAAGCTGCATAAATTATATATTCCTCTGACAGGATAGAAAACAGAGTGGGAAAAGGAGAAAATGCTGAATACTTGCATTTTCTCCTTTTCGAACAATATTCTCAACAGTCTTTTGTTACAGGAGACCACTCCTTCATGCATGGCTTCCTCCCGATTTAAATACAGTACCTGACAACTACATTAGAGAGATGTCTCTTTAGTGCAGTGGTTTAGGTATTGGTCTTTTAACTCTTTACCACACTGGAAAATTTTAGACTGGTCCAAATTGAAAGGATTTGCACACGGCAAAATAAAGATTACTGAAAAATTGAAATTTGTTCTGGGAAGGGTAGAAAACACTGTGGGAAAAGGAGAAAATGCTGGTTACCAGCATTTTCTCCTTCTCCCATAGTGTTTTCAAAAGGCTTCTTTCTCATGGGCATTAAAAATAGGGATTGTGTGGTAATGGGTTAAACCTCCAAAAACTTCGATATTTGCCCATCATGGGTTCAAATCCCACGAGAGGTGGTTTTTATTTCAGCTATGTGTTTGTAGTGAACTTTCATGTTAGTAAGACTCTTTTCCTAGGAATTGTTACAACTGTGTTGAAAAATGGTTAACCAAATGACAAGATTCCAAACTTTTTTATATCAAATATTTAAAGTGATAAGCATCGATCACAGAAGACATTGTGAAAACACGAAAAAAAGCTGGTTACCATTAAAGGTAATTTACAAGTAAAAACCAAAAATTATGTTTTTGTACCTCTGAAAAAAATGTACTTGTAGTGATATTTTTCCTTTATGCACGTATTCCTAGATGGCGAAATGTTAAAACCTTTTAGCCCTTTCCAAACGACAAACTTTTGGACTAGACCAAATTAAAAGCATTAGCAAATTTCAACTCTTGCTGAAAAGATGATTTCTGTCTATGATAGGGTAGAAAACATTGTGGGAAAAGCAGAAAATGCTGGTTGCCAGCATTTTCTTCTTTACCCACAATGTTTTCAAAAGGCTACTATTCTAGATCCGTAAAAATAAGGGATTGTTTGGGAAAGGGTTAAATTTCCTTTGTGCGGGACTGGCGCAATGGAAAAGAAAGTACGCAATAGACATTATACATTTGTTACTATATAAAGTAAATATGTATGATTTCAAACGTGTATATTTGTACTCATATATCTTTCCTAAGGTATATCTACAGGAATATTGAAAAATAAAGTTTTTACGGTTAAAAAAATATATTTGTAGCAATATTTCCTTCTTTAAGCAGGTAATCTCAGAAGGGGACATGGAAAAATTACTAAGTTCGAACAAGTACAATATAATGCACCCAACACAGGTCTTAAAGTTCAGATTGAATTTTAAAATGGATAATAACTTGATTTAAATATCAGCTTACATGCATCAGACTGCGTGAATCTAGGATCAGACTTCAATTTTGGTAAGTCTGATCTTGATCTACACACTCTTCAGATATTTCACTGATCGGCTTTGGTTACATGTATTATCTTATATACATTAGATTGCGTGAATCTAGGATCAGATTGTAATTTTGGTAAGTCTGATCTTGATCTACACTGTCCTCAGATATTTCACTGATTGGCTTTGGTTACATTAATCAGTTTACATGCCAGCTTACATGTTTAGTAATATCCATAATTATTACTTATTTTGTCAGGTTATATATGAATTCATATACATGTATGTAGTTCAGCGTGTTGATCAGTGTATTGGATTGTGTAGATCTAGGATCAGAGAGCATTTCTTGTAAGACTGATCTTAATCTACACTGTCCGCAGAAACTTAACCTACAGAATTTGGTTGCAATTATCAGTATACATGTATATGTTTTATCATTCGCAGTTGATTATTTGTATAAATGTACATTGTACATGAAATCTTTTTTTTTAATTTCAGATATTCGAAATGTTATCAGACTTTCCTCGTATTTATGAATGTAATTGAAAATTTTTCGGGAAAGAAAAGCTGAAGATTGAGTAGTTCGAACCCTTAATTTTCAGACTTTGTGGATTAGCGATCAGAATGCACATTGCGTGCTGTCTGGTCCTGATGCACAACATTTGCAATACCATATTTAGGCGCGCTCAGCAGCAGATAGTTTTGGTGATGTTTGAATTCTTGTATGTCAACTGTTTTTGGTTTTTCAACGTAAACAACGTAATTTGTAATTATCTTTTCCATTATTCCTTCGGAAAACATGAAGTATTTCATGTAATGTACACTAATTTTTTCCAAATTATTACTGATATACATGCATTTTTGTCTTTTCTCATGTCTTGCATATCTTGTTAAACTGTATTTTGTATTGGCTATACATAGATAATACAAGAAATAAATGTGAAAAGGATCGGGACGAAAGCATATTGCTTATATAGTTCCCCTCCCCAAGCTAAATCACATGATACGCCAATACTATCAAATAATATCAAGAAGAGAAAAGATTATCATAAAAATCAGAAAGTAATGAATGTAAAGAACAAAAAGGCTTCATTATCTGAAAAAGTAAAAAGAAAAAAGGAATTGTGATTGGTGATTGAGTGATTGAGCAGAGTGGCAACAAAAGATACAGAATTATACTTGTACATGTATATAATTTATATGTTCTCGACAGTAACGTGTTACATTGTCAAAAAAGAGGACTTTTAATGTATTTGATTAAAACTAAGAGAATCTCTTGGTTTTATCAATGTATTCATGAACTGCATTGAAGATCTGTTTGTTTTCGACAAGGGAGAGTTCATTGTCTCCAAAAAGAACTGTATCAATATCAAAAGCAGATTTTGCACTAATATGTTGTCCGAGTGTTGTTCGAATGATAAAATCTGCATTCAAAGAAGTAGTGTGTATTAGATTCAACTTCCCCTCAACGACAAGGAGGAGAAGCCACAATATTTTTCCAGAAGAGATGTTGTTTTAGATTGCTACATTTACATGTATTTCTAAGTCCAGTATGAATAATTTGCATTTTTCTTTCCCCATGAAAATACAGTTTACAAGGAGTGGGTTTGTCTATGTTCAGCAAACGTTTAAACGACGAGAGAGAGTCAGTTTCTCTTGTAGCTTGTGGCAAAGAGCTCCATGCGCTTACAGCTGATGGCAGGAAGGAATTCATATAAACGCTAGTTCTACAAACTATATTTGCCAAGTCATTAGAATTACGAAGATTATACGTCGTGTTACTTCCAATAGTGGGCGGGACAAGAGGGCATATATAGGTAGTTTGGAACTAGACGATTGACCATTTTGAAAAAAAGAATGAGTTTATGGTTGATAATATGTATAATAAAGATGACATTACTTGATAAGTTATAAGTTAAAACTTTTTTCCCCATACCTATTGAGTACTCAGATCATTAAACTTCTTCTAAATTACCATTGCACGGGACCAGCGCAATGGAAAAAGAAACTTCACAAGGGAAATATAACTTGAATGTAAGTTGTAAAATAAACTATTTAGTAACCACATGTATATTTTGTAATCATTGACCAATTATAAGGTATACATGTATCTCCAATGATAAACGAAATACAATATTTTTGTACTCATGGCTGAAAAAAATGTATTTGTAGCATTTTTTTTAATTATGCAGTTATTCTCAGATGGCGAAATTGGATACTGGCATAAAAGTAGAATAAAATGTAAATCGGGCATTTGAACATTTTGCAGTGCGAAAGCCCATACTTTATTTTGATAGTTGGTCATATGGCAAATTTATGACATTTTAGGTCACTATTGTCATGTCAATTTCATTGGAAAACAAAAGATCTAGCTATTTTTATCACAAATGAAAAATAACTGAAAAAATTGGAGTCAGATCAATTCTGTTGTCTACATATTTCTCAGTTTAATAATGGAAAAAAAAAATCATTTTCGGGCGACCTTGACGCCCTTGCGTCTTCTTTTTTTCTTGTTGTTTACTAATTCTTTGAATTTGCACAAAGACTTGGTGGTCTCCTACTTCTCTAGACTTCTGGGAAAATTTCTAAATATAGGATGGAAAATTGGCATGGACTAAACATGTACTAAAATGTCAGAATGAAGACAATATTGTTATGGTCAGTGATAAATTCCAGAAATTATTTTAACACCAACCCATCATAAAAGGACTGTAACATGACCATCCCAAGGGTCAGTCTTGGACAAAATCAACACCCTGTTTAGGGATCTCCTGTGTGCCTTTAAATCCTTTCCACAAAAACAATTAACCCTTTACCAAACAGTATGATTTTATGAGCCTCCAGAGAGGGCTTTGGAACCAGCAAGAGGGAAAGGACTAAATGCTAGATACCAGTATTTTCTCCATTTTCCTTAACTCTTTAGCAGAAGACAAAATTTTAGACCGTCCCATATTGAATGCATAACCAGACAACATCGTTAAAGTGACTCAAAAATTGAAATTTGTTTTGAAAAGGGTAGAAAAACATTGTGGGAAAAAGAGAAAATGCTGGTTACCAGCATTTTCTCCTTTTCCCACAATGTTTTCAAAGGCTTTTCAGTCATCAAAACCAGGGATTGTTTGGTAAAGAGTTAAAATTAATTATTTCTACCCATTTCAAGACATAATGTATGTTGTGTAAACGTTTTCAACAATTTTTTGGTCATGTAGCAGCCACCAGCGCATCTATCCATGCTTTCCTCAAGTTTCTTTTTTACTGATACTTTGTGGCCTGTCTGGCTGCTTTCCCACATAATAATCTTTGAAACAATGATCAGGGATGACAGAGGAACAAATCATGTCATTATGACAATCATCAATCCTTGGGAAGACTTCCAGCAAAGCACTGGCCTCTGTAATATAACTAAAATAATGCTGATAAAGGCATTTAACCCTTTACTCCATAAGCCATTTCTATGGTACCAGTCCTGTAATTGACCCTAAATAACGGCAAGGATGAAGCCGTTTCTAATGTGTATATGAACCTTTTGATAGCACAGAAAACATTGTGACAAAAGGTGAAATTGCTCGTCATGAGCAATTTCACCTTTTGCCACAATGTTTTCCAAAGGCTCCTACCAGCAGCGGGTAGAAATGAGCATTTATGGAGTAAAGGGGTAACTCTTTACCAAACGACAAAATTTTGGACTTGTCAAAACTTAAGCATTTGCATACAACAAAATGAATGTGAATGAAGAATCAAAATTTGATTTTGGAAAGGGTAGAAAACATTGTGGGAAAAGGAGAAAATGCTGGTTACCAGCATTTTCTCCTTTTCCCACAGTTTTCAAAAGGCTTCTACCTCAGGGTCGTCAAAAGTCATCATTGTGTGCTAAAGGGTTAACAAAATACAAACCAAACCAGACTAAATTACATTAGGTTTCATTTTACAGTTGTAAATTATTCCAAGTACAAGACACCAAATGTTAAAATCATATTGGCCAATGGGATAAAGGGATTATTGATACTCAACATACTCTAAAACTAAAAATGACGTTGCCACAGTCTTGGATGAGAACTATTTTATCTTCAACATGGGAGAAATACATCATTCCTTCATGTTTCTTTTCCACATAAATTTATGACCTTTTTATAATACAAAGTGGTAAGTAAAATTTGAATTTTTTTCTATGTAGAAAATGAATATCATGTCTTACTAAAATGTACAAAATTTTAGTCACAGTGGAAAAAAGCCCCATCTGGTTGTAGGACATCTTTCTTCACCCTGCACTTTACCAAACTACCTAATTATAGAATGGTCCAAATTGGGAGCAACTGCAGATGTCAAAATTAATGAGACTCAAATAGTGAAATTTGTTTCCAGAAGAGTAGAAAACATTGTGGGTAAAGGAGAAAATGCTGGTTACCAGCAATTTCTCCTTTTCCCATTATGTTTTCAGAGGGTTTCTTTGTCAGGGTCATGAAAACCCTGGATTGTTTGGTAAAAGGTTAGTAGACTTAAAACAAGCCACTGAAAATACTCATTCATATAGGGGATAAAAATGTCTTACTTGTTAACTTTCTTGGTGCCTTCTAAAACTTTATGCGCCCAGTACGTAAACACACCCATGGTACCCGAGAGCAAGTCACCCTGACCTCCACATCGTCTAGGGCTTCCTTCACCACAACATACCAATACTGAAAACGAAATATCAAAGAAAACATTGGATATCAAATATATACATGTAATATTGCTCACCCAGTGAGCATATACATCCATTATATACCAGATAGTTTTACAGAGAAAATACATGGTGTTGCATGCGGATAAAATATCGCACAGGAAAGAAAAATTTCTGTAACCACACACTGTGAAAAACCATTCCAAATATGGTACGATGATGCCATAACGACGTAAATCACTGTATACGTGTAATTCATTTGCAAGTCAATTGTTAAAAATTTTACACATTAATATTTCTCCGCCATTGATAAAAACAAAGTTATTTACTACAATGGCTACTACACTACTTTCGGTTTTATTTCGCTTACTATTTTTGAATAAAATGTCAATAATTTGCAGTATTCTGTTGTTGAAAAGGTTTAGGTATATAATAAAAGAAATATGCTGTAGTGGCTTTCTAGGTGTGCCTGTATTTACCTCTCCCATATGGTCAACTGATGGTGCCAATTAATAAACAGAAAATATAATTTAATGATCAAAGTCATACAAAATATTACTGCATCCAGATTTTAAACACCCCCACGAAGCCCAAACAAGAAACCTTGACCCCCTTATTGTCTTCAGCTTCCCTCAATACAAATACCAATACTTAAGATAAATTAAGCAGCTGAATAGAATGTTTTAAAATAATTTTACAGTACACAGACAAATTCAAAGCATTGCGACTGCTGAAGTGGTATTTGTCAAGGAAGATATTGTATGGAATTAATAATTTGAAAGGAAAAGAGAAATATATTTATTCAAATATTGGCATAGAAGTCAACCTACTACGCAAATGATAGTCTTTTTTGGTTGAAGGGTGAGTACTCATTGCAAAGTTAGGTTATTTGTATATTGGTGGTCTCCCTTTGATCATTAGGAGTCAGGAGTAACGTCCCTTGACAGTAGGATGCATGATAGATAGTGAGAGAAACCATATCAATATATAGAATTAAGTTAGTACCTGAAAACTATGATTTTGAAGTATCTTTGGTCTTTAACATTTAATTCCCAACAGTACAATCAATTAGTTCGATCTATAAATATTCATGCCCAATCAATGGAGTAGCCCTCAATCATTGGATGAACCAGCCATGGGACAAACTGGTTTTGGAATGAAAATGCCTGGCACCAGCATTTTCTCCTTTCCCGGCAATGGTTTCAAAAACCCTACTTTCCCAAGGGCATTTGAAGTAAGAATTGTATGGTAAAGGTTTTGACTGCCCTCTGTAAGTGCTTTCAACTTTGTTAACTTTTCACCAAACGACAAAATTTTAGACTGGTCCAAGTTCAAAGCACTAACAGACGATGAAATAAACGTAACTCACAAATTAAAACTTGTTTCAAGTAAGGTAGAAAACATTGTGGGAAAGAGAAAAGGCTGGTCAGACCAGCATTTTCTCCTTTTCCCACAATGTTTTCAGAAAGGCTTTAATCTCAGGGATGTAAAATCAGAGATATCATGAGATTGTTTGTGAATGGCAAAATAAAGTTGAATACCATTACAATAGTAGAACTTAGTTTTCTTTCCATATGTAGAATTTCTGAATGCCAAAAGTCTGCATTATGTAATCACCAAATAAAAAATGGACCAAAGTTTTTTTTAATGACTAAACAGCAACCATCTGTTACTTGAACTCTTTACCTTCGGATGACAAAATTCAAGACTGGTCCAAATTGAAAAGAACTGTGGATAACGAATTATATGTTGCACAAAAATAATGAAATAAATAATGAAATTTATTTTTAAAAAAAAAAGTAAACTATGAAAAAAGAAGAAGGTTACAAGCGTTTTCTTTACATCTTGAAATGTTTCCGTAAGTCCTTTTTGTAGAGGTCATTCAAACTCAAGATTGAAGGATAACCTGATAAACTATAAGTTACTGAAGCTCTCAAATAACAACACTGTTTGCCAGGCAACACAATCTAAGCCTTGTTCAAACTGAAAGCATTCGCAGACAACAATTCTGATGTGGCTAAAATGGTGAATTTTTTCCCTGAAAGGGTAGAAAACATTGTGGGATAAGGAGAAAATGCTGGTTTCCAGAATTTTCTCTTTTTTCCACAAAGTTTTCAAAGGCTTCTATCTCAGGGTTGTGGAATGGGTTAACATTTGTATGCCTTCAACCTGTCAATTCATATCTAAGTCTCATTATTGTTATCACAGCTCAATTATAATACATTCTTTGGATTACCAAAAGACTGATAGATAACAAGAATCAAAACCTCGTAAGATGCTTAATTAAAACCCCTGTGAAGTCCAAAAAGAGGAAATTTTTACTGTTTATAACTTGAGAATATATCAGATAACCCATCACAACGTGCAGCTATAAAATCGGGGAAAACCTGAATGTTTCTGCAACTGCATTGGTTGCAATGAAATAGTTCAGTTGGAATCTACTGAGACTTTAAACAAAGCCATTGCCAATCTAAAATAAACAAGACAACTGTTTAGTGTCCATAATCTTGAGGTAAAATATTGGCCTCTTAACGCTATGGTCCCAAGTTCGATACTCAGGAGTGGGTGTCAACTATGGGATTGTCCATAACCCACACATTTGGTGTAAAAACTAGTGCTAAAATTCCAGGAACCAGAATGGAGAGAGATTGGTAGAAGCTGTTAGAACTTGTGTCTCAATCGACGTGAAATAGATATGTTTAAAAAGCTTCTTTCCAAGGGTAGTTAAAACCCGGAAATGTTTGGCAGGCAAAGGGTAATACTATAAACAATAAATAAGACAACTCCATGCTATCTGTATTTCCCATGGCTTTCTATCTTTGTTTTTTTTTTTATAATAATACATGTAATTATAATAAATCAGCTTAGTCAACCCTTTTTATGATAGAGCAGGGCTGAACAATAGTGCTGGTCCGAGGTCCAAGACCTACTGAAATGGAGATCGGACCGGGGGAAAAGAACAAGGCAAGCGTCCGATGGACCTGTCAAAATGGAGGTCGAACCTGTTCTGTCTTCAAAGTAAAAAGTGGGATGCCCGGAAATAAATTCAGAATGACTTAAATCCTTGAATTTAGAATGTAATATCAATAGCTTTCCCTGGTTCCTGGTTTGCCTGTCATCAGTAATAGTTGCATGCGATGAAGCCACTTAAAATCTACCAATAAATCGTCGGCGCTTGTCACTAAAAGTTTACTGAAAAATGTACATTCAAACCTTTTAGGTTTTCATCAAATATGAAAACGGAAAACACCAGCAGAAAATAGAACAGAGCTTTCATAATTAGAGGTAGATAGATTTTGTATGAGAACAAAGAACGGGTTGGTTCCTTGAACATCGAAATGAAAGTTGGTTGTGGGTTTCATTCCACGATGCAACTGTTCAACTCCCGACTAACACATAACAATGAAAAGATAACACGGACTTGCACAAGTATACTTCGGATCCTCATGTTGTAAGGGCCAAAACGTCCCGGACCCAGCTATTTTTATCACTATTTTTCAGCCCTGTAGATGATATGTAAAAAAAAAGCAACAACAAAAATCAAGCCAAAGTTCAAGAAAGATTTTGCACTATGTGTAAAATAAACAAGACCTCCATCCTGTCAAGCTTTTCTGTAGATTTCCCATCATTCTCTCGCTCAGTTTCTGGTATTCATCTTGAAATAATGTTTAGCAGTGCAACCTCCCTATTTCTTTTTTATTCCTTTACTACAAAATTCCAACTTTTAACAACCCTGAGGCAGAAGTCTTTTGAAAACATTGTAGGAAAAGGAGAAAATGCTGGTAACCGGCATTTTCTCCTTTTCCCACATTCTCTGCTTTTTTCTACCATTACCAAACAAACGTGTATTGCAACAACACTTAACCCTTTACTAGATAACAAATTTCAGCCTTGTCCCAACTGACAGCATTTGCAGACAAGTATTTCAATGTGGCTCAAATGGTTAAAATTTTGTTTGAAAGAGAAGAAAACGTTGTGCAAATGGTTTCAGTTTGGACCCATAATCGATCTCATCCGAGATCTTATGGTCATGTATGTTTTGGCCAAGTTTACTGCTGATTGCTTAATATTTTGTAGAGGGGGACGGACGCCTGATGGTGAGTGATCGCAATTGCTCATCCTGAGCACTTCGTGCTCAGGTGAGCTTG
This sequence comes from Tridacna crocea, assembly GCA_943736015.1. Taxonomy (NCBI): domain Eukaryota; kingdom Metazoa; phylum Mollusca; class Bivalvia; order Cardiida; family Cardiidae; genus Tridacna; species Tridacna crocea. The sequence continues at coordinate 7,879,957 of OX031063.1, forward strand.
AAAAAAAAAAACATTGCAGGTTTAGGAAAAGCTGAAAATAGCCAAGAGGAAGAATTCTGTATTCTTTCCTATCAAGTATTTCTTTGCATTAGCTGATCCATATTGATCAAGACATTTTTCTATTCCAGTATCATTTCTCTGGTGGCTTATCGAAAAAAGAAATCTGTTTGACTTATCTAATTAAAAGAACCCTGTCAGTGATTCTAGTTAATAATCTAAAGCTGAAATTATGTTTTAATTAACACTTAACTCCTTACCAAATGTCGAAATTTCAGCCTGGTCCAAATTGGAAGCCTTTGCAGACGACAAAATGAATGTAACTAAACAATTGAAATTTGTTTTAAGACGGGAAGAAAACATTGTGGGAAAAGGAGAAAATACTGGTTACCAGTATTTTCTCCTTTTCCCACATGTTTTAAAAGGGCTTCTTTCACAGGGGTGTTAAAAGTCCAGATTGTGTGGTAAAGGGTTAAAGTGCCCTTCACAACTACAATTTAGCTTCTGCAGCCTGTGTAGATCAAGATCAGACAGCACAGAGCTATATAAGCCATGCATGGTAAAATAAATTTAAGAAAATGCTTTCCATTCCTACATTCCTAAACTTCTAAAATTCTTTCAAAAGCCTTTTTCCTTAGAGCTGTTAATTCACAGGATTGATTAGTAAAGGGTTAAGCTGAAATTATTTGTTTTCTCCAAATCTTGAAAAATTGGAAAACTGGTATTCTTTGTCTCCCTCAAATATAAAATCTGAAAAAAATAATCATGTAACCCCTGCCTTTCACCTTTTGTCCTCCAGCTAACATCTTTGGATGTAACCAATTTTCAAATTAAAAATAAGTCATCATAAATAAAAACTTCATTTTTCACAATGTTTTCAGCCACAAACCACATTCACAGTAGAAATTTTAACCCATTACCAAATGACAAAATTATAGACTTGTCCAAATCGAAAGCATTTGCAGACGACAAAATAAAAGTGACTGAAAATTTTAAATTTGTTTTGGAAAGGGTAGAAAACATTGTGGGAAAAGGAGAAAATGCTGGTTACCAGCATTTTCTCCTTTTCCTACAGTGTTTTCAAAAGGCTTCTTTCTCAGGGGAGTCAAAAGTAGGAATTGTGTGGTAATGGATTAACTCATTACCACACGAGAAAATTTTGGACTGTTCCAAATTGAAAGCATTTGCAGACGACAAAATAAAGGTGTCTGAAAAATGGAAATTTGTTCTGGGCAGGGAAGAAAACCTGTGGGAAAAGGAGAAAATGCTGGTTACCAGCATTTTCTCCTTTTCACACAGTGTTTTCAATAGGCTTCTTTCTCAGGGGAGTCAAAAGTAGGGATTGTGTGGTAATGGATTAACTCATTACCACACAAGAAAATTTTGGACTGGTCCAAATTGAAAGCATTTGCAGACGACAAAATAAAGGTGTCTGAAAAATGGAAATTTGTTCTGGGAAGGGAAGAAAACCTGTGGGAAAAGGAGAAAATGCTGGTTACCAGCATTTTCTCCTTTTCCTACAGTGTTTTCAAAAGGCTTCTTTCTCAGGGGAGTCAAAAGTAGGAATTGTGTGGTAATGGATTAACTCATTACCACACGAGAAAATTTTGGACTGGTCCAAATTGAAAGCATTTGCAGACGACAAAATAAAGGTGTCTGAAAAATGGAAATTTGTTCTGGGAAGGGAAGAAAACCTGTGGGAAAAGGAGAAAATGCTGGTTACCAGCATTTTCTCCTTTTCACACAGTGTTTTCAAAAGGCGTCTTTCTCAGGGGCGTCAAAAGTAGGGATTGTGTGGTAATGGGTTAAATGCAGTAAAAAAGGGTCAAATATCTGCTCTTCATCTCTCATGATCTCACAATTAAAAAGATAAACAAGTTTAGTGCCCAATCCCTTTTCCTGTTGCCAAATTTCAAAGAGCTGATTGAAATATAAAACCTGAAACCAGCAGACATAAATAAATGCATGCCATTGGTTCCAATGTTGTTGCATCATGCCTCTGCATTGACCCTTTGTTCACACAATCAACATGAGTTTTAACCCTTTACCCACAAAATTTTAAGTCTCTAATGACCCTGGTGACAGAGAGGGCTTTTGAAAACATCGTGGGAAAAGTAGAAAATGCTGGTAAACAGCATTTTCTCCTTTTTCCACAATGTTTTCTACCCTATCAAGCCAATCCCAAGTACCAGTAGCTCAGTCAGTTGTGTACAGGACTTGAGAACAAGGGGTCGTGGGTTTGATTCCTGGCTTGGCAAACTTCTCGACAAGGACTGATGATAGTCCTCTCCCACCGCTGACCATTGTTTTGACGATTACTGAGTGGGACAGCAGCCAGTGGCTTGGAAAGAAAATTGTGCTGAGTACTGTTAACAGAAAATCTAGGAAAGCATGGATAGGTGCACTGGGTGCTGCAATATAGCTGAAATAATGTTGAAAACAGTGCACCATACAATCAATCAATCAATCAATCAGTTAATCAATTCTACCCTATCAAAGAAAACTTGCACTATTTAAATCACACTAAAATTGTCGTCTGCAAATGCTCCAAGTATGGATAAGGCTAAAATTTTGTCTTCTGGTAGAGGCTAAACTCTTTATCAAATGACAAAATTTTAGACTGGTCATTCGTTTTGCATGGGTAAAATTCTCAGCAACAAAGCAGAATTAATCTTATTGCAATGAATATCATCAATCCTTGAAAAGAAATTAACTCTTTACAACACAACAGAATTTTAGACTGGTTCAAATTGAAAGTATTTGCAGACGACAAAATAAAGGTGACTGAAAAAATTGAAATTTGATCTGGGAAGGGTAGAAAACACTGTGGGAAAAGGAGAAAATGCTGGTTACCAGCATTTTCTCCTTTTCCCACAATGTTTTCAGAAGGCTTCTTTAACAGCGTCGTTAAAAGTCGGGATTATGTGGTAAAGGGTTAACAAAGAATTCCAAACAGTGATTCCCTTCTTTTCAAATCCTGGATGCCGCCAACTCCCCTAGCAGTCTTGGCAACTACTGAAAAGAAGAAGACTTCTAACACCATTTAGGAACAAGAGCTTCACAAAGCGGCGCATATACGCCCGAAGGGGCTTGTCAGTGAAAGGAGTTGAAATGACGGAAGGGCCATAATCTCCATGATATGTGAAAAATATTAAAAGGCAAAAACTAAAAAAAGAAGGGTGGCACAGTTACAAATTTTGTGAATTGCTGTTCTCCACAAGGTGTTCTATCAGTCTTGAAAGGTTCAAGATCATAGCTTTTATATTTTAGAAATTATGGCCCAGACAAAAAATTCAATGAGAAAACTAACCAATGGCAATAACTAAATAAGAAGGATGGCAGAGTTATGGTTCTTATGCAGTGCACTTCTTCATAATATGTTCTATTAGTCTTTGAAGTTTCAAGATGATAGGTTTTAAAGTTTGGTAGTTATGGCCTGGACAAAAATTCAAACTGAAAATTAACAAAGGGCAATAACTAAAAAAATAAAGGTCACAGAGTTATGGTTCATGTACACTGCACTTCTCCATAATGGGTTCTATCAGTGTATAAAGTTGCAAGTTATTAGTTTTTATAGTTTGGAAGTTATGGCCTGGACAAAAATTCAAACTGAAAATTAACAAAGGGCAATAACTAAAAAAATAAAGGTCACAGAGTTATGGTTCATGTACACTGCACTTCTCCATAATGTGTTCTATCAGTGTATGAAGTTCCAAGTTAATAGCTTTTATAGTTTAGAAGTTATGGCCTGGACAAAAATTCAATCTGAAAAATAACAAAGGGCTGTAACTCAAAAAATAACGGTGGCAGAGTTATGGTACATGTGCACTGCACTTCTCCATAATGGGTTCTATCAGTGTATTAAGTTGCAAGTTATTAGCCTTTATAGTTTGGAAGTTATGGCCTGGACAAAAATTCAAACTGAAAATCAACAAAGGGCAATAACTCAAAAAATAAAAGTGGCAGAGTTATGTTTCATGTGCACTGCACTTCTCCATAATGTCTTCTATCAGTGTATGTAGTTTCAATTTGATACCTTTTATGGTATGGAAGTTATGGCCTGAACAAAAATTCAAAGTGAAAAGTTTGTTATTTCAGAAATCAAGGGCAGATAATTTTGGAACGCAAACAGGGATCCAAATTCTGAGAGTCAGGTGCCCAACTTGACATCATGGAGATTCATTTTGGCAAGTTTCAAATAATTCCGATGAAAATTGTAGGAGGAGTTGCACACACAAGAAATTGCTAATGGACGGACGGACGGACGACCGGGGGTATAACATAATAGGACCCTTCGGGCGTATAAAAAGAAGAAAATGCTGGTACACAGCACTTTATTCTTTTCCCACAATCTATCTAGTCTTTCACAGACAAACTTTTAAGCCACACTGTTAGGTGCAAAATTTAATGCTTTCAAGTTGGACAGATCTAAAATTTTGTTATTTAGCTATTGGTTATCCATCTGATATCAAGTAAAAAAGCTGACTTTTGAAAGCAATGGGGGAGAAAAAAAGGGAGAAAATGCTTTTAAACAGCATTTTTTCAATTTTTTAACCTTTTCCAGCAACTAAAAACAGGAGCACCAGATGCTGGCGCTTTTGCAGTTGGTTTTTTTTTTAATGAAAATTTAAGTAAATGTCAAAAAAACCTGTCCGTCTAGGAATGGGTTCTCGTTTTGATAGTTAACAAATAGCCTATCTGAAGTACGTTGTCTGTGCATGACATAAATTATTCTTTAAAGATTCGACCCGTCTTATATGACGCATCACTCTGGTCGACATCAGGGAGACTGTAGTATTACGCGCTATACAGTAGCAATGGAGAAAATGCCTTTTATCATTAGGTTTAAGGAAAAATCAGGCCTGTTTTAGCCCCGATTTCTCTAGACTGCTGCTCACAGCTGAATGAATGGCAACAGGTATCGTTTTATTGAGTAAACATTTATTTTGGTTTGAAATTCAAAGTAATAGTTGTTGCATAGAAAAGAAATTCAGTTCTGTACCCAGGATGCCCAAATTATTATCTGTACCCAGGATGCCCAAAGTATTTGTAGAATGACTTCTAGCGCGAGATAATGATCTGAAGTATTATATTCTTCAGTATTGACAGAAATATGAGACAATGCAGGGGTGTAACCATGGAGAACGTAAATTATATGCACACCGCAAGCGCGAGTGGAGGTTTGGGCCTCCCCCAAGAAAATTTCAATATTCAAGATGGAAATAGAACGATTTTGAGCCTCTTCTGAGGTAGATTTTTTTTTTTTAAATCTTGGCTATTTTAGAAAACTGCCAAACCAAAAAATATTCTGTTGCAAAAAGAGGCAACCTACGACCTAGATCTATTCTCGATTTTTTTTTTACATTATGCACATGCGTGGTGTGTATATAACAGAAGTTAGGCCTATGCAATGTAACAACTTTTGCACAATCAGAACAATGATGCAGACAAAGACAGTCTGAGCCAGGACTATCACCATACTTTCTTTCAGGACAGCCATGCTAATATCTTAGAAGTTGCAACTGAAGTTGTAAAAGGCCCACAAAGGGCTAATCTCCTGGAATGGCCTGGCAATCATGAATCCCAAATATTCATCAAATTTTAATCAAGGTTTTATCATGCACTAATTGTTTTCCCGAGATGTTTATGAGGTAGGTTTAAACACCCTAGTTGACCTTAGATAACCCCCCTTGTCCAGTATCTCTTTTCCAGACCGCAACACTTTGCACTTGTCCAAACTGAAATACAACTGACCAACACAATTGAATTTGGCTCAAAAGATGAAATTTGTCCATTGATAAGGTAGATAATAATTTGTTGGAAAAGGAGTAAATGCTGCTTACCACTATGTTTTCCCTAGCCCTCATAACACAGTTCATAAAACAACAGCATTTGTTCAGTAAGTCTTATACCCCTTTACAAAAAAATCGCGAGTTTTCACGATCCTGAGAAACAAGTCCCCTGAAAACATTGTGGAAAAGGAGAAAATGCTGGTAACCAGCATTTTCTCCTTTTCCCACCTTGTTTTCTACCCTTCCCATGACAAATTTCAATTTTTCAGCCAATTTTTTTTTCGTCGGCAAATGCTTGCAAATTTCTTGCAAGATTTTGTTGTATGGTAAAGTGTTAATGGTCAGCTGTGACAAGGTTTGTTATTAATCAGTTCTGGCTCAGATAAAATAATTAATGCTAGTGGTTCTGCATTTGAGAGAGTGGATGTTCTTTCATTCCAGCTTCTTGATAATTCTTTTCTCTCCAATCTTTCGCAAGTGTATAAAAAATACCCAAAACAATACCAGATATAAGAACAAAAAAAAGCTTTTGGAAATACATGTATCACATGTAAACTAGAAGGCCCTGAATGCTTTCATTTCGGAAGAGACTATAATTTTGTCGTCTTGCAAAATGTATTTCCAACTCTGACTAAGACAGCTTTTGAAAACAATTTTGGAAAAGGAGAAAATGCTGTTAACCAGCATTTTCTCATTTTCCACAATGTTTACTAACCTTTCTCAGCAAAAAGGCATAATTCCAACCACATCAAAGTTTTCTTCTGCAACTGCTTTCTATTTGGACAAATCTAGACTTTGGTCATGTGGTAAAGAGTTAACTGTACTGTATTTGAGTCTGACACCATTTTTACAGCCTAGGTCATATGGCGGCCACTGATGCACTAATGTGTTTCTTGGCTTTTTCAAACCAGTACAAGTACAACTTTTCAAAGCCACCAACTACTTTTCTTAAATGCATCGGAGGTGAGAGGCAAAAAACTGTTGGAAAGACAGTTTGCTGCAGCCAGGTATCGAATCCATAACCTCCAGGTGACGAGTCAGATACTCTCACAATTGAGCTATCTGGCTGGACAGTAAAGAGTTAATATGAGTGGCCATTTTGGACAGGATTTATGTTATACATACCGTGTCTACCATCAGAGATGATGTCATTTTCTCCTTTTAGCACAATGGTCACATTGTCCAATTTTTCACACAATGTGCGGACACTGGACACTGGCTCTTCCATGATAGGCTCCTCCCCCACCTACAAATAAACCAATCGGAGAATAAGGTGGTTTTAGGTTTACAAATGACAATTCTCAGAAGGTTTTAAAACTGAAGGTTGCTCTAATGATAGGATTTACCTTTGACAGAGTAGAAAACATCTGGTTACCAGCGTTTTCTCCTTTTCTCATGGTGTTTCCAAAATCTTTCTCTTTCAGGGCTTCTTAAATCTGAGGCTGTTGCCCCAAAGCCTGTATGGGAAACCGGTGGCCATGATAAATAAACGCAAATTCAATCAATCAAATGAAAGCATTTGCATTTGATAAATTTTAGCTTTGCAGATGAAAAGATAAAATGTGACTGAAAAATCGAAATTTGTGTAAGGAAGGATAGAAAACATTGTGGGAAAGGGAGAAAATACTGGTTACCAGCATTTTCTTCTTTTTCCAAAAACTAAACACACCAGACTATTTGGTGAAGTGTTAATCTGCCATTTAGAGAGTAGATTTTTTTGCAGACATTAACCTTTTCCCACATCATCTCAGGTTAAAGACACTGGAGTGGATAGCTTTAGAAAACTATGTAGGAAAAGGAGAAAATGCTGGTAAGCAGCATTTTCTTCTTCTCCCACAATGTTTTCTACCCTATCACTGACAAAACTCATCATTTAACCCATTACCACACAATCCCGACTTTTAACAACCCTGAGAAAAAAGTCTTTTGAAAACACTGTAGGAAAAGAGAAAATGCTGGTAACCAGCATTTTCTCCTTCTCCAACAATGTTTTCTACCCTATCACTGACAAAACTCATCATTTAATACATCATTCAATATATCAGTTGCAATACTTTGATTACGGACAATTGTACATTCTTGCTGTTTGGTGAAATGTTAAATCTTTTCCACAAAATTTTACACTTGTCCAAATTGAAAGCACTTGCATACGACTAAATAAATGGGACTCAAGAATTGAAACTTGTTTATGAAAGGGTAGAAAACATTTTTCGAAACTGAGAAAATGCTGGTAACCAGCATGTTCTCCTTTCACAACGATGTTTTTAAAAGGCATCTTTTACAAGGTCATGAAAACCTGTGATTGTTTAGGAAAGGGTTAATTAATAAGCCAGTGAGCAGACTCTTTTGCAGGCATTAATTATTTCCATACCTAAGATTGGAGCTATCAAACAGAATTAATGTATTGCATCTGTTTTATTTTAATGGAGAAATAAAGGCCTGAACCGGATCATGCTTACAGTCTTTGCCCCTCGTTTTTTCCCTCCCTTTAACTCTTTAACACACGAGAAAATTTTAGACTGGTCCAAATTGAAAGCATTTGCAGGCGACAAAATAAAGGTGACTGACAAATTGAAACTTGTTCTGGGAAGGGTAGAAAACACTGTGGGAAAAGGAGAAAATGCTGGTTACCAGCATTTTCTCCTTTTCCTACAGTGTTTTCAAAAGGCTTCTTTCTCAGGGGCATCAAAAGTAAGGATTGTGTGGTAATGGGTTAACTCATTACCAAACAAGAAAATTTTAGGCTTGTCCAAATCGAAAGCATTTGCAGACGACAAAATAAAAGTGACAGAAAATGTTTAATTTGTTTTGTGAAGGGTAGAAAACATTGTGGGAAAAGGAGAAAATGCTGGTTACCAGCATTTTCTCCTTTTCATACAGTGTTTTCAAAACCCATCTCTCCCAGCATCTTAAAAAAAAAACAGGGATTGTTTGGGAAAGGGTTAACCTTTTACCACACAATGATGACTTGACAATCAGGAGGCAGAAGCCTTTTGAAAACATTGTGGGAAAAGGAGAAAATGCTGGTAATTGCTTTCTACCCTTCCCAAATAATGTTTCGATTTTTCACTCACATTTTATTTTGTCAACTGCAACCGCTTTTAATTTGGACCTGTCTATATATTTGTCGATTGGTAAAGAGTTAAGTGTGTGCTTTTTTTTTTAAAGAAATCTGGAGAAATACTTGAGAAAGTTGACTTTATGAAAATTAATTTTGATAATTTGTCAACTGGTAGAATGACTTTTTTTAATTTTTAATTCTTTACAAAACTATGAAATTTCAGGTTTTGTTTAACAATTTACCAAACAATCCCTGGTTTCATGACCCTAAGAAAGAAGTCTTTTCAAAACATTGTAGGAAAAGGAGAAGATGCCGGTAAGGCGGTAACCCTTCCAAATACAAATTTTTTGAGTTAGGTTTATTTTGTTGTCTGTAAGACTTAGTACTTTCAATTTGGACCAGTCTGAAATACCGTCGTTTGGTACTGGGTTAAATCGAAAGCATTTTATAAACAGCGTCATAGTGTGTCACTGAAATAATGGAAAATTCTTGAAAAAAAAAAAAATGAAAACATTGTGAAAAACGGAGAAAATGCTGGTCTTAAAGCATTATAGACGACTAATTTCTAATTTGGATCAATTAGTCCCTCATTGAAAATGTTCTTTAAAGTCTCAAAAGTCTACAATTTAAGTCAGCACTATGAAGTAAGGGTGTTAACTCTTTACCACACAATCTCGACTTTCAAAGACCCTTAAAAACAAAGCCTTTGAAAACGTTGTGGGAAAAGGAGAAAATGCTGGTAACTAGGATTTTTTCCTTTTTCCATGATATTTTCTAACCTTTCCAAATCAAATTTTAATTTCTGATTCATTTTTATTGTCGTCTGCAAAGGCTTTCAATTTGGACCAGTGTATTCTTTTGTTGTTTGGTAATGAGTCTAAGAGAAACATATGAAAAGTTTGTTCTTAGTTAAAAACCTGGCTTCGCTTACAAAATACCAAGGTATGTTCCGGTTTCATGGACAAACAGATGCCACACATTTTTTTTGTATTTCTAGGAAATAAAATCTTTGGTTTATGTCAGAGATCTATTCTCATTAGTTTTTTTTGTCAGGTCGATTGAAGAATTTCAGATCTAAATTTCAGAAACCTGTTAACACATTACCACGCAGTCCCTACTTTTGACGCCCCTGAGAAAGAAGCCTTTTGAAAACACTGTGGGAAAAGGAGAAAATGCTGGTTACCAGCATTTTCTCCTTTTCCCACAGTGTTTTCTACCCTTTTCAGAACAAATTTCTATTTTTCAGTCACCTTTATTTTGTCGTCTGCAAATGCTTTCAATTTGGACCAGTCTAAAATTTTCTCGTGTGGTAATGAGTTAAATCAGGAATTAAATGCCTATACTTAAAGACTTTTTCCCCATGTAGCCTACATCACTTCCGGCCATTTTCAACCCCTATCTGACGATTCCATGTTTTCACCTGACCCTGAGGAAGATGACTTCAATATGGTTACAAGAGAAATGCTGGTGAGCAGCATTTTCTCCTTTTTCCACATTGTTTCCTATCCTTCAAGAAACTACATGTAATTCCAATACTTGAAACACATTCAACTTGGCATCTGCATATGATTTCAATATGGACAAATGTAACATTTTCTTGTGTAACCCTTTACCAGAAAATTGCGAGTTTTAACAATCCTGGGAAAGAAAGCTTTAGAAAGCATCGTGGGAAATGGAGAAAATGGTGGTAACCGGCATTTTCTCCTTTTCCCACAATTTCTTTCTACTCTTTTATAACCAGTCCTGGTTCTGTATTCATCAACCATTCCTTGAGTTATTCTCCATATTTTTCCACCTTTAAAAGTAACACAACTGGTTACCAGCATTTTCTTCTTTTCCCACAATGTTTTCAAAAGCTTTCTTTCTCAGGGTCGTTAAAACTCAGGATTGTGTGGTAAAGAGTTAACCCGTTACCACACAATCCCTACTTTTGACGACCCTGAAAAAGAAGCCTTTAGAAAACATTATGGGAAAATGGTAACCAGCATTTCTCCTTTTCCAACAATGTTTTCTACCCTTCACAAAACAGATTTCAAATTTTCAGTCACTTTTACTTTGTCATCTGCAAATGCTTTTGATTTGGACAAGCCTAAAAGATTGTCATTAATCCCTGGTTTGAATGTCATGTAGTTTTAAGCAATGGCTCTGAAGTGTCTTGCCAAAGGACACTTCTACAAAATGGCAATGCTTCAAGTGGGAGCTCAAACACCTGGCAGTGCCCCCTTTAATATTATTGGAATATGTCAAAGTCAAATAGTCTATCTCTTTCCCAAACAACAAAATTCTGGAATAGTAAAAATCATTTGTATCCGAAGTATTTGCAAACGAAAAATTCAACAGTCAAATAATGGAAATCGTCTGTGAAAAAGGTAGAAAACATTGTAGAAACAAGAGGGCCAAGATGGCCCTGGATCGCTAACCTGAATTTTTGAGATGACCATAGCCTATTTTTTTTTTGAGGTATTGAAACATTGGAACCAAATTTATAATTTTGCTAAGCAATTTTCAATAGGTCACCTGTAAAATTCATTTCGAAATCTGACCATCAGTTTCAAAAAGAAGAATTTTTAAGAATTCTTCATTTCTGTATAAGAGCAAGTATCCCCCATCCACAAGAGCCATGTTTCTTGATGGATCAAAATTTACGAACAAGTTTTGAAAAGGGTCACCCAAGGAACATTTCGGACAGTTTCTTTTAAAATCTGACCAGGGGTTTCAGAGAAAGAGAATTTTCAAGAATTTCATCATGTCCATATAGTGCAAGTAGCCCCCATTCACAAGAGCAAGGATCACCCAAGGAACATCTCTGTCAAATTATTTTAAAATCTGACTAGGGGTTTCAGAGAAGAAGATTTTTAAAGAATTCCTTGATTTCTGTATAGTGCAAGTAGCCCCCATTCACCAGAGCCACAAGTTTTCACGGATCAAAATTTCATGAACAATTTTTGAAAAAGGTCACCCAAGGAACATATCTGTGAAATTATTTTAAAATCCGACCAGCGGTTTCAGAGGAGAAGATTTTTAAAGAATTTGCTAAAAAATTCCATTTGGTTGCCATGGCAACCAGAGTTTTTGACGGAATCCAATTTTGTGAACAATTTTTAAAGAGGACCTCCCATGGAACATTCCTGCCAAGTTTGGTCCAAATTGGCCCAGCGGTTTAGGAGGAGTTGATGTTTAAAGAATTGTTGACGACACACGACGCACGACGGACGACGCTCGACGCACGAAAAAATTGCTGGTAACAAGCATTATCTCATTTTTCCACACTTACTTTTTTTTAACCCTTTCCCAGGCAATCCCTGGTTTTTACGACCATGAGATAGAAGCCATTTAAAAACATTATGGGAAAAGGAGAAAATGCATTTTCTCCTTTTTCCACAATTGTTTTTGAAAGAATTTGTCCTGTGAGTAGATAAAATTGGAAATGTATGGTTAAAGGTAGAAGAGTTTTGTGCAGGCTCTACTTTTTCCTTGCCAGTGTTGCCTAAGATAGCGTTTCAGATGGTGTAGATGACAAAACGTGCAGCATGACCTAGGATCTACACCATTCGCTAGCAATTGCTGATCTTTGACCCAAATCATATTCAAATGCAACAAGTGATTTTGTTGAAACTATATCACCTGACAAAAGACACTTTTTCAAAAATCAACCTGACCGGGTAACCCAAATGGCTCCCATGCAGTTAGCCAATTTGCCTCAAATTTAAGAAAAGTATATATAAGAGGAAAAGGTTATTGGACAAAGATATAAAGTTTCATGAAATTCTGTCCCATAGTAGGAAATATTGTCCCATCCCTTGGTAGGAGATATTGTCCCAGACAAAGACACAGACAGACAGGAGGACAGAAACCACTGAAATTATATCCCTCCACCTATGATCGGGGATAATAAGAAATCTACTCAGAAACTTTAAGAAATGTTGAATCCATTTATCTGGCTGTGAGAGAGTTAGTCCATGAACTGTTTTGCGAACAAACTAATCAAAGGGAAATAATTACTGCTTAATAGCTTGCTGCAAAAAACTGCATTATCTCCCTTGATTCATCTTACATTTTGTTTTGAAGCACTGAACAAAATTTTACTTGATTCTGTTGACAGTGTAGATCAAGATCAGACTATACAGAGCATCCATAGAATGTGCAGTCATATCTTTGATCTAGAATTTATGTAATTTTACCTCATGATTTGCCAAAAATGGTCTTGAAATTGCAAAACACTGCACTGTCAGACCTGAAAAGTTTCCTGATATTATTTATGCAGCACTACAAGAGTTACTTGTCTGTTTGTTGTTTCACTCTTTACCAAACAAGAAAATAACAGACTGGTCCAAACTGAAAGCAATTTGCAGACAACAAAATAAATGTGGCTTAAAAATTAAAATTTGGTTTGGGAAGGGTAGAAAACATTGTGGTAAAAGGAGAAAATGCTTGTTACCAGCATTTTCTCCATATCACACAATATTTTCAAAAGGCTTCTATCTTAGGGTCGTTAAAAGTCTGGCATGTGTGGTAATGAGTTAAAACAGTTGTCAACACTATTTCAGATATATCAAGACAGTAAGAGCACCTGTCCATGCTTTCCATGGGTTTCTTTTACCAGTCCTTTGCACAACACTCTTATCAAACCAATGGCTGCTTTTCCAAGAAAGAAATTCGAAAGACAGTTGAACTACAATATGTCTGGCATTCTCATATAAACCATTAACTCTATACTACACAATCCCGACTTTCAACGACCCTTGGGAAGAAGCCTTTCAAAAACATTGCATTTTCTCCTTTTCCCACAATGTTTTCTAACCTATCACAGACAGAAATCATTATATGACTAACATTTATCTTGTTCTCTGCAGATACTCTCAATGTGGTTTAGTCCGAAATTTTCTCATTTGGTAAAGAGTTAAAATACTATGAATCAACTTCACTCCCTTTATTTTAACTGTGTAGATAAAGATGAGACTGGCAACTTTAACAAAATCATCCATTCCCCCCTACTGGAAGCTTTTACAGACATATCAAGGGCAATTTAAAACTTAAAATTGATTTTGATATGCCGGTAGAAAACATTGTTGGACAAGGAGAAAATGCTGATAACCAGCATTATCTCCTTTTTCCACACTTATTCACCTTTTTAAATCTTTCCCAAACAACAAAGTTTTGGACTAGACCAAATTCAAAGCATCTGCAGTCAACAAATAAAACCTCGTTAATATGATGATTTCTGACTTTGATAGGGTAGAAAATATTGTGGGAAAAAGATAAAATGCTGGTTACCACCATTTTCTCCTTTCCTTTCCTAGGTATTGTGTGATAAAGAGTTCAATAGTTTCATGCTTTGGGTCTTCAAGACAAGGGATTATTTGGTACAGAGTTTCAAGGGGAAAAAAACCTGTGTAGAGGTTCAACATTAACTCATTACCAAATGACAACATTTTAGGCTTGCCCAAATTGAAAGTATTTGCAGATGACAAAATAAAAGTGACTGAAAATTTGAAATTTGTTTTGTGAAGGGTAGAAAACATTGTGGGAAAAGGAGAAAATGCTGGTTACCAGCATTTTCTCCTTTTCCCACAATGTTTTCTAAAGGCTTCTTTTTCAGGGGCGTCAAAAGGAGGGATTTTGTGGTAATGGGTTAAATGTGGAAAGTCTGCCCTACAAAACCACTGTTTCTGAGTTTGTGAAAACACCGAGTTCTATTGTAGAGGGTGAACATGGCATATAAAAATGAGCCATGCCCTGGCAAAAGATACAGAGGTATAATTGGCTTACAACACACGAAAAGGTGCATTTTGCGTAAAGTGTCATCTCGGATTAGTCAGCGCAGTCCGCGCAGGCTAATCCCAGACGGCACTTTACAACTGCTTTAGATTTTGTTCTACAGTGGACTTGTGCAAAATGGAAAATACCATGACAACGTAAAGTGCCGTCTTGGATTAGCCTGCGCGAACTGCGCAGGCTGATCCGAGACTACACTTTACGCAAATGTCCGAATGCCTCTTTTCGCATGTTGCATGCCATATACCAAGCAAGTCATCCCATAAGTACAAATTCATTTTGTCTAACACCTGATTGAATCATGCGGTAGACTGATCCTTTGATAAGCAGAAAATCTTCAAAATATAGCAAATGTTTTGGCCCAGGTCAGCGACTGCAGACTGTGCAGGTTGACCTGGGGGCTATACTTTTTGCTGATGCATTAAGCCCCCTTTTGACAGAGCATGGCTCAAATGATTTTGATGTACAAAATATATATATATATAACATACCATTTTCTTGTAGAGTCTGCTGAATTCTGCAACATTTGGTGTTAAAATAGCCTTCTGATAGCCTCTAATGATGTCTGGTTTTAGTGTCAACATGTGAAGTCCATCCTAAAATGTCAAAGATTTACATTGAGCGGCATTGTGAAAGCTTAGGCTCCCATTCCACTGGGCTCTGATCCCATTGCGTTCCTGGCAATCATGATGCTTGTCCAAAATCTTACAAACGAATTGCCAAAGAAGTGCAAAACATGCAACATCATGGGACTTGTGCATTCCAGTATGCTTATCCAATGCTTCTTGCCATGCTGATTACGATCCTGTCTCACCAGTGTTACGCTTCTATGGTGCTCCAACTACAGCACAAGGTTTCAGGCTTACCAAGCTGCTGCTGTGACCTTGCTACAACCTTTGTACATCCTGATCACAAATGCTCACCTTTTTCCACACAATCCAAGCCTTTTGTCTTTTAACAAACAACAAAATTATATCCTTGTCCAAAATTGAAAGCATTTGCATGTATAACAATGTGACTCAAATCTTTCTTTGATATGGTAGAAAAGACTCTTGGAAAAGGAGCAAAAGCTTGTTACCAGTATTTACTCCTTGTCACACCATGTTTTCAAAAGGCTTCTTTCCAAGGCTTGTTGAAAGTCACCATTGTGATGTGAAGGGTTAATAGCCCTCACACAGACAGCTCTGCAAAACACTGAGGGAAAAGGAGAAAATGGTGGTAACCTTTTCCCACAATTTCTGTCTTGTCTGAATTGAATATCTTTGCATTTCTTAAGTAATAGCTTGAAGAGAGTTTTTTTTTTCCCTGAAAGGCAGACAGCATATATGGAAAAGTACAAAATGCAGGTTTTTTTCATTTTGTCATTTTTCCACAATATATTTGAAAGGCAATAATTGTCATATTGCAAATGTTTTTTCTCAAATCTTGTTAACAATTTTTATTGTTATGGTATCAGATGGCCAAACTCTTTCATTGCAAATTATATAAAATTAGTTTAATCAGTTTAATTTTATTTTACATCGATTGAGAAACAAGTTCTTACAACTTTTACTAATCTCTCTCAATTCTGCTTCCTGGAAACTACATCTGGGCCCGTATTCACCAACCATGCTGGAGAACGTTCTTTGTCTTGTTCTCCAGATTTTTCTACATTTGTAAGTAACACAACTTCTGATTGGCTAAACCGAATGGTTTAGCCAATCAGAAGTTGTGTTACTTACAATATTAGAAAACCTTGAAGAATAAGACTAAGAATATTCTCAAGAATGGTTGCTGAATACGGGCCCTGTGCTCATGATGAATGTGTGGACCAGTGAAAAATTCAGAAGTTGATATCCACTCTCGGGTATCATGACCATAGACACCACACAAAACTTGACCTCTATATAAACTTGACCCCTGTCAACAGCGTATAAAAAATGCCAAGAAAAGACAGAAAGATTTTGATTTTATAAGCATGAATAAAAAAAGGACAGTATATATCAAAGATCAGACTGCTCCATCTATGCAGTCTGATCTTCATCTATGCCATCTTCAAAAGAATACAGATAAAAATCTACGTACTGCATCAACCACACACGGTATCTTTCTTTCTTTTATCTCCTCGACTATTTTCTCTACTTTTTTCATAATGTCCTGGTCTCGACCCATCCCAGGTCCCACAACAACAGCATGGAGTCTCTGTAACCATGGTGATACACCTGCAGGAGACTCATTACTGAAAGTCAAAGTACAGTACATAGAATACTTAAATAGCCAACAAAATTCAACATCTAAGAATAATTACAAGATGAAATCATAATTTACCTGTAGCCAAAAGCTTAGTAGCTTGAATTTTGGTTTATCTTAAAACTTCTAAAGCATTAACAATTAAGAATTACCAGCATTTTCTCCTTTTCCCACAATGTTTTCTAAATGCTTCTTTCTAAGGATCGTCAAAAGTAGGGATTGTGTGGTAATGGGTTAAAGACAAATATAGAAAATTAAAAACAAATTTTCTGGTGTCATAAACTTACAGTATAGGGTGCACAATTAGCTCTGGACTGTAGGACTTGATCACTGTGGCAGCATCTTTTGTACAAAAAACATGTGATAAATCTGCTCCCTAGAGGTTTGAATAAAGACAATACCAGTATATTAGACACAAATACATGGCGACATATGTCTAACAAATCTCAATCTTGAGGTAAAGATAAAAAGAAATATGAGCCTTGCTCTAACAAAAAGGTGCTCAGTGCATCTCCATGAACCATGGTATCAAGCAAGCCTTAACTCATTACCAAATGACAAAATTTTAACTTTGTCCAAATCGAAAGCATTTGCAGATGACAAAATAAAAGTAACTGAAAATTTGAAATCTGTTTTGCGAAGGGCAAAAAACATTGTGGAAAAAGGAGAAAATGCTGGTTACCAGCATTTTCTCCTTTTCCCACAATGTCTTCTAAAGGCTTCTTTCTCAGGGGCGTCAAAAGTAGGGATTGTGTGGTAAAGGGTTAACATACTTATAGCTCTATAATATCTACTTTTTTAACCACCAACTTTTTCATAACATAGCCTAGTCCTTGGGCAGGCAGACAATTGACCAACAGTGAAAAGGTTTGGCCCTGGTCAGCCTGCGCAGATTGGGCAGGCTGATCTGGGTCAATTTATTTCATTGTATGAGCCAAGCTCTGTGAATAGGTGATTTAACCTATTACCACACAATCCCTACTTCTGACAACCCTGAGAAAGAAGCCTTTGGAAAACTTTGTGGGAAAGGAGAAAATGCTGGTAACCAGGATTTTCTACTTTTCTTACGATGTTTTCTTCCCTTCACAAAACAAATTTCAAATTTTCAGTCACTTTTATTTTGTAGTCTGCAATTGCAAATGGAGCGGATCTCTCTCCTGATGGCACTCTTAAGTTTATCTGTATTTGCTGGTGTGGGTCTGTATACCCTGTCCTTCAAGTAACCCCACAAGAAAAAGTCAAGCGGTCTCAGATCAGGCGAATGTGGCAGCCCTTCCTGATCAATGTTAACCCCCTTCCTCTTCAGCGCTGGAACAAATTTACTCTCAACTCTTTACCACACAAGGAAAACTTAGACTGGTCCAAAATGAAAGCATTTGCAGACGACAAAATAAAAGTGAATGAAAATTTGAAATTTGTTCTGGGAAGGGTAGAAAACACTGTGGGAAAAGGAGAAAATGCTGGTTACCAGCATTTTCTCCTTTTCCAACAGTTTTTTCAAAAGGCTTCGTTCTCAGGGGCACCAAAAGTAGGGATTGTGTGGAAATGGGTTAAGGAGATTAAGGTAGTGATCCTTATTTATAGTTTCAACTTTACCTTCATCATCTTTGAAAAAGAACGAACCAACGATACCATTGACACTCAACGCTGCCCAGACAGTAACTTTTTTACTACGTAGAGGTTTCTCTATACAAAAGTCGGGTTTTCAGTTCCCCAAAATCTGCAGTTCATCATTAAGAGTGTCATCAGGAGAAAGATCCGCTCCATTGTCCAGGAAACATGTAGGAACTTGATCAATATTTCAGACAAAGACTTGATGTCGTAATTGCCCAAAACGGACGTCATATTAAACATCTGCTATAAGATTGACGCCAGGCAGGATTGACACTTTCAGAGGTACATATACAAATTATGTATCAATACAAAATTTGTTTTGTCTGCTATGCAGATATGTATTCGCTTTAGTTGTGTGTTAACTTTTGACGAAACCATAATGGTTTAGAATGAGGACAGATATTATGAAACACCCTGTACTTTTAAATGGTAACATTTAAATTCCAATATGTTTCATCACCAACATGGATTTACTTTTGGCTGCCACTGTGCCTTTATTCATTTACTAGGTAGTAAATTTTAGACTCGAGCATATCTAAAGCACTTATAGATAACACAGTAAATATGAATCCAATGATGAAATTGTCTTTTAACTCTTTCCCAAATGACAAAATTTTAGACTGGTTGAAATTTAAAGCACTTCCAGACGACGAAATAAACATAACACAAAAATTGAAATTTGTTTCCAGCAGGGTAGAAAACATTGTGGGAAAAGAAGAAAATGCTGATTACCAGCGTTTTCTCCTTTTTCCCACAATATTTTCACAAGGCCTCTCTCTCAGGGTCATAAAAATGAGGCATTGTTTGGTAAAGGGTTAATCTGTCAAACGACAAAATTTTAGACTCATCGAAATTGAAAGCATTTACCAATAACAAAATCAACTTTACATAAAAATTTAAATCTGTTTCCAGCAATCCAGAAAACATTGTGGGAAAAGGAGAAAATGCTGGTTACCAGCATTGTCCCACAGTATTCTACATAGATTTCTATCTCATCAAAGACAGGAATCATCATTGAGCTCCATTGTATTTGTCATCTACAAATCCTCTCAATTTAGTACAATACAAAATTTTGTTCTTTGGTAAAGAGTTCAACGGAAATTATATTAGATCTTGTATAATTCTAATCAAAACCTACCAGTTTCAATGCTGATATTGCAGCGAAATAGGGAGCACCTGTGTATCTGTAAATATACAAAACAAAGATTGAACCATTGTACATGTATACCACAGTACATGCATACCATTGTTACCAAGACACAAAATTAATGTACATTAACTTGTTACGGGAGACAACTCCTTCATGCATGGCTTCGTCCCAATTTAGGTACAATACCTTACAATTGCATTAGGAAGATGTCTCTTAAGCTCGGCATCTTCGCGAGTCAAGGTTACGATCACTACGTGGATTTTACCTTGGCTAATTGAGCCTGATTTTGAGATTCCTGCGATGCGCCCTCTATTGGAGGCTGGTTATTACCCCCCTTTACATCATATTTCTAAAAGCCGATGAAACATCATTTTACATACAGCTTACAAATACACATGAAGCGATAAGCAGACATCCATGTAGGTTTCCATGTTTACCTTCTATTTGAAAGGTAGTGACCTTGTTCTATTTTTATCAAAGATGAAATGCTATGAGCGATTTCATTAGTTGCAGTTAGAGCTGGCTGCATCCAATGAAAAAGCGTATCGGGGGAATGTAAGAATCAAGCTTGATCCACCAAGGGCATTCGGAACATCTCGGCCAATCTTTCGATCCAGCCTCGGATGTATGCCGACGGAATAATATGTTAAAAAATTTGACATGCATCGCCGGAAGCGGTTATTAGACAGATACTCCCCACTACATAGTTCTCGGGATGTTCCAAATGACGTCAACTAGTAACCATTTCGAATGACAACAAATCCTGTAGAATGACGGTAAGTCTAACTATAGCAGCATAAATGGCTGAATTTAGGTCTTGCATTGATTACGCACTTGAAAAATTGGGCTGGATCGAAAAATTGGCCGCGATTTTTCGAATATTTGCGCGAAAATGACGTCATTGTATTTCTTGTTATGGGGGTGTTGTTGTTCCTTCTGGAAGTAGTCTGTCGGCATACATCCGAGGCTTGATTCGTAGAATTGACCGAGGTGTTCTGAATGCCACCAAGGGTAGAATAGCGTAGTGAATCGTCAGCCTTGGCTTGCGAAGATAAAGCTCAGTGGTTATGGTAATATCTTTTAAGCCTCGAAAAACGAGGAGTTGCCTATTATGGGTCTGAATCCCATTAGAGGCCGTTTAAATTTCAGCTATATGTATTTGTGGCAAATTTCCATGTTTGTACCATGGGGGCTTGTCAGGGACTGCCATTAAGCCATTAATCCAGTTTGCTGTCCAAAAACGCACTTTCTGCCTTATATGGCTTCGAGTCATCAATAAATGATGACTAACTCATTACCGCACAATCCCGACTATTGACGACCCCTAGAAAGATGTCTTTTGAAAAAATTGTTGGAAAAGGAGAAAATGCTGGTAACCAGCATTACTCCTTTTCCATCAATGTTTTCGATTCTCCGCAATACAAATTGCAATTTTCAAGTCACTTTTATCTTGTCATCTGCAAATGCTTTCAATTTGGACAAGTCTAAAATTTTGACGTTTGGTAAAGAGTTTAAGAAGGGGTGTGTAACGGGAGATTACTTTTTCATGCATGGCTTTCCTAAAATGTTTTCTACCCTATCAATGGAAAATTGCGTTAAACTAGCCACTATAAAATTGTTGTCTGCAAATCTTTCAATTCGGATAGGTCTAAAATCTGCCATGTGGTATAGGGTTAATAGGCTTCAATGACTCAAAGATACATTTAACCCTTTACTCCATAGATACTCGTTTCTACGCATTGCTTGTAGGAGCCTTTGGAAAACATTGTGGCAAAAGGTGAAATTGCTTGTCACAAGCAATTTCACCTTTTGTCACAATGTTTTCTATGCTATCAAAAGGTTTCATATACCTGTAAAAAAACGGTTTCATCCTTGCTGTTATTTAGGGTCAATTACAGATACCATAGAAATGCTTTATGGAGTAATTTAGGGTTAACATGATAGAATGTAGTTTGATTCAAGCATGTTCAGTTTTCAGTGGTTTATTCTCTTTTTACCAAACAACAATATTTTAGACCTGTCCAATTTGAAAGCATTTGCGGATGACATTTTCATTGTCAATCAAATTATGGAATTTGTCAATGAATGGATAGAAAATAGTTGTGGGAAAAGGAGAAAATACTGGTAACCAGCATTTCTTTTTTCCACAATGTTTTCAAAAGGGCTTTTCCTCAGGGTCGCTTAAAGGGTCTACATATAACCTACTTACTCCTGACAGCCTCCAATCACACCAATTCTACCCGATTCTCCCTTGTGTTGATCGTAGCTCAGTTCTGGAATGATGCACTTCGTCATCTGAATAAGTGTACTAGAGTGTCTGAAAGTTGTTTGTAGAGTTCCAGCTCTACCTAGATTTCCTACAATGAACATAATAGACTGTATTTAACCGACTGTCTTACAAAAGGGATTTACCATGCAATCCTCACTTTTTAACAAACCTATGCAAGATGCCTTTTGAAAACAATTTGGGAAAAGGAGAAAATGCTGTTGACAAGCATTTTCTCCTTTTCCCACAAGGTTTTCTACCCTTCCAACGACAAATTTCAATTTTTCTGTCATTTACATATGCTTTCAGTTTGGACTGGTCCAACATTTTTTTCATTTGGTAAAGAGTTGGAATGCACTGAACAAAGCTAATCAACACATAGCTATTGATCCATACCATCCATTTTGAATAAAAACTGACAGCTTTATGTGGTAGATTGGTTCTTTGACATGCAAAGCATGGACCAATAGCAAAAAGTTTCGACCCCCATTCCCCCCCCTCCCATCCCCCCCCCAAAAAAAATGGCGGCGATGGTGCTCTAAAAAACTCAGGTGAGTGATTCAGGGCCATCTTGGCCCTCTTGAAGAATTGGGACAAATGAAGGGCATTAGAACCTGCAACGAGATAAAAGAATACGTCAAAATGGAATCTTTTCCTGCATCGCATGGGTATAAGTCGCTGTACAGTTAATTTAGTAAAATTTTCATGTTGCCGTACACCGACCAATCAAGTTGCCGTACTCACTAGGATTATTGTTTTCGACAATAATTCAATCAAATCTTGATTGTTGCATATGAAACTTATACCAAAGTCAATTTCAAATGTCCGGAATATTCTGATGTTAAGAACAAATGGTAAAAAGCTTTGTAACAATGAAAACTGATGATTTTCTATGGGATATAGTTTTTTGAGCAGTACCAGCTGGTAGGATTTCGCTGTTTTTTGCAGCATGCAGGAATACTATTTTCGATTCAAACACATGGACAACAGTTTGACATCTCTAAACACCGATGCTTGTATTTTCAGAGGAAGACACTCATTAAAAACCACTCTAAAAAACTATTTATTCACCCCACTCCGTGCGATCACTTCCATTTGTATCGATAAGCTGGTACCAATTTCAGAGTCCATGATACACGGTGGAATTGGAAAATGTGAGTTGAAATTTCAAGCACTTGCTAAAAAATGTGAATGCAAATTATTGAATAACAGTTACTGAATGTTCTAATTTTCATATGTAAATACAAAGATCGTTAATTCTTTTCATTCTGTATAAACATTGGTCATGTCGCCCTGAAAATACCCTTAGACGGCTGAACACGTTGATAATTCTACATGTCGGCAGTGAAGACTCTTACGAACGAAGTCCGTAACAAAGAAACAGATGAATAAATGCATGGCAGAAATAAGGGTCGGAGCGGGATTCGAACTCCGGAACTCCCGGACACAAGACCAATACCCTAACCACTGAGCCAAAGAGATATCTCTCTGACGCAGTAGCCAGGTATTGTATTTAAACCGGGAGTATGCCATGCAGGAAGGAGTGGTCTCCCGTAACACACCCCCTCTTAAAGTCATCATTTATTGATGACTCAAAGCCTTATTAGGCAGGAAGTCCGATTTTGGACAACAAATGGGACTAATGGTTCAATGGCCAATCCCGGACGAGCCCCCATCTTACGAACGAAGTCCGTAACAAAGAAATAGATAAATAAATGCATGGCAGAAATAAGGGTCGGAGCGAGATTCGAACTCCGGAACTCCCGGACACAAGACCAATACCCTAACCACTGAGCCAAAGAGATATCTCTCTGACGCAGTAGCCAGGTATTGTATTTAAACCGGGAGTATGCCATGCAGGAAGGAGTGGTCTCCCGTAACACACCCCCTCTTAAAGTCATCATTTATTGATGACTCAAAGCCTTATTAGGCAGGAAGTCCGATTTTGGACAACAAATGGGACTAATGGCTCAATGGCCAATCCCGGACGAGCCCCCATCTTACGAACGAAGTCCGTAACAAAGAAACAGATGAATAAATGCATGGCAGAAATAGGGGTCGGAGCGGGATTCGAACTCCGGAACTCCCGGACACAAGACCAATACCCTAACCACTGAGCCAAAGAGATATCTCTCTGACGCAGTAGCCAGGTATTGTATTTAAACCGGGAGTATGCCATGCAGGAAGGAGTGGTCTCCCGTAACAAGACTCAGAGTTGTCGTTCGTTATTCGAATGGCCACCCAGACTGAGACAAATAGAAATGGTCAAAAAAATCATATAACATGAGAGATATCTCCGGTTAAAAGGTGTCTACCGTGGAATTGCCGAATGTCGCAGGTATGGCCTTTTCTCATTTCTCCGTTCTTTCTCGCTTCTCCGTTCATGTACTAAATTGGAAGGAATAAGCGCTCGTGACGTTTTGTTCCACCCTGGTTCTATTCTACACTGTCAGATATTATGAATAACAACCTATCCTACATCGATACGATTTTTCTATCGAATAAGACACAAAAATGCAACAAAAGAGAGTAATTTTCACAGCTTGAAAGAAAAAATTTCATTAGATACAATAAAAAGCAAATTTTCAAAGTTTTTCAATATTAAATACGCCTAAAAGGGTTGTGTTTACCCTTTACTATGAATAAGCTAGTCCCTCTGAACAAGAGTATAGAATATTTATCAGTCTTTAGCGATCGGCCTTGACTTTCAATCAAATGAATGGAAAAATGAGAAAGTGGCCATACTACCCAGGTTGGCGAGGTAGGTTTGAAAAAATCCTCGGATCGAACCTTTTGATACAAATTATAGTGACTCTTTTTAGTTACAAGTTTGATTCAGATTTTATATTTGATCATTACACGAAAATTTTGATTCCTTGACTGAAAATGTGAATTTTGTGAGCTTATTTAGGCTTAGGTGAACGGAGAAAGGAGAACACAGTATACATTGTTGTGTTGTCTATCGCTAGCTAAAGGAAATTATGATCAGTGTTTGTTTCGTGGGTGATTTTGGGTCGGAAAGGCTGTCTTGTGCTGGCGCCGGCAATCAAGACTTTGCATTCTTTGTGTTTATATTATATAGGGGAGATTTTTTTTTCATATTTTATCATTTAATTTGGTTATAGAATGTCAAATTCCTGGGGTCATTCCCCAGAAAGAGACTTTTGAAAACCTTAATTGAAAAGAAAAGACTGCAGTTAACCAGCATTTTCCCCTTTTCTGACTGTTTACCATCTTAAAAAAAAAGAAGAAAGCTTTGAATTTGGCCCAGTCCAAATCGTTTGGACTGGGCCAAATTCAAAGCTCAACTTTGACAGATATTCGTCCCATGTTGTCGTCTTTCAAAAACAGCAGTAAAGTAGTTACCTGTCGGCACTAAACGGCCTCTGTTTGCAATATAAACGAAAACATTCGCCAAGGAAAACATGACAACTGCTGTCAAGGTCCAAAATTGTTCCCTTCAAGACTTGCAGTGATTGTAAACAACGGAGGGTCTTTTTTCAATCCAGTGAGCCTTGCAAACCTTTAATGACCCGGTGCAAAGTAAATTTATTCCATTGCGATTTCTGTTATCGCAGAATTCCAAAAGATAGTTTACGTAGCATATTAATAGATTAGAAATTGTAAAATTCCTCCAAATATCTTAATCTCCTTCTTTTTTTTCCCTTACTTTTGGCCATATAACCAACGATTAAGGACTTACCCTTACATCCCAGAAACGTCCGGTAGCCTAAGGGAAAAAACCGCAAAATCTTTTCACAATATATTTTACTAGAGTGATCTCCCTTGTTTCAGTGTGTGTGTGTGTGTGTGTGTGTGTATATATATATATATGGAAACGATTTTACTCCGAAACGGATGAAACGTGTACATGAAGCAGTTAACCCATTACCACACAATCCCTACTTTTGACGACCCTGAGAAAGAAGCCTTTAAAAAGCATGGTGGGAAAAGGAGAAAATGCTGGTAACCAGCATTTTCTCTTTTTCCCACAATGTTTTCTACTCTTCACAAAACAAAT
The DNA here is from genome assembly GCA_943736015.1 of Tridacna crocea. Classification (NCBI taxonomy): domain Eukaryota; kingdom Metazoa; phylum Mollusca; class Bivalvia; order Cardiida; family Cardiidae; genus Tridacna; species Tridacna crocea. The sequence goes on from OX031063.1 coordinate 7,905,862, forward strand.
TTCAATTTTTCAGTCACTTTTATTTTGTAGTCTACTAAATATTGTTGACGGAAAGTCAGTGAACATTGTCAAGACTATGAAATGGGAGGAAAAATGAGGAAGTATCGGTAGCTTGGCTTTTTTCCCCTTCTATGGAAAAAAACCCACAAGATTATTTGGATGGCACTCTACTGTGCACAAACACATTTTAATTCTGTCGAAATTTAAAGTTTTTGTATACGTACGACGTATAACACCTGATTAAAACAACAGAATTTGTCTTTGAGAGGATTGGTTAACAGCATTTTCTCCTTTTCTTCTTGTGGAAAGGTTGGGACTTAGCCCGAGTACCGTATCATGTCACCGACCATTCTATTAGTTTAGTTTAAACATATTTATTTTACATCGATTGAGAAGCAAGTTCTTACAACTTATACTAATCTCTCTCGATAAGGAACAACTTAATGGTACCGTGGTCTTATCTGAAGGGCTTTCTCCTCCCCCGTCCCCCTTCCCCCTCCCCCTCTCACCACCCCCATACATATAGACCATTCTATTAACCCTTTACTGTATAATCCCGAGTTTTAACTATCCTGAAAATGACTACTTTTTTGAAAACATTGTGGAAAAAGGGGGATTTTATGAACATTTATTTTGTCATCTGCAAATGCTTTCGATTTCGACTAGTTCAAAACTTCACCGTGTGCTAAATCGTATTTTAAAATACCTAATTCCAAAGAATTTTGAGTGCTTCTAAGGAACACAACCTCAGACTAGCTCCTTTCAAAGGAACACAACTTTTGCTTGGTTATGTCTCCATGTGTCTGTCTACCTGCCTGTCTGTCTGCATGCCTGCTGTGTGTCTGCCTGTCCATCTGTCTATCTGTTTTTCTGTTTGTCTGCCTCCCTGCCTGCCCGTCCGTTCGTCCGTCCCTTCGTCTGTTTGTCTGACTGTTTGTCTGTGTCACTATATCTCTGTCTGCATCTCTCTCTCTCTCTCTCCCTCTCTCTCTCTCTCTCTCTCTCTCTCTCTCTCACTCTCTCTTTGTCACTCTGTTTGTCTGTCTGTCTCACACTGTTTCAGTTGGATAAATGGGTAAATCAGAACAACGAAACCTATAATGACTTAGTTGCTGTCTAGGTAAAGGGTGGATTTCCTTCATCAGCTTCGGTTCTTTAAAGGAGCCTCAAAAAGCGGCATTATCTGCAGAACGTGTTTGTGATGTGATAGGGCGACACAGTGAGGAAGTGCGTGAGTAGATTATTATACAAACGCAACTTTAAGATTAAATTTTGACAAAAAAAAAGCGATACTTTGAGACCAAATTGAAATATGAGCCATGCTCTGTGAAAAGGGGGCTTAACGTGTTTTTGTGATGAAGTGTACAAAGCCCGACATACTATAATCAGAGTTCCTTAAAATCCACCTAGTCTTAAAATTGACTGAATTATAAAATAGACTGGTCCTCTGATATGCAGAAAATTATCCATTAACAAAAAGTTTCGGCCTAGGTCAGCCTGCGTGAACTGTGCAGGCTGAAGTGGGTTGAAACTTTTTGAAGATGCATTAAGTCGCCTTATGACATAGCACAGTTCATATACAAATACAGCCACGTAGGAAGCATTTCAAGATGGGGGGGGGGGGGGGGGGGTTGGAGCTAACTTCGAAATACTGAGATTTTTTGAGTGGTTGTTTCATTGCGCTAAGAACTCATATCTTAGTTCCTATGATTTTCAAAATTTTTTTTATAGTGCAAGGACCTGAGCTAGTATTGCTGTATACTGGCAAGTATGCTAGTGACATTGTTATACAGTGCGAAACTAACGTTAAGAGTATGGCTGTTGGAAACCCAGCCTGACAAATGTTAAAGGTCAGTAATATAGAATTGTTCGACCCTAACATTGTTACAAGCTCCTTCTTTGTTCATAAAGTTTTCCAAAAGGCTTGTTTGTTAAAGGCCTGGTAAAGGTAAAAATATCTAAGCATGTGTCATAGTACACTGTTTGTTATCGTCTAGTCCGGGGCCATATGTTAGTCACTGGCAGAAAAAAGAGTCTTATAATCAGGCAAAAAGTAAACAAAAGATACAGCGACCTGCCAAGTTTCAACCTAGTTTTGAAAGTAATTTCTATATCAGCGACAATGACAGATGGTCACCTTCGCAATAATTTCAATTCTTTTAAATGGTATGATAAAAATTTAAAAGCATTTAAACACCCACTTTGTTTATATTTGGCCTTTATTGTCGATTTAAAGGATGACATAAAGAACACACAAAAAAGAATGTTAAAAATCTAAAACTATTTATTAAAAATCTAAACTATTTAATTTCACGAAGAAAAAAATACAGGAATTTTGGATTAAATATTTTATAGAACCATTCTATAAGCTAAAGAGAGAAGGCGTGTGAAATCATGATGGGAAAAGGAACAATTGCTGGTATCATAGGCCTCTGAAAGTCAACGAAAATTTCAATATCGGACACCGTTACTATAAAAAGCACAGTGGGAATTTCTGCTGTATCATGTAGCTTTGAGTGTCCATATTCCGTGATGATAAGGAAACAACATGATGAAATTAAAAATTAAGTCAAGAATATGAGCTAGAAATTACTTGCCTTCATAAAAAAAATCATTTCTGATGACTTTGTTATTAAAAGAATAACTTAGATAACTTTTTTCATGTCCAATACGCATAAATAAAAGAAGCCGTCGGCTTTCTTGTGAAAACATGGCGTGACCTAATTCCGGTAGCTCGGTATTTTTCACAGCTTTAAGTCAAAGATCTTTGCGTTCTTTGTGATGGAACACTATTAAGATTTGAGACAAAAGACGTAAATGTCTTTTAAATACGATTATTACTTGATTTTCACATGCGTTTGTCTTTATTTGTCTGAAATTCAAGGGCAATTAAATAGGCGAATATTGGTAAGGATTACGAGCAGAAATTCCTTGTGACGTCATCAAACTATATGCTAAAACGAGGTGTACACAAAAATCACCGGTTCAAGGACACTCACGGAATAAGGACACTCGAAGATAAAGTAAAGCTATAAAGTAAGTATAGTCTTATTAGTGTCTACTTCATTAAACCTGATCCTGACCTTTTTGCTGAATAGATAAGTAGGCATATAAATAGAACTCTGACTATCATCCGCAAAATTACATATACACTTTAAGGTATCTATATATACAGGTAAGCAATTTACCCCCAAGCCTTATCCCATTACCACACAATCCCTACTTTTGACGGCCCTAAAAAGGAAGCCTTTAGAAAACATTGTGGGAAAAGGAGAAAATGCTGGTAACCAGCATTTTCTCCTTTTCCCACAATGTTTTCTACCCTTCACAAGAGAAATTTCAATTTTTCAGTCACTTCAATTTTGTCGTCTGCAAATGCTTTCAATTTGGACAAACCTAAAATTTTGTTGTTTGGTAAAAAGTTAAAGCGGTGACTAAGGCCCTTTTGCGGTCAGTGTATATGAATATCAGACAGCACAAAACGTGCAGTATACATCAATATCAGACTGCACAAAACGTGCAGTGTACATCAATATCAGACTGCACAAAACGTGCAGTGTACATCAATATCAGACAGCACAAAACGTGCAGTGTACATCAATATCAGACAGCACAAAACGTGCAGTGTACATCAATATCAGACTGCACAAAACGTGCAGTGTACATCAATATCAGACTGCACAAAACGTGCAGTGTACATCAATATCAGACTGCACAAAACGTGCAGTGTACATCAATATCAGACAGCACAAAACGTGCAGTATACATCAATATCAGACAGCACAAAACGTGCAGTCTGATCTTCGATCTACACTCTCCGATGAGGAGATATTTCACTCCAGAAAATAACTCAGAAATTGCAATATTTGTTTGTTTTACTATTGACCCGAAAATTTCAGTTTATTCATCTAAGTTAAGAGTTGATTGGTGTCACCGCACAAAATATTTCCGGGACCGTTCGGGACTTGTGCCGAGCGATGCCGATGGTAAAAATAGAATATTAATTTATGTAAATGATTTTGACCTGGGTCAGGTAATTTGGAGTAGATGTTACGTAGTTGATGAAGATTTGAAAACATATTCCATGTTATACAAGCGATCGATCAGGGTAATGGAGCCGTAATAGAAAACAGCTAATTCCACTGTATTAATTATTATCATAGAAAATTTGCAATGATTAAAAATGGGTATTATTGTACTACTTTACCAAGCCACTTTTTTTCTTTTTTGTCCTTCTTAGAATTATCATTTATAAATCTAAAACATCTATATTCGCATTACAAAAGGAGATGATCATTACCTCCCTTTTCTGGAAAATAACAAAAGTATCAACAAATAATTTAAAGATAGATATCAAAGGAATTTCTGGTAGATTAAAAAATGTACAAAAGTACGAGCTCGTATTATGTCTGTATAAATTCGTATTTTATAAACTATCAGGAGTTTTTTTTTTCAATGCTGCACTAGCAGTGTTACTGGTCTACTACTTCAAGTGTTCGATGATCGACCACGGACAATCTTCGTGTTCCGTGATAGACCAGTAGAGCTTTAACGCTTTACCAAACAATCCCCGATTTTTACGACCCTGAATTAGGAGCCTTTTGAAAATATTGTGGGAAAAGGAGAAAATGCTGGTAACCAGCATTTTCTCCTTTTCCCACAATGTTTTCTACCCTGCTGGAACCAAATTTCAATTTTTGAGTCAGGTATATTTTGTCGTCTGCAAGTGTTTTCCATTTGGGCCAGTCTAAAGTTTTGTTGTTTGGGAAAAAGTTAAGGGCCTTTAAGAATGTTTCCCACCTTTAAGAATATTAACTCCATTATGAGACATATTTACTTTGTCGTTTGGAAACGCTTTCAATTTAAAAATTTGTCAACTTTTGTCGGCTGGGTAAACAGTTAAGATGTGTTTTTTTTTTCGGCAGGCAACAAAAGTGTATGATTTTATAGACAGCAACTTAATTCTTAGCCTTCTAAGGGATCAAAATCAAACTTTCATGTTGATAGTCAAATTCCAAATAGTGCCATTTAAAAGTGATTTTTGTATCTAAAAGCTTTTTGTCGGGGATTGTAGATCCATGATCAGACATTTCGTTCTGTACAGTCTGATCTTGAACTACATTCTTGCATAAGGTCCATAGCAGCCTAATGGTAAATTGGGGCGAAATGATGGATTAATACTGAAAGTACTAATAGAATGTGATGCTAGAAATTTGCTAGCAAATAGGATTTAACAGTGGACCAATTCATTAAAAAAATGAGTCATCTGATGGTTGATAACATCTTTTTCTGAGATTTGTGTCATTCTTTTTTGAGTCTGCTTAACAGCAATAACCAGTATAAATGTTGATTTTTAATTTTAACCTTACTGATCACAGGTCTACATATGCCTTGGGGACTGTAAAAAACACAGACAATATAGAACATAGAGTTAAGCAGAAAAAATACATAAGAAAAGGTAATGGAACAGGTGATAAAACGCAGATAATATAGAGAAAGAAGGCCTATATGCGGAACGAAGACAAAGTTCAAATAAGTTTTCTGAAATACCTGCACAATCTGCCTAGACTACATTGGAATACATTCTCGCCAAATATGATGCAACTTCATATAAACTATCTTATTTAACTTCAACACCAATACAAAAGTTTTAACCAGAAATTCTGAGTAAGATTAGATTTTGAAAATTTTGCGCTTTAGGAATAAAAATGCAATGTGGAAAACGGAGCAATCTCAATTGTTAACACATGTGGATTATTATGATAAAAGAAAAATGGAAAATAATCTATTTTGGTCTACGTAAAGTTATGATTTTAATTTGGTCTAGGCAGATTCCAGACCTGCCTGGGCAGATTCCGAATCTGCCTAGATTACGATCTGGTCTAAGACATATACATGTGTCAAAAAAAAAAAAAAATAAATAAAATAAAATAAAATAAAAGTGAATTACTGAATTGGGAAATGTTTGCGAATTCAAAACATTTATTACTTGTTGGTATATTTGTGGTAAAACAAACGAATAGAAAATTTTTGCAAATTATACAAATTTCGCAAAACCATAGAAATTTCCACATTCCAATAGTTTCCACTTAATAAGAATGAATCAAAGTGAAATCTGGTGTAAAGTGTTTTTAACCTTCAGTTACACAACAACAGAATTGTGAAAGCGTTAATTAACCGATATATATAAAATGGTGAACTTTGTATTTGAAAGGGTAGAAAACATTGTGAGAAAAGAAGCACATGGCGGTTTACCAGCATTTTTTTCCTTTCCCAACAATGTTTTCAAAATCTCTTTTCCACGTGGTTGGTAAAACTAGAGATTGTTTGGTAAAAGACTGTCGAAAAAGATGACTTCATTTTAGACTTGTGTACATCGAAAGTGATTGCTTATGAAATACACGTTTAATAACCAAAGCAGAGTTTCTCAATGTATATCTACATCGAGCCCTGCACAACAGTTTTTGTCTAGCTGAACCCATGACATGGATGATGCGTCATAGTCGACAAGTCGAATCTTTGAAGAATATGACATGTGCAGTTAACGGCGAAAGAGTGACGATGTGGGCCTGTCAAGTCCACACAAGCTGACATGGGTCAACAATTCTTTTTCAAATGTCAATTTTTTGCTTGTCCAAGGACCATTGTATCTTATGATTTGTTTAATGGAAATATATCTAGTCGAACCATTATTAAGTGATGAATTGACTAGTAAAATGCATCATGGTAATGCGTTAAATCCCTTCATACCAGAGTATAGCTCAATTATATATATGAGTCATGCTCTGGAAAAAGGGGGCTTAATGCATCTCTGTGATCCATGATACCAAGCAATTCATAATGTTATTATGAAACCATAAAATCTAATTTCTCTGAATACTGAACGAAAAATAAGGTACACTAGTCCTTTTGACAAGTAAAAATTTACAATGAGCAAAACGTTTTGGCCAAGGTCAGCGTGCGCGGCCTGCACAGGCTGACCTGGGTCAATACTTTTTGCAGTTGTACTTTTCACAAAGCAAGGCTCATATATAATACAGCTTTTGTTTGCGTTCGACAAATTTCAACATTTCATTACAAAAAATAATATACACAAAACAAAACAAAACGAAACCTCAAAATACAAAAGGAAGAAAAAGGACTATGACGGCCCTGTAACGCCCACCTCAGTCAGTCATATCTTCAAATTTCTATGTAGGAGACATGTCTCCTTTTGGATTAGAGCTAGAATCCTACTTTATCTTTATCAAGTAATGACGTCAGTGACTTTGACCTTAGGGACACCAAAGGGGCGTGTAAATAATATGAGGTTAATTAGAGTGTTTGGGTACAATACTGAATTCTATTTGATGAGTACACTGCAGAAACAGTCTATTTTTTGGAAGACGCAAGATCCGAGTCCAAAATATAGACTGGTTTTGAGTGTACGAATCCAACAATATAGTACCCAAGCCTGTTAAATGACCTCTTCATCTCAAACTTCTGTATTTACTTTGAAGTAAACGACAAATATAGGGCCTTTTCATTTTAGATACATGTAATTTAAAAAAAAGATGAATAAATTTATCAAAAGACGGTTTTGAAATTGCTCTTTAACAACAGAATTCGGGAGACTACTTTTCCAGCCAAGCATCTATACTCGGGACTATAGCCTCGTTTTGCAAAATTCATATTGGACTCTTGCCTCGTTCTGAAAAATCTATTTTGGACTCTTATCTCGTTCCGAAAAATCCATATTGGACTCTACAGCGTCCAACATGGAATAAGATATTCTGTACTCAAGTGATAGTATTTAAGCGATTTCACTGGACGTTGAATTGTAGGTATGAATTAATCAAGCTATATTTCATGTGTCATAGCAAGTTTCAAAACCAAGCTAAAAATATTTTGCGTTTTTCCTCTAAGGATTTTGATTATTTCATTTTCTTTTTTAAGGCAAAAAAGGAGTGTTGATCCCCTCCTAGGTAAGGCCATTTCTTATCCCAAACAAACAAATGGAACATTTTTATTTTAAAGTTGTAGATGACGCTGTAAACCATGAGGTCGGTTTACTTCCAAAATCTCGTAACTACAGCCTATCTCTTCACATTCTTTTCACAACTCCCGATATTATTTTGCCGTAGAGAGTGTAAAGCCTACACAAACGGGCAGTCTGATCTTGTTCTACACTCTCCACTGCTCAGTCCTCTCTGTCATGTTAACCCAATCTAAATCGAATACATTTTGATGGAATGTATTTCTGTAAAAGTCAATAATTAAAATTCGACAAAACAACGGACACTTAACACTCCACAATAACTCCTCTTGAGTACTTCATACTCAAGTGAGCTAAAAGTAGCATAAACTCATTTCCATAGTTATATAAACAAAAATTTTCTGACAGTTTGTTGGGATGGAACCAACTGATAGAAAGCAACTGTTTGTTTTCCAACTCTGTTTCCTTTTGATTTTTGCATCAATTTTCTATTTCTTGTAACACTCTTTCGGCTTCAGAAGTGAATACAGAAGCTTTTACCACCGGAATAGATCAAAATCAGACTGCACAGAACTTACAGCCTGATCTTGAAACTTTATCGTCGTTTTTTTTTTTTCAGTCAAGCCTTTATGGCTGGCAATACGCAAAAAGAGCATTCGGATATTTGCGTAAAGGGTCGTCTAGGATCAGCCAGCGCAGTCAGTATTTTACGACTATATTAGATTTTGACCAACAGTAGACTGTTGTAAAACAGAAAGTTATATAAAAAAACCCCAAAGTGTCCTCTTAGCTCATTCTGCGCGGACTGCGCAGGCTGATCCGAGACGACACTTTGTACGAATGTGCCAATGCCCCTTTTCGCGTGTTGCAGGCCAAAGAGGCCATAATGTCTTAGTTTCAATACATCGTATTTTCAAGGGTCGAAAACAGTCGAGTAATTGACGCATGGTTATAGAGTTTAACAATTTCTCTCTCTTTTCTGCCTGAGATAATAGGTGTAGTTTGTGGTTTGTCTTTAACCCTTCACCAAACAATCCCTGACTTTTTAGGACCATGAGATAGAAGCCTTCTGAAAACATTGTGGAAAAAGAAGAAAATGCTGGTAACCAGAATTTCTCCTTTTTTCCACAATGTTTTCTACCCTGCTGGAAACAAATTTATTATTTTTTGAGTTACGTTTGTGAATTACGTTTATTTTGTCGTGTGCAAATGTTTTCAATTTGGACCTGTCTAAAGTTCAATCGTTTGGTAAAGAGTTAAGACGTTCGTATGGAAATTGGTTTGGTTGGAAGGAAACAACGAGGAACAAAAATAAATAATGAAATAAATAAAAAGAACGCATGGGGATATCACCGCTAAGTTGTAGTTGCTTTTAGAAATACATGTAGATTGATTTCCATTGAAACTTTTTAAGACAAGAAAACAAGGCATAACTTTATGAGAAGTATTTCAACGGTTACCTGTCATTATTGTATGCGCTCCCCTTTTGATACTTAAGAACTAGTCTTTGTTTAAAGAAATTCTTTCTGTAATGACGGGATATTATAATTTGTGAAAGTTTTTTCACAACGAATTCTCAATCAACGAGGGGCATAAATATGTCAAAAGAATTTTGATGGTTAAATGCTCCTTTTTTGCGGGTTTTCTTGTTAATAGTTAAAAAATACTAGTGCGATTTGGAGGTAAATATCTTCAGCAATGACAGCGATAAAATTTCAAATTTTTTACATGACAGAGACAGACGTAGTGGACGACAGGATTGTGACAATACATGTTCCTCGACGTTTTCTTTCAAAAAGCCGATTTAACGACAAAATAAAAAAAAAAAAAAAAAAAAGTAAGAAATAATAAAAATAATAAAATCTCTGTACAAGTCAATAAAGGTGGTTTACAAGTCCATAGAGTCATCAAAAACAAATTAATTCTTTCAAGTATTAGCATAAACATCTCCGCCGTCTAGATAGCAACGAATCACTTCAAAGACGAACAGATACTCCACCTGTATTGAAAAGATAAGAAAAGCACTGTAAGTAAGATTGAACATTTTGTACTTAATTTATCACTATTTAATTAAAGCATGAACAATTATATAAGAAACAACTACCACAAATCTAATAATAATAATAATAATGATATAATTTCCGAATGACAATAATTCATTTAATTTTTTCTGTGTTGTTTCACTGGTTCTAGACTTAAAGTCATGAGTTACCTAGAACAAATATTGCTTTATATGTTAAAGATGTATGTCAAAGAATCAGCCAACAAAGTATCACTTACATAGGTGGAGATGAAATCATGATTTCTCGCTTTTATTGTTTTCACCGACTGCAAGACATTCAAGACTCCGCCATCTTGTTTCATTCTATTTAACTCATTTAAAAGGACGCATACTAAACCGCTGAATTTAGCTCCTGATCTGTAAAACAACAGTACCATTGTTGATCGTCAAAGTTTTGACTGAACATGTGATTTCAAACTTAAGGTTAGTTGTATTCTTGGTCGGGATATCTTTAAAAGATCACCACAAATCGCAGATTCAAGCTAGGAATGCTCACGATCTATACAATATATATTTAACAATAGTGGAAAAGAACCTCTCAAAAGCCGTCTCTGACACCCTAACGGTCGACCAAAACAGCACTACTTAACGCTTTGTTAAACGGCAAATTTTGGACCAGACCAAATTGAAAGCATTTTGCAGATGAAAAGTTAACAGTTTCTAAAAAGATGATTTTTCTATATGATAGGTTAAGAAACATTATGGGAAAAGGAGAAAATGCTGGTTACCAGCATTTTCTCCATTTTCCACAATGTTTTCAAAAGGCTTCTATTCCTTAGAAACCAGAGATTGTTTGGGAAAGGGTTAACTGTTCTTGAAACTCGTTTTCTCCTGGTTTGTAAGATGAGTTTAAATGTTACTCATGTTTTATTATCCGGACCAGTTTATTCTATCACACTGGTGAGCTGGAAACACTGTAGCGACTACAAGATAAAAGTGACAAGTTTTACACTGACCGAACAAACAACAAAAGTCATGCCTTGCTCACGAACGGTTCAAAACTACTAGGACTGTGTTGTCGTCGTTCTGTTGGTGGATCTCGTTTACGTTCAGCTAAAAAAATGTTTTCAATGATCCATGACCTTCATGATGCAGATCAGTCTATTTTACCAGAAACTGTAAAGAGTCTCGTTGGGAAAGTGAATAAATAAAACAACAGTAGGGGAAACATATCAAAATCTATAGAGGGTAAAGTACAAGAGAAAGATAATCTGTTCCTGTTGAGACCGTAGAAAGCATATTGATTACTTACGGACAATGAACCAAAACAGGATGAGTATCCGACAGATTTTGTTGCCAATGTAACACATTTTCTAGCAGATCTATGAAGGCCTGCGGCTCTATAGGTTCGCTAATGCTTGACTTCCATTTTGTACATTCATACTGTTTGACAGTGAAGTCTTCTTTTGTCTATATAAGTACATGAGTTGCAAAAAATATATTTAACAGTCTGAAATACGATAGTACGACCGACGAGCGGCAGAAATATTGATCAGCATCATTAGTACCTTTCTTTTTAGCCATACTCTAGCAAGCTATGGTTTCATGCATTTCCGTGAATTATCGTACAAAGTCGTTACATAACTGAGAGTAAAAAAATAGCCGGCTTGAAACCGGCTGATTCATCTTGTACAATGGTCACTGGACAAATTGACCGAAGACAAGAAGTATCGGCCCAGGTCAGCCTGGTCGGACTTATAGGCTGACCTGGGTTGACTCTTTGGCAGCCATATTTAAACTCCATTTTTCACACAGCATAGTTTATTTAGTAGAAAGTAGACAGAGATTGTGCGCTGAATCCTTTACATCAAAAGTTTGTTTCTCTGTCTTTGACACTAAATGTTTGTTTTGGATGACCTAAAACCACTTGAACGATATGAACCCACGCAATGACAGGTTCCCTAAAAGACTTTAACGCTTATCCGGCTGAATAACGAAAATGAAGTTTTTAATTCATTAGTAAAAACCCAACTTTTGTTATTTCAAAAATCATGTTTTGGGAAACAATATCTCCTTATCGGACAGTGTAGATCGAAGATCAGACTGCACACTTTGATCTACACTGTCTGCACAAGGTCAGTGAGTCGCACTTAGCAGCCTATGGGCTACTCGTCATTGTTCTGAAAGAGTATAGACCCTTGACCAACGGTACATAACTGATAATCAATCTTACAGTAAACACCATATCTGTATACAGTATGAATGTACAACAGTATTTTATTCACAGAATTGTTTATATTCGTCATTGTTTTGCAAGAGTATAGACCCTTGACCAAAGGTACATTACTGATAATCAATCTTACTGTAGTCACCATATCTTTATACAGTATGAATGAACAACAGTATTTTATTTACAGAATTGTTTATATTCGTCATTGTTCTGCAAGAGTATAGACCCTTGACCAACGGTACATAACTGATTATCAAACTTACAGTAGTCACCATATCTATAAACAGTATAAATGAACAACAGCATGAATGAACAACAGTATTTTATTCACAGAATTGTTTGTATTTGTCCTCTATAGAAGCTTCAAGTTTTTCGGCGTCAAATAAATGTACTCGGCACCTTTTAACGGCTCTACATGCAATCAACTGATACTCAGCAAATGTTATTTCGTATAGGCTCAATAAAACAAACGGACGATATAGATCACAGATCAGACTGCACATTTTGTGCAGTCTGATCTTGATCTAAAACGTCCGCAAAAGTCCTTCTATTCGCCTTTGGCGCTGAAAGAGTTAAAACATATATGAAACTTGCCTGAGATTTGTATGTGAGTTTTCGCTCGATGTAGCGACTAGTCACATTCTCCTCGACCAGTGTCAATTTAAATTTGTTCTGAAGTTTCGTGTGCAGATGGAAGCAAGTCATCTCCTACAGGATATGGATAACAATAAATGAATGATAACAAAAGAAGTACAAGTACATTGACGATATCTCTCTATCGAAGACGACATTCGATAGAAAAACTTTTCTTCTGACTTTCTCTTTTAATGTTACTATTATAGCATGGTCAATTGCTTATGGAAAAAATTGACAGCAAAAATATCAAAGGATTGTCAAAAACTACCATGGCTAATGGAAGAAAATACTGTATCTTTCTGTAAATTCACCATTTCATATTTATGAGTTAATGAAACAGTTACGTACAATTTTTAATTCGTTAGAAACTAAGGTGTAAATATAATTCAAAGGTTATGCTATTGAAATAAACTTACAAAGGCATTGCAATACGTTTTACAAGCATATTTCTTTTTTACCTTATCTGCTTTCTTTTTAGCACCAAGACTAACAATTGTCTGTACATTCTGTTCCTGTATCATTGACCAAAAGTCGGTTAATTCACTATTCTTTGGTGTTTTCATGGCTATAAATGAGCCTTTTTCCTGCCAGTCCTGAAAAAAGTGGAGTCGATCCTTAATTTTTTCTCCATGGTCATTGACGCTTCTTTGATATACGGTAATACGTGACATAAATTAGTTTGTCCTTGCCATAGATATGAAACATACAAACAATTAGAAAAACTGCTTGGAAAAACAAATTGATTGACCAACATTATAAAAAGTGAAAATGTGATTACCCATTTGATCCTTTTTCATGAATTTTGAGGATATTTGCGTTCGATTTAAGGGGTTTAATAGACAAGTATCGAAGACTAATCGATTATTAGCAAAAACATCTGTGAAACAAGAAACACATTTCTTGGTGCTCTAAAACAATTTGAAATCAAACAAAATAAATAAGTAGATAAACGAATAAATAAATAAATATTACCGGAAGAAACACAGCTCCAATCTTTGTTTCACTCCGAATGTTAGCTGTTTCTAATTTCCCTACATGATAGGTCACAATGAAAGTGAAAAAGGAAAACATGATATGATCATAGAAATTTGAGAAGGTGAATGAAAACCACTGCTTCATCGAGAGAGAAAAAAGGGCCAAAATTGCCCTGAATCGCTCACCTGAGTCAATAGGCGAAATAACTCCACATACATAATTCAATTTCTGACCAGTTGTCAAGTCATTTGTGGTCTCTAGAGTGTCCACATGGATTTTTCTTAAGTTGACCTAATAATCTACTTCATCATCAAAGGTGACCAAATTCAATGAACTCATAAAAAAATTATCAAGACTAACATTCTGAACATATTTCAAGTACATTGAGCAATAAATGTGGCCTCTAGATTTCCCAAAAGGCACTTCTTTAATCTGACCTACTGACCTAGTTTATGACTCCATGTGACTCCAGTTTCAAACCCATCCGATATTTCACTAAGACAAACATTTCAAGAAATTGTGGACCACGCACGACAGACATTGGGCGATCAAAAAAGCTCATCTTTAGCACGTTGTGCTCATGCGAGCCCAATATATAATTACATCCAACCGAAAACAGGAAATAGTGTTAGTAAAGCTTATACATTTTTCTGTTCATTACAAAGTGTTTTGCACTAATAAAATAGGTGTATATGTCTCTGCTGCTATTATTCTTTTATCCCTTTTGAAATAATTTTATGATTTGACATTGTGTGCATTAAACTGCCTTTCAAATGGCAATACGATCGCATTTTTTCCAGGTGTCGTTTATACATTTATTTTAATAGTAAATTATTTCTTTACGGACACTTACGATGTAAAGCCATAGTATCTAATTTATGTAACATTTTGTGTGCTTGCAAATGATATCACAAATGCATTCAGAAAACGCCAAATTATACCCAAAGAACCCGGTTCTATACTTATTGAGCCACCTGATATTCAAATGATGCAATGACAGAAAAATGAAAGAACGCAGTAACATATAAAATATCTCCACAAGCATTAAAATGTTTAAAAAAAAAAAGGCAGGTCTTGTTAGCATTTTGGCTAACAAACTGTGCCAATAGACTTTAGGTCTACTAGCACTCTATTTGGCAGACATATTGTCGAGCTACAGCTAAAACATCCTTTCAGATTCGGATGCGTTCAATTTGGTTTAGTCCAAAATTATGTCACATGGTACAGACTTGCAGAAAACGAAGGGCTGTATATAACTGTTTCTCATTTACTAGGCTGTCCCTTAGCTTGATGAGTTTGCAGTAGATTTTATTAGAAAAAAAATTGATGTCAAAAGGAGAAATTGCTCCTGCCTATTGATTTCTCTTTTTTCAAAATTATTTCTAGCCCATCAATGAACTTTGATATATGAATATCAGATTTCGTTTTAGCGTCTGCATACTCGTCTAATTTAGAAGAGTATAGGATTAGTCGTTTGGAAATGGGTTAAATTCTAACATCAGTATTACATTTATATGCTATGAAGTGGTTTATTATGACCAACAAACTTGGTTTAAAAAAGTTCTCTTATTGTAAAAACTAAGACAATTCACTTTAAATAATGTCTTTGTCTTTGACAAAAACCTACATTTACTCATCAGTTAGTGCCCAACACAAAACTTAAAATGCACTTAAAAAAAAAAGGCTAGTGACTTATTTGTTTTCAGCCTGATTCATTTAGTTTAGTACCTGAAAACTATTTATAGAAAAATATGAAAAAATTTAAATGTTAGAAGATTAAATGAATTGCCTTGAAAGACTTTTTCTTTTGTTCCAAAATACAGGCATTTCAGCCACAAGTTCAGGTTTCTTTTTTTCAGTATTAATACTCCGTATACTATGACTTATATTTTTTCATTTAACTTGGTGTTTCACAATACAGTGACATAAAATTTGCTTATAATTCTGACATTTAGAAATATTATTGTTAAGGGACACCACTCCATCAAGCATGGTCCTGATTTCAATACAATTCCTAACTATAGCGTTAGAGGGATGTCTCTTTAGCTCAGTGGTTATGGTATTGGTCTTTTAAACCTCGAAAAACGAAGCAATTAGCCCGTCATGGGTTCAAATCCCGCCAGAGGCGGTTGTATTTCAGCTATGCATTTGTTACGAACTTTTATGTTCGTAAGAATATATATAGATTAAGTTTTCACAAGTAAAATTTCATCCTGTCGTGCAGCAATGCAGCGTGTACTAAAAGACACATTCATAGAATTTTCCAAAAGCTTGTGACCCCCTCTTTTTATCTCCTGTTTTTGTAGAACAGTTAATGAACTGTCACGAAACAAAGTTTTATGAAATTCTGAATGTTTTTAAAAAAAAAGGTGAAACTGTAGCGATCGTCTTTAAATTTCTTCTCGATAAAGCTGTATAAGTGGGGTTTTCTTTTGTCCCAACAAACTTGTTTTTTTTACGCTGCATTAAAACATTTTCATAGAACTTACTCTCCCAATACATGAACCAATAGACAGGAGAGCCATAATCTCCCAATTGATACATGAACCAATAGACAGGAGAGCCATAATCTCCCAATTGATACATGAACCAATAGACAGGAGAGCCATAAATGCAATAAAAAATTATAATCAAAATCTATCTTTAAAGACAGTATTAGGTCTGGTACTTACTAGTGTCTGTTGCAGTATAAAACTGATTTGTATAATTACCTTCAGCGAGCTCTTTTTCATGGTAACTATCTTCAATGCTTTCAACGAGCAACTAAAATTAGATAGCATATCAATTACATTGACTATTAAGTTGCCGAGTAATTTTCCCGTGTGGAAAAAAAATGCTCTAGGATAAAAAAAAAACAATTCTATTTGAAAAAAAATATTTACTTATGACATTTTTTTCAGCTCTGATATTCATTTTCTGTAGAATTATTACATCGGAAAATGCTTTGAAAAATACAAGTCAACCGATCCACTTAACTGTTGGATATCTTTCACTTGCAGTTAAAGGTATTTCATTTTTAGATTGCTAGACCTGATTGAATTAAATCCATATTGCATATTTCAAAGACAAAGTTTTCTATTTGGAATTCAACTAAGCGAAACAAAGTTTATTTCCAATTACAAAAAATAGCACAAGTTTCAAACTTACATTTTAAAATTACATTTTTCCACCCGTGTTACCAAAGGCAGGAAACGCAATCAGTCATGTTTTAAAGTACAAATAGGTAATGTTTTTACCCAGTTCAGTTCAGTGCGAAAACAAAAGTGCCTATTCTAAACAATTTATAAACATATTGGACTAAGTGACTTGTTCACTCACATCGTATTGAGTCTGCAATCTCGGGTCCTTAGTTTCCTTCTCACTCTCTTTCAGAAAGTCGTGAACTTCATGAAACTGACTCATACATATAGGGCTTGTTCCAAACAGGAATGCATCTGCCAAAACCTCATGTAAGTAAATATATTGTTGCTGAAATAAAAACCATCGTACTTAAAAGTAAATTTGCTATTGGGCGCTTTGTCTCTAAGTTAAAACTTTATATATAAGTACTAGAAGATGTAAAAAAAAAAAAAAAACGGAAGGTACAAGTTTTTTTAAAAATGATACGTCTGTTGTTGCTTGCAAGAGTAATAGGGTTGTAAAAAACAAATAAACTGAACATGATTATAGGAATTGTCAGGTAAAGGAACGGTATGTGTGTGTGTGTGTGTGTGTGTGTGTGTGTGTTTTCCTTATTGTTGAGAGTTTTTCCAAGTGAAAATTACAATGTTATGTGGCAAGTTTTGTATCCCAGTAAGAATCCATACCCTTAATGACACATGAAAAATAACTACCATATCGTAACATCTTCTAAATACGATACAGGCTCATTATGCTTTACGCTCTTCACAAACGGCATATGGCTTGCGACACGCGAAAAGGGGTATTCGGATTTTTGTGCATCAGTCTGCGCATTCAGTGTAGGCTTATCTGAAAGACATACATGCATTCTGTTTTTATGTAATTTCTTGTTTTGCGCATGTCTACTGACTACAAAGAAATTCTCTTGATCTGATAATATGCCCAGAGCATATATACCATGTACACTGGCAAAACCAACGCAACGCAAAAGCAGTTTCCCTTTCGGGAGCCCCGTATACATGACTACACTATCAACGAAACATTCAGAATGACGACGTCGATCAAAAGTAACATCAAGATTATGCGCCAAACTGCACGATTAGCACTTATCAATACCAAGATATCACTGATGTCAGTTCCCAATGACGTCAGTTTTCATTGAATTGGGGGGACTCAGAAGCGAAATTCTCCTTTGACAGCGTACTAATTTTTTAAACCACAAAACAGGGCCGTACAACTAATAATGTAGGTGTAAAGTGCTGCCTGTGCCTACTGTCCGAATGCCCTTTTTCGCGCGTTGCAAACCATATATATTTGCCAACGGCAGGCTAAGGGTTAATTGGCATATGAACTTAGGAAGAGATGTTGGCCTAGAGGAAAAAAACTTCTAGGCCACCATCTCTTCATAAGGTTTTTCGTAATCTGTCTTAGATTATTATATAAGATCTGTTTTATAATGAGTTTGATAAAACATCGAGGGAACCAGTATTTTTCTCATTCTCCAACAATGTTTTATACCCTGTCCCAGACATTTACAACCACTTGAGCAACATTACATTTGCCATCTATGAATTCTTACATTTTGTGATGATTTGCATTCAAGCTACTTCCGGTAAGTCTGGTAAGATCCGGTAAGAACTTACTTATTTCTTTTTGGGGATTCACGCATTCAGGGAACCAACCATACAGCGGTCTTCCAAACAAAGTCCAGAGATACACAGCAAAGAGACATACACTGTGTGATTCTAGACTTAGAGAACAGAACAAAGACAACAGGGTAGACACATTTTTGGTCATGTAGTATAGGGTACTCTTAAATCCATACATTCTACAAAGCTATCTATGGTTGCGTTCAGTATCTCAGGAATTAACTTACCAATGTCTCTACCATATTTACACGTTGTTCCCTCAACGACTTCACAATGTTCTGGATTCTAATTGTTCCCTCTACTTTTGCTTGAGTATAGGCGTTGTCTAATGCAATAAAAATTCCTGTTCTTCCTATGCCTGCACTAAAGGCAAAACATGAATTTGTTTTATAGACATGAGTAGATTTGTAAAGCGGGTTAAATGCATTTCTATGATGCATTACACCAAGACAGAAATCACATAGTTGTGGATCCAATAAAATCAAACGACTGAATAATGATGTCTTTTGGCATTAAAAAAATAGCCAAATGCAAAAAATAGTTTGGACTCAACGCGAAATGGGCAGACTGACATGAGTCGATACTTTCTTTGCAGATCTACTAAACACCCTTTTCACAGAACATGGCTCATTTACTTAGGTCAGGTATATTTTTCGTGTCATCTGTTCGCTTCACAATCATAAGTACTCTTGATGTTGAGACTGATTCCCTTATATAGAACGGCTACCTTCGCCATGGTGGCTTCACTGCAATATTCATCGGACATAGAAATAATTCTAAAGACTCTCACAGTTTACTGCAAAGATTTTTGTAAAAGCTCGTGCAGGTTTTACGAATTCCATGCAATAGAAGTGATATACAAAGAAAGAAGGTGGTCTAGTTTTTCAAACGGTTTTCGATGGTTGAGCGATGAGAATATAGGTTTTCAGATTGACCAAATCAACTTCAGAGGCGTATGATTTGAGAAAACATGTTGAAAAGCTATGACAAAATGTAATAATGGAAGAAACTTATCACAACAAAAAGATCTTCCAAACATAATAAGAGCCATATTCTTAAAAATGTAAAGGACGTTTAAGATGAAATTGGTTTGTTTATCACCAGTCATTGTCTCAATTTCTTTTAACCAATTGACAGTTTTTTAGACTTTTTCAAAAAAAGAGAGCAAATGCAGACAACAGATTAAACATTGGTGAAAATTGATTAAACATTGCTCAAAATTTGCCCTAGATAGGTTAGAAAACATTGTCGAAAAAGGACGCTGGTTACTAGCATTTCTCCTTTTACCCTTATTTTCAAGGGTTTAAAGCCTTATTTTCAAGAGTCACTAAAACTCAGGATTAAGTAGTAAAGGATCAATAGAAAATATAAGAAGTAACTCCAGAAAATAAACTATATGCTGTGTAAAGACATCAACATATTAGAGATTAAAACTTAGACAGAGAAAAAAATCGCATCAAACATTCCATTTCTTTTGAACTTGAAGACTAGCACAATAACCTTAATAATTCATTGTAACTTGTTCTCTTCAGATTTGTCATTATCTGCCGTTGGTCAGATATTGTGAGCTCAACTATCGTTCTTACAAATATTATTTGACTTGCAACACGCGAAAAGAGTGTTACGAGTCAGGCGTAACTAGAAAGAAGAAGCCAGCAACAAACAATAACAATTAACAGAATTTATTAACAAAAATATCAAATAAACAGTGACAATATTACAATAGTACAAAACAATACCTTAGACGTTAAATTCAGAAGACAAATTATTCCAGTCTTAATTCCAATCTGATCCTGATCCAAACTGAATGTAATCCAAACACACGAAGTAATCCTCACTTTAGTCTAGTCTGATCCGAATCCAAACTGAATGTAATCCAAGCACTAATTATGACACAAACACAAAATAATCCCCACTGTAGTCTGGCAATCATGTATTAACTAGTGAACACTGAGATGTAAAAAGCTTTTCCTTTTATAATAACAGAGAAACTTCCAGAAAATTCATGTTAAAATCAGTTGCATAACTTCTAGTAAACAGATTGTATAAAGGCCTGGAAACTTCCAGCACAATATTCCACAAGAGAAAATCCAGTTCTAAAAATAGCAACAGGGGAAAACCATTCAAAAATAGATACACACATGAACAAAGCTAATAATAACTGGGCATGTACATAACACTTCCCCCCTTGAAAAGAAAAAGAAAGGTTTATGAAATAAATCTTTCTTTTTTGCAATATTATTTATATACACGTATATGACACTTTAACTTAAGTATTACAGAGGAAATAACAAACACAAATATTAATAATTTAAGACTAATGAAAATAATCAAGGTAATGAAAGTACAATTTAAAAATTCAGTTTGAACATGATTTAGGGAAAATGACTATTAGAATTTCAAACTCTTGAAAGAGCATCTGGTATAATGTTATCTTTCCCTTTCTCTTTCCTTCTCTCTCTCTTCTCTTTCCTTCTCTCTCTCTTCTCTTTCCCTTTCTCTTTCCTTCTCTCTCTCTTCTCTTTCTTCTCTCTGTCTTTCCCTTTCTCTTTCTATTTCTAACTGTCTGATCTGAAGTTTTAATTCAAGTTCTTTCGAACTTGAAACTGACTGAATGTCAACTATCAGGGAAAGAGCATTTTCATTAAAAATCTCCTCATCAACAAAATATTGTACCAAAATGTTCTTAATTTCATGTTTACGCATTGAAGATTTTATTTCAGACAATTTATAGTGCTTAGCAAGATTAAGCAAATCAGTCTTTTTACCCAAATTCAGTAACTCCACAGATGGTTCAGCCGTAAATTTATCTAAGTCAAAAGACATGTTTGTTTGTTGCTGGATTCAAGTACAAAATTGTATTATAATTACTGATTAGTAGACGAATGCGTTAGTCTATTTTCCAATCGATGGATAGTCCAAAATGGAAAACAAATACGTTAGTCTATTTTCCAATCGATGGATAGTCCAAAATGGAAAACAAATACGTTAGTCTATTTTCCAATCCCGGACGAGCCCCCAATTTCTGTTACGAGTCAGGCGTAACTAGAAAGAAGAAGCCAGCAACAAACAATAACAATTAACAGAATTTATTAACAAAAATATCAAATAAACAGTGACAATATTACAATAGTACAAAACAATACCTTAGACGTTAAATTCAGAAGACAAATTATTCCAGTCTTAATTCCAATCTGATCCTGATCCAAACTGAATGTAATCCAAACACACGAAGTAATCCTCACTTTAGTCTAGTCTGATCCGAATCCAAACTGAATGTAATCCAAGCACTAATTATGACACAAACACAAAATAATCCCCACTGTAGTCTGGCAATCATGTATTAACTAGTGAACACTGAGATGTAAAAAGCTTTTCCTTTTATAATAACAGAGAAACTTCCAGAAAATTCATGTTAAAATCAGTTGCATAACTTCTAGTAAACAGATTGTATAAAGGCCTGGAAACTTCCAGCACAATATTCCACAAGAGAAAATCCAGTTCTAAAAATAGCAACAGGGGAAAACCATTCAAAAATAGATACACACATGAACAAAGCTAATAATAACTGGGCATGTACATAACAAGAGGCATTCGGATAAGAGCGTAAAGTGCGCAGTCCGCACAGGCTTATCCGAAACGACACTTTTCGTTTTTATATAATTTTCTATTTTGTGCAAATCTACTGTAGCATAAAATCTAATGAAGTTGTAAAGTATTGTCACTGATTAGCCTGCACGGTCTGCCCAGACTGATCCGAGATGCCAATATACGCAAATGCCGGTCTGAATGTATCTTTTTATGTGATGCAGGTCATTTTGTTGTCGTCAATTTTTTGGCTTAACGTATTTAAGAGGCTGTCCTTTTTTGTACTAAAAAAAACCAAAGAAATTTAAAAACATTTAGAGACTTCCTTGTAGAGTATTTGTAAAAGTATATCAGGATGTTTTGGAAACTGCATCAAATAACTGAAATCAAATAAAAGCGTGTTCTAACAACTCTGAGAAAGAAAACATTTGAAAATACTGTATTGAAAGGAGAAAATCCAGGGGAGTAGCATTTTTCTCCTTTTCTGACGAAATGTTTAACCCTTTCTGAGGACAAATCAAATCTCATCATTTCACTTATTATTTCATTGTTTCTTGTTTTTCAAACCATTTCAATGTTGATGATTACAGAATTTTGTTGCCGTTCTAAACACGAATACAATAAAATAGATATTTTCCATTACACTGATACATCAGAAAAAAATGGGCTTTTTGCATCGCTTTGTATGTTCTTCGCAAGGATATCGTACACGATAAAATGCATCAGGCAGACAGGCCAAAGATCAAATTACATATTTTGTGCAGTCAGGTCTTGGCCGATGTTGTACACTAATCGTTGCATTGCGTATTAAGAGCTAACCTGCAGTGAACAATAATTGGTTCATTATGCTCCATCGAGTCCCTATCTTCGGCAACAGTTCTCCAAAATTTGACGAGAGACCACGTGGTGTCAGGAACTTCCTTATCTGGCCACGCCGTAAAGTGGTACTGCGTCACAATCACAGGGGCTTCTCGCCTCTGGAGTAATTAAAGGAAATGTATCAAAATATATGTCCATCAGTAACATGCTTTCTATAAGAATGTCGGTGAAGTAAAGCGGCTGCGGACAATGCCCGTTCATCTGTCCGTGCGTTCGTCCATGTTTTCACATATTAAGGAGATCTGTTGGTTTTAAAGACATTCTTGTTAACAATTTTACTACCAAATAAATGGATTTAATAAGGTTTAAAATAAAAACCCGCTCTTATCGAACCCTTGTCTTAATTTAAAAGTGGAATTCAAGTATAATTAAGGTGCGTATATTACATTTAATTCATATTAAAAAGTCAAATAAGTTGTTTTATTTCATGCTTTCCGGTAGGTTATCGAGAAATATCAGTGAAATATTTGTCGATATCTTAAGGTTACCTCCAGTGAAAATACCGATTTTTATCTTCTACCTCTTCAATTGAAGGTGGATACAGTTACTCCCGCGCACTAGTACTGGGTAAAATACGCGTGCCCCACAACCAGATGGAAATATGACGTAATTTACCTTACATTTATCGCGCCTGAGGTAATATTGTGATGCGTAGCTATGCGGAGGGGGTACACCACGGGGAATAACAAAAAAGAGCTGTACTGAGTTTTATTTCAGCCCCCTCCCCAGAAAGCAATCAAAGCATGGAATAAATAGAATATTTGTTGTTTGTTCGTTGAAAGATCGAAAATTTAGTTTTCGTGAAAATACTACGGATGATGTTCACGAGATGAAATAAATTTACATACCCCTTGTACTTTGAGCTTCCTGATGGTGAAATCTCCAAAGCTTTCCTCAGACTGCAGGTAAATTTTGATTTTACCATAAGTCACTTGGCCTTCCATTGGCCAGTAAATCAGGCATTCCTCCTACAATAACAAGAAAATACTGATGCATAACATCAATGGCGCCGTAAATCAGTTTTTTTCTGAGATAAGGCACATTACACCGAGTTAATCTTTTTACACCAGGGGCATCATTTAAACAAACTTCGTAGAGGTCTGGGATACAATCTGGCTTTAATCTATCTTGCAATAAAAGCACGGTATTTTACATGTTAGAAAACAAATCATCAGTCCAAATAGCTGAAAAATAAAGTTGGTTCTGCCTCCATCTGGTAATCAAAGTATCGTATTTTTACATATACGTTAAAAGGAAAAAAAAAAAACAATAAACCAGTACATATAGTATACAATACAGTTACCTCCGCAGACACATTTTTAAAAGCAAATAAAAATATACTGCCGCCGCTTATGTGGGGCGCCAGAATAACAAAGTTCGTACTTTGGTAACAAGAGCACCAGTTGCTGGTGCCAAGGATTAGTATTATTTGCTTTTAGAAATGGACTGATTTTCAGGGAAAATGCTGAGTCAAGAAAGGGGTAAAGCTGTGTAAAAATACTTTAATGCTTACCAGCCTTCGTTGTATGAGTTCCCCTTTGGATAGTTAACAGCTAGTCCGAGTTTGAGCTAAACATCTTAAGTAACGACCGATATATTACTTAATAGCTTGCAACACGCGTAAAAAGACATTCGGACATTTGCGTAAAGTGTCCGCTGGTGTGTGATTTTCTGTTTCACGCAAATCTACAGAAGGAAAAAATATATTGTTCACGTAAAGTGGCGTCTCTGATAAGCTTGCGTGGAATGCGCAGGCTAATCCGAGACTACAACTTAGGCAAATGTCCGATTATCCCTTTTCGCGTCGACGAAGTAGACGACAACAGACTACAACAGGACCAGGGCAGTACCTTAAGCCGAGTTAAAAATAGACATCATGCCCTAAAACTATTCGGTTTTCATTGGTTACCGCTAAACTGATAACAGCTACACAGGCAGCGGTCTAGTCGCCATCTTAGTTATGCAAGTTTTACAATAATTATCTTGACCAAGGCACTGTACTTTTTCGTTACATTTCAAGGAACCGTATATCTAAACCTCATGTCCATCCAAATGGAAAAGCAGCCTTAAAACAACGTCATCATTTTTTCAAAACAAAAGAAATCACGATATTGTACTGAATGTCGTTCAGTGACAACAGGAGAATCAATCTTCGTATTAAACACAAGTTCTTGGTCTTTTTACGAAAAAGTGTCTTACTCCGAAAAGAACAGAATTTTTGATTGCTTAGCTCTTCCCCAAACAAACCCTGGTTATTACGGGTCTGCAATAGTAGCCTTTTGAAAACATTGTGGGAAAAGGAGAAAATGCTGGTATTCAGCATTTTCTCCTTTTCTCACAATGTTTTCTACCCTGTCAAAGACGGAAATCATCTTTTCAGCAAGAGTTAAATTGTCGTCTGCAAATGCTTTCAATTTAGTCTAGTCCAAAAGTTTGTCGTTTGGGAAAGAGTTAACCACTAGAGCCACGCTCTGTAAAACAAGAGCTTAACTCTTTACCAGACGACAAAAATTTTAGACTGGTCCAAATTGAAATCATTTGCAGATGACAAAATAAATGTGAATCAAAAACTGAAATTTGATTAGGAAAGGGTAGAAAACATTGTGGAAAAAGGAGAAAATGCTGGTTACCAGCATTTTCTCCTTTTCCTACAATGTTGTTCAAAGGCTTCTTTCTCAGGGGCGTCAAGAGTAGGGATTGTGTGGTAATGGGTTAATTAATACATGTCTGTGAAACAGTATACCGAGCAAGTCATTGTACAATAAAAAAATCCATTTTGTTCAACAGCCGACTGAATCATGAGATGGAATGGCCCTTTGGCATGAAAGAAATCTACCATAGGCAAAAAGTTTCGACCCGGAAGTTCGTGCAGGCTGACCTGAGTGAACCCTTTTTGTGGATGCATTTCACCCCGTTTTCACAGAATTTGGCTCAAACAGGTTAAACCAGCTATACATTGTATCACATTTCTTTTTTAAAATATCAAGGAGTAGATGTTAATTTGAACGGCACGGCAGTCCCGTCTCCTTGCAGCCTTTTCTTGACCTAAACTGTTTAAAAAGTCATAATGAACTCTTACTAAGTGAGGAAAATAATATTTACGTTTCCCATTTCTACAAGGTTTGTCAACATGACAATTTGCTTTGACTTTTCTTGCCATATCATACGCCAGAAATCATCTCGCGTCGCAATAGTAGGACCTAATCAGATAGATGAAAGTATTAATTATTATGCAATATTTGGAGTAACAGAAATCTCATTTTTAGAACGATTTAATATTATTAAGTAAAAAATCCTGGCTGCTAGCTAAAGGAAAAATAATGCATGGTGAATGAAGTGAAATCGGTATGCTGCTCAGGAGCTGTCATTTTTCAAGAGCTAAATACTGCATCGTTGGCCAAGGGAGCTACAGGCCAAACAAATCATCACTTACCAAACAATCCCTGGTTTTTACGACCTTGAGATGAAAGCCTTTTGAAAACATTGTGGGAAAAGGAGAAAATGCTGGTGACCAGCATTTTCTCCTTTTCCCACGATGTTTTCTTCCCTTCCTAAAGCATATTTCATTTTTTTAAGTCACATTCATTTTGTCGTCTGCAAATGTTTTCAATTTGAACCGATCTAAAATTTTGTGGTTTGGTAAAGAGTTAATTATCGATCCATAAAATCCATTTGTCTAATAACTAGCTATGAATTATGAGGTACACTGGTTCTGCAATAATCAGAAATTATTTAAAAATCAAATAGCTTCAACCCATATCAGCCATATCTGTTTTTAGAGGCATTAGGCCCCCTTCATACAAAGCATGACTCAGAATTTAACCCTTCTCCTGCTGAATAAATCAAATTAAACTTTTCGGGCCAATATTATAAACCCAAACAATGCTATTTCAAGTATATATTTTGAAGAAAAAATATCTTTCTATCGGACAGTGTAGATCTAAGATCAGACTGCACGTTCTGTGCAGTCTGATCTTGATCTACGCTGTCCGCAAAAGGTCAGCTAGTCGCGATAGGCAGCTTTAGGGTTAATCCGTCTTTTTGAGGTAAAGATATGCAATACTTATTGACCGCGCGGCATTTAATAGCATTTTAAGCATTATTTAAGTCGTTTTACGGTGGCAAGAGCACACATCTATGCTTTCATAAAGTTTCTATCATCTATACTTCGTAAATTATTCTTCCCAAGCCACTTGCTGCTTTCCAACATACCCATCGTCGAAGCAATGATCAGCGCGGAGAGAGGAATGAATCGTGCTGTCGCAGTGACTGTCATCAATCTTCGTAAAAGAATTGGCGAAGCTGGAGATTCGAGCCACTGACCCTCTCAAGTACTCTACAGACTGCGCTACCGGGCCGGGCAGATTTGCAAAAAAAAACAACATTAAACTGGCTTTGGGTCAATAACGTGATATACATCTGAGATTTTCATTGCAGTTCTGTTTACATCATAACATTTTTACACTAACCTTGTGATGCAATAAACCTTTTGGGTTCGGCAAAACCCTGAAAGATTAAAAAAGTAATGATCAAATAATTCTATCACTTTTGTCTACCGTCTTACCTTTCATGAAAAGAAAAGTGGTGTAGATTGTGAAATATTTCGTTGGTTGACTTTTAAAGCGTCGTAACTACAGCTTGATGCAACCTGTATTTACGAGTCTTTTGAAGTAACCCTATGATTTGTAAAAAACAAAGTATATGTCTTTAAGTTTATTCTACTGGCACCATGAAGAAAGTTTGTGGCTGTCGTATGTTGAAAAGAGATAAATAACCAAGAATTTTGCATGTGGGAGCCAACGTCTGTCTGCAGTTGCTCGATTTTCAGTAAAAAATAACTTTACAAAAAAAACTATCTTTGTTGTATACGGTCCTGTTTTGACAGGCCAGAACTTGTACAAGTATCTTCAGTGGTGAGAAATTATACATTGTCCTTTTTTTTTTTAAAAGGTCAGTTTTTACACAACGTCAACTCAGATGACCCAGGCGCGAAGGTTACGACAATACCTGGACGTTTTTAAAAACAAAACAAAACACAACAAGAACAACCAAAGAAACAAAAACAGTCGAAGTTAAAAGAAAGAGAAAGAAATATTTGAAAGTCAAATTAAAAACCTAATAATTCTTATTTATATGTATGATTGGTAGAAGTGAGATTTAGTGAAGTTGATGGTTGGTTGTCACTGGCTCAGTAGGCTGTGAACAGATGGAATTTGATTTGGAATTATGCCGAGTTGGAACTGCAATGTTGTTAAGCCCTGTAATGGCTTCTGTCGGACTAGCAAACACAAGATAAGCCTGAAGAATCGTGAAGTCTAAATGTGACATGTATATAACTAGGTTAACTTGCACTTCAGACTTACATTAACAAAACAGGCATTGATGTACTCTGACTCTCCCTTCTCTGCTTTTAAAAGTACCCTGGAATGGTCGTCTGAAACAAAAATGATATTCAGGGCGAACCAACGACCATATTTCAACCTTAGTCTAACTGTTGATTTAGAAAGCAACACAATTTCTGATTTGGTTTAACCAATCAAAAGTTGTTTTACTCTCAATTTACGGAAAGAATTGAGAATAAGGCTAAGAATTTTTCAATCCTTTACCAAACAATCCATGGTTGGTGAATACGAACCTAGATTTTACTGTTCTAGTCTTACACCCGGTCAGTGATACAAGACAGGAACATTAGCATATTTCGGTATGATATGACAATAAGGACATATGCTTTTTCCAGAGCGGAGCCTTTGTACAACAAAAATCGCCAGTTATACCAATATTAAACGACCCCATGTAGTTTTGTAATAAACCATCTAATAGAATAGTGAATATATGCTACTACAGCTGATAACAGATATTTTCAATATGTTATTAGATATGGTTAAAATGAAGAACTCTTATTTCTTTTTTCTTACTCAGTATAATATCATTTTCATTGTTCAGTCGAAGGGCTAAAGTTATTACCGAACCTGTCACCTTGCACACACAACTTTTTACATCGCTGCTGGTCAAAGATTTAGAATATGTCTTGAAATTTTCATTAGAAGAATTTTTAAGGTGTACAAGGCCTATGCTGAAAATGATTCTAAGAACTTTTTTTTGCACGAAATATTTATCGTAGTAGTTATAATGATGTGGTTGAAAAGATCCCGAAAGACGTTTAAAATAATTTTGTATTTTGGTGGGTGCCATTTCAGGTATATAAGAAATGTTGCTTGTGCCAACTTAAAGCTATGACCAAAAGAATTTTGGAGGTACCATGCAAAAGTCTCTTATTCTGGAGTAGAAATGTAAAGATTCCCTTTGTTACAAGCTGGCCAAGATACCTTTTATCAAGCAAGAAGATCGTGTTTTCTTATAAGAAAACTGTTCTTTTTCTTTTTCTTTGTGTGTAAAAAATGAAACCCAAAGAAAAGATCAATGATAAAAAACCATGACATTATTTTAATAGTCTTCCAACTACATTTCTGTATTTGAGATTTTTATATCGTTGGAATAGTCTTGAAATGTTCCTATATGAAGTCAGTTTTGCAATAAAGGGCCTAGTTATGAGGTTTTCGGGGTTAACCTGTTCTAACTCCACTAATGATTTTACGACGATCAGAAACTTTAGAGCTAGTATTCTCGAAAACATCCAAATGGCGGTTAGAACAATATAACAATAATGCGATAAAATGTAAATACTGTACATAAACGTGAATAACGATTTTAATATCATTTTGAATGGTTAATAACTTATGTATTCCATAGTATCGACTTTGATGTCCCTACAGAAGCCTTTTCCTTCTTTTTCTAGATTATTGTAACAATTGGAGAATGTTCTAATTGAATGCACAATTTTCAGATCTCGTGTAGAAATTCAAAAATTCCAAATGTCTGACATTTAATGAAAAAAGTTTCAGGAAAGTCCATATTTCTAAACTTGTGCACCAAAAGATTGCGGCTTCTATGATGCATTGCATCATAAATTGGTCTTGTTTACCACAATATTGATAGAACAGCGATTGTAACAATCCTTGGATAGTGTGACGCTCTACATATACTGTATACATGTTATTAATATTGGGTTATTATTGTTAAGCACAAAAGCGACCAATGTATTACTTCCGCCTCACTGGCCTGATCAGTATTGACGATACACAGTTTGAAGTGTTCCTATTATTAATGGACATCTTACATGCATAAAGTCCGTTGTATCGATTCTTTGGTCGATTCTCTTCAAGCAAAGCTGCCTGATGTGGGTGATGTAGGTCCTGTGGCAATTGCTGCTTAAAAAGAAGAAAACAGAGAGAGAAACTAAACAAAAAATTGGAATTTTTTCACTTTTCAGATTATCTTAGCTTAGTAAAACTGCTCGTCCACGACTTAAAAAGATGGTTAATTTCATAATCTCATCATGGCATTTAACATTGCAAATGTGAGAAGATCCTCATTAAAAGATTAACACGCCCGAACTTTGAAAATACGAATATTCGTATTCAGTGACAATGAATGTTAAGCTCTCTCGTAGAATTAATTGTTTGATTTTTTTTAATTTGTAATATCCAGAGAAAAGAAATTAAACTAGCATTTAAACTTAAAACTCGATAAAAATAGGACAGGAAAACATCATGAAATTTCGTAGTCATATTTGTTTACACTAGTTTGTCAGCACGGTAGTTCCGAAAGGGTTTTTTTTATGGAGCTGTAATTTTTTTTCACCCATATTGATAAAACAAGTAATATTGCATTATTTCCTACAAATATTTTAGAGTTTACAACTTGACACATTGATTCAAAGCGGATAGCAAGTTTTCCAAATAGAAAGATTCAATACGAGAAACAGGTTTAGGGAACAAAATTTTTCAGGTCAAGTGATGTCCTTAAGGTTAGCTTTGTGTTGTAGAGTTGCATTCATTTAAAGATTAATGGTATGACAATAAATCGATAGGTGAGTGCAACATTATTCTAAGAGCCTGTACAATGTACAGGCACTTAGAATAGTGTTGCACTCACCTGTCGAAATGTTGTCTTGTAGTTCAACAGTTTAACTCTTTACCAAAGGACAAATTCTACATTTGTTCAAATTTAACGTCGTTGGAGGCGACGTATTAAATGTTGCAAAACTGATAAGATTTTTCTTTGAAAAAAGTGGGCAAAAAACATGTGGGAAACAGGAGAAAATGCTTGTCACTAGATTCCCTATCCCACAGTGTTTGCAAAAATCGTCTTTCACAGAGTTTGTAACAACTTTGATGGGATGGAAAAGGGTTAAGAAGCTCAATGGCCACAGTTCATAGAAAAAAAAAATCAACGCAGTTCCTGTGTTTCAGTTTCTTTCTTTACGAATCAAGTACTTTTCTCCAGTTTGTAAGATGACAGAAAAACAAAGAATATGTGTTTGACATACAATAACGATATATCTCATTCGTGAAGACCGGGGTCCTCATTCTCTAACCATTCTTAATAATATTTGTTTGCGTTTTTCTCCAAGGTTTTCAAACTTTTAAAGCAACACGGTTTAGCCGATCAGAAATTGCTTTACTTTCAATTTGAGACATGTCTCGAGAATAAGACTGAGAACGTTCTTAAGAATGGTCGGTGAACAATGACACAGATTGATGTTTTCACTGGCTGCATTGTCAAACGCATCGTCGCGAGCCAAGGTTACGATTACTACGTGGATCTTACCTTGGCGGATTGAGCCCGATTTCCAGATTCCCGAGACACGCCCCCTATTAGATGCTGCTTATTATCTCCCTTTACACCATATTTTTTTAATAGCCAATGAAATGTCGTTTTACAAACCGCTTACGAATACAATAACTCAACATGAAGCAGTAACCATAAACGTACTTCGACATTCCATGGTCATGTGCTGGGATACAGCCTAAAATATCTGATAGTTGATTGGTCACATTGAAACTTTATAAAAATATTGTTCGTCTGTTTTCTTCGGTAATAAATCATCACAGATCCGGTACACATCTATGGAGGTTTATTCATGTTTACCTTCTATTTTTATCGCAACCATGTTCTATTTTATCAAAGATGAAATGCTTTTTGATTTGATGCAGTTAGAGCTAGCTGCAACCAATGGAAATGCGTATCGGGTGATTGTCGAAATTAAGCTCAATCCGCCAAGGGTAGAGTAGCGTAGTGGATCGTAACCCTTGGCTTGCGAATATGTGTCAAACGTAAAGTATGTATTTAATGCTCTAGTCAGTGAAAATATGTTCCTTATGTTACGTATTTGTAATAGAGAGAGAGAGAGAGCGATATATATATAAGATTATGCTGGTATTTGAAACAAACATACTCACGGAGAACTCTTGATAAAAACTGTTGTTTTTCTGTTTCTTTCTGAGAACTATATAGTCCCACAGTTGGTGAATCTTTATATTAGTATCCTTAGCAAGCAGTTCGTAATATTGATGGTCGACACCAACGCCCTTCAAAGGAGCATACGCACCGGCCATTTCTTCTTCTAAACACTCGGTATAGATATGTTCGTCCTGGTCTAGAATTGAACCATAAGTAAATAAAAATTGGAATATTACAACAGTTTGCATTTCTGGGTAGTCGGATCTGATCGAGATTCATTTGTAAAGAGGTGCGTATCAGACTAGGCCAACCAGAAATACACACTGCTGAATATTTTCTTTATTATACCTTCAGTCAAAATGATTTACAAAAATAGCAGATCAGAAGCAACAGATAATGCATTGATGCCTTCATAAATTAACTAAAGTGGGGTTTAGTGCTTCTGAAGTCATACTCAAGGTTTTGGAATTTACATAATACACGATAATAAAGTAGTCCGTGAATACCATGATGTAGAGTTCCAGTCCGATTAATTTTGCCCGCTTTATATTCAGACGATATGGCGGTAAATAACTGGGGAACCGATTACGAGATTTACCTTAGCTAATCAGAGGAGACCATGAGAAGGAGTGATTAAAATATTATCACAGCCTGGACCCATAGGCGTAACTTCTATTACGTACACCACGCACGTGGGTATGTAAAAAAAAATCGAGAATAGGTCGTAGGTTGCCTCTTTTCGCATATTTTTCAGTTTGGACGTTTTCTAAAACAGCCAAGATCAGAAATATCTTGACTTACAACTCCGATTCCACTCGGCTGATCCGAATTGCTCTCGTCATCTGCCTAAAAAATGGCCAACTTCGGCTTGCGTATAATTTACTTTTTCCATGCTGGACCTAAGGTAACGATCATGTTAAGCCTGTTTCACATCAGCCTTACGACAGCCGTACGGGAACATTTTTTGACAAATCGCAAGACTTCGCGCGGACTCTGCAAGACTTCCGTACGAATTCCCAACGCAAGTTGGTTTTTCAACAAGCTCATTTTCTTTGCGATTTCTTAGCGATTTTTGACTTCGCACGGCAACTGTACGGTTGCCACACGGCAGCCATACGGTTACCTTGAGACCATCGCATATCAATCGTACGGTTTTATACTTGCGTTTGTCTTGCGAAGACTGCACGATGATCGCATGAACATCTTGCGGCTGTCTTGCGAGCGCCTTGCGTTTGGTGAAAGTCTGTCTGAAGACTACTACGAACAACGTATTGATTCGCACGGCTGCCTCGCAAATGCCTTGCGAAAACTTAACGTCATCCCTCTTCTTTTAAAAAAGGTTTATATCTTGTTCGTCATTTGTCGCTATCGAGATTTCAGGAAGAGAATGCCATGCCTCAGAAACAAAGATTTCAAAGGGGAAAAGGGAAGGCTATGGTTGCTGAACCTCCCACTGAACCCAATAAAACCGAGGTACCACCAACCCAGGGTTCAGATGAAGAAAACATGTGCTTGTACAAGAGTGACAAATATGCCTTTAGCATATAATAGCGTCGTCCCGTTCTTCATCTACGAGTACCCTGTTCATGGCTGCAATACGCAACCTCTGTGCCTGGATAGCCGGAGTTAACTCTTTGAAGGCCTTCTGCAGAATGAGGATGCTGCTGCATACTATTGTGTCTATCGATATCAAAATCTGGACAAGAGGAGATAATTCCTCTTCCTTAAGGCGATCGCACGAACACCGTACAGCTGTCTTGCAAATTCGTGCTTGCCGTGCGGTGGTCGTAAAAAACTTTGAAAATTCTTACGGCAGTCTTGCGGGTGCCTTGAGAATTTGTGCTGCAGCCTTAAGATAACCGCATGACAGCCGTGCAAACACGTCGCTTTGTTTGTTCGTTCAACCTGCGGACACCGTACATTTTCGTGAGTCAACCGTACGAACAACGTACGGAGATCGCTTTTCAAATTTGCTGTATGTGCGACGGGTACGAATAGGTAGCGATTGTGTTTGCGTCGGAAATCGTACGACGAAAAAATCGCAAGGCTGATGTGAAACAGGCCTTACCTAGAGTACATGCGCGAAATGGAAAACCCATGGAGAGTATATACTTGATACAGAAACTTATTATTGTCTCTTGTTTATGTGTTTTACATTTTTTTCTAACGGACAGATTTATTTAAAGATTGGCACATACAGAACACATCATGTCACTTGGAGATTATAGTAAAAAGATGATATGGGACAAACTTTCTAACGAACAAATTTTTCTTAAAAATTTTCACGTGTATGATATTTATCATTCTAAACAACTAGCAAGAAAAAAAAAATTGCACCTATCCGTGCTCATTTCGTCAGAAAACAAGGTTGAAGACCACTAATGAAGTTATTTTTTCAAGGAGAAACATAGGTTGAAAGCTCAACAGACATAGTGGGAAAACATGAAATTGCTTAATAGGAACGGATTCTCCTTTTTCAAATAATACATTCCAAAGCGGAAACAGCTTTATTTTCAAAGCTTTAAATTCCCTGCCATTGTTCCCTTCTTGTGTGTAACGCTGTGTCAGCAGCATTTTATTTATTTAAGGAATAAAGAGAATTTTTTCGTTTTCATGGAGGTATGACAAAAAAAAAACTAATCACACTATATGAAACCGGTTTCGTACAAAAGTGTGATTAAGTTTTTTTTTTCATACCTCCATGAAAAACAAGACAAAATTCTCTTCATTCCTTATAATTCAATATGACAGACAACAAATATGCACTTTGTTACGAGTCAGGCGTAACTAGAAAGTAGAAGCCAGCAACAAACGATAACAATTAACAGAATTTATTAACAAAAATATCAAATAAACAGTGACAATATTACAATAGTACAAAACAATACCTTAGACGTTAAATTCAGAAGACAAACTATTCCAGTCTTAATTCCAATCTGATCCTGATCCAAACTGAATGTAATCCAAGCACACAAAGTAATCCTTACTTTAGTCTAGTCTGATCCAAATCCAAACTGAATGTAATCCAGGCACTAATTATGACACAAACACAAGATAATCCCCACTGTAGTCTGGCAATCATGTATTAACTAGTGAAGACTGAGATGTAAAAAGCTTTTCCTTTTATAATAACAGAGAAACTTCCAGAAAATTCATGTTAAAATCAGTTGCATAATTTCTAGTAAACAGATTGTAAAAAGGCCCGGAAACTTCCAGAACAGTATTCCACAATCCAGTAATCCAGTTCTAAAAATAGCAACAGGGGAAAACCATTCAAAAATAGATACACAAAGCTAATAATAACTGGGCATGTACATAACACTTCCCCCCTTGAAAAGAAAAAGAAAGGTTTATGAAATAAATCTTTCTTTTTTGCAATATTATTTATATACATGTATATGACACTTTAACTGAAGTATTACATAGGAAATGACAAACTCAAATATTGATTATTTCAGACTAATGAAAATAATCAAGGTAATGAAAGTACAATTTAAAAATTCAGTTTGAACATGATTTAGGGAAAATGACTATTTGAATTTCAAACTCTTGAAAGAGCATCTGGTATAATGTTATCTTTCCCTTTTATGTGTCTTATGTCAAGATTAAACTCTTGAAGCAATAAACTCCACCTCAGTAATCTTTGATTCTTATTCTTAAGTTTGTGTAGAAAACTTAAAGGGTTATGATCACTGAATACAACAATTGGTGAAATTGAAGAGGTTAAATAAACTTCGAACTGCTGAATTGCCAGAATTAAGGCAAGACACTCTTTTTCTATGGTAGAGTAATTTTTCTGATGTTTGTTAAATTTCTTAGAAAAGTAACAAACTGGGTGATCAATACCATTATTATCTTCTTGTAAAAGAACAGCACCAATACCAACATCACTTGCATCAACAGCTAATTTGAAACATTTGTCAAAATCAGGTGCCAAGAGAACTGGTGCGCTCTTTAGTATGGCTTTCAGACGATCAAATGCATCTTGACATTTGTCATTCCATTTGAACTTTGTGCTTTTCTTAAGTAAATTTGTTAAAGGTTCAGCAATACCCGAGAAATTTTTACAGAATTTCCTATAGTAGCCAGCCATACCAAGAAATCGCATCAGCTGTCTTTTACATTTAGGCACAGGAAACTCAGAGATAGCATGGACATTAGCTTCTAAAGGTTTAACTTGACCTTGTCCCACAAGATGTCCTAGAAATGTTACAGTAGCATGACAAAATTCAGTTTTTGCAAGATTCACAGTCAGTTTCGCTTTACTGAGTCTGTCGAAGAACTTCCTGATTCTTTGAAGGTGGTCACTCCAACTGTCTGAGTAGATGATGACGTCGTCAATATATGCATCACAGCCATCTAATCCGCATATAACGTTGTTTACAAGTCGCTGAAACGTTGCAGGAGAATTTTTCATCCCAAACGGCATAACTTTGTACTGGTACAGACCGTATGGAGTAGCAAAGGCTGATACTTCTTTTGCTCTATCAGTCAGTGGAACTTGCCAGAATCCTTTTAGCAGGTCGAATTTGGTGACATATTTAGAATTTCCAACTTTGTCAATACAGTCATCAATTCTTGGTATTGGAAAAGAGTCTGTTTTTGTCACAGAGTTCACTTTACGATAGTCAGTACACATTCTATAAGTTCCATTTGATTTAGGTACTAATATACATGGTGAACTGTAATTACTCTGGCTAGGTTCAATAAAGTCATTTTCCAGTAAGTATTTTACTTCATCTTGGAGGTATTTCTGTTTCAAAGGATTCATCCTATATGGATGTTGCTTTATTGGTTTAGAATCTTCCACAATGACATCATGATAGATTTTATCTGTTCTTGTGGGGATATCAGGAAATAAATGTTCATATTCATGTATCAACTGTTTCAGCTCTTCCTGCTGCGATGGTTCCAAGTGAGAAAGTTTGTTGTCGAGGTTTCTCAAAATATCAGAATTCTCAAGTTTAGATGGACCAGGATCAGATTTATCAATAAAGTCCGAATTTACTTCAAGATCAGATACATTTGATTCTTGTGGGACAGTGTTTACAACTGTAATTGGTTTTGAAATAGAGCTATCTCTGTCAAAGTATTCCTTTAACATATTTATATGACACATTTGTTTGTTTTTACGCCTTCCTGGAGTATTAATTATATAGTTTAAATCACTTGTTTTCTTGTCAATAGTGTAGGGTCCAAAATATCTTGCCTGTAGAGGTCTGCCAGGTATTGGCAAAAGAGCAAGGACTTTGTCACCTGGTTTGAATTTTCTATCAATAACATGGTTGTCATATCTTGCTTTCATTTTGCCCTGAGATGTTTTAAGATTAGACCTAGCAACCTCACATGCCCTAGACAGTCTATTTCTGAAGTCAGAAACATACTGTAGTAAATTCAAAGATGTTTCATCATTTGAGAGAAATTTCTCTTTCAAAAGTTTTAAAGGTCCACGAACAGAATGGCCAAAAACTAATTCAAAAGGACTGAAACCAAGAGATTCTTGTACAGATTCTCTGGCTGCAAATAGTAACAAATGGATGCCCTCATCCCAATCTTTTTCAGTGTCAAAGCAATATGACCTTATCATATTTTTTAATGTCTGGTGAAATCTTTCTAAAGCACCTTGACTTTCAGGGTGATAAGCGGATGACCTATATTGCTTGATCCCTAATTCATGCATAACCTGTTGGAATATACCAGACATAAAATTTGACCCTTGATCAGACTGAACTGATTTTGGAAGACCAACAAATGTGAAAAATTTTATAAGAGCTTTGACTATTGACTTTGTTTTGATGTTCCTTAAGGGAATAGCTTCAGGAAAACGTGTAGAAGTACACATAATTGTTAAGAGATACTCATTTCCTAACTTGGTTCGAGGTAAAGGACCAACACAATCTATAAGAATCCTACTGAAAGGTTCATCAAAAGCAGGAATAGGTTGTAATTGAGCTTTGGGAATGGTTTGGTTGGGCTTACCTACCATTTGACATGTATGGCAAGTTTTACAATATTTAGAGACATCTGATTTGAGACCAGGCCAATAAAAATGATTAATAATTTTGTGATAGGTCTTGTTTATACCTAGATGACCTGACATAGGACTTTCATGGGCTATACTTAGTATTTCATGACGATATGACTTTGGAACCACAATTTGGTGGTAAACAGCCCATTCATCATCAGCTGGGACATCAAATGGTCGCCATTTTCTCATAAGAATCCCATGCTTTATATAGTAACACATTGGGACCTGTGAAATTTCATCTTCAGGTAAAACCCTAAAAATTAATTTTGAAATCTCAGGATCAGTTTGCTGTTCCTGGATAAGCCGTGACTTTGACAGCGTGTCATGACCTTGGTCAATAGACCGTGGTAGTGAATGACAAGACATTGACGAGTCTGTCTGAGTATCAGACAAACTGGGATCAAGAGACTTTTTAATCTCATTATTAAAATATTGACCGATAAAAGTATCTTTCAAGTCAATGTCAGAGTTTGAGTTTTTCAAAATGGCCTTTTTAGCCATAGCTCGGGTAACTGCACAAGAAGGATACAAGTCAGGAATTTCCTGCTCGATAGGGTCATCTGTTTGACCTATATTTGGTGTGTCAGTTACAAGTGGATTAACCACAACCTTATCTCCAGCTAAGTCATTGCCTAGCAGTAAATGGACACCTTTAAATGGTAAGGAAGGTTTAATACCAATAACCACAGGCCCAGTAACCAAATCTGATGACAAATTAACATGATGGAGAGGGATATTAACAGTTCCACACTCTACACCCTGAATAAGGACACTAGTACCGGAAGAAGTCTTCTCAGAAAAAGGCAGTATATCTGCTAAAATAAGAGATTGAGAAGCTCCTGTGTCTCTTAAAATTTTAATAGGGGTAGGTGGGCAATTATCACCTGAAAGTGATACAAAACCATTCAACATAAATGGTTCAAAAATCTCCATAGTAGAATCAGACTTGGGTTTTGTGACTATGTCAATTGTATTGGTTTTGATAAAAGACTGTGGCCTTGGCCTAAGAGTGGTGAGCCCTGTTGGTTTGGCTTCATCACTTTCTAACTTCCTTTTTAATTTCAAACATTCAGAAACAAGGTGACCAGGTTTCTTACAATAGTTACAAGTGGGTCGAGATAAGGGGTATTGACTTTTGGTTTCACTAGTAGAATTGGGTTTGGGTGTATTGGATTGACTGGGCATGCCAGATGAATTACCAGACATTGATTTATTTTGGAGATGTGAGGAAGTAGGTTTTGCTTTAGCAATAAAAGAAACTTTATGTGTAAGATAGTAATTATCAGCCAGACGAGCTGCTTCTTCTAAAGTTTCAACTTGTTTTTCGTCTAAGAATGTCTTAACATCAAATTGAATACAACGTTTGAATTCTTCAACTAACATAAGTTGTCTGAGTTTATCAAAATTTTGGTCTATTTTCTTAGAACAGCACCATCTATCAAATAACTGTTCTTTGTTTCTAGCAAATTCAACATGAGTCTGATTAGAATCTTTTTTACAATTTCTAAATTTTTGTCTATATGCTTCTGGGACCAGCTCATAACCTTTGAGAATAAGTTCTTTAACAGTCTCATAATGATGACATTGTTCAACACCTAGTTGTGTATAAATTTCACGAGCTTTGCCTATCAAAACACTTTGCAGAAGCAAAGTCCAGTGCTCTCTTGGCCAATTTAAGTTTTCTGCAACTTTTTCAAAGTGTAGGAAGTATTTATCAACTTCTTTTTCTTGAAATGGAGGAACAAGCCTAATATGTTTTGTAACATCGAAATTGTATTCAATCTTTTGCTTGGGCTGATTTGCTCTTTCTTGCATTTCTATTTCCCTCATTCTTAATTGAAATTCTCTCTCCTTCTCTCTCTCTTCCCTTTCCCTTTCTTCTCTCTCCCTTTCTCTTTCCCTTTCTCTTTCTTCTCTCTCCCTTTCTCTTTCTCTTTCCTTCTCTCTCTCTACTCTTTCTTCTCTCTGTCTTTCCCTTTCTCTTTCTTCTCTTTCCCTTTCTCTTTCTATTTCTAACTGTCTGATCTGAAGTTTTAATTCAAGTTCTTTCGAACTTGAAACTGACTGAACGTCAACTATCAGGGAAAGAGCATTTTCATTGAAAATCTCCTCATCAACAAAATATTGTACCAAAATGTTCTTAATTTCATGTTTACGCATTGAAGATTTTATTTCAGACAATTTATAGTGCTTAGCAAGATTAAGCAAATCAGTCTTTTTACCCAAATTCAATAACTCCACAGACGGTTCAGCCGTAAATTTATCTAAGTCAAAAGACATGTTTGTTTGTTGCTGGATTCAAGTACAAAATTGTATTATAATTACTGATTAGTAAACGAATGCGTTAGTCTTATTTTCCAATTGATGGTTAATCCCAAAAGGAAAACGAATGCGTTAGTCTATTTTCCAATCCCGGACGAGCCCCCAATTTCTGTTACGAGTCAGGCGTAACTAGAAAGTAGAAGCCAGCAACAAACGATAACAATTAACAGAATTTATTAACAAAAATATCAAATAAACAGTGACAATATTACAATAGTACAAAACAATACCTTAGACGTTAAATTCAGAAGACAAACTATTCCAGTCTTAATTCCAATCTGATCCTGATCCAAACTGAATGTAATCCAAGCACACAAAGTAATCCTTACTTTAGTCTAGTCTGATCCAAATCCAAACTGAATGTAATCCAGGCACTAATTATGACACAAACACAAGATAATCCCCACTGTAGTCTGGCAATCATGTATTAACTAGTGAACACTGAGATGTAAAAAGCTTTTCCTTTTATAATAACAGAGAAACTTCCAGAAAATTCATGTTAAAATCAGTTGCATAATTTCTAGTAAACAGATTGTAAAAAGGCCCGGAAACTTCCAGAACAGTATTCCACAATCCAGTAATCCAGTTCTAAAAATAGCAACAGGGGAAAACCATTCAAAAATAGATACACAAAGCTAATAATAACTGGGCATGTACATAACAACTTGAAATTATTAACTGCGTTTTCATTCGCGGTTTCATACATTGTGATTAGTTTTTTTTTCATACCTCCATTAAAACTAAACAAACTTCTCTTCATTCCTTATAATTCAATATGACATTTGCAGATTTAATGCAGATTTGCTGGATCAAGACTGGTTTTGTGGACCTTCGCAAATCATTGTGTAGAAGAGAATTTCCCTATTAAAACCCGGTAAATGTTAAACAATCTACTTTCTAGACACAGTATATCACGGATTTACTCCTTACTGGACTACATATCTATTGTTTTTTAAATTGTGAAACCTTTAGTAGGCAACAACAAGAATTAGGCACAACTGTTAAAAATTGCATTTTAGGAACACATTTTGTGGGAAGTTTTTCGCAAACTGAAAGTAAAAGGTCACGTCCTGATTGTGTTTATTATGAAATTTTAACCATGTCTTCTATAAGGTACAAAATGATCAAAATCTATTTGTTTGTAGCATTCAGAACAGTATAGACCACTTTAATAGTGCGCTGACGTGATTATCAACGTCTGTATAGACTTTGCGTGTCCCTAATTGTGGTTACGGAGTTTAATATATAGATCTCATAACTATATTTATTTCATGCTTTCCGGTAGGTTATCGAGAAATTTATTATTATCAGGCTCTGCATGTCACTAATGGTGGTTACGGGGTGTAATATATAGAGGATAATCAACTGGTTATTTTTGATATGAAAAATATCTCACGAGGATGCGTTGTTAGGCGTTGAAAAAACGAGTGCGTAGCACGAGTTTTTTTTAACGCCTTACGACACATCCGAGTGAGATATTTTTCACATCAAAAATAAGCAGTTGATTACTCTATTTATTATATACCTTATTAATATTATTATTTTTAATTTTACATTTGAAAAACAACAAAAACTATCTATAAGTACTTAATGAAAAAAAAGTAGTTGCTAAATTACGGCAGGAAGTGAAAGTGAAAGTTGATAACGTCACTAATGATGATATCAAAATTTATTACACTGGGAAATTCCAGGATTTCAATGCTAGGTATATAATATACATGTATCAATCTTATAAATATGTTTATTTCATGCTTTCCTGTAGGTTATCGAGAAATATCGGTGAAAAAGTTTTCGATATTTCATAGTTACGACCAGTGAAAATACCGATTTTTTGAAAAAAATTCTAACTCTTCAATTGCAAGCGGAAAATGTTGTTCCCGCGCAGTCGTTACCAAGGTAATATGCGCGTGCCTCACAGCCCGATGGAAATATGAGTTAATATACCTTACATCTCTATCGCGCTTGAAGTAATATTGTAATGCCTTGCTATGCGGAGGGGGTACGCCACGGGGAATAACCGAAAAGAACTCTACTGGCTATAGTATACTTGTTTTTTCGGTGAAAGATCGAAATTTATTTCATTTTGCAGCCACCCGTGAAAAATTACCAATGAAACTTACGAGATGAAATCAATTTCGATCTTTCATTAAAAAGAAAAAAAAAATAATATATATATATATATATATATATATATATATATATATATATATATATATATATATATATGTGTTCTGCGCAATGTAGGAATCAGGACAATTCCGGAATTGTCCT
The DNA here is from genome assembly GCA_943736015.1 of Tridacna crocea. NCBI lineage: Eukaryota > Metazoa > Mollusca > Bivalvia > Cardiida > Cardiidae > Tridacna > Tridacna crocea. The sequence continues at coordinate 7,948,840 of OX031063.1, forward strand.
GCGCAAAGTAGGAATTCTCACTTTATCGGACAAAGTAAGAATTCTTACCTGGCACAGTTCAATTCCGGAATTGTCCCTGCGCAAAGTAGGAATCGGGACAAAGTGAGAATTTATAGTTTCCCTGCGCGAAGTAGGAATAGCAGACAAAGTGCACTGGCTGCCGTGGTATAACTGAAATGATGTTACGAAGGACGTTAGACACCATATAATCAGTCAATACATTTTGTCCGACAGGATATAACAAATAAGATACCGTGCGTTTTATTGTATATCGTGAAAACCTTTATCCTATGGATACCGAATAAACCCAGTTCATAGAATAATAGAGTTATCAAAAAATCTATGTAAAGTATAGGCATCAGTTTTAAGATGTAAGAAACAACGAAAAGAGAATCATGATTACCAGAATCTGAAACCTCTGCAACATATCTAGCCTATTCTCACTTTGCTCTAAGCTTTGAATTCTTACTTTGTCCACGCCTATTCCTACTTTGCGCACAGACCATATCTGACCACGATGCGATATATCTCCCTTGCGCAATTCTAGAATTGTCCGGTACAATTCCGGAATTGGCGGACAAAGTAGGAATTCCTACTTTGCGCAGGACAATTCCGGAATTGTCCCGATTCTTACATTGCGCAGAACATATATATATATATTACCATCTCCCTCAGTTGTCCTTGTTTCCGTGACCATCTTGACAGCTTTTTGGTTCATGTTTAGTGTCACTGTGTTTTCGTACTTGACACTGGGAACCCTGATGGATTGTCTCTCTTCCGCTCGATTCAAACTACTAATAGTACCGACTCTAGGTTCTTCGCCTCCGGGATTTTGAGCTGTCCGTCTTTAAAGGTAAAAAAGTTACTTTGAGCATTTGCTGTAACAAAACTGGGTTTATTGTATAGCAACAAATATTGACCAGTGTCTGTCTGCGCAGTCTGCCAGGGCCGATTTTGGTCGATTTTATTTATATTTTTGATATTTTGCTTTCTCGTAGTTTTTTCTGCATGTTAAGGAATCATTCTACCTCATGATTCAACCAGCTGTTAGCCAAAAGGAATTTTATAGATGCAGTATAATGTAATTACTTGCTTGATAAAATGCATCACAGAGGTACATGAAACTCCCTTTTCCCGCAGCATACCTTGTTTCATTGTTTTCTGAACACATTGAGATTGATTCTTCTTTACGTAAACTACTCTGTCACGGATCTGTTAGTATAGTCCTTAGGTATGATAAGCCTTTTGAAGCTCCATGTTCAATCACGAACCACTAAAATCATAGCTCTATTATAAAACACACTTGAGAATAGCATACTAATGCAGGCTGATCCGAAAAGGCACTTTAAGATTACATGAAATTTATGCTAGACTTGCACAAAACAGAAAATTTCATACAAACGGAAAGTTTCGTTTCGGATTAGTCTGTGCTGACTGCAGGCTGATCCAAGAAGACACTATGCAGATGTCCGAATGCCATTTTAGCGTTTTACATGGTATGCGCCAGTACGCTAATACTAGTGGATGTGTTCAATGATAGAGCATCACTCCATAATTCTTTCAACATTTTTCTTTTAACTCATTACCAAACAATCCAGAGTTTTAACGACTCTGAGCTAGAGGCCATTTGAAAACAAAGAGGGAAAGAAAACACATGTGCTTTTAATTATTTCTCCTTTTCCCTCAATGTTTTCTACCATGTTAAAGACAAAAATCATTCTTCTAAGTCACCTTTTATTTGTCGACTACAAATGCTTTAAAGTTGGAAAAGTCTAAAGAGTCACTTGGCAAAGAGTGGAACAATTGGCGTTAGTACTAGACGGGCAAACCTACTGCGCTGTTTTAATGACCTTTTGTAAAATATGTAGATCAAGATCAGATCGCACAGAATATGAAGTCTGATCTTAGATCCACACTCTCCTAAAAGGATATATATTTGTCTAAAGTAACTTTGCAATAACATAGCTTTCGCATTTCTACTACCAGGTTGAACGTTTGATTTAAGGTATTAGACCTCTAACGGAAAATAGCTATTTCCACTATAATGATATCTAACAAAATTTGCTATGATTGAAAATTAGTATTATTGTACTACTTTGACCGAGCCACTTTTTCTTTTTTTTTCCTTTCTGGAATTATCATTTATAAATATAAAACCGCTGTATTCTAATTACAAAAGGAGATAATCATTACCCCCTCTTCGGCAAACTAACAAAAGTATCAACAAATAATTTCAAGAGAGTAACCAAAGGAATTTCTGGTGGGTTAAAAATGTGCAAAAGTTATTACATAAATATAATTCCTTATTTATCAACTTAGAAGGAATCTTATTTCATGTTGCACTAGAAGCGTTAGGGGTCTACTACCTAAACGGTTCTAGGGCATTTGACCCCGGACTTTTGCCCCCCCCCCCGGACTTGTGCCCCCAGACGTTTGCCCCCTTCGGAAACCTGCCACCTGGACTTTTGCCCCCCGGACATCTGCCAACCTAGGACATCTGCTCCCTTGGGACAGGTGCCCCCCAGACATGTGCTACCCGGACATCTGCCTCCTTAGGACATCTGACCCCTGTACATCTATCCCCATAAGACATCTACCCCCCGGACATTTGACCCGTAGGACATCTGCCCCCGATTACACTCTTCCTTTTTCCATTTTAAGAAAAATAAAGCAAAATTTAGGATTTTATTAGTTCTTCAATATTATTTAGAAGAGGGTTATCGTTTCCCAGGAGGCACTTGTCCTACGGGGGCAAATACCCGGGGGCAGATGTCCTACCGGGGCAAATATCCGGAGGCAGATGTCCCACAGGGGCGAATGTCCGGGGGCGCAAATGTCGTAAAGGGGCGAATGTCCAGGGGCAGATGTCCAGGGGCTAATGTCTGGGGGCAAATATTCTAAGGGGGCAGATGTCCTACAGGGGCGAATGTCCGGGGGCAGATGTCCAGGGGGCAGATGTCCTACGGGGGCGAATGTCCGGATACCTACCTTAAATCATGTAACATGTTAAGGGTTAATGTACAACACAAATCGAGAAAGTTACCTTTTCACTTTGATCCAAATGATTAGTGCAATAATTACTATCGCTACTAGGAAGACTAACGACAGTATAGAAGCAACAAGTGGGTTGATCACGTCACTTATTGATGACTCTGACTGGACTGAAAGAAAGCAGAATTTGTGACATAAAGAAAAGAATCAACCAACAGACTCAAATAAAATTTATTATGCATGTTTTATAGTCTATTGTTTAATGTTATCACATCAAACTGTGTGGAAGATGATTTCTATGCATCTGTTGAACGTGCATTAATTCCTCTTTGAGCCTTAGGCTCCTAAGTGAGACTCACCTATCTTTTGCGGACAGCGTAGATCAAGATCAGACTGCACAGAACGTGCAGTCTGATCTTGGATCTACACTGTCCGATAAGGATATTTATTTCTTCCACAATAACTTTTAAAAAAGTAATATTTTGATTTTTTATATCGGCTTGATTAACTGATTGTATAGTGTTTAACGCACATTTCAAATTTATTTCAGTTATATCGCGGCGGCTAGTGCACCTTTCCATGCCATTCTGGAGTCTTTTTCCAGGTAATCCGTAAATTTTTTTCCAAGCCATAAACAATTTTCCCACATAAACATCGTCGAGACAACGGCCAAAGACGGGAAAGGAATGAATCCTGTCGCAGTGACAATCATCAATCCTCGGAAAGAAATTGGCCGAGCCGGGGATCGAACCCTCGACCCACTGTTTTCAATTCATGCACGCTACCGACTGAGCGACCGGGGCCCAGCTACCATCGGTTTGAAAATTTCCTTTTTTTTTATCAAGCAGGATAAGAGTTAAGTTTTTCTTTTATCTTATTTAACCCATTACCACACGAGAAAAATTTGGACTGGTCCAAATTGAAAGCATTTGCAGACAACAAAATAAAGGTGACTGAAAAACTGAAATTTGTTCTGGGAAGGGTAGAAAACACTGTGGGAAAAGGAGAAGGTTACCAGCATTTTCTCCTTTTCCCACAGTGTTTTCAAAAGGCTTCTTTCTCAGGGGCGTCAAAAGTAGGGATTGTGTGGTAATGGGTTAATGGTTTGTTTTGCTTCTATATCGTCGGTTACCTCAAAAGCTTGTTTCAAGCTGTAGTTATGAGGTTTTGAAGTGAAACGATGATATACTCTGCTCATTTTACGACAGATTTATTTCTTGACATTCTTCTTCTTCATCATCGTCGTCCGCCCCCCCCCCATTCCCCTGATCATCAACACCATCATCAACAACATCATCATCATTATTATTTTTCTCCATTTTCTTTTTTTTCAGATTATCACCATTAATTAGTGCTCTCATAACTTGGATTTTATTCTTTATCATTAGCATCGTGACGATGACACTTAAAGTAACAGTAGCAGTCAAAAGTAAACAAAGTGGGTGCTAAAATGCATTTGAGTTTAAATCACACCATTTAAAAAATGTGGAAAATACCCTGAAGATGACAAATGTCATTATGTGGTCGGTCCAACTATTTCTCGGTGGCAGAAAAAAAAATCAGACAAAAAGTAAACTATAGATGGAGTGACCTGGTAACTTTAACTTGGTTTCGAAATCAATTTCTACGCTAGTGACTAACGCTTAGATCGGCGATATGATTATTACACATCATCATCTTCATAATATCTTTTTACATTTTAAAATGAAATTAGTTAAGGTAAAAAGCATTTTGATACAAACTTTGTTAAGTTTCGGCAGATATTGTTACTGTATAAAATATACGAACTGATAAGATATTAAGTGATTTCATATCTTTTCCAGTTTAAAATAATGGAAATGTAGGCCTTCAGAAGATCTCAACGTGTCTGTATACCTGGAAGGCATTTAACTCCGTAGTATCCTTCGTCACACTCTGAACAGTTCCCAGAGAAAACATCACAAGCAGAACCATTGATACAGTGTCCACATTTAGACTGGCAACCCTCTCCATATGTTCCGGCATTGCAATCTAGAATATGAAGAACGACAAATCTCTTTGTAGATTCGCTGTGGCTCTGTATAAAAGGGCACGATTTTTGACTCGAATTGAAAGCCTTTTCGGACATTTTAGATTTACCTCAAATTGTGGTTTTCGTTAGAAAATGAGGGAAAATAGAAAATGCTGGTGTCCAGTGCAAACGAGGAATTTAAGACTTTTTAGAAATTTCTAGTCTTCCAGAACGAAGTTATTAGAAGACGACAAATTCGCTATTGATGCAAGTGAGCTGAACTTCTCCGGTAGGGCAGAAAAAAAGTTGGAAAAGGAGAAATTTCTTGTTAAAGTGTATGTCCCCTTTTCTAAAGCCTTCTTCTTTAGGATCGATAAAAGTCGGAATTGTTTGGTTAAGAGTTAAACAGCTTAACAGCTACAAAATGACCCATGGGTCATTTCTCTACATAGAGAAATGACCCAGGTCATTAGTCTACGTAGAAAGATAATCCTAGAGTCATTATTCTACGTAGAGAAATGGCCCCAGAGGATTGTTTCTCTACGTAGAATAATAACTTGTGTCATTCCTTTATATAGAGAAATGACCCATGGGTCATTTTGTAGGAGAGGGTCATTTCTCTGCATCACACCGACAGGAAGAAAATATCACAGACTGTAGATAGTAAAAATCACGCTATACATGTGATTAACTTTATATATGCATACCAACATACAAACATGAAGCCATACTGTTAACCAATTTCTAAAATTTAAACCAACCTGTCTGACAGAGAGGTAGCTGCTTTCCTCGGGGACAGCCCTTGACGCAATGTCCGTCTGTTTTCCTGCAAGCCTCTCCTTCGCGACAATGACCGCATGAGTTCTTACATTCTACCCCATATTGACCGTCTCGGCAAGCTAAGTTAAGACAAATAACAAGTAGTCACACTTACAGAAATATCGAGTAATCCTCTGGTAAAAAGTGTTCAAGTGCTTATCCGTATGGCTATTATACACTGCAAGTCATGACATATCTATGGGTGCTTAAAATCGATTTTGACTAACCACTGGCTAAATCATAAGTTAGAATGGTGCTTGGACATGCCGATAATTAAGAAATACATGTGGCAAAAAGTTTCGGCATATGTCAGCCTGGACCAACTGTGTAATATTATATGAATCGATACGTTTTTGCAGATGTACTTGGCCCCCTTTTTACAGAATATGGCTTAACCCTTATCCTGCCGAATAAATTGTTGACGATCAAACAAACACATTTTGCTTAATGTACAGGCATTGGGCTGGACTAATGAAACCCAAACTACCAATTAAACAGCGGAGGGTGTAGAGCAAGATCAGACTGCACGTATGTGCAGGCTGATCTTGCTGTACATTTTCCGCAAAAGCCATCCATGGTCGCGTACGGCAGGATAAGAGTTAATCATTATCCTTGTTGATATATCAATACAGACTGAAGTGATTCAAATTGACCATTTCGGAATTTCGGCGACAGATAGTCGCAATTACGAGATGAAGCTATCAAGGGGATAATGTAAGATACTGCACAAAACCCATCCTAAATTACGACTGGTTCCTAGACTTTTAGTTAGCCGTGGGGTTCGAAATTAATCAGTCAAGTGGCAGAAGACTTGACGTTTACAAGTCCTACACTCTGACGCTTGAGCTATTCGGACTGGTCAATTACATGCATGTAATTGCTATTGATTAAATTTCTAATCTATGCCCTTACTTTTACTGCAGTAAATGTTTATAAAGCCTGGGTTGCAGCCATCGTCACATACGCCTGTGGTTATATTGCATTGCATGTTATCTCGACACAAACCACATTCAGATGCACATTCCTCACCATATCTTCCTCTGGTACATTCTGAAATAAGGCTACTTTTACTAGAAATCTCAAAAGAAAACCATGGTGTGTAAATGTAATCCTAGCTTTTTATGATGACTAAAGTTTAGAAAGCACGAATTGGAAACAGATTCATTAAAACAGAGGAAAGTTTGGTAAAGGTTTTAGTTCTTACCAAACGAGCCCAAGTTTTAACGCCCATGAAGACTAAAGCTTTTGAAAACATTTTGAGAATGGAGAAAGTGCTGGTCATATCAAAGACAAACTGGTTACCAGCATTTTCTCCTTTTCCCACAATATTTTCAAAAGGCTTCTATCTCATGGTCGTAAAAACCAGGGATTGTTTGATAAAGGGTTAACAGCAAATCAAAAAAGAAAAACCATAGTGTATATATCTAATACTAGCTCTGTATGGTTGACTAAATTTTAGACTTTCACGAATTGGAAACGGATTCGTTAAAACAGAGGAAAGTTTAAGAAAGGTTTTAACTCTTACTAAACGATCCCAAGTTTTAACGACAACGAAGACTAAAGCTTTTGAAGACATTTTAAGGAAGGAGAAAATGCTGGTTTTGTCATATCAAAGACAAACTTAAACATTTGAGCATCACTGAATTAGTCGTATTGCAACTACGTTCAGGGAACAGAGTATGATATTTGTCGTTTGATGAAGTGTTAAAGGACCTTTAATTGTTTAGCTTGATAGTTTAGCTAATGATCAAACTGAATACAACATATCCATGATATCAAATCAACCATGGATTTCTCATGGATATAATGTGAGACACTGCAACTAAGAAAGCCTTTCGATCTGAAAATTGTCGATCAGTTTGCATAATATTGCTGCATGAACAATTATATGTTCTCGTGTCATTTGGAATAAGATGTACGTTAATAACATTTTGAAGAAAAAGTTTGTCGACGGCAAACTTTGTGACGATATTCGACAATAGGATTGTCATGAGAAGAACATATATGTACTGTCGTAGAATATAAAAGGCCTCGCCCGTAAAGTATCAGATACTGATTTCATATTGGTTGGTTGTATTGGGGTTTAACGCCACTTTAACAGCTAAGGTCATATCATGGAGGTCGGTGACGCACATGTGTTTCCTGGCTTTCTCACACCGGTACTTACACTACTTTCTTTCCAGAGCCACCAACTACTTTTCTCACATGCTTCAGCAGAGGTGAGAGGCGAAAGTACGCCGGAAAGAAAGTTTGCCTCAACCGGGTATCGAACTCACAACCACCAGGTCATGAGTCTGACACGCTCACCACTGAGCCATCCGGGCGGGCTCCTGATTTCATAGACTTTGTACAGAACTATGATATAATTTTCCTACAAGACACATGGTTATCTAGAAATACACATTTCAATTTAGAAAAGAAAGACTATGAAAAGGTCAGTTTTATGGAAAGAAAGAAACTGATTTTAAAAAGGTCTGCTATACCGAAGAAATTTCCATCTGTTATAAATAGCATTTATCGAATAAGGTCAGACTGGTTAACTGGTTAAGAAAGACCGACCACTCATTACTTTCCTTCAATGAGGATGTTTTCATTTGTAATGTTTATGTTCCACCTATTAACTCAAAGTTGCATAGAAATTCCAATTTGATTTTTACAAAGAAAACAAAATAACCTGGGAACTTTATAAAACTTATGGTAAATGTTTTATCATAGGGGATTTTAAAAGCACAGTTTGTGGTTGCTGCGATCTTTCCCAATATGATGTATTTGTTAACCTTTAGGATGCTAATCGCGACTTACTGACGTTTTGCGGACAATGTATATCAAGATCAGACTGCACAGAACGTGCAGTCTGATTTTGCATCTACACTGTCCTATAAGGAGATATTGTTCACTAAACGCAACTTTGAAATAGTAATATTTGAGCTTTTACTATCGAATTAATAAAAAAATTTAGTTATCCAGCAGAATAGGGTTTTACACTGACCACGACTTATCAAAATGTTGTTAACATCACAACACCACGTGCTTCACAAGATCTCGTGACTACTTCTTTTGTAATTGGGAATGGTCGCCTGCATAGCGATGACAAGATTGAAGAATTTATGTTTTATGAAAAAATCGGATAAAGTGTTGTTGATTATTTTTCATTGCAAAAGCAAGGCTTTTCACATGTAATTGATTTTAAAAAGTGGAACCAAAATGAATTTTTGACCATTCAGGTCCTCCATTCTCTATTGAGAAAAGCACAGTCCGATCTCTAACTAAAAATAAGGAAAATGCGAATACGCAGCAGCAGTTTCTTAAATTTGACGACAGAAGTTTGCTATTTATTAAACTGGTTCAAAATTGTCTTTCGCCATCAAAAAGTATGTGTTCCGCCGTAAAACCGAAGATCATGTACAACTCCTAATTATCTCCCTTTATGGAATCAAGCATTGGCGTGAAACAAGGAGATTCGTGCTTTATTGTTGTTTTTATTCTTCATCAATGGTAATGTTAGCGGTATAGATAAAAATATGGATGATGTATTTACACTACAGAATTTAAAACTTTTTTTTTTATTTTGTTATTTGTGGACGATGCAGTCTTTTTCGCCGATACACCAGAGTCACTGCAAATATTATTGACTGAAACATAAACCTATTGCAAAGGTTGGAATTTAACTCTGAATATTAACTAATCTAAGATTATGATATTTGAAAACGGTCGCCCAACCGACAGAACAATTTACTACGATCGACACCAGCTATCCTCCGTGACAGAGTTTAAATATTTAGCACTAACATTACATAAGAAGAAAATATTGAGGCATAACATCAATGGCGCCGCAAATCAGATGTTTCTGAAATAAGGCACATTGCAGTATTTCAAAATTGACCAAAGTATACGCAGAACTAGGTGAGAATTGTACTGAAAAGTCATAAACAATCTGCAGAATGAAAATTAAAACTTCAGAAAGAAAAAAAAACAATGGTAAGACACAACCATAGCCATTCTTCTACGAAGTTTACCATTCTTTCAATTGGAGCTATGTACAAAAGCGGTTTTCATTCGGAAAACAATATACACAAAAATATATTAAAAACCAGGTTCTAAACTACCAAAGTGACTATCAAATTGTACGAAATTGCTTAGGTACGAATTGACTGGAAGCCGACTAAACAATATGGCTGCCTCCATGGGTACTTTTCAAAAGCGAATAAGAATATAGTGCCGCCGCTCATGCGGCGCCACAAAAACGGAGAATGTACTCGGACACAAGAGAAGCTAACAGAGCAATGCCAATATCCCTTACATAAGTTATTTACAGTTTTTAACCAACTTGATCTCAATAGAAAAAAGAAATTTGCAATGAACAGATTCTACATCTTTGCACTTATCAAACCCAAGTACCTCCGCTACATAGTTTGATAATGGCGCCACTAAATCATCGGATAGAAAGCTCGGCAATCACCCGTCTACATTTGAAAAATCTTCAAGATCAGTCTTGTGAAGCTGAATCTAGAGAGTAACACAAATTGACGCATAAGTCAAATTAGATCCTACCAAAGACGACATAACATTTCTTAATCTGTGTCCTTCTTGTAATGGATTTTTGTAACTAGTTTATCGAAAAAAAAAAATCAGATTCTGAATCAGGAAGTTTTTTCTCGAATATCCATCTAGAGCCGAGACATGGTCCCTCAATATCCGTGAATACTGCTGAGAACTCTAAATATCATATCATTCAAGATTTCTGCAAAAAGCATGAAGTCAGCTTAAATGGCCTAAAACAGAAGAAATCCCAATAAGTACCAATTTGCCATCTGTAACTAAATATGGTACAATATGTATTTGCAAACAGCTGTCGATTACGCTATATAAAGTTATTTCCGTCGAACTCCAGAGTGCCGTTTTTGTTACGATACACATTGTTGGAGAATAATAAAAATAAGTTAATCGTAACATAATCCTGCGTTTTAACGATCCTCATAAAAATGCCTCACCCTTTCATTACAAATATCAAATATATCTTGAAATCTCCAACGGAAATAAAAAAAAGTCCTAAAGATGGATTAGAGCAAAAAGAACCGATCATGTGATTCAGGTGGAGGAGATCCACGCAATATAAACACACACAACAACTTATTGGCGGAATGACGCCACCTATGTTCCATGGTAGTTAGACAAGTCTGAACAGAAATAAAAGTTTTGATTTAAAAGTAACCCTCTCAACAATTCACGATCTTTTTTTTTTAAAAGAAATAAAAAGACAACTATATATAAAGTGCTCGAAACCTTTGTTCATGTTTCTCTATGTTTTGAAATACATGTGGGCTCAATCAGTTTACAGGAAACAATCATCAGTGTATATATCCCTTTCCCAAACAATCCTGTGTGTTACGACTCTGCCGTTAGAGAAATTTGAAACCAATGCTTATTCATAATGCTAAACCCGAACTTTTTTTTACCACAAATTCCCCTACTGTACCAGCAGTCTTAAGCTACATCTGCTTTATGTCAATTTTGAAATTAACATCTGTAGATTTGTTGAATTTGGAGGAGTAATAAATTGTCGTTTTGCAAAGGGTCAAAGGTACTGGTTCTTGTTAACCTAATTGCAGCATCACTTAGATTCAAATATGAAACTTTAATTTATTAGTAAGTACTTTGTCTTTTTACCTGTTTTACACATGTCCCCGGTATATCCAGCTTCGCATTTGTTAGGACAGGTTCCATCAACATGGTTGCAAATTTCTTTATTCTTGCAGCGTCCACAAGTCTCTTGACAATCCGCACCATATTTGCCGTACTTACAAGCTGAAAAAGTAAATAGGAAGTATTCGTTTTACCAATTTCATGTGTTAGAAACAATAGTTTTATCAAATGCAAAACCATGTGCTGAAACACCACCACCACTGACAACAGCGACAAGACTGAGAGTCTTTAATTGTTTGATAAGCATCCAATTTAAATATTCTTCAAAGTCTTTCTTGGTTCATTTACAATGAATTATAAACATGATCATGCTGTTTTTACAGATTATGCATCATTTTGTTTGCATCGGTGCAAGTTAATGTGTGAACCAACTTGTAGAAGAAACGAATCATCAAAACTTAATTTTGAATCTGTATGCTGGGGTTATATTAGAGTAAAAAAAGCTATGAATGATTTTAGCAAAGTTATGAAAGTACCATACGAGTTCAATTTCATTTTTCTTATTTCTTGAACATTGATGCAGTCTATTTTCTTTTGCTTAACTCTGTATCAAACTTCAAAACTTTAGACATGACCAGATTGAAAGTATTTGCAGACCACAATTCAAATTTGACTCAGAAATTTGAATTTGAGAAGCGTAGAAAACGTGGTAGGAAAGGGAGAAAATGTGGGTTACCAGCATTTTCTCCTCTTCCCATATTAATTTCAAATATTTTCTATCTTAGTTTGCTCATACGGGTAGATCAGTGGTTAGCGTATCTGACTAGTCACTTGGTGGTTGTGGATCGGATACCTGGTCTGCAAACTTTTTTTTCTTGCGATTTCTCACCTCTGACGTATGTGAAAAAAGTAGTCAGTGATTTGGAAAGAACGATATGATAGTACTCGTGTGAGAAAACCAAGAAAAACATCCTTAGGTGCACTGACCGCCTTGATATGGCCTACGGTGTTAAAACGGCGTTAAACTCAGAAACAAACAAAGTTTCTCAGTGTCGTTAAGTCAGGATTGTGTTAAACGGTTAAACAGTAGGCTCTTTCTTTTCATTTTGCCTGTATTGATACTAATCCCTTAAGGTAAGACCTGTGTAATGGAAAACAGCTATTTCCACTAAAATATCATCCTGCGAAATTAGCTATAATTAAAAATGAGTATTATTGAACTACTTTCACCGTTTCATTTTTTTCCATTTTCTTTTTCTTTGAATTATCAAATATAAATCTAAAACCACTATATTCTCAATTAAAAAATAAAACAATAATTACCTCCCTTTTCAGAAAACTAACAAAAGTATAAAAAAAAATTTCAAGATAGACATAAACGGAATTTCTGATCCGTTAGAAAAGTGCAAAAATATTATTTCTGCATAAATCCTTATTTTTTCTTATTTATCAACCAATTAGAATTTTCACCGGAAGTGCATTACAAAGGTCTTACCTTAAACTTGACACGAATCGTTTTAAAACCCCGAGGAAGAACTTTTTTTTTCACACATTGCAGGACGAATAGTACATGTAAATGGTTTCTATCGTTCTAAAAACACAAATCATTTTCAGAGCAGAACTAAATTTGTGATCTGCCAAAGTTTGCGATTTGGACAAGCTTGAAATTTTGTCCTTTGTTAAAGCCATATCGTTGTACTACATCTACTAAATTCTGTTTACCGCTATGTCGTAATGTTTCAGTGAAATTTATAACCTTTTTAGGTGTGATATTGAATGTGCGTGGAATGTGTTTTTAGATCTCATTTAGACAATTTCGAACTACAATGGACGACATACTGTTCTGATACGTCAATTTTTCTGCCCAAATTAGTTGTAAAGGAAACGTTTGTTCATGAACATGTTACAAGTGTGGTGTACCGTTATCGACTAGTAATAACTGTAATAAATGGCCCACATACGTGTTTTACAGGTTTTGTCTGTATATCCCAATTCACATCCGGCAGGGCAGGATCCGTCCGTGAAGCTACATACAGCATTGTCTTTACAATTTCCACATTTTTCTGCACAGTTGCTACCGTATCGTCCTTTTTCGCATGCTGCAAATGAAGACTAAATAGGTTGAAGAAATCTTGTACGACAGATATCTACAGATCATAATAGTTATTTATGTACTCGTAGTAATAATAAATCATGTTATAATTTGACTGGTTTGCGCTCCTGCAGTAGGGGCTTAATGCATCTCCCTTATGCACGATTGAAGCTAAATCATCACAAAGTACAAAGTATCCATAAAATCCATTTTGTCTGACAGCACAATTAATTATGAAGTATAATGGTCCTTTGACATGGAAGATAAATTACAAATAGCAACCTTTCGACGCTATTCAGTCTGCGTAGACTGTGCAGGCTGACATAGATCAGTTTTTTTTTTTTTTTGGTTTTTTTTTGCAGATGCATTCAAACCTTCCATCTTTTTCACAGAGCATTTAGTCTGAAGTGCTGACCATTTAATATTCGAGGTCTTCACTTTTGGCATCCGGGTTACCTGGCATCCTGACCACTGTGCCCACTAGATATCGTTTGCAGACATTGATCAAATACTAGTATTCTATGCTCACTTTACTCAGCTATACTATATTGATTTGTTACAAACAATCCCGGCTTTTAACAGACTAGCGGAAAACAATGTTTAAGAATATTTTTGGAAAATGAGAAAATGCTCTTAAAAAGCATTTTCGTCTTGTCCCACAATGGATTCTACTCTATCACAGCCAAGTCTTAACATTTTGCCTTGTTGTCTGCAAAATTAATGTTCTCGATGTAGACAGATCTAAAATTTTGTCGTCTAGGTAAATCTGCCATAGCTAAAATCGACTTACTAGAACCACACTTAGTCCCCGTGTAGCCATCAGCACACCTGTCGCAAGTTCCATTTACTTTGTCACAAGGTGTATTATTGAAGCAACTTCCACATGTGTGTTTGCATTCGAACCCATACATTCCATTTTTGCACTCTGTCGAGAAAAACATAGAAAAGTAAAATAAAGGTCTCATTTTAATGTCAGTTTTAAAAATCAAATTATTCACATATTTAACCCATTACCACACAATCCCTATACTTTTGACGACCCTGAGAAAGAAGCCTTAAGAAAACATTGTTGGAAAAGGAGAAAATGCTGGTAACCAGCTTTTTCTCCTTTTCCTACAATGTTTTCTATCCTTCACAAAACCAGCATTTTCTCCTTTTCCTACAATGTTTCCTACCCTTCACAAAACAAATTTCAAATTTTCAATCGCTTTTATGTTATCGTCTGCAAATGCTTTCGATTTGGACAGGCCTAAAATATTGTCGTTGGTAATGAGTTAAACTTAATTATTTTATTTCTAACAGGACTGTGACTTTCTTTCAAAATACTTTTAAGCATAGGACTATTATTCTAGGTTTAGGATTGTCCCGCAATATGTCCTCTTTACCGACGACAATATTTTGGACCGGTATGAATTGAAAGCCTTCGCAGACGATAAATGAATCTTGTCTCAAATTATGACATATGTCTTAGAAAAGTGTATAAACATTGTAGAAAAAAGAAAAAATGCTAGCAACCTACATTTTTTTCCTTTATCAAAATTCTTATCTATTTTGTGCAAGACAGGTTTCAAATTTTGTGCAACATTTAGCTTGTCGACTGCGAAAGCTTTTAAATTTGGATCCGACCGGAAATTTGTTTTCTGATAAAGAAGTAAAACACGCAGGAAAAATTCAGGTAGGCAGAACAGAACTACATAATTATATTTTATAACTGCTACTATCCACACAATGTTTTCATATTAATAATAAATGCGACAGAATACTGATATCACTGATGACGTCACTCTCCAAAGTCTCGTTTAAGTTAAGAAAAGCCTTACCTCTGTTACACATTAGCCCTGTAAACCCTGGTAGACATTTTCCTGAAGGACAAACACCAGTTGTTTTGTTACAATGCTTTCCTTCACAGTGACAGCTATTACCACAATCTGGACCAAACTCTTCATCCACGCAATCTGCAAATACAACAATCCAAACCCAATCAATTCTTTACTTAACTCCCTTCCAGACCTAACGATTTTGTCGACAGCGAGGGAGAAATATTATGAAATTATTGTGGGGCAAGGAGAAAATGCTGGTAACAAGCAATATCTCCTTTTACCACATGTTTTCTATACTTTCAGAGAATTTAAAAGCTCATTTGTACCAAGTTTTAATGTATTGTCTGCAGATACTTTGGTTTTGGACAAATCTAAAATTATGTCGTTTGTTTATTGTTTAATACAACTGCTTCTCTTGTAGAAAGAGGTATCTAGTACTAAAAGTTAAAACAGTTTTAACGAGGATTATATTGGTACCTAACTAGCAGATCAAAAGAGCTCACAAACGAAAAGTTGATTCTGGCGAAACCCAAGACATATATGAATGTGTGAGCTATCATCGTCTTATAAGCCTGGGTTCATTCTTTTTTCCTTTTCTACCATTGGGACGTTTCATTGTCAAAACTGACAGCATGGGGACATTCGAAAAAAGAAAATCGCAGCGATATCTATTTTTTACCTTCTCACATTTGAGTAAAGCAGATGCCGCTGCAATAGGTTTTCGAACGTAAATGACTAAAATACATAACGAAATTCCAATAGCCGCGATTTGATTACTTCCTGTTTGTTAGCCATCTTTGAAAGTATCGAAAATAAATTTCAAACGGGTTTTTGACATAAACTTACGAGGTTAGTTTAACCCTTTCCCAAACAATCCCTGGTTTTTACGACCCTCAGATAGAAGCCTTTTGAAAACATTGTGGGAAAAGGAGAAAATGCTGGTAACCAGCATTTTCTCCTTTTCCCACGATGTTTTCTACGCTGCTGGAAACAATTATAAATTTTTTATTTACGTTTAAGTTGTCGTCTGTATGAGCTTTCAATTTGAACCAGTCTAAAATTTTGTCGTTTGGCAAAGAGTTAACAATAACAAGGGTTGTTCAAGGTTGCCATGTATTTCTAATGATACAGATAATAGATTATCTGTACAATTCAAAGTCATGGGGGAGACCCTCGAATGTCCTCAGGCGGTAATAATAACGGAATCGATGAACATAATCACTGCAAAAGATCTGTTGCAGACCGTGATGAAGACAGCGTGATATCCAGTAGCCTAAAACAGAAATTAATTAACTTCGAAAAATAACACACATTCTGTTGAACGTAGTTTACAATATCTTAACACGGATCTGAATTGTGTTTACTAACCTCCATAAACTGAGAGCTCACATATAACAAAATGGTTCCAGGTATTTTGGCGAATCAAGGTAACGAAACGAGACGGTGATGCATTAGGCAACGAGAAGTTGAAACTGTGCGGTGTCCCAGTGACTATGGTTAGTGCCGTCATTCTCTGAATATCGTTTTCAGGGGCCAAAAATATCTCCATAAGATTTAAGTTATCTGCAAGAAAAATAAGAGGATGATAAAAACAGACAACCACGTTCCGTTTTTGCTCCTTCTCAATATAGATCTAGATATTCTGTGAATAATCGGGCCTTATAAAGCTGTTCATAGAATTGTCTTGCTTCTTTTGCTTTAGCTTGTCTGCTCGTCTGTACGTCTGGTCCACCTTGATGGATTCAATAGTGGTAAGTTATAAGATAATACCTCACTGAAGTTGGACAACTTTTGGCTAAACTGATTCTATTGGAGCTGAGCTATAGTCGGTGAATAGAGTTTAACCCATGATGCTAAAAGTATCGATCTTTGCCAGCCTACTCAGTCCGCGCAGGCTGACCTAGGTTGATACTTCTGGCTATGTGTAAATTGCTTCATGTCAAAAGACCAGCCTATCTAATTATTCAGTCGCTTCACGGATCTAACTTTTTGTTAGTGCTAAGGTACCAACGATAACATTTTATTTTAAACAAAGTAGCGGCTTCGGAACTATAGAATTCAAAAACGTAAAACTTTCCAACAAAATACTGAAACCTGATTAATTGATTTTTAACTGTATTATATAAAAATAGGTGTTTCTAAAGAAATACAGTAACATAAAGTAAAACAGAATCACCCAAAAATTACCTTCCGTTTTCAATTTTAGTCATTTAATGATAAATCAATCTAGTCCTGAGCCATGCTTTGTGAAAAGTGGGTTTAACCCATTACCACACAATCCCTACTTTTGACGCCCCTGAGAAAGAAGCCTTTTGAAAACATTGTGGGAAAAGGAGAAAATGCTGGTAACCAGCATTTTCTCCTTTTCCCACAATGTTTTCTACTCTACCCTTCCAAAATCAAACTTCAATTTTTTGTCACATTTATTTTGTCGTCTGCAACTGCCTTGAATTTGGACTAGTCTAAAATTTCATTGTGTGGTAAAGAGTTAACGCATCTGCAAAAACTATCGACACATTTCAGTTTGTGCAGTGCGCATAGGCTAAACTGGGTCATGATATTTTGCTATCGGTCAAATATATGCATGTCAAAGGACTATACTACCCCAAGATTCAGCCAGCTGTTGAACAAACTGGATTTTACGGTTTTATAACTATATGATGACTTACCTGGTGCAATACACTACGGAGATGCCTTAGATTCAATTTTGCCAGTAAATGACTCATAATTTTTCCATAACGGCTCGTTTACCAACACTCACCGAACCTGATATAGTTTCATCTTTTATCCATTATCTATCAATAATTACCCTGAGGAAGCGAGGTAAATATTGTAGGAAAAGGAAAAATACTGATATTCAGTATTGTCTTCTCTTCCTTCAATGTTTTCTGACTTTTCATAGACAGATCTTAACATTTGGGCCACATATAATTTGTCCTCTGTAAATTCTTTCAGTTTTGACCAGTCTAAGATCAAAGTTTGTCGCCCAGTACAGTGTTAACAGAAGTCTACCGAGATAAGAATTTTAGCCCTACCAAGTTAACTCAGTGGTTAGGGTATTTGGTTCATGACCTGGTAGTGGTCGTGGGTTTAGTGCCCGGTTAAGGCAAACTTTCTTTCCGGTGATCCTTCGCGTCTCACCCTTGAAGCATGTGAGAAAAGCAATCAGGGACTTGGAAAGAAAGGTGTGGCGGTGAAAAAGCCAGGAAACACATGCGTACGTGTACTGACCTTTGTGATTTGACCCAAGCTGTTAAAATGGCGCTATACTCCAATACAAACAAACGAATTTGAACATTTTAAGACAGTTTTAAAATTACCAAAAGCTTTCCATACCGCCGCTTAAAACTCCATGTACGGGTCATTTGGATGGTTGTCTAATCAATCTACAACAATATATAATGATGTTTATTTATAAAAAAAGTTATGTACATACGTATTCTCTTTTCTGTGCTCGATCTTCCCACCACATCGATTCTTTCGATGAGAAACTCTCTTCCTAGATCTAGTTCAAACCAAGGACTACCATCCTGTTTAGTTGCTGCACAACATTTGCACGTGTTTGGTGTATTGGTAAGGTTTCCATCTACCGCATTTCGAGGATTCCAGTTTTGGTTTGGAGGTGTATGAGTACTGCTAGATCTAATACTTTTGTTGAGGGAGAGAAGTTTTTCACCTGAAGTAATAGAAATTGCCAAAAATACATGAGCCATGTATAGTGAAAATGGACTCAATGCATCTGCAAAAAGTATCGACTTGTATCAGCCTGCTCAGTCTGCGCAGTCAGCTATGAGTCTAACCTTTTTGCTATAGACAGTCTGCTATGAAAATAACCTTTTTGCTGCAGGCAGTCTGCTATGAGTCTAACCTTTTTGCTGTGGGCAGTCTGCTATGAGTCTAACCTTTTTGCTACAGGCAGTCTGCTATGAGTCTAATCTTTTTGCCATAGATAAATTTTCTTCATGTCCAGGGACCATTCTCCTCATTATTCAGTCGGTCGTTAGACAAACTGGATAATATGGACCTGTAGTCACGTGATGAAATGCCTGGTTAAATGTACGGTGGAAATCCAATAAACACCTTCTTTGAGGAAGCTCAGCGTCAACTGTTCTCAGAATCAGTGGTTTTGTTGTTTTTGTAATTAATTTTGAACTTACTTCTAACAAATCCTCTGTCTGTCAGACTGTCTGTCCATGCCTACTTTACTGTTCAGACTTTATAAAGATAATTAACTCTTTCAGTGCCAAACTTGAACATACAGTTAAACACTCGCTCGGCCGCGGAAAATGCAATTCACTAAACTAGGAGTGTATGTGTGTGTGGGTGTGTGGGTGGGTGGGTAAGTGGGTGTGTGGGTGTGTGTTTATTTCGAACTCCCCCCTCCCAGATGTATAATGTTTGAAAACTTAAATGTTCCTAAGAAGGAAAACCTTCATCTCTCCTCTCCCCAACTTTGAGAAAAAATATAAGGGTTAAAATCTAAACACCAGTCTCAGTCGGTCTCAAGTCCCCAGAAAAAGGTGAGGGTATTCTATAGAACACCTAGAAGACTTGCAGGCACATATTTTTCTATACATATCCTCTCCTCCTCCCATCGAAAAATGTTTCTAACCGACTCGTATTAATTTCGAAATCGCAACATCTTTCAAGATATTATTTTTATACCTCAACTCGATTTCTTTTTTCCCATCAAGATAGATAAGATCTCAACTTAAGCTGATTCAGTGTTAAGGGCTTTTTATTCTGTTTTACAGAGAAAAGTCTAAGCTTTTTTCATATGAACCACGCTCTGTAAAAAGGTAAAAGCATTGTGGAAATATTAGCTTTGATCGAGTGATAACTTTTCCTAGATTTAAAAACCAACACAACTTCTCCTTGGCTAAACCAAGGATTTAGGCAGTAATGGGTTGTTATTTTAAAAAGAATATTCCTGAAGTTAACACTTAGAATGTCATTAAGGACGCTTGCTACTGTAAAAGCCTTATCTATAAAACGCACGTTGCATTGGATATTTGCTTGTTATCAGTTGGGTTTCACGATAATACGGATGCTCGTGTACGTCTTGATCTAATTTTTGTATCTTTGTGTTGTTTTTTCATTTTTTTCCACAGGTGAAACGTAAAAGAGTCCGGTACAAATCACATAAATATGTATGATTGATAGTTAGGTCGTTTGAGAAACCGGCACAGACAAACATCAAATCGTTATCGGACAACGGATCATAGTCAATTTAGGAATATTTACCTGTATTAGCCTTTATTGCGTTCGGAAAGATTGTTTTCATTTTAGTGATATATTTTTATTCAGAGATTCCTTTTTTTTCTAATGGGTAAAGGAACGACGTAATTAAAGCGGGGGGGGGGGGATTATTTCCCCGTCACAGTGAATAATTTCCACCTACCGAAAATTTGGTTTATTGACTTGAGATCACTAGTTTTAAAATTGGCACTCATTGACAAAATAATCAGATGAAATATATAATTTATTTCATCAGCTTGTGATTGATATTGGGGAATATTTGCCTCAAAAGGGAAAGGTCGGCGAAAATAACCCGTGCCTTACACGGCACTCGTTATTTTCGCACACCTTTTTTATTTGGCAAATATTTCCCCTTATTAACTACAAGCTGATGAAATAACGTATATTTATTTATATATACATATACATGTAGTTATAATAATTATTTTTATTTATATCATCAATAATACATTGTACTACAAAACTACCAAATAAGAACAAAATCTGGTGTTGAGAAAATCACCTGGTTAAATGTAGCGAACGCTTTTAACCCTTAACCCTTTACCATGCAGCAAAATTTTAGACCTATCCAAATTGGACGCTTTTGCAGATCCCAATTTCAAAGTGGATCAAATGGTGCAATTTTGCTTTGATAAAGTAGAAAACTGGTTATCAGCATTTTCTCCTTTGCCAACAATGTTTTCAAAAGGTTTCTTCTTCAGGGGGTTAAAAGGCATCATTGTTGCTTAATCATGGTTTTGGAATAGTCTGGATAAGTCAAGAAGTTGGAGATGCGAGTAATTTTCTAAAGGCCTTCAAACAATGACTCGTAGATTGTGCAAATCAAAATTGGCATGAATCCATCAATACATCCAGCCGTTGTTTTCATTATAAACATTATAAATCTTTATCAAATGTAGAAAAATACTTACAGCTGGATATACCATTGAAACATAGAATAGCGCTTTCAAAATTTCGGTGCTCGAACCACAAATTTGGAATTGAAACAGGTAGACATACTTCTGTTCACCGAGATAAAAGAATTTGTCTTTATTGTTATAATAATTATGAGGTTAAAGTTATAGAATGTGAGTATCATGTATTTTTTGAATGTGAAAAATTTACAGAAATAAGAGCAAACTTTCTATATACATGTAATTGGTATACTTCAAGTTGTAGTGAAGCTAATTTTTATCATTTGCTTCAATCTACAAATCCAAACATCATTAGACATCTAGACCATTATATATATATGCTTATGAAATGACTAACATATAAATGGACAAATTTAGAATTCAATTTATTATTATCATTTTTTTCTCTGAGTGATTTTAAATACTAGTAAACATATTTAGAAAAGTTTAAAGACGTAACCTTACGGAAAGTTATGCTACAGATTATGGCTTCAAAGATGGATTTGCATCAGAAAAAATAATGTAATATTGCAGAAAAAGGGGAAAATGCTGTTGCCCACATTTTGTCTTTTCCTCTCGGTGTTTTCATTTGTTTTTCTCCAAGGGCACTAAAACTAAGTTTTTATGGTAATGACTGTCATTTTCACGTTTGTTTCAATTGTTTTTCTTCAAGGTAATGCAAGTTAAATTTTTGTGGTAATATTGTCATTTTGACATTTGTTTCAATTTTTTTTTTTCTCTACAAGGTCACTGAAGTTTTTATGTTTCATTACATAATCTCCCTCATTTTCTGTGTAGGATACCCATTACCAACATTCTTGCCTTATACATGTATAATATCACATTTGCGTGACGTCAATTTTGACGTCATTTTGAACGTTATTCACAGGAGTGAATGGCTTTTAATACGCACATAAATGCGGGTACATCTATATAGATGTTTTTGCATTTTCTGATTTATATTTTGCGAAATATCATTATGTGATAAAAAGATTTTGAGGCATTTAGGGTTAGTACAATACATGATTTTAACTCTTATATTGCTAAGTGCAACTACAGAGGCGTAGCCATGTTATTTTGGTGTACCCTTGCGGGCAGTGAGGATCAAGATTTTGCAGTTTGATCTTAGATCTACATTGTCCGTTAGGGACAAATATTTCTCCAATGAGTATCCATACAATAGCAAAATTAGTGCACAAACTATTAGTTTGTAAGATTAACTATATTTTTGATCATGTTAACGGTGAACATGGTAATAGAAGGGACGTAACTTGTCTGTTATGTCATTTTTTTATCTTTAAAATGTATTTTTTCTGCATTATCGGCCGGATGGCCTTGATAATTTTAGATATAGATCTAGATCTAGTTATTGTCATTAAGAGTTAACTCAGACTTTCTTTTATACATTGATAGAACATTGATAGGAAGGGATTGTCTCGGATAGGGTAGATTATATTGCTGTATGTGGACAAAATATTTGGTAACTTGCCTTTTCTCCTTTTCTCAATGTGCTTTTCATGAGTCTTCTTTTTTGGTCCTTACGACTATATTTTGTTGAAATATGTTAAAAGCTGTAATTTTCTTTTTTAAATGTCAAAACGTAGCTCATCTAAGTGTATGTTTGCTTCCACATGTAGTTTTTTGTATTATGGGCCGGTGGCCTTATTCTTTATAATAAAATCATTGTCATTGTCATTGTGTTGTAAAGGGTTAATCTACTAAATAAGTGAAATAAAACTTTTGCTTCTTCAAAACTATTTTTGGGGCATGATATCTCCTTGTCGGACTGTCTAGATCCAAGATCAGACCACACGTTCTGTACAGTCTGATCTTGACCTACACAGTTCGCAAAAGTTCCTTGGGTCGCGTTTAGTTGAATAAGTGTTAAGAATGTTTGAAAATACAGGCTAAGGGTTCTCGATCTCCATTTTTACTTTTCATTTTCGGTCTGGTACTCAATTATTATTATAAATATTATTATCAAAATATTCAGAACTTAAAATAACTCTTTTTATGATTGTCTACAACAAACCGTTTTACCATTCAGAATTTCCGTAACTTCCTATGTATAGGCTTAGACTGAAAATGAAATCAAGAACCGCTTGTGAACTGAACACAGGTCTAGATCTATCTTTAAAGAAGTTAGCTTAGACTTTTTTATCGGCATTAATAAAATTTACATATAAAACATCAATACAAGCCTATAAATACAGTTTTATTTGCAAGGTTAAATAAGCCGGACTGGTAGATTCAAAGAAAATGTGCATTTATAAAAAAAGTTTTGCGGTCAGTAACTTGGTCCATATCTATCTTATCTGAGATCAGGGCCCGATTTCACGTGAAAACTTCAGTCTCTGTTTTTGTTCCTAAATTACTTATTTCCCACTCAATTTCAGTTCGTTATTCGAGTTTCATTTTACTATCATAAACATACTTAGGCACCATTGTCGAATCCTGAGCGAACATAACGTTTTTCAGATTCATCGCAACTTAATAATGGACTAAAGTCTGATAATTGAGTTAAGTCCGTTTATTTTGTTCATTTGAGTCTGAAACGTTGTGTCAACTCAGGGTTTGAGAACATTATTACAGTCTGTTAATGTTATTGAAATGTATCTCATATAACGAACTCAAATGAACTCAGATTCTGAGACCGTCAAGGGATTTAAATAAACATGATACTTATTTAGAATGCCTTTATCTGATTAGACTCGTTAACATTTCTGCTTCACGAAAAGCTAAACAGAAGTAAAAAATAGAGTAAAAAAGGAGAGGTAAGGAAAGATATAAAAAGGAAAATAATATGATAAACAATACTAAACACACACCAGAAGAAATAAACCTTTTAACCCTTTTTAAACTGTGAAAGATAAAAAGTCTGACTGGCAGACAGAAAGAAAGAAAGAGAGAGAAACAGACAGACAGGCAGACTGACAGACAGACAGAAAGAAAGAAGAAAGAAGGAAAGAAAGAGAGAGAGATGGACGGACAGACGACAGACATATCGACAGACAACGAAGAGGAACATTCAAGGAAAGAAAGACAGACAGAATAAAGGATAGAAAGTAAGAATTAAAGTAAGCAAGAAGGGTGGAAAGATATCCCAAAGACTTTAGCCAATCGGTAATTTTGTTACATGTTTCATTTAGAGTTAGAGAAAGGATAAAGTTTTGAATGGTTCGTGAACACAGGTCAAGAACTTTGCTACAGCATGCCTACTTACACCTAGCAGCTTTCCATATAAATAGTATTATCAAAAGCCTCAGTATTGGCGACATAGTTGTATACTTAAGGATGGACTGTATCCTGAAAGCAAGATGTAATGAGTATAATATTTAACCATTATTTTTCTTGTCATCATCACAAAGGTTTTATTATTCAATATTTTCATGCTGCTTTCAAAATCATTACTAGCAAAGCACAACCATTGTTCACTTATTCATATTCATTCTTGTTGTTACATGTTCAAAACTTGGATTACAAGATGCCATGTTCCGAAGATCGAACCGGGTTATGAGCCCTACTCCTTAATAACCAAGCCTCGCAGGACACTACTGTGACATACGATGAATCAATTAAGGTAGAAAAAAACAGCCAGTGACATAAGAAGAATATTGTGACAAGTACTTCTTAAAGAAACCATAGGAAAGCATGGATAGGTGTAATGGCCGCCACAATAGTAAAGAAATTATGATGGGAATTGGTCAACATTGTACACCATCAGTTTATCAAATGGAGAACAATGGAGCCGTAATAAACTAGAATTGCGAACTATATTCTTTCCAACGCACTGGATCCTTTTTCACATCGAAGAAAAAAATGAAGGATATTTGTGTTCTTCTTTCGGTGGAAGGTCGTGTAATGCAGTCTGACCTTGATTCTATAGCACCTTTATAAAAAAAACCAACAACAGCAACAAACAGCCATATAACTGCTCCGTTTGTCAGAAAATCTAATTTTAGGAACAAGATTGTTTTCCCTTAAATACATATTGTAAGATGTGGAACAAGATCGGACTGTAGTAAATTGCAATCCGATATTAACGATACACCATTTTGGTACATGTATGTCATACAAAACTCGCTGTATGACTATTGAGATCTTTATAACCGTTTACACCGCTACATTGTGCGTCCAGTGTGAAGCTAGACCGAGCTGCACGAATATGTAGCTCTGTCTTGATTCTGCTTTTCCTCTAATGTGAAATTTTTCACTTAGAACTAAATTCGAATTTACTTATAACTGTTTTTCTTTACTTTATTGTATATACACTACCTAAACGGCCTGAAAGAATCATTTAAGTTAAAGTTTGTGGCCGGTGAATATCAAGATCAGACTGTACTGAACATGCGCTCGAATTTGCTCCTGCACTGCCCGCTACGAAAACGATTCTCTATTTTTTTTAGTTTCTTGCTGTTAACCTTTTACGACTTCATTTTTCTTTCAAGTATTTGAGAATTACTTTTAGCGTTGTGAATTACTTTTAACGGTAAAAAAAACGTCGATAGTATTTTCATGAATGTAGCTGCCACTCGTGAAAATATTGCCGATGGTGTTCGATCGATGAATAAATTTCGATTTTTCACCAGAAAAATACATACAAACATATATTTTATCATTGGAAATTGTTAATGAAATATTAATCAATACTCACAGTTGCTTTTTTGCGTTCTCCAATTCATCTGAAAAAAAAAAAAATCGCTTTTCATTTGTACTCTTTTGAGTCATACCAAGAAGACAACATTTTACACTTATTTATTTTATCGGCATGTGCTTTTTTTTAATTCAAAAGAGGTTTTGATTACGGGAACTGTTTATGGTATGGTGAAAAAGATTGAGGGAAAAGGAGAAATGCTGGTCACCAGCATTTTCTCTTTTCTCACAATGTTTACACAAGTAGCCTTCGTCATCACCGGAAAAATCAAGGGTGTTCTTGGTAAAAGGTTAAATTTAACTTCCTAATGGCAGGTCAAGAGGTCGGATGAGATACAATCGCTTTCATCGGAATATTCAAGATAAACAATGATGCTTAACCCTTTTCCACACAATCACCATTTAACGACCCTGACTAAGAAAGCATTTGAAAACAGTATGGAAAAGAAGAAAATGCAGATAACCAGTATCTCCATTTCTCAGAGTGTTATCTTCCCTATCAAAGACATATAATTTTATTTGGACCACCCTTAATTTGTCATCTGCGAATGCTTTCAGTTTGGACATAACGAATATCTTAAGAGTATAGAGAAAGCGTGTGGAAAGCATGACTGATGTTACAATGAGAAGACATTATGGTTCAACTTTATAGACAGAAAGCGCGACTCGTGTAACGTATGAAGGCTGTGTGGAACAAGTTTAGTCCGAACATGCAACTTATGTTGCAAATGCAGACCGAGTAAATCATTGTTATATTGGACACACGACTAATGTCGCACTGCGCAGACTAGGGATCAGGTTAAGACCGGGCACACGACTTATGTTGCATATGCAGACCGACTGAATCATTGTTAGATTGGACACAGACTAATGTCGCACTGTGCAGACTATATGGATCAGGTTAACTCTTCACCAAATGACAATATGTAAGGCTTGTCCAAATCGAAAGCATTTCCAGAAAACAAAATAAAAGTGACTCAAAAAATGAAATTTGTATTTCGAAGTGTAGAAAACATTGTGGGAAAAGGAGAAAATGCTGGTTTTTCTCCTTTTCCCACAATGTTTTCTAAAGGTTTCTTTCTCAGGGGCGTCAAAAAAGGGGATTGTGTAGTAATGGGCACACGATTTATGTTGCAAATGCAGGCTGTATGATCGAATTTAGTCTGGACTTACCACTAATTTTAAAAACATATGCTGGATACGTGAAGCAAGTTTACACCGGAGACACGACTCATATTGCTTTTACAGACTGGTTGCAATCTCTCTATTTTTCCATAGTGTTTTTCAACCTTTCAAAGTTCAATACTATGGCCACATGTTATTAGTTATCTGCATTTTTTTCCAAAATGGACAAGTGCAAAATTCGTCAGCTGGTAAAATAATGAGTTTGAAAAAATCTTTGTTTACCAGGAAGTCGTAAACTCGACAAGTTCGTCTGGTTCACATTTGTCAACCTTTCCATAAAGAAAAGGAAGTATATAACGAGTGAGTCATACTGTACACAATGACAATAGACACTTATTATCTCAAGCTGACAAACTCGGGTCAGTTCTCTCTGGACGAAACATATACAAGATGCCGGAGAATAGCTAGCACCGCTTGAAATAGATGCATTTTCAATATTTGTAGATGGTATGACAAAGTCATTCAGCAAACCTCAGATGATCTGTTGATTAAATCTTTAGGCTATATGGATATTTCTTCGCAGGAAATAAAGATCTTAGACTGAGCTACCGCACTGGGCTTACCCTTTCGGTGAAAGCTGAAATATAGAAGCTAGGGCAGAAAATAAGAGGATGAGACTGGAAATTCATGGGCAGTCTAATTCAGCAATGTTGATTACTTCTTGTTTTATCTCCTTACTACACCACAGATATTTTTTTCTTTGTCGGAGTTCTCAGAGTGGTAAGCCCCCACTTAAAAAACCAAAAACAAGAATCACAGTTTTCTAACGAAAACATTTTATATGTCTTCATTGACAAACAGTTGGCACTTTCAATTTATAACGTGGTCTGTCAATCCCGATGGCAGTTTTTACTGGCAGATTGATAGATGTGACTAACGTCAGGGCGGCTGTTGAAGTTGCTCAGCAATTTACATTGGTGCCGCCATGATTAAGACTATATGACTGGAAGCACATGACAACCTTCCTATATACACATGTATAACTCTAAACGATACAACACAAACTATGTCTCATGACCAAAAAAAATTGAAAACGAAGATACCTGAAACTGAGTTCCGGGATATGGGGGATAATCTGATTTTCTACGGTATAACAGGGTTCATCACGTAGCGACACCATGTCGGAAAATTGTGACAATCTCGTAAAACTATTCATTTAAATAAAATCTCAAGATCGATCCCAAGGACATCGAATTCGACAGAGTTCATCGTCTAGGCAACCCCGATCGGTCAAACAAAAAACCAAGACCTATCGTATCGAAATTCCATCGTTATGTCAAAGACGTATATCTCTGTGAAC
This sequence comes from Tridacna crocea, assembly GCA_943736015.1. Classification (NCBI taxonomy): domain Eukaryota; kingdom Metazoa; phylum Mollusca; class Bivalvia; order Cardiida; family Cardiidae; genus Tridacna; species Tridacna crocea. The sequence continues at coordinate 7,977,485 of OX031063.1, forward strand.
AAATCAGACAGGCTTCGTTCGATCTAAAAGGCGAATCAATCAAAGCTAATCTTAGTGTTGGAACGCAAATACCCAGAGAGTGGAGGGACGCTAGGAGAAACTTGAACCCAGTCTACCAGAGTGAAAAAAGACAAGAGGACCATGATGGTCCTATATCGCTCATCTGAGTACCAAGCAGGACAGGTCTAACATAAAGATAATTGTACATAAAGATAATTGTATATACAAAATAACAAGGTTCAAGGCTAAATGATAATGAAACAAGAGCAGCAAATTGTTGCAATTTAACTTGAGAATTTGAAGACCCATTCCATACAAGCAGGAAAGACTTAGTTTGAAGTCGTTCAGACTTAAGATGACAGTTATATTCAGGGCAGGCACTAAATGCTGTAAAAATGACATTCAAAGGGAAATTACATGAAGACAGTACAAGGCACAGTTACAATTTTTAGGCACTGCACTTCCTAATAATGCAACAAAAAAGCATAGCAAATTTCAAGTCATTCCTCCTTAAGATGACAAAGTTTTACTCCGGACAAGCAAGAAATGCTATAAAAATGAAGGTCAAAGGGGGAATAACTCAAAATTTGTGCTAGAAAGTTATAGTTCTTGTGCAATGCACTCCATAATTTTTCAACAATCATGTATATCAATTTTGAAGATATTCAGGCTGTAGATAACAAAGTTATATATTCCAGACAAGCAGAAAATGCTGTAAAAATTTCAATCAAAGGAAAATAACTCATAGACAGTATGAAGTAGAGTAATGGCATTTTCACACTGCACTGATGACAAAGTTATGCTCTGGACTAAGAACTATTCTAATTCAGGGGTAAATAACTCCAGTTGTTCTGGTCTGATTACACCCATAATCGAACTCATCTGAGATCTTAGAGTCATATATGTTTTGACCAAGTTTGGAACTAATTCGTTGATATTTGTAGATGCTAGAGTGTAACAAAGTGAAATATAGCAATTTTTCAAATTCAAGGGCAAATAACTCCAGGTGTTCTGGTTCGATTACACCCATAATCAAACCCATCCGAGATCTTATGGTCATGTATATTTTGTCGAAGTTTAGTGTCGATTGGCTAATAATTGCAGATGCTAGAGTGAAAACAAAGTCAAATATAGCAATTTTTCTAATTCAAGGGCAAATAACTCCGGTCGTTCTGGTCCGATGAGACCCATAATCGAAATCATCAAAGATCTTATGGTCATATATATTTTGTCTAAGTTTGGCTCTGATTGGTTGATATTTGTAGATGCTAGAGTGTAAACAAAGTAAAATATAGCATTTTTTTTTAATTCAAGGGCAAATGACTCCGGATATTCTGGTTCGATTAGACCCATAATCGCACTCATGCGAGATCTTATGGTCATATACACTTTGACCAAGTTTGGTGCTAATTGGTTGATATTTGTAGATGCTAGAGTGTAAACAAGGAAATGTGAACGGACGACGGACGGATGACATACGAACGACGGGCGCCGACGGACGGTGAGTCATCACAATAGCTCACTCTGAGCACTTCGTGCTCAGGTGAGCTAAAAAGGAAATAGCGTTAAATTCATTAGTGAAAACCTTCTTGTAAACCATGTGAAATTTAGAACTTCACTTACAGAATTCCGAATATCCTCTCATGATCTACAAATTGAAAAAAGACGTAAAAGAAATGTAGATATAAGAAAAGAAGTTGTAGAAATTGTAATTCGAGAAATATTAAGAATGAATAGCACTTTTTATTTGACATTTACAAAGTGTTCAGAACTCATAGCATTATAAAATGCTATAAAACTTGGCCAACAATACAGAAATTTGATGATCTTTTGTCTGTTAAAACGCCAAAATTTTATACAATTTGTCAACAATTACCTATCATGGTAACCTGCTGAGAAATTAATCCTTTGGCTGATAAGCGCGACTAAAGGACCTTTTCAGGGCAGTGAGGATCAAGATCGGACTACACAAAACGTACAGTCTGATCTTGGACCTACCTATCTTGGATCTACACTATCCGATAAGGAGATGTAATTTCCCCAAACATAATTTTGAAATCATGATATTAGGGTTTTTCTACTGAATTGAAAATTTCATTTTAGTTATACGGGCGGAAAGGCCGTGAAGCGGCCTTGGAGCCCGTCTATAGGTAACACGTATGTGTATCAGTCTACAAAATCCCACTAGGCTAGGGAAAAAAATTCCGAGAAGTTGCAAAGACGTACAGGGAATTTCTCGGTTTTCTAGGTGCGGTTACAATGGTAGAGTCACGCACAAATATCTTTCGAAAAGGTGGGGGCCGTAAAAATCACTCGGGAGATATCGGCGATTTTGTTTACACATATCGGACGTGTCTGGGATCTCTTGCATATTCGAATATCTGTCCCCAAATCAATGTAAATTTGTGTCACAGCAGTCATTTGTCATTAACAATGGATAGAGAAATTTCTTTTGCCGAATTTAATGAAGTTTTGAGTAAAGTCAATTTACAGAATACGTGTTCGAGAGATTCCGGGTCATGTTACGGAAATGGCCGAGTGACGAGAGTGTTTACCAATGGATACGGGATTTCCCAGAACTTTCCATACCGGCATTGCACTTCAGTAGCCATTGGCCTTACCCAGGTAAGATAAGAATGTCGGTGTTTTATCTTTTAACTTTCTAAATGTTTATTTTGCCATCATCACTTTCATGAACGATACGCGCCTGCAAACTTGCAAATAAATATGTAAAGAAGGGAAGCGACTCTACGCAAATTATAATGACCACCATTTTCTTACACGGTATGCATTTTCCTGTTGTTGCAACTACACGCTAGATTTGTGTGATTTATGTAAGCAGAAAAACTGTAACACGATTATTGCAGTTATTGCACTGTTTGCATAGGTACTGGTACTGAAGAAAGCATAGAGTTGATGACGATATATTGAAATTGGTTTTCGTGCACCATGAAACACTGCTCAGATCACCAGTATTTTCTCCTTCACCCACAATATTTTCATAAGCCTTCTCTCATAGGGTTATTTAAAGTCAGGATTGTGTGGTGAAGTGGTTAAGAGTTGACACAACACCAATCTGAATGTCTACAAGTAAACACATAGTGACAAGTAGACTACAGATACTAGATCTATTTTCTCCTTTGTCACAATGTTTTCAATAGGGAAGCAGAGGCAGGGAAAAAAGGCAAGGCTTGAATTTTGTTAAACTCCAAACAGTTTTATATCTAGCTCAGGTTAATAAAATTATATTTCAGATTTTCAAAATCATCCCAAACTTCAATATCTCATGACTGAATAGAGCTAGTATGAATTTTTTAGCAGTGTTTTATGCCATTTTTAACATTATTGAATATAGATCTAGTATGACTTTTTTTAACAGTGTTTTATGCAATTTTCAACATTATTGAATATAGATCTAGTATGACTTTTTTTTAACTCATCGCCAACAAAATAAAAGTGACTGAAAATTTGAAATTTGTTTTGTGAAGAGTAGAAAACATTGTTGGAAAAGGAAAAAATGCTGGTTACCAGCATTTTGTCCTTTACCCACAATGTTTTCTAAAGGCTTTTTTCAGGGTTGTCAAAAGTAGGGATTGTGTGGTAATGTGTTAACAGTGTTTTATGCCATTTTCAACATTATTTCAGACATATAATGGCAACAGCTAGCACGTATAAAAGAGAAGTATGACAGAATGTATAGAATTGTATTTCCATAAAGATACATACTTGCAGCCAAAGAGACAAAAGTGTTGTTGAAAGTAGACAGAGGAAAGAATGGTTCAGAAGTAGGTCATGTAAACATATGTAAAACACCAATATGTATTGTTTTGAAGGATGAGGGATTTGTTTTTGATTTAACCCTTTACCACACCATCCTGACTTTTAACAACCCTGAGAGAGGAGCCGGTAACCAGCATTGTCTCCTTCTCCCGCAATGTTTTGTACTCTTCTCAAAACAAAATTCAATTTTCAAGTCACATTTACTTTGTCATCTGGACAGGTCTAAAAATGTTTTCGTTTGGTAAAGAGTTAAAACCAGAGATGACAGCAGTCGTTTCTTTGAAGACTGCAAGAAAATAAAATGCATTTTCTCTCCGACTTAATCTGTGTAACTTTCAAACGGTTTGGGACAACATTTAGTATGAAAATACATGTATAGATTAGTTTCATAAAATAAATATGAAATGGGTTTTAAAAAAATGGCTGGAAAATAAGTGCATGTTTACTCCTTTTCTAGAATCTGATTGGTTCAATTTGGAAGCATTTGCAGGTGATAAATGTCCCTCAAACAATTGGTTTTGTCATTGAAAGGATAGAAAGAAGTTTATTGTCAGCAAATTAATTCAATTTTGATAAATCTCAAATTTTGTCATAAATTGTGGTGAAGAATTTACCATAGAAATGATTTAAAAAGGACTGTGTGGGGATGTCACATGATCAGTTTTATGTGTCGATTATGTGGGATCACATTCAAATAGTTACAGTGACGTTATTTCCTATCTCATGAAGATAGACAGATTTCACGACTGCAAAATGACTGTCCCCTTATTTAACCTTTGAAGGGCAAAACTCAGATTGAATTGCTAATGCAGAAAGTTAAAAATGAATAGTTTTATCTTGAATCCACAATTTGCTTCTTTGCCAAATATTATGGAAAACAGCCTTTGAAAATACAGTATATGTAGCTTTAGATCAGAATGATGTAGAATATCCATTTTATTTGTTTAGCACTATCAGTGTTCACAAGTAATTCCAACTTGCAGTAGAAAAGTTAAATTTATACTAGTATGCATTGAGCTGCTATGTTTTGGCAGTACATGTATTTCTTATACTTAACCATACTATTTTAACCATGCTGTCTGAAAAGGGGGCTTAAGCCTTTACCAAATGGCAAAATTTTGGATTAGTCTAAATTGAAAGCATTTGCAGACAACAAAATAAATGTGAATCAAAAATTGAAAATTGATTTGGGATGTGTAGAAAACATTGTGGGAAAGGAGAAAATGCTGGCTACCAGCATTTTCTCCTTTTCCCACAATGTTTACAAAGGCTTTCTTTCTCAGGGTCGTTAAAAGTCGGATTGTTTGAAAAAGAGTTAATGCATCTGCAAAATGTATCGAGCTAGGTCAGCCTACACAGTCTGTGCAGTCCATGCAGGCTGACCTGGGTTGAAACGTTTAGCAGCTAAGCTGTTAGCCTATTTCCAGCATATCAACAGACTATTCTGCCATCTGATTTATTCAGTTGTTAGACAAAATTGGTTTTATGGATCCATAATTATGATATGACTTGTTTGGTAAAAAGGATCACAGAGAAGCATTAATCCTTCATCATGCAATCCCAGGTTTTAATGACTCTGGGGAAGAAAGTCTTTAAAGACATTGTAGGTAAAGGAGAATCGCTTATTACAATTAATTTCTCCATCACCACAACATTTTTATACTATCAAGGAACATTAGCTCATTGATATCATTTTTGAATTTGTGATCTAAAGATGCTTTCAACTTGGATATGTGCAAATCTTGTCACTTGGGACAATGTTTCTTTCGCCAGAATGACACACTTATTGCAAACTATGCCTTGAAAAAATGTGCCTCAGACATTTTTATTTAGAAAATCCAATCTAACTGGAATTTTCTTTGACCAAAGTAAAGAGAAAAATAAGAACAGAACAGAACAACATTTTATTTGACGTGTACACAGTACATAGTCATGTTTACATCAAATTCTAAGGTCTCTCTCTCTCTGTCTCTCTGTCTCTCTCTCGTCCTTTCCTTTATCTCCCTCACTTTCGCTCCCTCGCACGGTCTCTCGTTCTTTCACTCTGTTAAAGTTCATGTAAACTGTATTGAACAAAATATATGCTATTCTAATAATTACAAGTATAAGGAATCAACTGAGAATGATGATATATGAATAAAGTGTATCAGTCTGTAAACTTTGTTTGGAAGAAAAAGATATAATGATACTAACTGTAGAGTGTGTTAAATCGTAGTGAAAAAGCAGCTGTCAGATAGTTACCGAACAAAGACAATACATTTAGGTCGTTACTCGACAGTAAAGTGAGAAATTTAAACATACTAGGTCTGATATAAAAATACTTATCTAGGTACCTCCGACGTAAGTGTTCGTATTTCGGGCACACTAGCGAGAAATGAAATTCATCCTCAATTTCGCAACTTTGGCAAATTTGGCATAACCTTTCATTTCTCGGTATATTATTTCTAGAAAATCTTCCAGTCTGAATCTGAAGGGAATGGGCTGAAATCCTCAATTTACAAATATATGAACGGGACAAGAGAGGCAATTTGTCTAAGTACTCTTCGCTTCTAAAATTTGACTTAACATGTTTGTAAAGGGTAAGCATGGTACTGTTACTGATTTTTGCAAACCACTCTTGCTTAAAGCAATCTATCATGCGTTCCTTTAAAAGAGGCACAAATTCCTTTACACCAAATGTTGAATTAATAAAAACTTCTAAAAAACCAAATTCGTCAAAAATACTCTTAACGTCTGAAACCCAATTTTTCTTCCCTTTAAGATAATCACCATAAGCATCATTATAAACGTTTTGTATTATTATGTTATTTGAATTCATAATTTTAAACCAATACTTCACAATTCGTATGTATCTATATACAATATATATACCTATTCACCATAAACTGCCATATTACATGATCTGTTATTGACGCAAAGTATACGTTTACAAAACTTAAGGTGTATTCGTTCAAGTTCTTTACATTTACTTTTTCCCCATGTCTCACAAGAATATCCTAAAAAAGAACCAACAAATGCATCGAACAATTGACAAAGTATTTTAGCTGACAATCTAAATTTTGAACAGTTAACTAAAAGAACATTTAGGGCTTTCAGCGCTTTTGAAGAGAAATATTCTCGGTTTTGTGCAAAACTACCAGTGTAATGAAATAAAGTCCCCAAATAACTAAAATTATCTACTGATTTTATTACCTTTCCTTTGTATGTCCATGATTCATCAAGTTTTAAAGGTCCCCTTTTCCTAAAAACCATAGTTTTTGTTTTATCAACATTCACTTCTAAACCCCATTTGTCGCAATATTCACTCAATTTATCTATATTACTTTGAAGTTCTGATGGATTCTTCCCAAAAATAACCATATCATCTGCAAATGATAAAATGATAATAGATAGTTCATTAATACTAATTCCAGAATTGGGATTCTCTAACAAGAAGAGTTCTAAGTCCTCAAGGAATAATGATACTAAGATCGGAGAGATTGTCTCCCCTTGCCTCAATCCAATCGTGTAGTCAAAAAAATCCGAAAGTAAATTACCATTTTTCACACATGATTTAACTGTACTGTACATATCTCGTATAATCCTAAGTAATTTTCCTTGAATGCCATGTTTATATAATTTTAGCCAAATGGCATTTCTGTTAATGGAATCAAAGCATTTCTTCAAGTCAACAAAGATACAGTACAAACGTTTGTTTTTGTTGAGAAATTTTTGTACAATACTCATTAATATAAAACTTGCGTCAGTGGTTGAAACACCTTTTTTAAACCCAAACTGTGCATCTGATATTACTGAGTTTTCATCGCAAAATTTATTAATTCTGTTATTCAATACGCTAGTAAATAGCTTAGATAAACAACTAAGTAAAGTAATGCCCCTATAATCATTAGGGTCGTTTAACATACCCTTTTTATGGACTGGTACAATTAATCCTTCAGACCATTTGTCTGGGAAAAAATCCGAGTCAAAAACTGCGTTAAAAATGTCACAAATATGTGAGGCTAAAATATCACTACTTTCAATTAGATACTCATTCATCAAATGATCATTGCCCATAGCCTTACATCTTTTCAAGGATTTTATCGATAACAGAATTTCTTGGACTGTTATACGTGAATTAAGTTCGTCAAAGGCGGAATCTTCACAGTTAAAATCGTGATTACTACAGAAATCGTCTGCTTGTTGATTGGAACTTTGAAAAATATCAGCCCCTAACGATTTGAAATAGGTGAAAAAGTCTTCAGTTGAAATGCTATTACATTTTCTTCTTTTCTTTTTGAAAAATTTCCAAAACTCTTTCGGCCTTTCTTTCTTTAAGTCACTCAGTTTTTTAATTTGTATATTTTCAAATTCTCTTTTCTTTTTACTACAAAGTTTTTTATAAACATTTTTAAGTCGGCGAAAATTCTGTCTGTTACAGTGAGTTTTACAGCTATTAAAAACATTTAAAGCGTTCACATAGAGCTGACGTGCTTGACGGCACTCAGCATCAAACCAGTCACGGTTGTTCGGAAGCTCCGAATCAGTAAACTTACTAGTACTGGAATAATTACTATTAACACGATGGCAAAATAACGGAGCTGCTACGTTAACAATAGTTGATGTAAAATTATTTAAAACATAATTGACAGAAGTTCTACTGTTTACATCAATACTATTCACTAATTCATTAAATATTGGTAATTTTGCAATCAAGCCCAGTCGAAAATCTGATTTGTATGATGCATATAGTCTGAAAAAATTTCTCGTGGCTCATTGATAATATTGCATTTAAGAGAAAAAGATATACATGCATGGTCACTATGTTCATTAAAAGGCTTTATTGCAAAATCACTTAAAAGATAAAAACATTCAGGCTTACTAAGCAAATAATCTATTACTGAAGCACCTTGAGCATTTGCAAAAGTATAAGTACCACGGGTATCCTGATATAATCTACCGTTAACAATCCTAAGCCCCGTAGCCTTACAAAGATCAAGCATGCGTACTCCGTGACCGTTACATACACTGTCCATTGATGACCGGGGCATGTAACAATCAGGTATATAGTCATCATAATCGATAAATGAGTCATATCTATCAAAAGGAATACAATCATTTCGATTACCAACACGACAATTCCAGTCACCAACTACATACAAGGAACCAATGTTTTCAAATTCAAAAATACCACTTTGCAAAACATCGAAAAAGTCAACATTTACAAAGTTATATGCGGGGGAATCCTCACCCCATATATAAACACCGCAAATGTAGACGTCACTATCAAAACCGAAAAAAGAGTGATCAAGCTTCAGCCATATAACGGTATCATGATGGTTTCGCATAATTTCGACCCCATTCTTTAGGTGATCCTTAACATAGATAATTACTCCCCCACTGTTCCTCTTAGCTCTACGATTTTGAAATTTTCTGTAGTAGTTAAAAGAAGTATAGCCTGTAAAATCAACATTGCTATCTGCATTCGTCCATGTTTCAAAAAGAAAAATAATGTCATATTGGGAAATAAGATTACAGAAGTCTTCAGACTGCTTTTTCTCTGCTGTTAGTCCATTTATATTCCACGAAAGAACACGTACATCACCCTCTGTGCACCCCTAGTCCAGTTTCACTGGCTTCCCTTCCACATATAGAGTGTCATACGAAATCCAGGCTTTCTTTCCCTCCTTTTTATAGTCTTTCAGCTTTGAAAATAACTTTCTCCTTTTATCAACCACTTCCTTCGGGAATTGCTCGATTACGAAATATTCAGTTCCTTGAATAGACTTCCAATGCTTGCGTACGAGTTCTCTCTCTTTGAAAAAGGTAAACTTTGCCACAATGTTTCTGCTCTTTCTCACAGTTTTTGGGCCCATTCTGTGTATTCAAGGTTCAAGAAATGTTTATCTCTGAAAATAGAATATTGCTCACTTATGTGAAATATCTAATTAGATATATGTGTACATGTACCAGAAAAACTGTATTTCTTGTAAGCAGATAAACATAAGGAAAAGCTCACAGACAACCACAAGTTTTACACAATTACATGCTGCTTCACTAGTATTTCTATATTTTCATTTCTTTCAGGTGCTTGCGTAAAATTACAAGTTTGTTTACAAGCTACAGTGTTGGTGGCTAGATAAAGAAACAGTAAACTACCAGAGACTTTGGTGTGATAGTAAAATTGACTAATTTGCCAATTAACCTTACCATGGACCTTCTTTTAGAACCTTAATCAAAACTATATGATAAAGGAGCATTTGCTTGAATATACTTTAAAAAAGAACGCGTTGTGGTCCCTTTTCTCACAAATACTTTTGTTAGCTGTGTTGCAAATCTCATTTTACAATTATAGCTTAATTCTTTACAATATGATAAATTATAGTCTTGTCCATATTGAAACCAATTCCAAACATTAAAATGAAATAAACTCAACAACTGGAATTTGTTTTGGGAAGGGCAGATAACATTGTAAGAAAAGGAGACAACGCTGGTTACCAGCATTTTCTTCTTTTCCCATAATGTTTTCAAGAGCCATCTTCCGTAGGGAGTATGCTAAAGGGTTAATAGACTTCAACTGTAGAACATGATAGAAATGCTGTAAAAGGAGGAGTTGGAAAAGGAGCAGTTGCTTTTGACAAATAATATATTTGTCAAAAGCAACTGCTCCTTTTCCAATGTTTATGCAAATAAAATCATTGCAGATTATTTCTCACATGTGTAAAAAAATCTAGTTTGTGATGCATCTTAGCCCATTGTGAGTAGTAGCTCTGTATTTCACCTGTACGGCGAGTAGAGTAATGAGTTAAACTCTAATGAATGGAAACGAATTGGTCTGCAATACTATGTATTATTTAAGAACAAAAATTGCAATCTATGAAAGAAATAGAAAGTTCGCTAATAAATTTTTATCTTAAACATGACCTATTACTTTTTTCAATCTTGCCCTTGCCTGTTTGACTCAAAGTCCCTTGTTGGCAGAACCCTGAAGGTATCTGAAAGCATTGTGTCCTGGTTCAAAAGTAAATTACTTGAGAAGGCACATAGAAATGGATGGTCAAAAAGACCAATTTTTAATATTGCCATCATTTGAATCTAAAACTAAAAGGATTTTTCATAACCCAAGTACAGTTTTACATGATCACGGCTACTCATGTATCAAAAATAGAAAATTATCATGAGTTGTGCATTTAATTTTTGTTCTGCAGACCTTCTCAATTTGTTTTAGTCCAAAATTTTGTTGTTTGAGAAAGGGTTAAATAGTACTTTTCCTTTTCCGACAAAGTTTTCTACTGTATCAAGTTATTGGAGCCATTTAACTGTTATTGCTTTCGATTTTGACCAGTGTAACATTTAGTAATTTTGTAAAAGGTTAGTGTGGAGTTTGTTCTTATTTTCATTAGTAGATCTAGATCTAAATGAATGTAAAACAGCAGGGGTTTGAAGTACCATAAGATATCATAGTGATCTATATAAATAATTGTTTTTGAATAATGTAAATATAAATCTCATGCAAATTGATTTCATTTTGCAAAATGGAAGTTGTTTTCAGTTTGCAACATGGGATTTTTTGTCAGTATCATGATTTGTAACATTTTAGTGTTACTAGTTTCAAGTCATCTCTATAACATATATATTTTTGTGATACAGTATTTGAATTTTAAAAATTGCTGTCAAAGTGTAGAATCTAAAAAGGTAATTTTGCTTTGCCTTTTCGCCCGTATTTAGGCTTTGCCTATTTTCATATTATATAAGGAGAAGGGTTAATCATTGCTATATTTCTTTTCAAGAAACATTATGTGCTCTTCATTTAAGCAATGTAAAACACTTTTCTAAATGAAATGATTCTATCACGTATGTTTGTAAATTTGCAATAAAACATGTTTGTTTTTATGCAATAAAGTTGTAGTAGTAGTAGTTATATACGGACGAGGTTATATGAAGTTGTGGAATCGGCCAAGTTGTGACGAGAAAGATCTTTCATTTTAATACATGTATCGCATTAGCCTAAGTAGGGTATGTACAAGTGGCAGTCTGGGAAAAGGAGGCTTGACCTTCTACCACACAATATCAACTTTAAACGACTCTAAATAAGAAAGTTTTTGATGACATTGCGAGAAAAGGAGATAATGCTGGTAACCAGTATCTTCTCCATTTCCCGCAATGCTTTCAACCCGTCCAATGTCAAATAGCAGAATCCCAGAAACTATAGAATTGTTGTCTGTAAATTTTAGTCCACTGCAATTTTTTGTCGATGGGTAAAGAGTTAAATTTAGCATATGTGCTATGTAGAAAGGATTATACAGTGACCTATGTTCAGAATATTCTTTACATACCGGCTCCTTTGTTTTGACCAGTTCTGTCTTTTTCAGAACGACCTGTCTTGACAATAGAATGCACGAGCGCAGGTCTATCAATGCACGTACACAGGTTGTTCTGTAGATAGAAAACCTGTCCACGGGAGGGAAAAACCTCCTCCCGTGCAAGAAAGACTTGTCCACGTACAATTGATGGACCTAGAGCCGTGCAGACAGGGTCGTGAAGGACAATGGTACTCGTGCGATATTGATTCATAGGAATTTGTCAAATAACAGGAAAAATCTTGCAAATATGCTTCTTTCTGGTAATACAGATAATCTGATAATTCTTGGTGACCAATTCAGCAATTCTTCGATAATTTCTTTCAAAAAGACCAATAAAAATATGTCCCTTCCTATTTATAAAAGTTTCTGTCACATTGATGGCAACTTTTAAAACATTGTTGATAAAGTGCCTTATCCTTAAGTTGTTATTAAACACATGTCATTCATTCATATCTAAACCCAACTTATTTTTTTGTACTTTTCTAGTTTTTATGTAAGTTAAATGGTAAAAGTGACAAAAAATTAATGACGGACGCATGTTCTAAAACATGTCTACAATATTGTTGTATTTTGGTTCCAATTGAAATGTCTGTATTAGCACAGTTTAGTCTCTGGAGCGAAAAAGATCTCTTGTGTTATTTTACTTATTGTGAGAAAGCAAAACTGACGTAGGAGAACAGTGTCCTTCTATGACTGACCCGGCACAGCTAGCCTCAAGAAAGTAAATTGAGGAACCCGATCACTCCCATAGTCAAATGACCAGAATCGCTTTGAGACCACTTGTTCTTAACTCGATCCTTAGGTCCCGGGCTTGAGCCTTTTTAGAAAAGACTTGGTATGACTGAAAGCGGTGTATAACGCCATTCATCCATTTAATCAATCAATGAATATTGACCTATGTTGCCCTACCGGAACTGGATGAATTAGTGCAAACGGACAGACCGTAGAATTGAAAACACAAATATCTGGTTTTAGGAACCAGATATTTCATTCCTATTTGTAATCTAAGCATAATTCTTAATTTTCGAGGGACTTATTTTATTTCTTGTTCTAAGATTAAGAATTGTCAAAATTTCATTCAAACTTAACTCTTATTGTACTTTTCTGTCTTTGTTCACTTGTTAACTGTTAAAGGCTTATTGCTGTTTTCTTTTCTCGTTACGCTTTGATCGTAACAGATATTGGGGGATATTGTGGATATACTTTGAAATTATTTTGAATTTGTAACAGTATTAAATTTCACTAGATAATAAATAATAAAATATAGAATTTGAATTTTATTCTACTGAACCAGCAAAAAACAAATCATGTCTTTAAAAAAATATTTGCTGGGCCGTCACAGGAGTTGTTAAATTCTGCAAAAAAGTCTGATTTGCTAGATCTTGCTTCTCATTATAAACTGACTGCAATTAAAGGTACTATGTTAAAGCATGAAATTAAAAATTATATTGTTCAGTTGTTAGTTGATGAAGAAAAACTTGACTCTTCTGTTCTGTCTCTTATTCTTGTGTTTCTGACAGACATTAAAAGTTAATATTGAGTTAGAGAAGTTCAAACTATGAATAGAAAAAGAATAAAGAATAAAAGAATTAGAATTGAAATTAGAGATAGAAAAGATGCAATTTCAGGTGAGAATGAAAGAATCAGAATTAGTAAATAAATAAAGATTATTTTGGTACGTGGTTAATGACTTTGACATCACAGAACACCTCGGACTTTACTGTCATTTCAAGAACAGAGAGTTTAATAGTACTTTTCGCATTTAGAAAGATTTGCCGAAAACTTGAAACGGCCAAAAGAACACTGAAACTTAGTTTTGCAAAGCATTGCGACTGTAAGGGCTCGTGATATTTTTATCTCAACTAAGTAATGAAAAATTTTGTAATTATGATGATGTAAAAGAATTGATTCTAAAGGCTTATGAATTAGTACCTGAAGCATGTAGACAAAAATTTAGGAATTGCAGAAAAGAAAATAGTCAAACCTATGTTGAATTTGCCAGAACTAACGAACAATATTTTGATAGGTGTGTCATTCAAAGAAAATAGGTTCAGATCATGGAAAACTGGAAAACTCAGACAACTTTAGTTACTTAAAGAATTTAAAAGGTGCATCAATTTAGATGTTAAAAGTTTCTTAAGGGAGAAAGCAGTTGAAACTTTAGAAGAAAATGCTTGCTTAGCAGACAACTTTGCCTAGACGCAAAAGGTTTCTTTCATGAATAAATCAAATCCTCTAAAACCTTTTCATTCATCTACTGGTCCTAAACCAAATGTTAATCAAAATAATGACAATTCCGATCAGAATAGTCCCGAACCCAAGTTTCCTTATGAAGCCAAACGTCAAGATCCCTTACCTCGACTCTCTTGTAATTATTGCAAAGAATCAGGCCTTATTATTTCTGAATGCCCTGTTTTAAAAAAAAATAAACGGGTAAAACGAGAAATTTTTAAGCCTACACGCTTTACTTCATTGAAATCTACACCTCAGTCATGATTTTTAAAAATAATACTTTATCCAGGCCAAAGTACCTGAAACTGATACTGATATACAGAGTTATGAACCATTCTTATCGGATGGTTTTGTGTCAATAAAAAGTGAGCTTGCCCAGTCTACCCCTACTAAAATTTTACGTGAATCTAGAGCTTCTCAAACTCTTATTTTTGCGGAAGTCCAGCCTTTATCTAGGAAGTCTTCTTCCGGGACAGGTGTCCTTATTCAGGGTGTATAATGTGTTTGTTAACGTTCCGTTCCATAAAATTTATTTGTCTTACGGCTTAATTAATGGTCTACTGGCTGTTGGTATTAGAAGAAAAATACCTTTTAAAGGTGTTCATTTGTTGTTAGGCAATGATTTAGCCGAAGATAAGGTAATGTTAATCCACTTGTAACTGACACACCTTGCATGAATCAATCACCCAATCCGATTGAGGAAGAAATTCCTGATCTTTACCCTTCATGAGCAGTTACTAGAACTATGACAAAGAAAGTCATTTTAACTGAAAATCAGTGTGATATTGACTTATCTGATTCTTTGTTGGGTCATTTATTGAAAAATAAATTTAAAAGGTTTATTTCACAAAACCTTTTGAAAGTCAGACAAATTCTTAAGGCAATTCATAAGAAGTTGATTACACATTTTCACCTTTAGTTAATGAAGGCCATGATACAAGGTCAAGGTCAAAACTAAGTGAAAACCAACACAATGACCCAGAAATAGCATCTTTATTACAAAAAAAAAAACAACAAAAAACAGTGAATCTGATCTTTCACAGGAACCTGTCTATTTTTATATAAAACTGGAATATTAATGAGAAAGTGGCGCCCTTCTGAAGTCTCTGTTGATGACGAGTGGGCTGTGAATCATCAAGTTGTCATACCTAAATCTTATACATGAGCAATATTAAACTTAGCTCATGAAACACCTATGTCAGGTCATTTACATGTAGGTATCAATAAAACCTATCATAAAATTTTTAACCATTTTATTGGTCTGGTCTAAAAGCAAATGTATCAGGTTGTTCTCTTGTCATACTTGTCAAATGGTAGGCAAACCCAATCAGGTCATAGCAAAGGCTTAATTACAGCCTATCTTTGCACTTGATAAACCTTTTAGCAGGATCATTGTGTAGGTCCTTTGCCAAAAAATAAGGCTGGCAATTTTATCCCAGGCATTATGTCTGGCATTTTCCAACAAGTAATGCACGAGTTGGGAATTAAACAATATACGTAGGTCATCTGCATATCATCCCGAAAGCCAAGGTGCCCTTGAAAGGTTACACCAGACCTTAAAAAATGATAAGGTCATATTGCTTTGACACATAGAAGGATTGGGATGAAGGTCGTATTCATCTTTTACACTTTGTAGTAAGGGAGTCTGTACAGCAATCTCTTGGTTTTAGCCTTTTTGAGCTTGTTTTTTGGGCGCACATTTCGTAGACCTTTAAAACCGTTAAAAGAACCATTTCTTTAACAAGAAGACTCTCCTTTAAATTTACTTCAGTATGTATCTGACTTTAGAAACAGATTATGTAAAGCTTGTGAAGTGGCAAAATCATATTTAGAGAAAACTCAAAGTAAGATAAAAAAAAAATATGACAAAAATAGTAAGAAAACAAATTTTAAACCTAGAGATAAAGTTTTAGCTTTTCTACCGGTTCCTGGTAGGCCTCTACAAGCAAGACATTTTGGTCCTTATCCTGTAGAGAAACGGGTCAGTGACTTAAATTACGTGATAATAATTCCTGACAGGCAAAAGCAAAAGAAAGTATGTCATATTAATATGTAAAAAGACTATGTTAATAGGTATAATTCAAATATTTCATCATTTACGAGTATAGGGCTCGATACCAGTGTGCGCCAAATAAACCAGTCAGTAGGGTGCAGAGCTCAATACCAGTGTGCGCCAGATGAACCAGTCGGCAGGATGCAGGACTCGATATCAGTGTGAGCCAAATAAATCATTCGGTAGGGAGCTGGGCTCGATGTCCGTGTAAGCCAAATAAACCAGTCGGCAGGATGCAGGGCTCGATATCAGTGTCAGCCAAATGAATCAGTCGGTAGGGAGCTGGGCTCGATATCCGTGTAAGCCAAATAAACCAGTCGGCAGGATGCAGGGCTCGATATCAGTGTGAGCCAAATAAATCAGTCGGTAGGGAGCTGGGCTGGATATCCGTGTGCGCCAAATAAACCAGTCAGTAGGGTGCATTCAAGATATTTGCATGTGGGTAGAATTGTATAATAATTATGCATTGAGTAGATTTAGGTTTAAGTCATTACCAAACGATAAAATTTTAGACAAAGTCAAATTAATAGCATAAATGTCAACATTCAATCATGAAGATTAAACTTAAAACAAGATTTTTTTTTAAACCTCCTTGCTCAAGAATGTTAAAACACGGAATTGTTTTGTAAAGAGTAAACAACCACACTCAAGCAGTCAAAAGAAAATTGAGAGATATATGGTCTGCAACATGTGAAAAGGGACATTCGGACATCTGCGTAACGTGTCGTCTCGGCACTTTCCCTTTAAATGCCATTTTCTGTTTTGCGCATGTCTACTGTAGCAAAAAATCTAATGTAGTCGTAAACTGCCGTCTCGGATTAGCCTGCGCGGACTGCGCAGGCTGATCCGAGACAAAACTTTACGCAGATGTCCGAATGTCCCTTTTCGTGTGTTGCACACCAATTATAACAAATACAAACCATATTCTGTGATTAGAGGACTTATTTTATCTGCAAAAGTGTATCGATTTAATATGTCGGCCAATGCGGTCCGCGCAGGCTGACATAGTTTGAATCTCTTTTCGAAAGGGTCTATTTTCTGCCTGTCCAAGGGCCATTGTACCTTATGATTTTGTCGGTCGATAAACAAAATGTGTTTCGTGGAACCATAATTACGTGATCATTTGGTTGTATAATTCGCCAAGGAGATGCATTAAGCCCTCTTTTGCTAAAAAACGTAGTTCACTTATACATACGCACACATTTTCGTGTTCGATAAATGTCAATATTCAATCATCATAAAGATTAAATAAACATAAAACAAGGTAACAAAAAGAAATTTTAAAAATAGTAAAAAACTAAAAGACTATGATGGCTCTGAAAGGCCCGTTTGAGAAAGCAATTGTTATGGGAGACAACACCTTCATGCATGGCTTCGTCCCAATTTAAATACCATACCATACCTCTGCGTTCAGGAGATGGCTCTTTAGCTCAGTGGTCAAGGCGTTTCGTCCGGGCGTTCTAGGGTTCGAATCCCGCCTGGTACCTGTAATTCTGCCATGCATTTTTACATTTGTTACGGACTTTGTTCGTAAGAACAATGTCTTCATATTTGGATGTAAACGACATATCCCTTGTGGGAGTAGACTTAGAAACCTACGTTTTCTGTATTTATTGGTAACAACGTTGACTTTTAACCTTATTAGACCAAGATACCCTTTATCTGCTAAGCGCTACTCACTGATCTATGGCGGACGGTGTAGTTCAAGATCAGAGTGCACGTTCCGTGCAGTCTGATCTTGGATCTACACTGTCCGAGAAAGAGATAATCATTCCTCGAAACATATTTTTGAAATAGTAATAATAAAGTTTTTATTAATGAACTGAATGTTTCATTTCAGTAATATAGCAGGATGAGAGTTAGATGGTGTTCTATACCAGTTACAAGTATTTAACCTTTTCTCCATGGTTGTTTGTTGTAGAAAAGGTAAAGCAGAATCAGCCTGCACATACGTGTAGAGTGATCTTAGTCTATACTTTCCGCTGCTTTATCAGTACTTCCTGTTATATTAACCCAGTCAAAATCCATTACAGTTGACGAAATCCATTTTGTTCTATCGCTCAAAAAATCAAATTTGGCAGGAAGACGGACACTTATGCCATCAGAATAACTGCTCTTTAGCCCTTCATGCTTGTGTTAACTATAAATAGAATTAACCAGTCTCCATACGAATTAGACAACAACTTCAGGAAACTTTGTTCGAATGGAAACAATCGCTAATACAAGGTAACTTTTTTTCTCCACACTGTTTCCCTTTTTCCATTAAAAAAAAAAACTCTTTCATTGCTATAAGTGAAAACAGAAGCTTTTGCGGACTGCAAAGATGAAGATCAGGCTGCGCAGAACATACAGGATAAAAATCTTGCTTATTTGAAGTATATGTATGTTTCGCCATGGAAAGTAGTCGGGTTTATAACAAAATGGTTCGCAGCAGGCGAAAAGGGACATTCGGATATTCGCGTAAAGTGTCTTCTTGGATTAGCCTGCACAGTACACGTAGGCTAATCTAAAAATGAAGTGTTGTTCCGGAATAGTATGCGAAGGCTGATCCCAGACCACTCTATGCAAATGCTTGAATGCTTCTTTTCTCGTGTTACGTCTACAATAGTCTTGAATTTGGGCGAGTTTAAAGTACTATCAAGTTGTATAAAGTTATCTGGCAATATTACATAGCATTTATGAACGGAATGCTACGAAACTCTGTCAGTACGAAGTGACTGCATACCATTTTAACAGCTCTTCTTTTGTTTATGTCTCCAAGAAGAGCAAACGAGTAAAAGGGAGGAAAATGAGAAAATATCGGTAGCCTGGTTTCCTCCCCTTCTAATGAAAACAAATCCATTCATAATTTGGACCACACTTTACTGTGCACAAAAATAATTTAGTCTTGTCAAAATTTAAAGTTATTTCATACGACGAATAAGACCTGAATAAAACAATAGAATTTGTCTTTGAAAGGATTGAAAAAGTTGGTTACCAGCATTTCTCCTTTTCTTCTTACGGAAAGATGTGGACTAAGACTGGTTCCCGTATCATGTCACAGACCATTTCATTGACCCTTTACCATACAATCCCGAGTTTGAGAACCTTGTGGGAAAAGGGGGAATTCATCAACATTTATTACAAAAAGAGATAGTAATTACCGCCATTTTCTGGAAACTAACAAATGTATCTAAAAATAATTTCAATGAAGGCATAAAGAAATTTCCGGTCCGTTAAAAATGTGAAAAAGTATTATACCTGTATAAATCCATATTTATCAACTCTCAAGAAAACTTTATGCAATGCAGTACTAGAGGCATTAGGGGTCTACTACCTTAATCCAAGGTATTTCGATGAATTTTCAATACTTCAAAGGAACACAACCTCTGACTCGCTCTTTTCCAAGGAACATAACTTCTGCTTGGTTATGGCTGTCTGTCTGTCTGTCTGTCTGTCTGTCTGTCTGTGTGTCTGCCTGTCCATCTGTCTATCTGTTTTTCTGTTTGTCTGCCTGCCTGCCTGCCAGTCCGTCCGTCTGTTTGTCTGTGTCACTGTATCTCTGTCTGCCTCTCCTCCCTTTATGTCTCGCTCGCTCTCTCTCTCTCTCTGTTTGTCTGTCTGTCTCACACAGTTTCAGTTGGATAAATGGGTAAATCAGAACATCGAAACCTATAATGACTTATAATGACTTAGTTGCTGTCTAGGTAAAGGGTGGATTTCCTTCATCAGCTTCGGTTCTTTAAAGGAGCCCAAAAAGCGGCATTATCTGCAGAACGTGTTTGTGATGTGATAGGGCGACACAGTGAGGAAGTGCGTGAGCTGATAATTATACAAACACAACTTTAAGATTAAATTGTGACCAAACAGTGTCTTTTCAAGACCGAGTAAGAATAAGAATGATGCAGCGATACTGTGAGACCAAATTGAAATATGAGCCATGCTCTGTGAAAAGGGGGCTTAACGTATTTTTGTGATGAAGTGTACAAAGCCCGACATACTATAATCAGAGTTCCTTAAAATCCATCTAGTCTTAAAATTGACTGAATTATAAAATAGACTGGTCCTCTGATATGCAGAAAATTATCCATTACCAAAAAAGTTTCGGCCTAGGTCAGCCTGCGTGAACTGTGCAAGCTGAAGTGGGTTGATACTTTTTGAAGATGCATTAAGTCCCCTTATGACATAGCACAGTTCATATACAAATATACAGTGCAAGGACCTGAGCTAGTATGGCTGTATACTGGCAAGTATGCTAGTGACATTGTTATATAGTGCGAAACTAACGTTAAGAGTATGGCTGTTGGAAACCCAGCCTGACAAATGTTAAAGGTCAGTAATATAGAATTGTTCGACCCTAACATTGTTACAAGCTCCTTCTTTGTTCATAAAGTTTTCCAAAAGGCTTGTTTGTTGAAGGCCTGGTAAAGGTCAAAATATCTAAGCATGTGTCATAGTACACTGTTTGTTATCGTCTAGTCCGGGGCCATATGTTAGTCACTGGCAGAAAAAAGTGTCTTATAATCAGGCAAAAAGTAAACAAAAGATACAGCGACCTGCCAGGTTTCAACCTAGTTTTGAAATTAATTTCTATGTCAGCGACTAACGCTTGGACCAACTGCACAATAACAGATGGTCACCTTCGCAATAATTTCAATGCTATTAAATGGTATGATAAAAATTTAAAAGCATTTAAACACCCGCTTTGTTTACATTTGGCCTTTATTGTCGATTTAAAGGATGACATAAAGAACACACAAAAAAGAATGTTAAAATTCTAAACTATTAAATTTCATGAAGAAAAAAAAAAAAAAAAAAAACAGGAATTTTGGATTAAATATTTTATAGAACAATCCTATAAGCTAAAGAGAGAAGGCGTGTGAAATCATGATGGGAAAAGGAACAATTGCTGGTATCATAGGCCTCTGAAACTCAACGAAAATTTCAATATCGGACACCGTTACTATAAATAGCACAGTGGGAATTTCTGCTGTATCATGTAGCTTTGAGTGTCCATATTCCGTGATGATAAGGAAACAACATGATGAAATTAAAAATTAAGTCATGAATATGAGCTAGAAATTACTTGCCTTCATAAAAAAAATCATTTCTGATGACTTTGTTATTAAAAGAATAACTTAGATAACTTTTTTCATGTCCAATACGCATAAATAAAAGAAGCCGTCGGCTTTCTTGTGAAAACATGGCGTGACCTAATTCCGGTAGCTCGGTATTTTTCACAGCTTTAAGTCAAAGATCTTTGCGTTCTTTGTGATGGAACACTATTAAGATTTGAGACAAAAGACGTAAATGTCTTTAAAATACGATTATTACTTGATTTTCACATGCATTTGTCTTTTATTTGTCTGAAATTCAAGGGCAATTAAACATGCGAATATTGGTAAGGATTACGAGCAGAAATTCCTTGTGACGTCATCCAACTATATGCTAAAACGAGATGTACACAAAAATCACCAGTTCAAGGACACTCACGGAATAAGGACACTCGAAGATATAGTAAAGCTATAAAGTAAGTATAGTCTTATTAGTGTCTACTCCATTAAACCTGATCCTGACCTTTTTGCTGAATATATAAGTAGGCATAAAAATAGAACTCTGACTACTATTCGCAAAATTACATATACACGTTAAGGTATCTATATATACACGTAAGCAATTTACATCCAAGCCTTAACCCATTACCACACAATACCTACTTTTGACGCCCCTAAAAAAGAAGCCTTTAGAAAACATTGTGGGAAAAGGAGAAAATGCTGGTAACCAGCATTTTCTCCTTTTCCCACAATGTTTTCTACCCTTCACAAGAGAAATTTCAATTTTTCAGTCACTTCAATTTTGTCGTCTGCAAATGCTTTCAATTTGGACAAACCTAAAATTTCGTTGTTTGGTAAAGAGTTAAAGCGGTGACTAAGGCCCTTTTGCGGTCAGTGTACATCAATATCAGACAGCACAAAACGTGCAGTCTGATCTTCGATCTACACTCTCCGATGAGGAGATATTTCCCTCCAGAAAATAACTCAGAAATTGCAATATTTGTTTGTTTTACTATTGACCAGAAAATTTCAGTTTACTTATCTAAATTAAGAGTTGATTGGTGTCACCGCACAAAATATTTCCGGGACCGTTCGGGACTTACATGTATGCCGAGCGATGCCGATGGTAAAAATAGAATATTTATTTATGTAAATGATTTTGACCTGGGTCAGGTTAAATGAAGTAGATGTTACGTAGTTGATGAAGATTTGAAAACATATTCCATGTTATACAAGCGATCGATCAAGGTAGTGGAGCCGTAATAGAAAACAGCTAATTCCACCGTAATAATAATTATCCTAGAAAATTTGCAATAATTAAAAATGGGTATTATTGTACTACTTTACCAAGCCACTTTTTTTCTTTCTTTTTCCTTCTTAGAATTATCATTTATAAATCTAAAACCTCTATATTCGCAGTACAAAAGGAGATGATCATTACCTCCCTTTTCTGGAAACTAATAATTTCAAGATAGATTTCAAAGGAATTTCTGGTCGGTTAAAAAATGTTCAAAAGTATTATATCTGTATAAATTCGTATTTTATAAACTATTAGGAGTTTTTTTTTTCCATGCTGCACTAGCAGTATTACTGGTCTACTACTTCAAGTGTTCTATGATCGACCACGGACAATCTTAGTGTTCCGTGGTAGACCAGGGCCCGTATTCACCAACCATTCTTGAGAATATTCTTAGTCTTATTCTCCAATGTTTTCTATATTTGTAAGTAACACAACTTCTGATTGGCTAAACCAAATGGTTTAGCCAATCAGAAGTTGTGTTACTTACAAATGTAGAAAAATCTGAAGAATAAGACAAAGAACGTTCTTAAGAATAGTTGGTGAATACGGGCCCAGTAGAGCTTTAACCCTTTAACAAACAATCCCTGAATTTTACGACCCTGAGATAGGAGTCTTTTGAAAACATTGTAGGAAAAGGAGAAAAGGCTGGTAACCATCATTTTCTCCTTTTCCCACAATGTTTTCTACCCTGATGGAAACAAATTTCAATTTTTGAGTTAGGTATATTTTGTCGTCTGCAAGTGTTTTCCATTTGGGCCAGTCTAAAGTTTTGTTGTTTGGGAAAAAGTTAAGGGCCTTTGCTGGTACACACAATGTTTCCCACCTTTAAGAATATTAATTCCATTCTGAGAAATATTTACTTTGTCGTTTGGAAACGCTTTCAATATCAAAATTTGTCAACTTTTGTCGGCCAGGTAAACAGTTAAGATATGTTTTTTCATTGGCAGACAACAAAAGTGTTTGATTTTACAGACAGCAACTTAATTCTTAGCCTTCTAAGGGATCAAAATCAAACTTTCATGTTGATAGTAAAATTCCAAATAGTGCCATTTAAAAGTGATTTTTGTATCTAAAAGCTTTTTGTCGGGGATTGTAGACCCATGATCAGACATTTCGTTCTGTACAGTCTGATCTTCAACTACATTCTTGCATAAGGTCCATAGCAGCCTGATGGTAAATGGGGGCGAAATGATGGATTTCGTCTCTAATCAAAGTACTGAGAAGTACTAATAGAATGTGATGCTAGAAATTTGCTAGCAAATAGGATTTAAAGGTGGGTATTTAGAATTTTCACATCACACCAAATTAAAAAATATATATATTATTGAAATTTATACGAAAAACAATTAAAATCCTCAATAATTAAGAATCATAAAATTACAAAAAAAAATTTTTTTGATGGTATTCCCTTAAAAGGCTACGTAGCCTCTTAAGCTATTTTTAGATTTCGCGCCAAAAATCAATAAAGCATTTTGGGAATGTCAGGTGACTGGCACGTGACTGATAACGCTTAAATTCCATTACATAACGAACATGTAATAATTATTTTCCATAATGTCTTCTTCGGACGGATGTTTGAAGCTTTGTCTGTGTTTTCCTGTATTTAAATGACAAAATTGATAATCTAAAAATAGAACGTGTCTCCCCTTGGTGTCAACCTGGTCTGTTATAAATCTCTAAATTCTCGTGTTAGCGGATGGTTTTTGGCTGCTGGGGTTTTATGAACGCAAATTAAAAGGCTATGGGAGTATAAGGATGATTTTTTTTTTGCATTTTTGTAAGATTTTCGTCCCAGAATCTGAAGGGCCACCTTTAACAGTGGACCAATTCATTAAAAAAAATCAGTCATCTGATGGTTGATAACACTTTTTTCTCAGATTTGTGACATTCTTTTTAGAGTCTGCTTAACAGCAATAACCAATATAAATGTTGATTTTTAATTTTAACCTTACTGATCACAGGTCTACATATGCCTTGGGGACTGTGATAAACACAGACAATATAGAACATAGAGTTAAGCAGAAAAAATACATAAAAAAAGGTAATGGAACAGGTGATGAAACGCAGATAATATAGAGAAAGAAGGTCTATATGCGGAACGAAGACAAAGTTCAAATAAGTTTTCTGAAATACCTGCAGCTCCACAATCTGCCTAGACTACATTGGAATACATTCTCGCCAAATATGATGCAACTTCATATAAACCATCTTATTTAACTTCAACACCAACACAAAAGAAGTTTTAACCAGAAATTCTGAGTAAGATTAGATTTTGAAAATTTTGCGCTTTAGGAATGCCTGGGCAGATTCCGGATCTGCCTAGATTACGATCTGGTCTGAGACATATACATGTATCAAAATAATAATAATGATAATAATAAAAGTGAATTACTGAATATGGAAATGTTTGCGAATTCAAAACACGTATTACTTGTTGGTATATTTGTGGTAAAACACACGAATAGAAATTTTTTGCAAATTATTCAAATTTCGCAAAATCATAGAAATTTCCACATTCCAATAGTTTCCACTTAATAAGAAAGAATCAAAGTGAAATCTGGTGTAAAGTGTTTTTAACCTTTTACACAACAACAGAATTGTGAAAGCGTTAATTAACCGATATATATAAAATGGTGAACTTTGTATTTGAAAGGGTAGAAAACATTGTGGGAAAAGAAGCACGTGGGGTTTACCAGCACTTTTTTCCTTTCCCAACAATGTTTTCAAAATCTCTTTTCCACGTGGTTGGTAAAACTAGAGATTGTTTGGTAAAAGACTGTCGAAAAAGATGACTTTATTTTAGACATGTGTATATCGAAAGTGATTGCTTATGAAATACACGTTTAATAACCAAAGCAGAGTTTCTCAGTGTATATCTACAAAATTTACATCGAGCCCTGCACAGCAGCTTTTGTCTAGCTGAACCCATGACATGGATGATGCGTCATAGTCGACAAGTCGAATCTTTGAAGAATATGACATGTGCAGTTTACGGCGAAAGAGTGACGATTCATGTGGGCCTGTCAAGTCCGCACAAGCTGACATGGGTCAACAATTTTTTTTCAAATGTCAATTTTTTGCCTGTCCAAGGACCATTGTATCTTATGATTAAATCGGTTGTTTAATGGAAATATATCTAATCGAACCACTATTAAGTGATGAATTGACTAGTAAAATGCATCATGGTAATGCGTTAAACCCCTTCATACCAGAGTATAGCTCAATTATATGTATATGAGCCATGCTCTGGAAAAAGGGGGCTTAATGCATCTCTGTGTTCCATGATACCAAGCAAGTCATAATGTAATTGTGAAACCATAAAATATATTTTCTCTGAATTCTTAACGAAAATAAGATACACTAGTCCTTTTGACAAGTAAAAATTTACAATGAGCAAAAAGTTTTGTCCAAGGTCAGCCTGCGCGGCCTGCGCAGGCTGACCTGGGTCCATACTTTTTGCAGTTGTACTTTTTACAGAGCAAGGCTCATATATAATACAGCTTTTGTTTGCGTTCAACAAATTTCAACGTTTCATTATAAAAAAGTAATATACACAAAACAAAACAAAATGAAACCTCAAAATACAAATGGAAGAAAGAGGACTATGATGGCCCGGTAACGCCCACCTGAGTCAGTCATGTCTTCATATTTCTACGTAGGAGACATGTCTCTTTTTGGATTAGAGCTAGAATCCTACTTTATCTATATCAAGTAATGACGTCAGTGATTTTGACCTTAGGTACACCAAAGGGGCGTGTAAATAATATGAGGTTAATTAGCATGTTCGGGTACAATACTGAATTCTGTTTGATGAGTACACTGCAGAACCAGTCTATTTTTTGGATGAGGCAACATCCGAGTCCAAAATATAGACTGGTTTTGAGTGTGCGAATCTAACAATATAGTACCCAAGTCTGTTAAATGACCTCTTCATTTCAAACTCCTGTATTTACTTTGAAGTAAACGACAAATATAGGGCCTTTTTCATTTTAGATAATTAAAAAAAAAGATGAATAAATTTATCAAAAGACTGCTTTGAAATTGATCTTTTACAACAGAATTCGGGAGACTAATCTTCCAGTCAAGCATCGATACTCGGGACTATAGCCTCGTTTTGAAAAATTCATATTGGACTCTTGCCTCGTTCTGAAAAATCTATTTTAGACTCTTATCTCGTTCCGAAAAATCCATATTGGACTCTACAGCGTCCAATATGGAATAAGATATTCTGTACTCAAGTGATAGTATTTAAGCGATTTCATTGGACGTTGAATTGTAGGTATGAATTAATCAAGCTATATTTCATGTGTCATAGCAAGTTTCAAAACCGAGCTAAAATATTTTGCGTTTTTCCTCTAAGGATTTTGATTATTTCATTTTCTTTTTTTAGGCGAAAAAGGAGTGTTGATCCCCTCCTAGGTAAGGCCATTTCTTATCCAAAACAAACAAACTGAAAATTTTGATTTTAAAGTTGGAGATGACGCTGTAAACCATGAGGTGGGTTTATTTCCAAAATCTCGTAACTACAGCCTATCTCTTCACATTCTTTTCACAACTCCCGATGTTATTTTGCCGTAGAGAGTGTAAAGCATGACCAGCCTACACAAACGGGCAGTCTGATCTTGTTCTAGACTCTGCACTGCTCAGTCCTTTCTGTCATGTTAACCTAATCTAAATCGAATACATTTTGATAGAATCTATTTCTGTAAGAGTCAATAATTCAAATTCGGCAAAACAACGGACACTTAACACTCCACAATAACTCCTCTTGAGTATTTCATACTCAGGTGAGCTAAAAGTAGCATAAACTCATTTCCATAGTTATATAAACAAAAAATTTCTGAAAGTTTGTTGGGATGAAACCCACTGATACAAAGCAACTGTTTGTTTTCCAACTCTGTTTCCTTTTGATTTTTGCATCAATTTTCTAAGTTTTGGCTTCAGAAGTGAATACAGAAGCTTTTGCCACCGGAGTAGATCAAAATCAGACCGCACAGAACTTACAGCCTGATCTTGAAACCTTATCGTCGTTTTTTTTTTCAGTCAAGCCTTTATGGCCGGTGTAACGCAGAAAAATGACCCCCATTACAAAATGACCCCCGGGTCATTATTCTACGTCGAGAAATGACCCATGGGTCATTTCTTTACGTCGAGAAATGACCATGGGTCATTTCTCGACGTAGAATAATGACCCGGGTCATTTTTCTACGTCGAAAAATGACCCATGGGTCATTCCTCTACGTCGAGAAATGACCCATGGGTCATTTTGTAATGGGGGTCATTTTTCTGCGTTACACCGGCAATACGCAAAAAGAGCATTCGGATATTTGCGTAAAGGGTCGTCTAGGATGAGCCAGCGCAGTCAGTATTTTACGACTTTATTAGATTTTGACCAACAGTAGACTGTTGTAAAACAGAAAGTTATATTTAAAAAAACCCAAAATGTCCTCTTAGCTCATTCTGCGCGGACTGCGCAAGCTGATCCGAGACGACACTTTGTACAAATGTCCCAATACCCCTTTTCGCGTGTTGCAGGCCAAAAGGAATGAAAACCTGTCTGAGTTTCAATACATTATATTTTCAAGGGTCGAAAACAGTCGAGTTATTGACGCATGGTTATAGAGTTAAACAGTTTCTCTCTCTTTTCTGCCTGAGATAATCGGTATAGTTTGTGGTTTGTCCTTAACCCTTTACCAAACAATCCCTGACTTTTTACGACCATGAGATAGAAGCATTTTGAAAACATTGTGGGAAAAGAAAAACTGGTAACCAGCATTTTCTCCTTTTTTCACAATGTTTTCTACCCTGCTGGAAACAATTTTTTTTTTTTGAGTTACGTTTGTGAGTTACGTTTATTTCGCAAATGTTTTCAATTTGGACCTGTCTAAAGTTCTGTCGTTTGGTAAAGAGTTAAGACGTTCGTATGGAAATTGGTTTGGTTGGAAGGAAACAACGAGGAACAAAAATAAATAATGAAATAAAAAAAAAGAACGCATGGGGATAACACCGCTAGGTTGTAGTTGCTTTTAGAAATACATGTAGATTGATTTCCATTGAAACTTTTTAAGACAAGAAAACAAGGCATAACTTTATGAGAAGTATTTCAACGGTTACCTGTCATTATTGTATGCGTTCCCCTTTTGATACTTAGGAACTAGTCTTTGTTTAAAGAAATGCTTTCTATAATGACGGGATATTATAATTTGTGAAAGTTTTTTCACAACGAATTCTCAATCAACGAGGGGCATAAATATGTCAAAAGAATTTTGATGGTTAAATGCTCCTTTTTTACGGGTTTTCTTGTTAATAGTTAAAAACACTAGTGCGATTTGGAGGTAAATATCTTCAGCAATGACAGCGATAAAATTTCAAATTTTTTACATGACAGAGACAGACGTAGTGGACGACAGGATTGTGACAATACATGTTCCTCGACGTTTTCTTTCAAAAAGCCGATTTAACAACAAAATAAAAAAAAAAAGTAAGAAATAATAAAAATAATAAAATTTCTGTACAAGTCAATAAAGGTGGTTTACAAGTCTATAGAGTCATCAAAAACAAATTAATTCTTTCAAGTATTAGCATAAACATCTCCGCCGTCTAGATAGCAACGAATCACTTCAAAGACGAACAGATACTCCTCCTGTATTGAAAAGATAAGAAAAGCACTGTAAGTAAGATTGAACATTTTGAACATATGACATCTACTGCATTTTGTACTTAATTTATCACTATTTAATTAAAGCATGAACAATTATATAAGAAACAACTACCACAAATCTAATAATAATAATAATAATAATATAATTTCCGAATGACAATAATTCATTTAATTTTTTCTGTGTTGTTTCATTGGTTCTAGAATTAAAGCCATGAGTTACCTAGAACAAATATTGCTTTATATGTTAAAGATGTATGTCAGAGATTCAGCCAACAAAGTATCACTTACATAGGTGGAGATGAAATCATGATTTCTCGCTTTCATTGTTTTCACCGACTGCAAGACATTCAAGACTCCACCATCTTGTTTCATTCTGTTTAACTCATTTAAAAGGACGCATACTAAACCGCTGAATTTAGCTCCTGATCTGTAAAACAACAGTACCATTGTTGATCGTCAAAGTTTTGACTGAACAAGTGATTTCAAACTTAAGGTTAGTTTACTCTTGGTCGGGATATCTTTAAAAGATCACCACAAATCGCAGATTCAAGCTAGGAATGCTCACGATCTATACAATATATATTTAACGGCAGTGGAAAAGAACCTCTCAAAAGCCGTCCCTGACACCCCAACGGTCGACCAAAACAGCACTACTTAACGCTTTGTTAAACGGCAAATTTTGGACCAGACCAAATTGAAAGCATTTTGCAGATGAAAAATTAACAGTTTCTAAAAAGATGATTTTTCTATATGATAAGTTAAGAAACATTATGGGAAAAGGAGAAAATGCTGGTTACCAGCATTTTCTCCATTTTCCACAATGTTTTCAAAAGGCTTCTATTCCTGACCATTAGAAATCAGAGATTGTTTGGGAAAGGGTTAACTGTTGTTGAAACTAGTTTTCTCCTGACTTGTAAGATGAGTTTAAATGTTACTCATGTTTTATTATCCGGACCAGTTTATTCTATCACACTGGTGAGCAGGAAACACTGTAGCGACTACAAGATAAAACTGACAAGTTTTACACTGACCGAACAAACAACGAAAGTCATGCCTTGCTCGCGAACGGTTCAAAACTACTAGGACTGTATTGTCTTCGTTCTGTTGGTGGATCTCGTTTACGTTCAGCTAAAAAAATGCTTT
Organism: Tridacna crocea; assembly: GCA_943736015.1. Taxonomy (NCBI): domain Eukaryota; kingdom Metazoa; phylum Mollusca; class Bivalvia; order Cardiida; family Cardiidae; genus Tridacna; species Tridacna crocea. The sequence continues at coordinate 8,008,029 of OX031063.1, forward strand.
CAATGGTCCATGACCTTCATGATGCAGATCAGTCTATTTTACCAGAAACTGTAAAGAGTCTCGTTGGGAAAGTGAATAAATAAAACAACAGTAGGGGTAACATATCAAAATCTATAGAGTAAAGTACAAGAGAAAGATAATATGTTCCTGTTGAGACCGTAGAAAGCATATCAATTACTTACGGACAATGAACCAAAACAGGATGAGTATCCGACAGATTTCGTTGCCAATGTAACACATTTTCTAGCAGATCTATGAAGGCCTGCGGCTCTATAGGTTCGGTAATGCTTGACTTCCATTTTGTACATTCATACTGTTTGACAGTGAAGTCTTCTTTTGTCTATATAAGTACATGAGTTACAAAAGATATATTTAACAGTCTGAAATACGATAGTACGACCGACGAGCGGCAGAAATATTGATCAGCATCATTAGTACCTTTCTTTTTAGCCATACTCTAGCAAGCTATGGTTTCATGCATCTCCGTGAATTATTGTACAAAGTCATCATATAACTGAGAATAAAAAAAATAACCGGCTTGAAACCGGCTGATTCATTTTGTACAATGGTCACTGGACAAATTGACCGAAGACAAGAAGTATCGGCCCAGGTCAGCCTGGTCGGACTTATAGGCTGACCTGGGTTGACTCTTTGGCAGCCATATTTAAACTCCATTTTTCACACAGCATAGTTTATTTAGTAGAAAGTAGACAGAGATTGTGCGCTGAATCCTTTACATCAAAATTTTGTTTCTCTGTCTTTGACACTAAATGTTTGTTTTGGATGACCTAAAACCACTTGAACGATATGAACCCACGCAATGACAGGTTCCCTGAAAGACTTTAATGCTTATCCGACTGAATAACTAAAATGAAGTTTTTAATTCATTAGTAAAAACCCAACTTTTGTTATTTTAAAAAATCATGTTTTGGGAAACAATATCTCCTTATCGGACAGTGTAGATCGAAAATCAGACTGCACACTTTGATCTACACTGTCTGCACAAGGTCAGTGAGTCGCACTTAGCAGCCTATGGGCTACTCGTCATTGTTCTGAAAGAGTATAGACCCCTGACCAACGGTACATAACTGATAATCAATCTTACAGTAAACACCATATCTATATACAGTATGAATGTACAACAGTATTTTATTCACAGAATTGTTTATATTCGTCATTGTTCTGCAAGAGTATAGACCCTTGACCAAAGGTACATAACTGATAATCAATCTTACTGTAGTCACCATATCTTTATACAGTATGAATGAACAACAGTATTTTATTTACAGAATTGTTTATATTCGTCATTGTTCTGCAAGAGTATAGACCCTTGACCAACGGTACATAACTGATTATCAAACTTACAGTAGTCACCATATCTATAAACAGTATAAATGAACAACAGTATGAATGAACAACAGTATTTTATTCACAGAATTGTTTGTATTTGGCCTCTATAGAAGCTTCAAGTTTTTCGGCGTCAAATAAATGTAATAGGCGCCTTTCAACTGCTCTACATGCAATCAACTGATACTCAGCAAGTGTTGTTTCGTATAGGTTCAATAAAACAAACGGACGATATAGATCAAAGATCAGACTGCACATTTTGTGCAGTCTGATCTTGATCTATAGCGTCCGCAAAAGTCCTTCTATTCGCCTATGGCGCTGAAAGAGTTAAAACATATGAAACTTGCCTGAGATTTGTATGTGAGTTTTCGCTCGATGTAGCGACTAGTCACATTCTCCTCGACCAGTGTCAATTTAAATTTGTTCTGAAGTTTCGTGTGCAGATGGAAGCAAGTCCTCTCCTACATGATATAGATAACAATAAATGAATGATAACAAAAGAAGTACAAGTACATTGACGATATCTCTCCATCGAAGACGACATTCGATAGACAAAACTTTTCTGCTAACTTTCTCTTTTAATGTTACTATTATAGCATGGTCAATTGCTTATGGAAAAAATTGACAGCAAAAATATCATTGGATTGTCAAAAACTACCATGGCTAATGGAAGAAAATACTGTATCTTTCTGTAAATTTACCATTTCATATTTATGAGTTAATGAAACAGTTACGCACGATTTTTAATTCGTTAGAAACTAAGGTGTAAATATAATTTAAAGGTTATGCTATTGAAATAAACTTACAAAGGCATTGCAATACGTTTTACAGGCATATTTTTCTTTTTTACCTTATCTGCTTTCTTTTTAGCACCAAGACTAACAATTGTCTGTACATTCTGTTCCTGTATCATTGACCAAAAGTCGGTTAATTCACTATTCTTTGGTGTTTTCATGGCTATAAATGAGCCTTTTTCCTGCCAGTCCTGAAAAAAAGTGGAGTCGATCCTTAATTTGTTCTCCAGAGTCATTGATGCTTCTTTGATATACGGTAATACGTGACATAAATTAGTTTGTCCTTGCCATAGATATGAAACATACAAACAGTTAGAAAAGCTGCTTGGAAAAACATATTGATTTACCAACATACAAAAAGTGAAAATGTGATTACCCATTTGATCCTTTTTCATGAATTTTGAGGATATTTGCGTTTGAAATTTGAAATCAAACAAAATAAATAAGTAAATAAACGAATAAATAAATAAATAAATATTACCGGAAGAAACACAGCTCCAATCTTTGTTTCACTCCCAATGTCAGCTGTTTCTAATTTCCCTACACGAAAGGTCACAATGAAAGTGAAAAAAGAAAACGTGATATGATCATAGAAATTTGAGAAGGTGAATGAAAACCACTGCTTCATCGAGAGAGAAAAAAAGGGCCAAAATTGCCCTGAATCGCTCACCTGAGTCAATAGGCAAAATAACTCCACATGCATAATTCAATTTCTGACCAGTTGTCAAGTCATTTGTGGTCTCTAGAGTGTCCACATGGATTTTTCTTAAGTTGACCTAATAATCTACTTCATCATCAAAGGTGACCAAATTCAATGAACTCATCAAAAATTTATCAAGACTAACATTCTGAACATTTTTCAAGTACATTGAGCAATAAATGTGGCCTCTAGATTTCCCAAAAGGCACTTCTTTAATCTGACCTACTGACCTAGTTTATGACTCCAGGTGACTCCAGTTTCAAACCCATCCGATATTTCACCAAGACAAACATTTCAAGAAATTGTGGACGACGCACGACAGACATTGGGCGATCATAAAAGCTCATCTTTAGCACGTTGTGCTCATGCGAGCCTAATATATAATTACATCCAACCGAAAACAGGAAATAGTGTTAGTAAAGCTTATACATTTTTCTGTTCATTACAAAGTGTTTTGCACTAATAAAATAGGTGTATATATCTCTGCTGCTATAATTCTTTTATCCCTTTGGAAATAATGTTATGATTTGACATTGTGTGCATTAAACTGCCTTTCAAATGGCAATACGATCGCATTTATTCCAGTTGTCGTTTATACATTTATTTTAATAGTAAATTATTTCTTTACGGACACTTACGATGTAAAGCAATAGCATCTAATTTATGTATTATTTTGTGTGTTTGCAAATGATATCACAAATGAATTCAGAAAACGCCAAATTCTACCCCAAGAACCCGGTTCTATAGTCATTGAGCCACCTGACAATGAAATGATGCAATGACAGAAAAATGAAGAACGCAGTAACAGATAAAACACCTAAACAAGCATTAAAATGTTTAAAAAAAATGACAGGTCTTGTTAGCATTCGGGCTAACAAACTGTGCTAGTGAACTTTAGGTCCACTAGCACTCTATTTGGGAGACATATTGTCGAGCTAAAGCTAAAACATCCTTTCAGATTCAGATGCGTTCAATTTGGTCTAGTCAAAAATTATGTCACATGGTACAGACTTGCAGAAAACGAGGGGCTGTAAATAATCATTTCTCATTTACCAGGCTGTCCCTTAGCTTGATGACTTTGCAGTAGACAATATTAGAAAAACATTGATGTCAAAAGGAGAAATTGCTCCTGCCTATTGATTTCTCTTTTTTCAAAATGATTTCTAGCCCATCAAAGAACTTTGATACATGAATATCAGATTTGGTTTTAGCGTCAGTAAACTCGTCTAATTTAGAAGAGTATAGGATTAGTCGTTTGGAAATGGGTTAAATGCTAACATCAGTATTACATTTATATGCTATGAAATGGTTTATCATGACCAACAAACTTGGTTTAAAAAATTCTCTTATTGTAAAAAAGTGAGACAATTTACTTCAAATAATGTCTTTGTCTTTAACAAAAACCTACATTTACTTATCAGTTAGTGCCCAACCCAAAACTTAAAATGCACTTTTTTTAAAAAATAGGCCAGTGACTTATTTGTTTTCAGCCTGATTCATTTAGTTTAGTACCTGAAAACTATTTATAGAAAAATAAGAAAAAAATCTAAATGTTAGAACATTAAAATAATTGCTTTAAAAGACTTTTTCTTTTGTTCCAAAATACAGGTATTTCAGCGACAAGTTAAGGTTTCTTTTTTCAGTATTAATACTCAGTATACTATAAATTATATTTTTTATTGAACTTGATGTTTCACAATACGGTGACAAAAAAATTGCTTATAATTGCTGACATTTAGAAATACTATTGTTACGAGAGACCACTCCACCAAGCATGGTCCCGATTTCAATACAATACCTAACTATAGCTTTAGAGGGATGTCTCTTTAGCTCAGTGGTTATGGTATTGGTCTTTTAATCCTCGAAAAACGAAGATATTAGCCCGTCATGGGTTCGAATCCCGCCAGAGGCGGTTGTATTTCAGCTATGCATATGTTACGAACTTTTATGTTCGTAAAATATATGTAGACTTAGTTTTCACAAGTAAAATTTCATCCTGTAATGCCGCAATGCATGCTGTACTAAAAGACATATTCATACAATTTTCCACAAGCTTGTGACCCCCTCTTTTTATCTCCTATTTTTCTAGAACAGGATATAAACTGTCACGAAACAAAGTTTTATGAAATTCTGAACGTTTTGAAAAAAATGGTAAAACTGTAGCGATCGTCTTTAAATTTCTTCTCGATAAAGCTGTATAAGTGGGGTTTTCTTTTGTCCCAACAGATTTGTTGTTCTTTTTTTAACGCTGCATTAAAACATTTTCGTAGCACTTACTCTCCCAATACATGAATCAATAGACAGTAGAGCCATAAATGCAATAAAAAAATTATATCAAAATCTATCTTTACAGAGAGTATTAAGTCTGGTACTTACTAGTTTCTGTTGCTGTATAAAACTGATTTGTATAATTACCTTCAGCGAGTTCTTTTTCATGGTAACTATCTTCAATGCTTTTAACAAGCAACTAAAATTAGATAGCATATCAATTACATTGTCCATAAAGTTGTCGAGTAATTTTCCCGTGTGGAAAAAAAAATGCTCTAGGATAAAAAACAATCCCATTTAAAAAAAATATTTACTTATGATATTTTTTCAGCATTCAGCTGTGATATTCATTTTCTTTATAATTATTACATCAGAAAATGCTTGGAAAAATACAAGTCAACCGATCCACTTAACTGTTGGATATCTTTTACTTGCAGTTAAAAGGTATTTTATTTTTAGATTGCTAGACCTGATTGAATTAAATCCTTATTGCATATTTCAACGACAAAGTTTTCTATTTGGAAATCAACTAAGCGAAACAAAGTTTATTTCCAATTACAAAAAATAACACAAGTTTCAAACTTACATTTTAAAATTACTTTTTTCCACCCGTGTTACCAAAGGCAGGAAACGCAATCGGTCATGTTTTAAAGTAAAAATAGGTAATGTTTTTACCCAATTCAGTTCAGTGCGAAAACAAATGTGCCTATTCTAAACAATTTATAAACATATTGGACTAAGTGACTTGTTCACTCACATCGTATTGAGTCTGCAATCTCGGGTTCTTGGTTTCCTTCTCACTCTCTTTCAGAAAGTCGTGAACTTCATGAAACTGACTCATACATATAGGGCTTGTTCCAAACAGAAATGCATCTGCCAAAACCTCATGTAAGTAAATATATTGTTGCTGAAATAAAAACCATCATACCTAAAAGAAAATTTGCTATTAGGCGCTTTGCCTCTAAGTTAAAACTTTATATATAAGTGCTAGAAGATGTAAAAAGAAAAAAAGGGAAGGAACGAGTTTTTTTTAAAAATGATACGTCTGTTGTTGCTTGTAAAAGTAATAGGGTTGTAAAAAACAAATAAACTGAACATGATTATAGGAATTGTAAGGTAAAGGAACGTTATATGTGTGTGTGTTTTTTCGTTATTGTTGAGAGTTTTTTCCAAGTGAAAACTACAATGTTATGAGGCAAATTTTGTATCCCAATAAGAATCCATACCCTTAATGACACATGAAAAATAACTACCATATCGTAACATCTTCTAAATACGTTGCAGGCTCATTATGTTTTACGCTCTTCACAAATGGCATATGGCTTGCGACACGCGAAAAGGGGTATTCAAACTTTTACGCAAAGTGTTGTCCCGGATTAGCCTGGGCATTCCGCGCAGGCTTATCTGAAAGACATATTCCGTTTTTATGTAATTTCTTGTTTTGCACATGTCTACTGACTACAAAGAAATTCTCTTGATCTGATAATATGCCCCGAGCATATATATTATGTACACTGGTAAAACCAACGCAACGCAAAAGCAGTTTCCTTTTCGGGAGCCCAGTATATATATGACTACACTATCAACGCAACATTCAGAATGGCGACGTCGCTCAAGAGTAACATCAAGATTATGCGCCAAGCTGCACGATTAGCACTTATCAGTACCAAGATTTCAATGATGTCAGTTCCCATTGATGTCAGTTTTCATTGAATTGGGGGACTCAGAAGCGAAATTCTCCTTTGACAGCGTACTACTTTTTTTAAACTACAAAACAGGCAAAATTACATTAACAAACGCTCGGCTAGTAAACCTTTGCAGTACGATTAATTCGTTGTACTGTCTAGTGGCAGGTGACTTGGAAACTTGTTCAGCTCGCCTTCGGCTCGGGGCGACATGATTCACTACAGCTGTGAACAAGTTTCCAAGTCCCCTGCCACCTGGCCGTACAACTAATAATGTAGGTGTAAAGTGCTGTCTGTGCCTACTCTCCGAATTCCCTTTTTCGCGTGTTGCAAACCAAATATATTTGCCAACGGCAGGCTAAGGGTTAATTGGCATAGGAACTTAGGAAGAGATGTTGGCCTAGAAGAAAAACCTCTAGGCCAACATCTCTTCCTAAGTTTTTTCGTAATCTGTCTAAGATTGTTATATAAGATCTGTTTTATAATGAGTTTGACAAAACATCGAGGGAACCAGTATTTTTCTAATTCTCCAACAATGTTTTATACCCTGTCCCAGACATTGACAATCACTTGAGCTACATTACGTTTGTCATCTGTGAATTCGTACATTTTGTGATTATTTGCATTCAAGCTACTTCCGGTAAGTCTGGTAAGATCCGGTAAGAACTTACGTATTTCTTTTTGGGCATTCACGCATTCAGGGAACCAACCATATAGCGGTCTTCCAAACAAAGTCCAGAGATACACAGCAAAGAGATATACACTGTGTGATTCTAGACTTAGAGAACAGAACAAAGACAACAGGGTAAGACACTTTTTTGGTCATGTAGTATAGGGTACCCTTAAATCCATACATTCTACAAAGCTATCTATGGTTGCGTTCAGTATCTCAGGACTTAACTTACCAATGTCTCTACCATATTTACACGTTGTTCCCTCAAGGACTTCACAATGTTCTGGATTCTAATTGTTCCCTCTACTTTTGCTTGAGTATAGGCGTTGTCTAATGCAATAAAAATGCCTGTTCTTCCTATGCCTGCACTAAAGGCAAAACATGAATTTGTTTTATCGACATGAGTAGATTTGTAAAGCGGGTTAAATGCATTTCTATGATGCATTACACCAAGACAGAAATCACATAGTTGTGGATCCAATAAAATCAAACGACTGAATCATGACGTCTTTTGGCATTAACCCTTTACTCCACAGATACTCATTTCTACGCATTGCTTGTAGGAGCCTTTGGAAAATATTATGGCAAAAGGTAAAATTGCTCGAGACCAGCAATTTCACCTTTTGCCACAATGCTTTCTATGCTATCAAAAGGTGTCAAATACACATAAGAAACTTCATCCATGCTGATATTTAGGGTCAATTAGAGATACCCCAGAAATGCCTTATGGGGTCATGGGTTAAAAAAATAGCCAAATGCAAAAAATAGTTTGGACTCAACGCGAAATGGGCAGACTGACATGAGTCGATACTTTCTTTGCAGATCTACTAAACACCCTTTTCACAGAACATGGCTCATTTACTTAGGTCAGGTATATTTCGTGTCATCTGTTCGCTTCACAATCATATGTACTCTTGATGTTGAGACTGATTCCCTTGTATAGAACGGCTACCTTCGCCGTGGTGGCTTCATTGCAATATTCATCGGACATAGAAATAATTCTAAAGACTCTCACAGCAGTTTACTGCAAAGATTTTTGTAAAAGCTCGTGCAGGTTTACGAATTCCATGCAATAGAAGTGATATACAAAGAAAGAAGGTGGGCTAGTTTTTCAAACGGTTTTCGATGGTTGAGCGATGAGAATATAGGTTTTCAGATTGACAAAATGAACTTCAGAGGCCTATGATTTGAGAAAACATGTTGAAAAGCTATGACAAAATGTAATAATGGAAGAAACTTATCACAACAAAAAGATCTTCCAAACATAATAAGAGCCATATTCTTAAAGATCTAAAGGACGTTTAAGATGAAATTGGTTTGTGTATCACCAGTCATTGTCTCAATTTCTTTTAACCAATTGACAGTTTTTTAGACTTTTTCAAAAAAAGAGAGCAAATGTAGACAACAGATTAAACATTGGTGAAAATTGATTAAACATTGCTCAAAATTTGCCCTAGATAGGTTAGAAAACATTGTCGAAAAAGGACGCTGGTTACTAGCATTTCTCCTTTTACCCTTATTTTCAAGGGTTTAAAGCCTTATTTTCAAGAGTCACTAAAACTCAGGATTAAGTAGTAAAGGATAAATAGAAAATATAAGAAGTAACTCCAGAAAATAAACTATATGCTGTGTAAAGACATCAACATATTAGAGATTAAAACTTAGACAGAGAAGAAAATTGCATCAAACATTCCATTTCTTTTGAACTTGAAGACTAGCAAAATAACCTTAATAATTCATTGTAACTTGGTCCCTTCAGATTTGTCATTATCTCCCGTTGTTCAGATATTGTGAGCTCAACTACCGTTCTTACAAATATTATTTGACTTGCAACACGCGAAAAGAGGCATTCGGCTATGAGCGTAAAGTGCGCAGTCCGCACAGGCTTATCCGAAACGACACTTTTCGTTTTTATATAATTTTCTGTTCTGTGCAAATCTACTGTAGCATAAAATCTAATGAAGTTGTAAAGTATCGTCTCTGATTAGCCCGCACGGACTGCCCAGACTGATCCGAGATGACAAGTAGTTAGGTGTGGCACTTCAGGTAGTGGAATTTGTTCTTTGTCTATATAAATGAAGCCATCAAGCCGGTGGAGGTAATTTTCAGAATCAATCAGGCGTGTACATACCTGTTGTGTAATATTCTCGGCGGCATTTCTATTTTTAGCAACGGGGTCAAGAATGCGCGACATAGATCGAGCAGACGATATCCGATGACAGTAGGGTTGTCAAAACAGGGTGGAAAAAAGGATTGTGAGAGTAGATGGTTATTTTAGGGTCTAGCACGGTCGATAGCTTCAAAAACAGGGTGACAAAAGGCCTTCTCTTTGTAATCTCTTTCCAGCAACTGCGAACGACACTGAAGAAAGTCAGTCTATTTTTAACCGGTGAATTCATCAATCGTAACGATCTTTCTCGAGCAGCAGACGAATTCTAGAGATCGGCTGTGGTGTGGAAAACGTTCTTAGAAGCAACTGAATCTGTTGCCTGCAACTATGCGCTGGACAGCGGGGTGGGGGGTGGGGATACAAATCTCTCTCTCTCTCTCTCTCTCTCTCCTGTACGGAATAAAGAAATGAAGAAAAAGGAGCTCAATGTTAGATATATTTTATTTAGGTACATACATTCTAGATTCATACATAACAAAAATAATGCATGTTTATCTTTATAAACATATATGTATGGACATATATATAGGCTTTGCGACTGTTCTATGAAATTCAATATCCATAAGGGTATGACGTGAATTGATCACCCAGAACCCGTTTGTCGAACACTAAACGGTAATCTTTTCTTTGTGATACGGTGAGAATTTTTGCAGAGTCTCTGTCTCTTGTAATTTTGTGTGCGTCTACCACTGACACTGTAGCCCCTTGCCTTTCTGTGACCAACGTTTTCACAACATCAAAATTGACATTGAGTTTATTTTTACAATTAAGAGTAATGCCTCGGATTTTACACACTGTGTAATTTCCCATTTCATCCGCACTCTGGGTTCGATAAGCATAGTTTTTAGGCCCCCCAGTGACAAAAGTCATGATTCTGTTGTGGGGAACCTCGTCCGTCAGGTCACCCAAGAAGTCACCTAAGGCGGGTTTCTGATCCCCAGATTTACTAGAAAAAACGACAGAATCAGTGTCGGCATACAGAGCTCTAGATCCAAGAGCCTCTAAATAGGAATATAGCTTGAGGCGGGCCTGAGCTGTTGTGTACGCAGCAATAACCACATTAGTCTTGGCATTAGTTTCTACAAATTCATGTGTATATTTCCATCTCATTTCCACAATGTCATCAGAAATAAAATTGACAGCTGTCACCTCTTCCTTGTCGGATGTCAACTTATCGAAGTACACCGCTGGGTCATCCACAAATTCTACCTGGGACATGTTGGATCGTTGACCAAACTTACCCCAGAAAGAATTCAGCATGAGTTTTGCCAAAGCGCGCATGCCTTTATTTTTTTTTATGTTTTTGTATTCTAGACGGATACCTTCTTTCTGATAATAAAGGTCAATGTATGTGCACTTGTCGTCCTCTGTTTTACACCATTCGGGCCATCCGCTGGCTTCCTGCTTTAATTTGAGAAACGTATTGACATAGTTTGTGAACAGACTTCCTGTTTTGGTGGTAGGATCATATCTTGACACGTCATCGAAATGCCATATTTCATAAATTTGCATTAATTTGTATCCTTTTTCCAAAGCCTTTTTCAACTCGTCTGTGACCCATGTACCTACAAAGGCGCGCTTCTCATCGGAATGATTGCAAGGTGTTTGCTTTTGCTCTTCTGCACATGCTTTGCAAAGATGGAATAGCAATTTATTGTTGACTTTAGATGGTAAAACGGGATGATAAAGACCTTTTGGAGGAAGGACTTTGCATTTGATTAAACCTTCGTACTTGTCTAAATCTCGGAAATTTTCCGTTATAATTTCAGGATGTCCTATTGGTATTTTACCCGTTTTATTGACCCATGGATACAGAGACGTTACGTCATAATAGTCAATGTCTTCTTCTTCAGAAGCCTCTTTGTACAGAGTATAGGCTTCTGTACGGCCTCCATAAAAAGCGTCCCGGGGCTCTAGAGGGGTCACTATATCTAAACTCTCTACAAAGGTTTTCACTTCAGGGTCATCTTGACATTGCTGGTCAAAGTCTGATTCCCAGATAGACCTATAGGTATAACCTTGACTCTCTAAGTAGCGCCTTTTTTGAAGGGTTTTGTCAAAAAGTTCACCCATGGTCAACTGACTAACTGGATTGACTGTGGGGCGAGCATACTTGGATGGATTTCCATGCCAGAAATCTCCATGAAACTCCAACACTACTTTCTCCCCCGTTTCCATTTCGTAATACCCGTCCACCCTATAAAAACCAATCTCCTTTTCCCCACCATTTCTAGCATGTTTAATATCTAACGCTTCCGAGTGAGCAAGGTACTTTAACCATTGGAGAGCTTTAACCGAATGTTTCTGTTCAGGCCTGTACCCCTGATGCGGAATAATGCCAATCGTGTCGGGTTCTAGAAAGTTGGTTCTGAAAACAAGATTGCAGGCAGAGGCTATAGTAATACAACGTTCAAATGGATCAATGCCCGTGATCTCCATGAAATCTTCTCTAAATTGTAGAGTACATCGTCTTAAAATGTCCACATCCGACCTGCAGTACTCCAGCAATTCAGTCTGAAAATTGAAGTGATCATGTTTGTGTTGCTCATACCAAATCAAAAACTTTTCTCTTGCCTCAGGTTTCATGCCATCAGGAGTGTAGTAAGAGATATTAGGCAATGTATCCATCACCACACTCTGGTGTTCTTTTGTATTATACATGTGGGGGAAGTACCCCTTTTTCAATTCACTAAACCCAAACATCTCTGGCAATTTGGCCAAAGCCATAGGAAGAAAATTGATGGAGTCAATCATTCTGATTTTGCAATGAGGCACAGTGAGAGACATGATCTTGGCTCCATTGGCCACTACGGAAGGTATAATGGCATTCTGATAAAGGTACTGCAGGATGGGATAGGAGTCGTAGCCTTGAAAGTTATGACATAGAACAGTCGCATTATAGTTTTCCTCAGAAAATAGCCATTCACAGAAGGCATTTAATGAGTTTTCACCCGCAAAAATATACTCTTTCTGTCCACATAGTTCACAGTCATCAGTCTTCTCCATACAAAGGGTGCACACTTTCTGGGCCACGCACAAATTAGGTCTGTGCTCGTATGCACCGCATTTAGCCTTCAGACAATGTGTACACTTTCCGTAGACATCTGGATTATAACCTTGTTCACAGTGAATCAAATCGTCTTGGGAACACTCAAAGTCAAAGAAAATGAAGGTTTTAGCATTTTCTTCTTCATCCACAAGTTCTTCCTCGATTGACATATCTGGCTGAAATTGTTTCTCTTCCGGTTTCATATAACACATGTGTCCTTCGGGATAGAACTCTTCACACAGCTTGCAGTATATCTGTCCGCACTGGTGATTTTTGTCGAGTCCCCTGTTGACCGTTTTACCACAATCACTGCATCTATAGATCTTTTTACAAGTCGAGTTTCCTTTGGCTGTGGGTCTTCTGTGCAGGTCAAAGCATTCTTGACCTTTAAAGAAGCGCTTGCACTTTTGACATTGGATCCAGTCCTCTTGGTTCTGATCATGAACTTTGCGACAAGCATGACACACGTCATTGCATTTATGCCGTTCCTTGTTACTGTATCCTTTTTGACATTTTGTGCAGAAGTAACTCTTGGATAAAAAGGCGGCCATGGACGTGATCACGTCAAAGTGATCATCATGATAGTACAGATATATTTTGCCTACTGCTTCTGGCCCGCTGTAGATGATAGCATTGAAATGCTCCTTGGACACAACATGGATTTGATAGCTTGAAAGCACCTTTTGGAATTTTTTGATATCCTCAATGCTACACTTGCCTCGTGGAACATCAGCTTGTTCATGCAACTGTTTAGCCATCTGACTTTGCGGCTCATAGCCTTTTCTTATACTTTCCCATTTGGGGTGTTTGTCTAACCGTGCCTTGGCAGTGACTATAGCCCGGGCACAGCACATCTCATCATCGTTTTGTATCTGCAGTATGCATTTCTTGTCACACAAAAACTTGTCCGTATTCACATATTTAAAACGCTTTCGGACTCCTCCAGATGGCAAGTCCACAGTTGTCACTTCAAGAATGAGCCCCGAGTCAATGACAAAGTCTTCGTTGGACTGAATCACACGTTCAATCTCTGCCATGAATCTATCCGCTGTCAGTTCATTGACCCTCAGGAAGGGAATGTATATGGGGTAATCCAGAGATGGACTCTGGACTATGAGCCTCACGAGGTCTGTTGATTTAGCTCCGTTCGTTAGATCTTGAAAAATGCTTTGAAATAGTTTCTTCAAAGTTAATAATAAATCCTCTGTCACTTCAAGGTCTTTGAAATGGACTTTGTAGGTGGAGGCCTTGGTTTTAAACTTCTCCATTCGCTGCTCCTTGACCTTGGATATGCTGTAAAAGTCTCGAGAGTCATCTTCTTTTCGTAACCTTTTGATAACAGAGCCATTCGCACTTTCTTCTACATCCTCAGCTAGCCTTTTTTGCCCACCACCCACTTGATGTTTTTCCAGCATATGACGTTGTAGACTATCAGGACGACTAAAGCCTCGTCCGCATTCTTCACAATGCGCAACGTTGACAGCCCTGTGTTTTTCTACATGACGATCCAAGTTATCTTTTCGAATAAATATTTTCCCACATTTGTCACATTCATATTTCTTCCAGTGATATTCTGTGCGTTGATGTTGCTTAAGCTGGCTGAGCTTTGGAAAACTAGCCCCACATTCTTCACACTGGTAAGTCATGGTCAGGATCTGTAAGTAAAATGAAAACAACGTGTGATTTTATTATGGTTCTTATGTGTGGTTTTCTATAGAGTGGAAAGCGATACTGACAAGAAAAGAATAGACAAAAAAAAAAAAAAAAAAAAAACTGGCGATACAACAAAAAAGTCAGGCGAGACTACAGATTCAAAACATTTACTCACTGTATTCAGTTGTAAGTGGACTACTTGAATTCTGTTCTTCTCTCTCTCTGTCAAAAAGAACTCAAATGAATCTGTCTGTATAATTTGGTTCCTTTTATGGATACGGCTTAGTAAGTGTAGCTGAAATGATAGATTTTGATTGATTAATAGAAACGTGGGTATACATGCAAGAAATGAAAGGCGAGACCAAGAAAAACATCAGGCGAGACTAAGAAAAAGCCAGGCGAAACAACAAAAAAGTCAGGCGAGACTACAAAATTATAATGATACTCACTGTTTGAATATTTTAGCCAGGAACCTATGAACTCCGTTCTTCCCTCTCTGTCAAACAGAACTCAAATGGGACTGCTGTGTAATTTAGTCCCTTTATATAAATACGTCTCAGCAAGTTGAGCTGAAATCACAGATTTTGATTGGTTAAAATAAACTCATAATATATGCAAGAACTAAAAGGCCTATCAACAAAATGATTTTAAGGGGCCAGAGAAAAAGCCAGGCGAGACTAAGAAAAAGGCGAGACTATAAAATTATAATGATACTCACTGTGGTGACGATTTGAATTTCTCTCCTTGATCTTTTGAGCTCGAATGAAGTTGTCAATCTGTAATAGTGTCTTTTATAGCAACGTCTCAACAAAGGATGGTTTGGGCTGAAATGATACATGCTGATTAGTTGGTCTTTGGCCTGTGAAACACTATATAAGCGACATACTTGTTAGATTCAGTCATTTAGTCACGAATCATCGGAAGGTCAACATGGAAAGTATTCACTGCACAGATTGCGGTCAAACATTTTGTAGTAAATACAATTTGTTAAGACATAAAAGGAACAAGCATATTCTAGAAAAGTTGCCGGGAGCGCCTCAGGGAGCGCCGCAAGAAGCGCCGCAAGGAGCGCCGGAAGCGCCGCAAGGAGCGCCGGGAGCGCCGGGAGCGCCGCAGGGAGCGCCGGGAGCGCCGCAGGGAGCGCCGGGAGCGCCGCAAGGAGCGCCGGGAGCGCCGCAGGGAGCGCCGGGAGCGCCGCAGGGAGCGCCGAGAGCGCCAGAATCACAGGGAGTGTCATGGACTATGCGAAAAACTCAAGATATGATGCTCTACCACCCTTTCACCATGATGATTTCGGGGCCAACATGTAAGTTGATTTTGAGTCAGCTTAATTAAACACAGCGTTAATCTAGAGCATGTTTGTGAATCCAGAAGACCAATAACCTTTTTCCTATCTATTTCAGCTTGCGGTAAAACGACCTATGTGAAAGACCTTCTTTACCACAATGCAACAAGAATTCAACCGGAAATACAGAGAATCGTTTGGTCATATAAAAGGTGGCAGCCTTTGTACAGTCTTATCCATAGAATTGTGTCTCCTAGAGTCGAGTTTATTCAAGGCATACCATCAAATCTGGAAGACGACGACTACTTTGATCCTAGGATCAACAACCTATTGATCTGTTCTCAGAGGCCGGCAAAGACAAAAGAATAACGGATCTGTTTACGGAGGGGTCCCATCACCGATCTTTGTCTGTCATCTCCATCAGTCAGAATCTGTTTGCTTCGAAGGACCCGACTCAGAGAAGAAATTGCCACTATTTGGTACTCTTTAACAACCCCATAGACAGACAATCCGTGATGACTTTGGCTCGTCAAATGTATCCCGGTCAAAGCGAGAAGATGATGAAAATGTTCGAAAAAGCTACAAAGAAACCGTATGGCTATTTATTAGTGGAATTAAAACCATTCACTCCCGAAAACGACAGATTAAAAAGTGAGGTCCTATGGGCTGACCAACATCTGGCAACAGAAAGACCTGCTTACAACCAATCAGATCACTCCATTGAACCTATAAAAGAAGGCAGTCATCCAGAAGCTAGTCATTCTGACGTTGGATTTCAACCCGTTCACATCGAAGAGCAGCAGCAAGAAATAATGGCTGAAAAAAGTCAAGCTTGTGACGATTGCGGACTGTTGTTCGATACCATTCATGACGTACAGAGGCACGTTAAACGTGTGTGGTGCCCCGAAACTACACAGTCCAAGAAAAGGAAAATAGAGGAAGACACGGATGAAGATGATGAGCCTATAGAAGATAACGAAGCCTATAACCACCTCTGGAAATTGGCGAAGAAAGAAGTCAAAGATAGATTCGACAGATTATACGATAGATATTTGTCGGATGGAGAAAATGAGAACGATGCTGCTGACATGGCCAGAGATCGTGTGAAACCGGCTGAGGAAAAAAATTTCTTTTAGCGATATACAACCTTACTGGAAGTTTACTGGTTCCCCTTGAAAGACAGTTCAGTGCACAAAAACATCGTGCGACAAATAAATCTGCTGAGAGAGAAGGGAGTCAGTCTGTCTTCAGCCGTGAAAAGGGTCATAAACAAGAATAAAGGTCGTTTTGAAGACCTTTTTGACACAGAAATATCGGAAGATGAGGAGAGCGAGAATAACAGTGACGACGAAACAGACAATGAACAGATATAAGTGTATCTTAAACAACAATGTTCCATCAGTATACTTTGTGACCTGGCAGTGAACGGACATGGCACCGTGGGAAGATTATTTAAAGACAATTTTACTATGACCCGTCTCACCCGGCAAGCTTTGCAGGACCACAGAAACTCTACAGCGTGGTACAAAAAGAAGAGAAAATTCGATATTGGAATGTATCGCATTCGTAAATTCCTTCATAATCAAGAATCCTACAGTCTACATAAACCCGTCAGAAGACGCTTTCAAAGAAATCACGTGATAAGTGCGGGGAAAGACGATCTGTGGATGGCCGATCTGATCGACATGGTGAAATTCGAAGAATGGAATGATGGCTACAAATACATCCTACTCGTCATAGATACGTTCTCCAAGTACGTCTGGTTACGTCCACTCAAAACCAAAACGGGAGAGGCAGTAGCCGAGGCCTTTAAAGACATTTTCGAAACGACTGGAAGAATTCCCGCTAAACTGATGACGGATAAAGGTAGGCAACCGTTGTTTTGATATAATCAAATATTTTTTTCATCGGCTTGATAATGGCTGAAAATTGTTGAAAGCGGCGGAACAGACCATGAAATAGTAGCATTTTCAATATGAATGGTGTGTAACGAATTTGTAAGATACCATCTAGTTTCTACAAGAAAGAATTCATAATAGACACGACTATTTATCTTTTCAGGTCAAGAATTCCGTGCAAGAAAGGTGCAGTCGTTGATGACAGAAAACGGTGTGCGGTATTTTCCCACACAAAATGAAATCAAGGCTTCCACCTCGGAGAGAGCGATTAAGACGATAAAAACGAAACTGTATCGCTATTTTTCCTACAAGGACAATTACGGTTATCTAGCTGTGCTACAGAATATAGCAGACAGTTACAACAAGACTTATCATAGAACAATCGGTATGCCTCCAGCCGATGTGAAAGAAAACAATGCGGAAGAAGTCCGGCTGTCCACCTACTTTGCCAGACAGAAAAATAAAACGAAACCCGATTTGAAACGTTTCACGTATAAAATTGGTGACTATGTGCGTATCAGTCATCTGAGAAACGTATTTACACGAGCCTATGACGAGACTTATTCTGGAGAAGTGTTTCAAATCTACAAACGGTACCACAGAGGAATACTACCGATCTACAAACTTCGAGACCTCCAGCAAGAAGAAATCAAAGGAACATTTTATGAGTCCGAACTTCAGAAAATAACTGTCGATCCAAATCAAGCGTGGAGAGTGGAGAGAGTATTGAAATCCAGAGGCAGAGGAAAAAACAAACAATACTTTGTGAAATGGAAATATTATCCCAAGAAATTTAATTCTTGGATCAGTGCTAGTGACATTGAATGATATGTTGTAAATACGTGTATGTAAATACTTGTAAATAAACATGTAAATAACAAAGCTGTTGTTTTCATTTCCCCCCACTCTTCAACCTTCCAGCTCAAAAGGGATATTTTTGATGAAGGGTTATATACACAGCACACTGCACATAGTTCGAAGTTACTCTAGTGTTACGATGTAAACATTCAGCTTTCATGAACCTGTATAAATCGTCTGCTGTAGAGAGCGATGCGATCTACTCCGCTGTCAGGTATCGATTAACTGTTGCAGTGTGACTAGAGTCCGAAACTGTCTTCTGATTGGTTGACGAGAGCTAAAAGCGCTTTTACATAAAATCTAGTACTAATTTCTTACCGTGATAAAATCGTCACTTGGTAGTATTTTCGCTAGGCGTTGGATGATGCTACTGGGTGTAGAGTGATGTTCACTCAACAGTATCTGGCTGCGGAATAAACGTAGTATTGGGAAAAAATCACTCTTTTATAGGATTGTTATAAACGTGTCAGGACTTGTAAAATTATCGGGTTATAACTAGTTATAACTGGATAATTACGTCATTTTATCGGATAGTAGAGGGCATGTCTAGACTCGCATTATATGCAGTCCATGTTTACCGTTGTCACTTTGTGACTTATTGGAGAAACAGACAGGGAGATAGCGGTTATGCATAGTACAACATGATGAAATCGAGAGAGAGAGAGATTTGCCACCCCCGCCCCCCAATCCCACTGTCCAGCGCATAGTTGCAGGCAACAGATTCAGTTGCTTCTAAGAACGTTTTCCACACCACAGCCGATCTCTAGAATTCGTCTGCTGCTCGAGAAAGATCGTTACGATTGATGAATTCACCGGTTAAAAATAGACTGACATTCTTCAGTGTCGTTCGCAGTTGCTGGAAAGAGATTACAAAGAGAAGGCCTTTTGTCACCCTGTTTTTGAAGCTATCGACCGTGCTAGACCCTAAAATAACCATCTACTCTCACAATCCTTTTTTCCACCCTGTTTTGACAACCCTACTGTCATCGGATATCGTCTGCTCGATCTATGTCGCGCATTCTTGACCCCATTGCTAAAAATAGAAATGCCGCCGAGAATATTACACAACAGGTATGTACACGCCTGATTGATTCTGAAAATTACCTCCACCGGCTTGATGGCTTCATTTATATAGACAAAGAACAAATTCCACTACCTGAAGTGCCACACCTAACTACTATGACAATATACGCAAATGCCGGTCTGAATGTATCTTTTCATGTGATGCAGGCCATTTGATTGTCTCAATTTTTGGCTTAACGTCTTTAAGAGGCTGTCTTTTTTTGTACGAAAAAGCAACCAAAGAAATTTAAAAACATTAAAGACTTCCTCGTAGAGTATTTGTAAAAGTATATCAGGATGTTTTGGAAACTGCATCAAATAACTGAAATCAAATAAAAGCGTGTTCTAACAACTCTGAGAAAGAAAACATTTGAAAATACTGTACTGAAAGGAGAAAATCCTGGGGAGTAGCATTTTCTCCTTTTCTGATGAAATGTTTAACCCTTGCTGAGGACAAATCAAATCTCATCATTTCACTCATTATTTCATTGTTTCTTGTTTTTCAAACCTTTTCAATGTTGATGAGTATAGAATTTTGTCGCCGATCTAAACACGAATACAATAAAATAGATATTTTCCATTACACTGATACATCAGAAAAAATGGCCTTTTTGCATCGCTTTGTATGTTCTTCGCAAGGATATCGTACACGATAAAATGTATTACCAGACAGGCCAAAGATCAAATTACATATTTTGTGCAGTCAGGTCTTGGCCGATGTTGTACACTAATCGTTGCATTGCGTATTAAGAGCTAACCTGCAGTGAACAATAATTGGTTCATTATGCTCCATCGAGTCCCTATCTTCGGCAACAGTTCTCCAAAATTTGACGAGAGACCACGTGGTGTCAGGAA
This sequence comes from Tridacna crocea, assembly GCA_943736015.1. Lineage (NCBI taxonomy): Eukaryota > Metazoa > Mollusca > Bivalvia > Cardiida > Cardiidae > Tridacna > Tridacna crocea. The sequence goes on from OX031063.1 coordinate 8,028,326, forward strand.
CTTCCTTATCTGGCCACGCCGTAAAGTGGTACTGCGTCACAATCACAGGGGCTTCTCGCCTCTGCAGTAATTAAAGGAAATGTATCAAAATATATCTGTCCATCAGTAACATGCTTTCTATAAGAATGTCAGTGAAGTAAAGCGGCTGCGGAAAATGTCCGTTCATCTGTCCGTGCGTTCGACCATGTATTCACATAATTAGGAGCAGTTGTTGATTTTAAAGACATTCTTGTTAACACTTTTACTATCAAATAAATGGATTCAATAAGGTTTAAAATACAAACCCGCTCTTATCGCACCCTTGCCTTTAAAACTGGAATTCAAAAATAATTTAGGTGCGTATATTACATTTAATTCTTATTAAAAAGTCAAATAAGTTGTTTTATTTCATGCTTTCCGGTAGGTTATCGAGAAATATCAGTGAAATATTTTTCGATATTTTAAGGTTACCTCCAGTGAAGTTACCGATTTTTATATTCTACCTCTTCAATTGAAGGCGGATACAGTTTACTCCCGCGCACTAGTACTGGGTAAAATACGCGTGCCTCACAACCAGATGGAAATATGACGTAATTTACCTTACATTTATCGCGCCTGAGGTAATATTGTGATGCGTAGCTATGCGGAGGGGGTACACCACGGAGAATAACAAAAAAGAGCTGTACCGAGTTTTATTTAAGCCCCCTCCCCCAGAAAGCAATCAATGCATGGAATAAATAGAATATTTGTATTTTGTTCGTTGAAAGATCGACAAGTTAGTTTTTGTGAAAATACTACGGATGATGTTCACGAGATGATATAAATTTACACACCCCTTGTGCTTTGAGCTTCCTGATGATGAAATCTCCAAAGCTTTCCTCAGATTGCAGGTAAATTTTGATTTTACCGTAAGTCACTTGACCTCCCATTGGCCAGTAAATCAGGCATTCCTCCTACAATAATAAGACAATACTGATGCATAACATCAATGGCGCCGTAAATCAGTTTTTTTCTGAGATAAGGCACATTACAGCGACTTAATCTTTTTACACCAGGGGCATCATTTAAACAAACTTTGTAGAGGTCTGGGATACAATCTGGCTTTCATCTATCTTGCAATAAAAGCACGGTATTTTACATGTTAAAAAACAAAACATCAGTCCAAATAGCTGAAAAATAAAGTTGGTTCTGTCTCGATCTGGTAATCAAAGTGTCGTATTTTTACATATACGTTAAAAGGAAAAAAACAATAAACCAGTACATATAGTATACAATACAGTTACCTCCGCAGACACATTTTTAAAAGCAAATAAAAATATACTGTCGCCGCTTATGTGGGGCGCTACAATAACAAAGTTCGTACTTTGACAACAAGAGCACCAGTTGCTGGTGCCAACGATCAGCATCATTTGCTTTTAGAAATGGACTGATTTTCAGGGAAAATGCTGAGTCAAGAAAGGGGTAAAGCTGTGTCAAAATACTTTAATGCTTACCAGCCTTCGTTGTATGAGTTCCCCTCGGACTAGTTCCCCTCGGACTAGTTAACAGCTAGTCCGAGTTTGAGCTAAACATCTTAAGTAACGACCGATATATTACTAAATAGCTTGCAACACGCGTAAAGAGACATTCGGACATTTGCGTAAAGTGTCCGCTGGTATGTGATTTTCTGTTTCACGCAAATCTACAGAAGGAAAAAATCTATTGTTGACGTAAAGTGGCGTCTCTGATAAGCCTGCGTGGAATGCGCAGGCTAATCCGAGACTACAACTTAGGCAAATGTCCGATTATCCCTTTTCGCGTCGACGAAGTCGACGACAACAGACTACAACAAGGCCAGGGTAGTACCTTGAGCCGAGTTAAAAATAGACATCATGCCCTAAAACTATTCGGTTTTCATTGGTTACCGCTAATCTGATAACAGCTACACAGGCAGCGGTCTAGTCGCCATCTTAGTTATGCAAGTTTTACAATAATTATCTTGACCAAGGCTCTGTATTTTTTTTTACATTTCAAGGAACCGTATATCTAAACCTCATGTCGATCCATCAGCTTTTATTGAAAAGCGCCTTTAAAACAAAGTCATTTATTTCAAATCTTAAAAATAACGATATTGTAATGAATGTCGTTCAGTGACAGCGGGAGAATCAATCTTCGTATTAACCAAAGTTCTTGGTCTTTTTACGAAAAAGTGTCTTACTCAAAAAAGAATACAAGTTTTGATTGCTTAACCCTTTCCCAAACAATCCTTGGTTTTTACGGGTCTGCAATAGTAGCCTTTTGTAAACATTGTGGGAAAAGGAGCATTGTAACCAGCATTTTCTCCTTTTCCCACAATGTTTTCTACCCTGTCAAAGACAGAAATCATCTTTTCAGCAAGAGTTAAATTGTCGTCTGCAAATGCTTTCAATTTAGTCTAGTCCAAAAGTTTGTCGTTTGGGAAGGGTTAACCACACGAGCCACGCTCTGTAAAACAGGAGCTTAACTCTTTACCAGACGACAAAAATCTTAGACTGGTCCAAATTGAAACCATTTGTAGATGACAAAAGAAATGTGAATCAAAAACTGAAATTTGATTGGGAAAGGGTAGAAAACATTGTGGAAAAAGGAGAAAATGCTGGTTACCAGCATTTTCTCCTTTTCCTACAATGTTTTTCAAAGGCTTCTTTCTCAGGGGCGTCAAGAGTAGGGATTGTGTGGTAATGGGTTAATTAATACATGTCTGTGAAACAGTGTACCGAGCAAGTCATTGTACAATCAAAAAATCCATTTTGTTCAACAGCCGACTGAATCATGAGATGGAATGGCCCTTTGGCATGAAAGAAATCTACCATAGGCAAAAAGTTTCGACCCGGAAGTTCGTGCAGGCTGACCTGAGTGAACCCTTTTCGTGGATGCATTTCACCCCGTTTTCACAGAATTTGGCTCAAACAGGTTAAACCAGCTATACATTGTATCACATTTCTTTTTTAAAATATCAAGGAGTAGATGTTAATTTGAACGGCACGGCAGTCCCGTCTCCTTGCAGCCTTTTCTTGACCTAAACTGTTTAAAAAGTCATAATGAACTCTTACTAAGTGAGGAAAATAATATTTACGTTTCCCATTTCTACAAGGTTTGTCAACATGACTATTTGCTTTGACTTTTCTTGCCATATCATACGCCAGAAATCATCTCGCGTCGCAATAGTAGGACCTAATCAGATAGATGAAAGTATTAATTATTATGCAATATTTGGAGTAACAGAAATCTCATTTTTAGAACGATTTAATATTATTAAGTAAAAAATCCTGGCTGCTAGCTAAAGGAAAAATAATGCATGGTGAATGAAGTGAAATCGGTATGCTGCTCAGGAGCTGTCATTTTTCAAGAGCTAAATACTGCATCGTTGGCCCAGGGAGCTAGATGCGGGTCCATGATGAATTATTCCAAAAAAATCATCACTTAACCCTTTACCAAACAATCCCTGGTTTTTACGACCTTGAGATGAAAGCCTTTTGAAAACATTGTGGGAAAAGGAGAAAATGCTGGTAACCAGCATTTTATCCTTTTCCCACGATGTTTTCTTCCCTTCCTAAAGCATATTTCAATTTTTAAGTCACATTCATTTTGTCGTCTGCAAATGTTTTCAATTTGGACCGATCTAAAATTTTGTGGTTTGGTAAAGAGTTAGTTATCGATCCATAAAATCCATCTGTCTAATAACTAGCTATAAATTATGAGGTAGACTGGTTCTGCAATAATCAGAAATTATTTAAAAATCAAATAGCTTCAACCCATATCAGCCATATCTGTTTTTAGAGGCATTAGGCCCCCTTCATACAAAGCATGACTCAGAATTTAACCCTTCTCCTGCTGAATAAATCAAATTAAACTTTTCGGGCCAATATTATAAACCCAAACAATGCTATTTCAAGTATATTTTTTGAAGAAAAGATATCTTTCTATCGGACAGTGTAGATCTAAGATCAGACTGCACGTTCTGTGCAGTCTGATCTTGATCTACGCTGTCCGCAAAAGGTCAGCTTGTCGCGATAGGCAGCTTAAGGGTTAATCCGTCTTTTTGAGGTAAAGATATGCAATACTTATTGACCGTGCGGCGTTTAACGGCATTTTAAGCATTATTTAAGTTGTTTTACGGTGGCAAGAGCACACATCTATGCTTTCCGAAAGTTTCTGTCATCTATACTTCGAAAATTATTCTTCCCAAGCCACTTGCTGCTTTCTAACATACCCATCGTCGAAGCAATGATCAGCGCGGAGAGAGGAATGAGTAATGACTATCATCAATCTTCGTAAAGAAATTGGCCGAGCTTGAGAACCGAGCCACTGACCTTCTAAAGTACTCTACAGACTGCGCTACATGGGCCGGGCAGAAATGCAAGAAACATATTAAAATGGCTTTGGGTCAGTAACGTGATATACATTTGAGATTTTCATTGTAGTTCTGTTTACATTATAACATTTATACACTAACCTTGTGATGCAATAAACCTTTTGGGTTCGGCAAAACCCTGAAAGATTAAAAAAGTAATGATCAAATAATTCTATCACTTTTGTCTACCGTCTTACATTTCATGAAAAAAAGTAGTGTAGATTGTGAAATATTTCGTTGGTTGACTTTTAAAACGTCGTAACTACAGCTTGATGCAAGCTGTATTTACGAGCCTTTTGAAGTAACCCTATGATTTGTAAAAAAAAAAAAGAGTATATGTCTTTAAGTTTATTATACTGGCACCATGAAGAAAGTTTGTGGCTGTCGTATGTTGAAAAGAGATAAATAACCAAGATTTTTGCATGTGGGAGCCAACGCCTGTCTGCAGTTGCTCGATTTTCAGTAAAAAATAACTTTCCAAAAAATTATCTTTGTTGTAAACGGTCCTGTTTTGACAGACCAGAACTTGTACAAGTTTGAAGTATGTATCTTCAGTGGTGAGAAATTATAAATTGTCTTTTTTTTTTGAAAAGGTCAGTTTTTTACACAACGACAACTCAGATGACCCAGGCGCGAAGGTTACAACAATACCTGGACGTTTTTAAAAACAAAACAAAACAAAACACAACAAGAACAAACAAAGAAACAAAAACAGTCGAAGTTAAAAGAAAGAGAAAGAAATATTTGAAAGTCAAATTAAAAACCTACTCGTATAATTCTTATTTATATGGATGATTGGTAGAAGTGAGATTTAGTGAAGTTGATGGTTAGTTGTCACTGGCTCAGTAGGCTGGGAACAAATGGAATTTGGTTTGGAATTATGCCGAGTTGAAACTGCAATGTTGTTACGCCAAACCAATTTTTGTCGGACTAGCAAACACAAGATAAGCCTGAAAAATCGTGGAGTCTAAATGTGACATGTATATAACTAGGTTAAGCTTGCACTTCAGACTTACATTAACAAAACAGGCATTGATGTACTCTGACTCTCCCTTCTCTGCTTTTAAAGGTACCCTGGAATGGTCATCTGAAACAAAAATGATATTCAGGGGGAACCAACGACCATTGATATCAACCTTAGTCTAACTGTTGATTTAGAAAGCAACACAACTTCTGATTTGGTTTAACCAATCAAAAGTTGTTTTACTCTCAATTTACGGAAAGAATTGAGAATAAGGCTAAGAATTTTTCAATCCTTTACCAAACAATCCCTGGTTTTTGCGACCCAAAGGAAAAAGCCCTCCGAAAACATTTTCTTCTTTTCCCACAAGGTTTCCACTCTTCCAAAGTCAAGTTTCAATTTGTGAGTCACCTTTTTTTATCGTCTGTAAGTGCTTTCAATTTTGATAGGTCTAAAATTTTGTCGTTTGGTAAAGAATTAAAGAATACGAACCTAGATTTTACTGTTCTAGTCTTACACCCGGTCAGTGATACAAGATAGGAACAGTAGCACATTTCGGTATGGTATAACAATAAGGACATATGATTTTTCTAGAGCGGAGCATTTGTACAACAAAAATCGCCGGTTATACCAATATTAAACGATCCCTTTGTGGTTTTGTAATAAACCATGTAATAGAATAATGAATATATGCTACTACAGCTGAAAGCAGATATTTTTTTGTGCTGACTAAGGTTATCTCTTTGAAAATAAAAATAAAGAAAGAAAGTAAAAAATGTTTTCGACAATAGTTCACTTTTCATAAGTTCTAGACATTAAATGCAGGTATGTACTGGTTACCTTCTTTTACAGTTACTCATACAAAAAGAGAATCCCACGTCAGCTGTTTATAGAAAATCACGTGAAAAGATAACCCTTTTTTCATTCGTTGACATTTTAGCCAATAGATCGTTGTAACATGGACATTCTAACGTATCATCCCTGTAAAATTTAGTATTAAATGCGCTGTGTTTGGAAGCTGTTATAACCAGACTGCACGTTCTGTTCAGTACGGTCCTGATCTACAATACCCGTAACAAATGCATGAATCCTGATGTACATTGTCTACAGAACGTGCTCTAAAGCACAAATAGACAACGATCAGACATCAAAAAGGATTTGTAATATTTTTCAATATGTTATTAGATATGGTTAAAATGAAGAACTCTTATTTCTTTTTTCTTACTCAGTATATCATTTTCATTGTTCAGTCGAAGGGCTAAAGTTATTACCGAACCTGTCACTTTGCACACACAACTTTTTACATCGCTGCTGGTCAAAGATTTAGAATATGTCTTGAAATTTTCATTAGAAGTGTTTAAAGGCGTACAAGGCCTATGCTGAAAATGATTCTAAGAACTTTTTTTTGCACGAAATATTTATCGTAGTAGTTATAATGATGTGGTTGAAAAGATCCTGAAAGACGTTTAAAATAATTTTGTATTTTGGTGGGTGCCATTTCAGGTATATAAGAAATGTTGTTTGTGGCAACTTAAAGCTATGACCAAAAGAATTTTGGAGATACCATGCAAAAGTCTCTTATTCTGGAGTAGAAATGTAAAGATTCCCTTTGTTACAAGCTGGCCAAGATACATGTACCTTTTCAAGCAAGAAGATCGTGTTTTCTTTTGAGAAATCTGTTCTTTTTCTTTTTCTTTGTGTGTAAAAAATGAAACCGAAAGAAAAGATCAATGATAAAAAATCGTGACATTATTTTAATAGTCTTCCGACTACATTTCTGTATTTGAGATTTTTATATCGTTGGAATCGTCTAAAAGAGTTCCTATGAAGTCAGTTTTGCAATACAGGACCTAGTTATGAGGTTTTCGGGGTTAACCTGTTCTAACTCCACTAATGATTTTACGACCATCAGAAACTTTAGAGCTAGTATTCTGGAAAAGATCCAAATGGCGGTTAGAACAATATAACAATAATGCGACGAAATGTAAATACTGTACATAAACGTGAATAACGATTTTAATATCATTTTGAATGGTTAATAACTTATGTATTCCATAGTATCGACTTTGATATCCCTACAGAAGCCTTTTCTTTCTTTTTCTAGATTATTGTAACAATTGGAGAATGTTCTTATTGAATGCACAGTTTTCAGATCTCGTGTAGAAATTAAAAAATTCCAAATGTCTGACATTTAATGAAAAAAGTTTCAGGAAAGTTCATATTTCTAAACTTGTACACCAAAAGATTGCGGCTTGTATGATGCATTGCATCATAAATTGGTCTTGTTTACCATAATATTGATAGAACAGCGATCGTAACAATCCCTGGATAGTGTGACGCTCTACATATACTGTATACATGTTATCAATGTTGGGTTATTATTGTTAGGCACAAAAGCGACCAATGTTTAACTTCCGCCTCACTGGCCTGATCAGTATTGACGATACACAGTTTGAAGTGTTCCTATTATTAATGGCCATCTTACATGCATAAAGTCCGTTGTATCGATTCTTTGGTCGATTCTCTTCAAGCAAAGCTGCCTGGTGTGGGTGATGTAGGTCCTGTGGCAATTGCTGCTTAAAAAGAAGAAAACAGAGAGAGAAACTAAACAAAAAATTGGAATGTTTTCACTTTTCAGATTATCTTAGCTTAGTAAAACTGCTCGTCCATGACTTAAAAAGATGGTCCATTTTATAATCTCATCATGGCATTTAACATTGCAAATGTGAGTAGATCCTCATTAAAAGATTAACGAAAATACGAATATTCGTATTCAGTGACAATGAATTTTAAGCTCTCTCGTAGAATTAATTGTTTGATTTTTTTTTTGAATTTGTAATATCCAGAGAAAAGAAATTAAACTAGCATTTAAACTTCAGACTCGATAAAAATAGGACAAGAAAACATCATGAAATTTCGTAGTCATATTTGTTTACACTAGTTTGTCAGCACGGTAGTTCCGAAAGGGTTTTTTTTTTCATGGAGCTGTTTTTTTTTTCACCCATATTGATAAAACAAGTAATATTGCATTATTTCCTGCAAATATTTTAGAGTTTACAACTCGACACATTGATTCAAAGCGGATAGCAAGTTTTCCAAATAGAAAGATTCAATACGAGAAACAGGTGTAGGAAACAAAAATTTTCAGGTCAAGTTATGTCCTTAAGGTTAGCTTTGTGTTGTAGAGTTGCATTCATTTAAAGATTAACGGTATGAAAATAAATCAATAGGTGAGTGCAACATTATTCTAAGTGCCTGTACAATGTACAGGCACTTAGAATAGTGTTGCACTCACCTGTCGAAATCTTGTCTTGTAGTTCAACAGTTTAACTCTTTACCAAAGGACAAATTCTACATTTGTTCAAATTCAACGTCGTAGGAGGCGACGTATTAAATGTTGCAAAACTGATAAGATTTTTCTTTGAAAAAAGTGTGCAAAAAACATGTGGGAAACAGGAGAAAATGCTTGTCACTAGATTCCCTATCCCACAGTGTTTGCAAAAATCGTCTTTCACAGAGTTTGTAACAACTTTGATGGGATGGGAAAGGGTTAAGAAGCTCAATGGCCACAGTTCATAGAAAAAAAAATCAACGCAATTCCTGTGTTTCAGTTTCTTTCTTTACGAATCAAGTACTTTTCTCCATTTTGTAAGATGACAGAAAAACAAAGAATATGTGTTTGACATACATGTACAATAACGATATATCTCATTCGTGAAGACCGGGGTCCTCATTCTCTAACCATTCTGAATAATATTTGTTTGCGTTTTTCTCCAAGGTTTTCCAACTTTTAAAGCAACATAACTTCTGATAGGCTAAACCACCTGGTTTAGCCGATCAGGAATTGCTCTACTTTCAATTTGAGACATTTCTCGAGAAGAAGACTGAGAACGTTCTTAAGAATGGTCAGTGAACAATGACACAGATTGATGTTTTCACTTGCTGCATTGTCAAACGCATCGTCGCCAGCCAAGGTTACGATCACTACGTGGATCTTACCTTGGCGGATTGAGCCCGATTTCGAGATTCCCGAGACACGCCCCCTATTGGATGCTGCTTATTATCTCCCTTTACATCATATTTCTTATAGCCAATGAAATGTCGTTTTACAAACCGCTTACGAATACAATAACTCAACATGAAGCAGTAACCATAAACGTACTTCGACATTCCATGGTCAGGTGCTGGGATACAGCCTAAAACATCTGATAGTTGATTGGTCACATTGAAACTTTATGAAAATATTGTTCGTCTGTTTCCTTCGGTAATAAATCATCACAGATCCGGTACACATCCATGGAGGTTTATTCATGTTTACCTTCTATTTTTATCGCTACCATGTTCTATTTTATCAAAGATGAAATGCTATTTGATTTGATGCAGTTAGAGCTAGCTGCAACCAATGAAAATGCGTATCGGGTGATTGTTGAAATCAAACTCAATCCGCCAAGGGTAGAGTAGAGTGGTGGATCGTAACCCTTGGCTTGCGAATATGTGTCAAACGTAAAATATGTATTTAGTCTTTGTCCTACTTTTCTATCCAATCAGAATGCTCATATTTGAAAATTTTTGACCGTCTATCTTCCATAAACTACCCAACGCAGGTTTATTTTGATCATTTATCCATTTAAACGTCGCAGTTTATCTGGAGTTTATCTGGATTTACTGCGCATGCGTACCTAAACCCTACCCCCACCCCTAATTAATATTCAACAATTACTTAACCCTCTCCCGAACAAGCCCTTGTTTTTACGTGTCTGTAGTACATCCCTTTTGAAAACATTGTAGGAAAAGGAGAAATTGCTTGTAACGAGCAATTTCTCCTTTTCCCACAGTGTTTCTGTCCGTTCGGATAATTTTCTGCCATTTTTATGAAAGTTAAAATTGTGGTCTGCAAACTCTTTCAGTTTGGAAGAGTCTGAAATTTGTCGTTTGGGAAAGGGTTAAACTAAGTCTAGCACATGCCAAGTAGATCTAAAAGTTACGCCGTTGAAAAAAAAAGGTAAAACACAGATACAATTTATGTAATAAAAGCCGATCAATCTAGATCTATATGGTCGGTTGTCCTCTTAAACATACCACCTGAAGCTTGAAACAAGCTGTTGTTACAGGGTTTAAGAAGTAAATCGACGATATGTTGAAATTTTAAGAAAAAATAATGCTGTAGTAAATCTGTAGAAATTTTCATAGGCTGAGTCTAGTCGTTACTTCCTCAAAATCATGGTCAAATTCTGCCATATTTGACATTTTTAACACTGGCGATAGTCAAGCGTGAATTGGAAATGAAGCTGATAAGGTTCTTTAACCCTTTCCGATATGACAAGTTTTAGACCATTCCAAATTGAAAGCATTGGCAGATATCAAATTTTGAAAGTGGAACAAATGAAGTTGAGTTTTTTAAGAGGGTAGAAAATATTGTAGGAAAAGGAGAAAATGCCAATATAACCAGAATTTTCTCCTTTTCCAAAAATAAGCTTCCTTCCGAATTGATTGTTTGGTAAAGGTTTAAATATCAATGTGGTCTTGTTCGAGGTTTAGCCCCGATATTCACGAGGAAATTACGTCATTTTTTAGCGATGATGCAATGATGACGTTTCTTTATCGAATCGGCCAACTCCATGTATGGGTGAAAGGGCGTTTCTTTGTGAATAGTGGATTCCGTATATGGAACGTGATTTTAGCAATGATGTAATGTGGGCGGAAAAAGACTAAGTCAGTTAAACGCTAAGAAGTTCAAAATTAAACGATTTAAACAGCCACAGTCGGTCGCTACGCTCCCTCCTTTTGGCTGTTTAAATCGTTTAATTTTGACTTCTTAGCGTTTAACTATTACTTAATGCTCTAGTCAGTGAAAATATGTTCCTTATGTTATGTATTTGTGAGAGAGAGCGAGCGATATATATATAAGGTTATGCTGGTATTTGAAACAAATATACTCACGGAGAACTCTTGATAAAAACTGTTGTTTTTCTCTTTCTTTCTGTCAACTATATAGTCCCACAGTTGGTGAATCTTTATATCAGTATCCTTAGCAAGCAGTTCGTAATATTGATGGTCGACATCAACGCCCGTCAAAGGAGCATACGCACCGGCCATTTCTTCTTCTAAACACTCGGTATAGATATGTTCGTCTTGGTCTAGAATTGAACCATATGTAAATAAAAATTGGAATATTACAACAGTTTGCATTTCTGGGTAGTCGGATCTGATCGAGACTCATTTGTAAACTGGTGCGTATCAGACTAGGCCAACCAGAAATACACACTGCTGAATATTTTCTTTATTATACCTTCAGTCAAAACTATTTACGAAAATAGCAGATCAGAAGCAACAGATAATGCATTGATGCCTTCATAAATTAACTAAAGTGGGGTTTAGTGCTTCTGAAGTCATACTCAAGGTTTTGGAATTTACATAATACACGATAATAAAGTAGTCCGTGAATACCATGATGTAGAGTTCCAGTCCGATTAATTTTGCCCGCTTTATATTCAGACGATATGGCGGTAAATATCTGGGAACCGATTACGAGATTTACCTTAGCTAATCAGAGGAGACCATGAGAAGGAGTGGTTAAAATATTATCACAGCCTGGACTCAAAGGCGTAACTTCTATTACGCACACCATGCACGTGCCTTATGTAAAAAAAAAATCGAGAATAGGTCGTAGCTTGCCTCTTTTCGCGTATTTTTCAGTTTGGACGTTTTCTAAAACAGCCAAGATCAGAAATATCTTGACTTACAACTCCGATTCCACTCGGCTGATCCGAATTGCTCTCGTCATCTGCCTAAAAATTGGCCAACTTCGGCTTGCGTATAATTTACTTTTTCCTGGTTACGCCTATGCTGGACCTAAGGTAACGATCATGTTACCTAGAGTACATGCACGAAATGGAAAACCCATGGAGAGTATATATACTTGATACAGAAACCTATCTTGTTTATGTGTTTTACATTTTTTTCTAACGGACAGATTTATTTAAAGATTGGCACATACAGAACACATGTCACTTGGAGATTATAGTAAAAAGATGATATGGGACAAACTTTCTAACGAACAATTTTTTCTTAAAAATTTTCACGTATATGATATTTATCATTCTAAACAACAAACAAGAAGAAAAAATAAAAAAAATTGCACCTATCCGTGCTCATTTCGTCAGAAAACAAGGTTGAAGGCCACCAATAAAGTTATTTTTTCAAGGAAAAACATAGGTTGAAAGCTCAACAGACAAAGTGGGAAAAGATGAAATTGCTTAATAGCCCACGAAACGGATTCTCCTTTCTCAAATAATACATTCCAAAGCGGAAACAGCTTTACTTTCAAAGCTTTAAATTCCCAGCCACTGTTCCCTTCTTGTGTGTAACGCCCTGTCAGCAGCATTTTATTTATTTAAGGAATGAAGAGATTTTTTTTTTTCATGCAGGTTTGAAAAAAAAAAACCTAATCACACTGTGATTAGGTTTCTTTTCATTCCTTATAATTCAATATGACAGACAGCAAATATGCACTTGAAAATTACTAACTGCGTTTTCATTGAAAATCTAACATTTCTCATATTTTTACGTCGTATAATGTACATTTCATTCATAACTGTTGCGCGGTAAAACTGCTGGTTCATTACGTAACAATGACGTAAGTTCGTGACGTCACTATAGTATTGAACTTAAAATTTTGCAGGTTCAGTAGCCAAGGGTAACAACCTACGTCACAGGAAGTGATATCGGACCTGGGCATTTTCATAACTTATGTCCGCCATATTGAAAAGTAAGTACGATATGAAGATAGAATGAGGCTAGCTTGGGTGGATACAAACGGACTACAAAGACTCTCATGTATTTATCAAAGACATTAGATGAATACATTTAATATTCTGATGTTTTAGACAGTCCTAAGCAAATGTCTATATGCACAAACACTTTGACAAAATATCAAAAAGTGATTGGGTTTTAATAGTTGGTCGAAGTCTATTCCATTATTATAAGTAGTTAACAAAAGCTTTGACAAAAAACAAAGTTCCTAGGCATTGTAGGCCTACTCTTTTTCAGATCATTTAAAGGAACGATTACAAAAAAATAAAACAGTCTTACCAAACACGCACATGTACTTTATAACAAGGGTCCGATATCACTACCTGTGACGTCACACTGACGTACGTTGTGAGGGGTGGTAGCTTTATTATAAGAAGTTCAATACGCTAGAACTAAGCTGAAAATAAGATTGTTAGAATCCAGCAAAGTGACAATAAGTTTTCAGCTCTCTCGTTGAATTTGCTGGTGGATATTTTTATCAATATTTAGAGAAAATAAATTCAGCAAGCAAGTTGAACTTTGGACTCGATAAAGATTAGAAAGAAGACCATTATGAAATCGCGTATACATGTTTGTTTACATTACTTTGACTACAAAAGTTGTCCCGGCACTGCTGAAAAAAAAATTCATGGAGCTATGATTTTTTTTTTTTCAGCCAATCAGAACCCGCCAAAATTCATGAAAACAACTAGATCTAATATTGAATTATTTCACAGTGACAGTTGAAAGATCCATTTTATAGCTCTACTGGCTGAAAGCCAGCATAGCTTATGTCATGGCGTAGTTTCCGTCGTCCGTCTGTGTGTCTATCCGTGAGCTCCGTCCGTTCGTTTATCCGTCGGTTAGTCTTTTTTTTTCCTTTTGTTTATGTTATAAAGCCTGTATTTGTGGTCAGATTTCCATGAAATTTGCACAATTTGTTTATCTCATCAATAGCTTCAACCCTATTGATTTCGAGAAAACTCCAAATAGTATGGGAAAAGTACCATTGTCAAGTTGAAATTTTCATTTTTTGTTTACGCAATACATTCTGCATTTGTCATCAGATTTTTAAGAAACTTGCAAAATGTGTTTATCTCATAAATAGATTTATCCGTATTGATTTTGAAAAACAATATGGGAAAAGTAGCCATTTCAAGTTGAAAATTTTCATTTCTTGTTGACGCAATAAAGTCTGCACTTGTGGTCAGATTTCCATGAAATTTGCAGTTTGTTTATCTTATCAACAGCGTCAACCCTATTGTTTCTGAAAAAAAAAAAAAAAAAAAAAAATTGAAAATCAACAAACAGTATAGGAAAAGTACCCATTTCAATTGAAAATTTTCGTTTCTTGTTTACACGATGAAGTTTGAGTCTTTGTATTTAAATTTCTATTTGCCTCATGAATTCATAATTTATGCTAGCATGAAAGCAAAATAACTGCCAGGGCTTCTAGTTTCTCTTTGTTAATACCATCCGAAGAAAGTGCTACTTGTTTCAGTGCACCAATCGTATTACCATTATGTGCAAAAATACAGAGGTGCACTTTTGATTCAATATCCACAACAAAAATACATGCGAAGTAGGATGCGCACGAGTATTTGTCATGTACATCGTTAAGACAACATCCATGTTTTACTCTGATCTTGTATTGGTATGTAGTAAATAAGTGTATAAGATAGCATAATAATGTAATGCAGATTTCCTGGACTGGTTTTGTAGACCTTTGCAAATCATTGTGTAGAAGAGAATTTCCCGATTAAAACCCGGATATACTCCTTACTGAACCACATATCTATTTTTTTCGAATTGTGAAACCTTTAGTAGGCGACAACAAGAATTAGGCACAACTGTTAAAAATTGCATTTAAGGAATACATTTTGTGGGAAGTTTTTCGCCAACTGAAAGTAAAAGGTCACGTCCTAATTGTGTTTATTATGAAATTTTAATTTATGTCTTCTTTAAGGTACAATGATCAAAATCTATTTGTTTGTAGCATTCAGAACAGTATAGACCACTTTAATAGTGCGCTGACGTGATTATCAACGTCTGTATAGACTTTGCGTGTCCCTAATTGTGGTTACGGAGTTTAATATATAGATCTCATAACTATATTTATTTCATGCTTTCCAGTAGGTTATCGAGAAATTTATTATTATCAACGTCTATATAGGCTCTGCATGTCACTAATGGTGGTTACGGTGTGTAATATACATGTATCAATCTTATAAATATGTTTATTTCATGCTTACCGGTAGGTTATCGAGAAATATCGGTGAAAGACTTTTCGATATTTCATATGGACGAGTGATAACACCGATTTTTTTTAAAAAAAAGGTCTAACTCTTCAATTGCAAGCGGAAAATGTTGTTCCCGCGCAGTCGTTACCAAGGTAATATGCGCGTGCCTCACAGCCCGATGGAAATATGAGTTAATAAACCTTACATCTCTATCGCGCTTGACGTAATATTGTAATGCCTTGGTATGCGGAGGGGGTACGTCACGGGGAATAACCGAAAAGAACTCTACTGGCTATAGTATATTTGTTTTTTCGGTGAAAGATCGAAATTTATTTCATTTTGCAGCCAGTCGTGAAAAATTACCAATGAAACTTATGAGATGAAATCAATTTCGATCTTTCATTAAAAAGAAAAAAATATATATATATATATATATATATTTTTTTTTAATGAAAGATCGAAATTAATTTCATCTCATAAGTTTCATTGGTAATTTATCCTCTATCTGTTACCATCTCCCTCAGTTGTCCTTGTTTCCGTGACCATCTTGACAGCTTTTTGGTTCATGTTTAGTGTCACTGTGTTTTCGTACTTGACATTGGGAACCCTGACGGATTGTCTCTCTTCCGCTCGATTCAAACTACTAATAGTACCGACTCTAGGTTTTTCGCCTCCGGGATTTTGAGCTCTCCGTCTTTAAAGGTAAAAAAGTTACTTTGAGCAATTGCTGTAACAAAACTGGGTTTATTGTATAGCAACAGATATTGACCAGTGACTGTCTGCGCAGTCTGCCAGGGCCGACTTTGGTAGATTTTATTTATATTTTTGATTTTTTGCTTTCTCGTAGTTTTTCTGCATGTTAAGGAACCATTCTATCTCATGATTCAACCAGCTGTTAGCCAAAAGGAATTTTATAGATGCAGTATAATGTAATTACTTGCTTGATAAAATGCATCACAGAGGTACATGAAACTCCCTTTTCCCGCAGCATACCTTGTTTCATTGTTTTCTGAACACATGGAGACTGATTCTTCTTTACGTAAACTACTCTGTCACGGATCTGTTAGTATAGTCCTTAGGTATGATAAGCCTTTTGAAGCTCCATGTTCAATCACGAACCACTAAAATCATAACTCTATTATCAAACAGTTACTTGAGAATAGCATACTAATGCAGGCTGATCCGAAAAGGCACTTTACGATTACATGAGATTTATGCTAATCTTGCACAAAACAGAAAATTTCATACAAACGGAAAGTGTCGTTTCGGATTAGTCTGCGCTGACTGTGCAGGCTGATCCGAGAAGACACTATGCATATGTCCGAATGCCACTTTCGCGTTTTACAGGCTATACGCCAGTATGCTAATGCTAGTGAAGGTGTTCAATGATAGAGCATCACTCCATAGTCCTTTCAACATTTTTCTTTTAACTCATTACCAAACAATCCAGAGTTTTAACGACTCTGAGCTAGAGGCCATTTGAAAACAAAGTGGGAAAGGAGAAAACACATGCATGTGCTTTTAATTATTTCTCTTTTTCCCTCAATGTTTTCTACCATGTTACAGACAAAAATCATTCTTCTAAGTCACCTTTTATTTGTCGACTACAAATGCTTTAAAGTTGGAAAAGTCTAAAGAGTCACTTGGCAAAGAGTGGAACAATTGGCGTTAGTGCTAGACGGGCAAACTTACTGCGCTGTTTTAACGACCTTTTTTAAAATATGTAGATCAAGATCAGATCGCACAGAATATGAAGTCTGATCTTAGATCCATACTCTCCTTTAAGGATATATATTCGTCTAAAGTAACTTTGCAATAACATAGCACTCGCATTAAATTTCTACTACCAGGTTGAACGTTTGATTTAAGGTATAAGACCTCTAATGGAAAACAGCTATTTCCACTATAATAATATCCAACAAAATTTGCTATGATTGAAAATTGGTATTATTGTACTACTTTGACCGAGCCACTTTTTCTTTTTTTTCCTCCCTGGAATTATAGAAAACCGCTATATTCTAATTACTAAAGGAGATAATAATTACCCCCTCTTCGGGAAACTAACAAAAGTATCAACAAATAATTTCAAGAGAGTAACCAAAGGAATTTTTGGTGGGTTAAAAATGTGCAAAAGTTATTACATAAATATGATTCCTTATTTATCAACTTAGAAGGAATCTTATTTCATGTTGCAGTAGAAGCGTTAGGGGTCTACTACCTTAACGGTTCTAGGGCATTTGACCCCCGGACTTTTGCCCTCCGGACTTGTGCCCCCAGACGTTTGCCCCCTTCGGAAACGTGCCACCTGGACTTTTGCCCCCCGGACATCTGCCAACCTAGGACATCTGCTCCCTTGGGACAGGTGCCCCCCAGACACGTGCTCCCCGGAGATCTGCCTCCTTAGAACATCTGACCCCTGGACATCTACCCTCATAAGACATCTGCCCCCGGACATTTGACCCGTAGGACATCTGCCCCCGATTACACTCTTCCTTTTTCCATTTCAAGAAAAATAAAGCAAAATTCAGGATGTTATTAGTTCTTCAATATCATTTAGAAGAGGCTTATCGTTTCCCAGGAGGCACTTGTCCTACGGGGGCAAATATCCGGGGGCAGATGTCCTATCGGGGCAAATGTCCGGGGGGCGCAAATGTCGTAAGGGGGCGAATGTCCGGGGGCAGATGTCCAGGGGCTAATGTCCGGGGGCAAATATTCTAAGGGGGCATATGTCCTACAGGGGCGAATGTCCGGGGGCAGATGTCCAGGGGGCAGATGTCCTACGGGAGCGAATGTCCTGATACCTACCTTAAATTATTTAACATGTTAAGGGTTAATGTACAACACAAATCGAGAAAGTTACCTTTTCACTTTGATCCAAATGATTAGTGCAATAATTACTATCGCTACTAGGTAGACTACCGAGAGTATAGAAGCAATGGTTGGGACGATGACGTTACCTTCAGACTTCGCTGATTGGACTGGAAGAAAGCAGAATTTGTGACATAAATAAAAGAATCAACCAACAGACTGAAATAGGATTTATTATGCATGTTTTATAGTCTATTGTTTAATGTTATCACATCAAACTGTGTGGAAGATGATTTCTATGCATCTGTTGAACGTGCATTAATTCCTCTTTGAGCCTTAGGCTCCTAAGTGAGACTCACCTATCTTTTGCGGACAGCGTAGATCAAGATCAGACTGTCCGATAAGGATATTTATTTCTTCCACAATAACTTTTAAAAAAGTAATATTTTGATTTTTTATATCGGCTTGATTAACTGATTGTATAGTGTTTAACGCACATTTCAAATTTATTTCAGTTATATCGCGGCGGCTAGTGCACCTTTCCATGCCATTCTGGAGTCTTTTTCCAAGTAATCCGTAATTTTTTTTCCAAGCCATAAACAATTTTCCCACAAAAACATCGTCGAGACAACGGCCAAAGGTGGGAAAGGAATGAATCCTGTCGCAGTGACAATCATCAATCCTCGGAAAGAAATTGGCCGAGCCGGGGATCGAACCCTCGACCCACTGTTTTCAAGTCATGCACGCTACCGACTGAGCGACCGGGGCCCAGCTACCATCGGTTTGAAAATTTCCTTTTTTTTATTAAGCAGGATAAGAGTTAAGTTTTTCTTTTATCTTATTTAACCCATTACCACACGAGAAAAATTTGGACTGGTCCAAATTGAAAGCATTTGCAGACAACAAAATAAAGGTGACTGAAAAACTGAAATTTGTTCTGGGAAGGGTAGAAAACACTGTGGGAAAAGGAGAAGGTTACTAGCATTTTCTCCTTTTCCCACAGTGTTTTCAAAAGGCTTCTTTCTCAGGGGCGTCAAAAGTAGGGATTGTGTGGTAATGGGTTAATGGTTTGTTTTGCTTCTATATCGTCGGTTACCTCAAAAGCTTGTTTCAAGCTGTAGTTATGAGGTTTTGAAGTGAAACGATGATATACTCTGCTCACTCATTTTACGACAGATTTATTTCTTGACATTCTTCTTCTTCATCATCGTCGTCCGCCCCCCCCCCCCATTCCCCTGATCATCAACACCATCATCAACAACATCATCATCATTATCATTTTTCTCCATTTTCTTTTTTTTCAGATTATCACCATTAATTAGTGCTCTCATAACTTGGATTTTATTCTTTATCATTAGCATCGTGACGATGACACTTAAAGTAACAGTAGCAGTCAAAAGTAAACAAAGTGGGTGCTAAATTGCATTTGAGTTTAAATCACACCATTTAAAAAATGTGGAAAATACCCTGAAGATGACAAATGTCATTATGTGGTCGGTCCAACTATTTCTCGGTGGCAGAAAAAAAAATCAGACAAAAAGTAAACTATAGATGGAGTGACCTGGTAACTTTAACTTGGTTTCGAAATCAATTTCTACGCTAGTGACTAACGCTTAGATCGGCGATATGATTATTACACATCATCATCTTCATAATATCTTTTTACATTTTAAAATGAAATTAGTTAAGGTAAAAAGCATTTTGATACAAACTTTGTTAAGTTTCGGCAGATATTGTTACTGTATAAAATATACGAACTGATAAGATATTAAGTGATTTCATATCTTTTCCAGTTTAAAATAATGGAAATGTAGGCCTTCAGAAGATCTCAACGTGTCTGTATACCTGGAAGGCATTTAACTCCGTAGTATCCTTCGTCACACTCTGAACAGTTCCCAGAGAAAACATCACAAGCAGAACCATTGATACAGTGTCCACATTTAGACTGGCAACCCTCTCCATATGTTCCGGCATTGCAATCTAGAATATGAAGAACGACAAATCTCTTTGTAGATTCGCTGTGGCTCTGTATAAAAGGGCACGATTTTTGACTCGAATTGAAAGCCTTTTCGGACATTTTAGATTTACCTCAAATTGTGGTTTTCGTTAGAAAATGAGGGAAAATAGAAAATGCTGGTGTCCAGTGCAAACGAGGAATTTAAGACTTTTTAGAAATTTCTAGTCTTCCAGAACGAAGTTATTAGAAGACGACAAATTCGCTATTGATGCAAGTGAGCTGGACTTCTCCGGTAGGGCAGAAAAAAAGTTGGAAAAGGAGAAATTTCTTGTTAAAGTGTATGTCCCCTTTTCTAAAGCCTTCTTCTTTAGGATCGATAAAAGTCGGAATTGTTTGGTTAAGAGTTAAACAGCTTAACAGCTACAAAATGACCCATGGGTCATTTCTCTACAAAGAGAAATGACCCAGGTCATTAGTCTACGTAGAAAGATAATCCTAGAGTCATTATTCTACGTAGAGAAATGGCCCCAGAGGATTGTTTCTCTACGTAGAATAATAACTCGTGTCATTCCTTTATATAGAGAAATGACCCATGGGTCATTTTGTAGGAGAGGGTCATTTCTCTGCATCACACCGACAGGAAGAAAATATCACAGACTGTAGATAGTAAAAATCACGCTATACATGTGATTAACTTTATATATGCATACCAACATACAAACATGAAGCCATACTGTTAACCAATTTCTAAAATTTAAACCAACCTGTCTGACAGAGAGGTGGCTGCTTTCCTCGGGGACAGCCCTTGACGCAATGTCCGTCTGTTTTCCTACAAGCCTCTCCTTCGCGACAATGACCGCATGAGTTCTTACATTCTACCCCATATTGACCGTCTCGGCAAGCTAAGTTAAGACAAATAACAAGTAGTCACACTTACAGAAATATCGAGTCATCCTCTGGTAAAAGGGGTTAAAGTACTTATCCGTATGCCATTATAAACAGCAAGTCATGACATATCTATGGATGCTTAAAATCGATTTGGCTTACCACTGGCCAAATCATAAGTTAGAATGGTGCTTGGACATGCCGATAATTAAGAAATACATGTGGCAAAAAGTTTCGGCATATGTCAGCCTGGACAAACTGTGTAATATGATATGAATCGATACGTTTTTGCAGATGTACTTGGCCCCCTTTTTACAGAATATGGCTTAATCATTATCTTTGTTGATATATCAATACAGACTGAAGTGATTCAAATTGACCATTTCGGGATTTCGGCGACAGACACTCGCAATTACGAGATAAGCTATCAAGGGGATAATGTAAGATACTGGACGAAACCCATCCTAAATTACGCCTGGTTCCTAGACTTTTAGTTAGCCGTAGGGTTCGAAATTAATCAGTCAAGTGACAGAAGACTTGACCTTTACAAGTCCTACACTCTGAGGCTTGAGCTATTCGGACTGGTCAATTACATGCATGTAATTGCTATTGATTAAATTTCTAATCTATGCCCTTACTTTTACTGCAGTAAATGTTTATAAAGCCTGGGTTGCAGCCATCGTCACATACGCCTGTGGTTATATTGCATTGCATGTTATCTCGACACAAACCACATTCAGATGCACATTCCTCACCATATCTTCCTCTGGTACATTCTGAAATAAGGCTACTTTTACTAGAAATCTCAAAAGAAAACCATGGTGTGTAAATGTAATCCTAGCTTTTTATGATGACTAAAGTTTAGAAAGCACGAATTGGAAACAGATTCATTAAAACAGAGGAAAGTTTGGTAAAGGTTTTAGTTCTTACCAAACGAGCCCAAGTTTTAACGCCCATGAAAACTAAAGCTTTTGAAAACATTTTGAGAATGGAGAAAGTGCTGGTCATATCAAAGACAAACTGGTTACCAGCATTTTCTCCTTTTCCCACAATGTTTTCAAAAGGCTTCTATCTCATGGTCGTAAAAACCAGGGATTGTTTGATAAAGGGTTAACAGCAAATCAAAAAAGAAAAGCCATAGTGTATATATCTAATACTAGCTCTGTATGGTTGACTAAATTTTAGACTTTCACGAATTGGAAACGGATTCGTTAAAACAGAGGAAAGTTTAAGAAAGGTTTTAACTCTTACTAAACGATCCCAAGTTTTAACGACAACGAAGACTAAAGCTTTTGAAGACATTTTAAGGAAGGAGAAAATGCTGGTTTTGTCATATCAAAGACAAACTTAAACATTTGAGCATCACTGAATTAGTCGTATTGCAACTACGTTCAGGGAACAGAGTATGATATTTGTCGTTTGATGAAGTGTTAAAGGACCTTTAATTGTTTAGCTTGATAGTTTAGCTAATGATCAAACTGAATACAACATATCCATGATATCAAATCAACCATGGATTTCTCATGGATATAATGTGAGACATTGCAACTAAGAAAGCCTTTCGATCTGAAAATTGTCGATCAGTTTGCATAATATTGCTGCATGAACAATTATATGTTCTCGTGTCATTTGGAATAAGATGTACGTTAATAACATTTTGAAGAAAAAGTTTGTCGACGGCAAAATTTGTGACGATATTCGACAATAGGATTGTCATGAGAAGAACATATATGTACTGTCGTAGAATATAAAAGGCCTCGCCCGTAAAGTATCAGATACTGATTTCATATTGGTTGGTTGTATTGGGGTTTAACGCCACTTTAACAGCTAAGGTCATATCATGGAGGTCGGTGACGCACATGTGTTTCCTGGCTTTCTCACACCGGTACTTACACTACTTTCTTTCCAGAGCCACCAACTACTTTTCTCACATGCTTCAGCAGAGGTGAGAGGCGAAAGTACGCCGGAAAGAAAGTTTGCCTCAACCGGGTATCGAACTCACAACCACCAGGTCATGAGTCTGACACGCTCACCACTGAGCCATCCGGGCGGGCTCCTGATTTCATAGACTTTGTACAGAACTATGATATAATTTTCCTACAAGACACATGGTTATCTAGAAATACACATTTCAATTTAGAAAAGAAAGACTATGAAAAGGTCAGTTTATATGGAAAGAAAGAAACTGATTTTAAAAAGGTCTGCTATACCGAAGAAATTTCCATCTGTTATAAATAGCATTTATCGAATAAGGTCAGACTGGTTAACTGGTTAAGAAAGACCGACCACTCATTACTTTCCTTCAATGAGGATGTTTTCATTTGTAATGTTTATGTTCCACCTATTAACTCAAAGTTGCATAGAAATTCCAATTTGATTTTTACAAAGAAAACAAAATAACCTGGGAACGTTATAAAACTTATGGTAAATGTTTTATCATAGGGGATTTTAAAAGCACAGTTTGTGGTTGCTGCGATCTTTCCCAATATGATGTATTTGTTAACCTTTAGGATGCTAATCGCGACTTACTGACGTTTTGCGGACAATGTATTGCAAGATCAGACTGCACAGAACGTGCAGTCTGATTTTGCATCTACACTGTCCTATAAGGAGATATTGTTCACTAAACGCAACTTTGAAATAGTAATATTTGAGCTTTTACTATCGAATTAATAAAAAATTTTAGTTATCCAGCAGAATAAGGTTTTACACTGACCACGACTTATCAAAATGTTGTTAACATCACAACACCACGTGCTTCACAAGATCTCGTGACTACTTCTTTTGTAATTGGGAATGGTCGCCTGCATAGCGATGACAAGATTGAAGAATTTATGTTTTATGAAAAAATCGGATAAAGTGTTGTTGATTATTTTTCATTGCAAAAGCAAGGCTTTTCACATGTAATTGATTTTAAAAAGTGGAACCAAAATGAATTTTTGACCATTCAGGTCCTCCATTCTCTATTGAGAAAAGCACAGTCCGATCTCTAACTAAAAATAAGGAAAATGCGAATACGCAGCAGCAGTTTCTTAAATTTGACGACAGAAGTTTGCTATTTATTAAACTGGTTCAAAATTGTCTTTCGCCATCAAAAAGTATGTGTTCCGCCGTAAAACCGAAGATCATGTACAACTCCTAATTATCTCCCTTTATGGAATCAAGCATTGGCGTGAAACAAGGAGATTCGTGCTTTATTGTTGTTTTTATTCTTCATCAATGGTAATGTTAGCGGTATAGATAAAAATATGGATGATGTATTTACACTACAGAATTTAAAACTTTTTTTTATTTTGTTATTTGTGGACGATGCAGTCTTTTTCGCCGATACACCAGAGTCACTGCAAATATTATTGACTGAAACATAAACCTATTGCAAAGGTTGGAATTTAACTCTGAATATTAACTAATCTAAGATTATGATATTTGAAAACGGTCGCCCAACCGACAGAACAATTTACTACGATCGACACCAGCTATCCTCCGTGACAGAGTTTAAATATTTAGCACTAACATTACATAAGAAGAAAATATTGAGGCATAACATCAATGGCGCCGCAAATCAGATGTTTCTGAAATAAGGCACATTGCAGTATTTCAAAATTGACTAAAGTATACGCAGAACTAGGTGAAAATTGTACTGAAAAGTCATAAACAATCTGCAGAATGAAAATTAAAACTTCAGAAAGAAAAAAAAAAAATGGTAAGACGCAACCATAGCCATTCTTCTACGAAGTTTACCATTCTTTCAATTGGAGCTATGTACAAAAGCGGTTTTCATTCGGAAAACAATGTACACAAAAATATATTAAAAACCAGGTTCTAAACTACCAAAGTGACTATCAAATTGTACGAAATTGCTTAGGTACGAATTGACTGGAAGCCGATTAAACAATATGGCTGCCTCCATGGGTACTTTTCAAAAGCGAATAAGAATATAGTGCCGCCGCTCATGCGGCGCCACAAAAACGGAGAATGTATTCGGACACAAGAGAAGCTAACAGAGCAATGCCAATATCCCTTACATAAGCTATTTACAGTTTTTAACCAACTTGATCTCAATAGAAAAAAGAAATTTGCAATGAACGGATTCTACATCTTTGCACTTATCAAACCCAAGTACCGCCGCTACATAGTTTGATAATGGCGCCACTAAATCATCGGATAGAAAGCTCGGCAATCACCCGTCTACATTTGAAAAATCTTCAAGATCAGTCTTGTGAAGTTGAATCTAGAGAGTAACACAAATTGACGCATAAGTCAAATTAGATCCTACCAAGGACGACATAACATTTCTTAATCTGTGTCCTTCTTGTAATGGATTTTTGTAACTAGTTTATCGAAAAAAAAAAAATCAGATTCTGAATCAGGAAGCTTTTTCTCGAATATCCATCTAGAGCCGAGACATGGTCCCTCAATATCCGTGAATACTGCTGAGAACTCTAAATATCATATCATTCAAGATTTCTGCAAAAAGCATGAAGTCAGCTTAAACGGCCTAAAACAGAAGAAATCCCAATAAGTACCAATTTGCCATCTGTAACTAAATATGGTACAATATGTATTTGCAAACAGCTGTCGATTACGCTATATAAAGTTATTTCCGTCGAACTCCAGAGTGCCGTTTTTGTTACGATACACATTGTTGGAGAATAATAAAAATAAGTTAATCGTAACATAATCCTGCGTTTTAACGATCCTCATAATGCCTCACCCTTTCATTACAAATATCAAATATATCTTGAAATCTCCAACGGAAATAAAAAAAAGGCCTAAAGATGGATTAGAGCAAAAAGAACCGATCATGTGATTCAGGTGGAGGAGATCCACGCAATATAAACACACACAACAACTTATTGGCGGAATGACGCCACCTATGTTCCATGGTAGTTAGACAAGTCTGAACAGAAATAAAAGTTTTGATTTAAAAGTAACCCTCTCAACAATTCACGATCTTTTTTTTAAAAAAGAAATAAAAAGACAACTATATATAAAGTGCTCGAAACCTTTGTTCATGTTTCTCTATGTTTTGAAATACATGTGGGCTCAATCAGTTTACAGGAAACAATCATCAATGTATATATCCCTTTCCCAAACAATCCTGTGTGTTATGACTCTGCCGTTAGAGAAATTTGAAACCAATGCTTATTCATAATGCTAAACCCGAACTTTTTTTTACCACAAATTCCCCTACTGTACCAGCAGTCTTAAGCTACATCTGCTTTATGTCAATTTTGAAATTAACATCTGTAGATGTGTTGAATTTGGAAGAGTAATAAATTGTCGTTTTGCAAAGGGTCAAAGGTACTGGTTCTTGTTAACCTAATTGCAGCATCACTTAGATTCAAATATGAAACTTTAATTTATTAGTAAGTACTTTTAGTCCGGTCTGTTAGCTCAAAAATGTTTACTCGCCGGACGAAAGTGTGAAAATTTTATATGATGTAAACAATACGTTTCTAAAACGAAAAAAAGGGGTGTGCCCGATTTCAAGTCCATAGATCAATTTTTATTGCGATTTGAAATTCGGATAACTGTACTGTCCGAATACTCTTCCTTTGTAGAACAGTAATTTGGTTGTTTCCCGTTTAGTCACAATGTATGATCGACAAAAATGGTGTTTCAGAAGTATTTTGCCATTTTAAAGGCACATCTGTATTTAGGGATTGATTTTATGAATATTCTATATGTTTTTCGTATATGTGTGTTTATCTGTCCGTCCATTTGCCTGTCATTTGCTTGAACTTTATATACTTAAAAAGAACTGACTTTGAATTTCGCGTTTAGGATTCCTTTGAATTTGGTCGATCGGCAGGACAAATCAAATTGCCTTCAGATTTCCGCATACAATGCAATAGACGATTTGCCGATTAGGCCTACATTTGATATAACGCATATTTTCTTTTAATCCAAAGCATTTTTTTTTCATTGACAAATGCTGTATGTCCCGTTCGCAAATCCTTTAAATTTGGACAAATTCACAACTGAAAAGAAAATGATGTAGCAAAAAATCTAGAGGAAATCAATTGTAACACAATTTAGTAATATTTCGTGGTATTGCTTTTGAAAAAAAATAATCATAAACAGACAAAATATGCATTTTATGAGATCGTATTGAAATAAAGAGCATATAGAGACTAAGAATGAAACCTCTGTAACCTGTGTATAATTCAAAATCCCGTCCATTAATGATCACCACACGGGTAAATTAATATAAAACAAAAGATACAGAGTCAGTTTAATGTGACACATGTTTGGAAATCTGTAAGAAGTACATAACAACTCTTCTAAAGGTCACACACCCTGCAGTGCGATACCGAGATCAAAGGAACACCGAGTTAACCCTTTACCTATTTTTCACATCTTTAAATGCTCAAAATGAAGTTTGAATAAATATTTTGTGAAGACGGTATGGAAGGTTTGAAATTTGATCTGAAGCCACGTTTCTTTTGCTCATGATCTATAGCATGAAGTTATTCGTCAATAGGAACATGCCTGAAAACGCAACAAAGACGGTTCGATAATAGTGCTGTAATATCAGTAAATGGACTGTCCCTGTCTCTCTGAAGACACTGGACAGCTATTTAACCTTTTACCAAAGTATTTTCGTGTTTTGGCGACCCGAAGAAAAGGGGGCACACGTGCTGATTTGTCCCACTTTCTATTTTTTGTCTCACATCCTCAACCTCAACACCGCCCCCACCCCCCGCAAAAAAAAAGTAATCAATGTATAGTTCAAAAATATCTGTGAAAAATTAATTTTCAAAGTGAGAGAAAATCTTGGGAAAAAAAGCAATCTTTCCCCAGCTTCAACAATATGTTTTACTTTTTCAAGGACAATTACAACCATTTGAACCACCTTTACTCTATTGTCTCCATATGCTGGGTATAGGACAAAAACCTGAATGGAACAAAAGCTCACTGGACAAAAGCCCACTAGGACAAAAACCCACCGGGACATTAGCCCAATAGAACTTTTAGTTCTAATCATGTATGGAATTAATAAGTTTCGTATATATTATGTGACTTGTCTCTACAAAAAGTAGAAAACATTATGTGAAAAGTAGAAAACATTATGTGAAAAGCAGAAAATGCCGACAAGCAGCATTTTCTTCTTCTTTCACATGGTTGTTATAAGAATGGGAAATGTTGCAGAGAGTTAAACACTGAGAAGAAAAAAAAGCAATTTGATCATTCTGATCATTAAATCTCTGTGTTTTTTCTACAAAAATGATTAAAAAATTATTTTTTTATACACTTCTTTTTATAAGCAGTGGGCATTTGTCCTCCCTGTCAAAATTAGCAGTGAGCTTTTGACCAGTGGGCTTTTGTCCAGTGGACTTTTGTCCGTCGCCCATATACTAAGTATATGGACGTCGTCGGGTGAAAACATTCACCGTAACTATTTAAAACCCTATCCCGCATAACACAAGCTTTTCACGACCCTGAGAAATACAGTTTTTTAAAAATGTTGTAGAAAAGTGATAAAGTACTGGTAACTACCTTTTTCTCCTTTTCCATTTGCTATCCTTCTTACAAACAATTTCATTTTTTCAGGTCACATTCAAATTGTCTGCAAAGGCTTGCAATTATGGCAAGTCTCAAATTTTCGTTTGGTAAAGAGTTGATGAAGATTCAGTATTGTAAGAAATTGGGGAAAAGGGAGAAAAATAACATTAATATAACTGCAGTAGACCTTTCCTATTTTTATGTCTGATTGATCAACTAATGTTTGCCGAATTCCATGGCTAAGCTTTTTAAAGTACTGGCTCGAAATCCAGGAATCGGTAGTTTGATTTATTTAAACTATTAAAGTAATAATTTCTCTTTAAAAAATCGTTCCACTATTCTGCAAATAGACAGAGACAGTTTATTTACCAAAAAACTGGGATATTATACATTTTCAAGTTACAGCGAAAATCCTGACTTTGAAATAATATTTAAGGTCTCTATAGTTGCATTTTTGTCATGTTCCTGTTTGAACTACATGTACATTATAAATTTACTATCGTAATAACAAAATTCAATTCAAATCTCAAACCTCCCATTTCTTCTAGAAAAAAAAAAAAACAGAACTTCGAGCAGAGCACCGACTAACACACGTGTGTCATAATTAAGTGTTTATCCCGTTCAGCCTTACGTTGATATCACTTGTAAAGGTTTGGAATGATTAAAATTTGTTACAGGGGATAAGTCTGTTCTATTTACTGGACCTAAAAGATGCATTTTTCTGCCCGAGCATCTTTTTTTTTCGGTTTTCAAATGCATTATTATGTAACCTGATTTAATCGGCCCCAGTTTAACTGTATATCTGCACTTAATTCTTTCGGAATGGGCTGGGGGATTTGTTTTCAAATTATTAAACCTTATCCTACTAGATAAATGACACTTTAAAGTCGATCGTAAAATCCCAAATGTTATTTCAGAGGAATATCTCGAGGAAAAATATCTCCGTATCGGACAGTGTAGATGATCTAGGATCAGACTGCACGTTCTTCGTAGTCTGATCTTAGTCTATATTGTCTGCAAAAGATCATTAAGTCGCGCTTGGCAGCTTAAGGGTTAATGCAGTCTGCATACTAAAAGTTCTATCAACACGGCCGGCAGAAAATAGCGCTTATGGTACTGCTTTACTCTCTGAAGTCTACCTGAAGATTGATAAAACGACATTTCTTTTTTTTGTGTGTATCTTCGAAAAAGATGATTAATAAAACTACCGGCACAGCCGTTTCAGGTTTTTTTGACCTTTCACAAATTTCGGAACTTCTTATAAAAGTGAAAAAATTACTAAAATGCCCATTCTGGGTATCATTTCGGATTTATTCATATCTCTATTACTGAAAATAAACCAAAATCCACCTACAAAGTAAACAAAAAAACAAATTTTCGATAAAGAAATTAAGTTCTCTTAAATTTGAAAGCGTTTTGATCGACCCTCAGAGATCATATCATTGTGAGATACTAATATATGTGTTCTGATAAAATACAAAGGAAGAGTATTCGGACACTACATCTATCCGAATATATAATAGGCAGTAATTAATGAATTAGGCCACTAAAATCGGGCACACTAGGCGCAAATGACTCGGAATGATGTCTATTAACTGTATGCAAAATTTGTTGCTTTCGTCCGGAGTGTAAACATTTTGCTAAAAAATCGAGTTAACAGACCGGACTATTTGTCTTTTTACCTGTTTTACACATGTTCCCGGTATATCCAGCTTCGCATTTGTTAGGACAGGTTCCATCAACATGGTTGCAAATTTCTTTATACTTGCAGCGTCCACAAGTCTCTTGACAATCCGCACCATATTTGCCGTACTTACAAGCTGAAAAAGTAAATAGGAAGCATTCGTTTTACCAATTTCATGTGTTAGAAACAATAGTTTTATCAAATGCAAAACCATGTGCTGAAACACCACCAGCACTGACAACAGCGACAAGACTGAGAGTCTTTAATTGTTTGATAAGCATCCAATTTAAATATTCTTCAAAGTCTTTCTTGGTTCATTTACAATGAATTATAAACATGATCATGCTGTTTTTACAGATTATGCATCATTTTGTTTGCATCGGTGCAAGTTAATGTGTGAACCAACTTGTAGAAGAAACGAATCATCAAAACTTAATTTTGAATCTGTATGCTGGGGTTATATTAGAGTAAAAAAAGCTATGAATGATTTTAGCAAAGTTATGAAAGTACCATACGAGTTCAATTTCATTTTTCTTATTTCTTGAACATTGATGCAGTCTATTTTCTTTTGCTTAACTCTGTATCAAACTTCAAAACTTTAGACATGACCAGATTGAAAGTATTTGCAGACCACAATTCAAATTTGACTCAGAAATTTGAATTTGAGAAGCGTAGAAAACGTGGTAGGAAAGGGAGAAAATGTGGGTTACCAGCATTTTCTCCTCTTCCCATATTAATTTCAAATATTTTCTATCTTAGTTTGCTCATACGGGTAGATCAGTGGTTAGCGTATCTGACTAGTCACTTGGTGGTTGTGGATCGGATACCTGGTCTGCAAACTTTTTTTTCTTGCGATTTCTCACCTCTGACGTATGTGAAAAAAGTAGTCAGTGATTTGGAAAGAACGATATGATAGTACTCGTGTGAGAAAACCAAGAAAAACATCCTTAGGTGCACTGACCGCCTTGATATGGCCTACGGTGTTAAAACGGCGTTAAACTCAGAAACAAACAAGGTTTCTCAGTGTCGTTAAGTCAGGATTGTGTTAAACGGTTAAACAGTAGGCTCTTTTTTTTCATTTTGCCTGTATTGATACTAATCCCTTAAGGTAAGACCTGTGTAATGGAAAACAGCTATTTCCACTAAAATATCATCCTGCGAAATTAGCTATAATTAAAAATGAGTATTATTGAACTACTTTCACCGTTTCATTTTTTTCCATTTTCTTTTTCTTTGAATTATCAAATATAAATCTAAAACCACTATATTCTCAATTAAAAAATAAAACAATAATTACCTCCCTTTTCAGAAAACTAACAAAAGTATAAAAAAAAAATTCAAGATAGACATAAACGGAATTTCTGATCCGTTAGAAAAGTGCAAAAATATTATTTCTGCATAAATCCTTATTTTTTCTTATTTATCAACCAATTAGAATTTTCACCGGCAGTGCATTACAAAGGTCTTACCTTAAACTTGACACGAATCGTTTTAAAACCCCGAGGAAGAACTTTTTTTTTTCACACATTGCAGGACGAATAGTACATGTAAATGGTTTCTATCGTTCTAAAAACACAAATCATTTTCAGAGCAGAACTAAATTTGTGATCTGCCAAAGTTTGCGATTTGGACAAGCTTGAAATTTTGTCCTTTGTTAAAGCCATATCATTGTACTAGATCTACTAAATTCTGTTTACCGCTATGTCGTAATGTTTCAGTGAAATTTATAACCTTTTTAGGTGTGATATTGAATGTGCGTGGAATGTGTTTTTAGATCTCATTTAGACAATTTCGAACTACAATGGACGACATACTGTTCTGATACGTCAATTTTTCTGCCCAAATTATTTGTAAAGGAAACGTTTGTTCATGAACATGTTACAAGTGTGGTGTACCGTTATCGACTAGTAATAACTGTAATAAATGGCCCACATACGTGTTTTACAGGTTTTGTCTGTATATCCCAATTCACATCCGGCAGGGCAGGATCCGTCCGTGAAGCTACATACAGCATTGTCTTTACAATTTCCACATTTTTCTGCACAGTTGCTACCGTATCGTCCTTTTTCGCATGCTGCAAATGAAGACTAAATAGGTTGAAGAAATCTTGTACGACAGATATCTACAGATCATAATAGTTATTTATGTACTCGTAGTAATAATAAATCATGTTACAATATGACTGGTTTGCGCTCCTGCAGTAGGGGCTTAATGCATCTCCCTTATGCACGATTGAAGCTAAATCATCACAAAGTACAAAGGATCCATAAAATCCATTTTGTCTGACAGCACAATTAATTATGAAGTATAATGGTCCTTTGACATGGAAGATAAATTACAAATAGCAACCTTTCGACGCTAGTCAGTCTGCGTAGACTGTGCAGGCTGACATAGATCAGGTTTTTTTTTGGTTTTTTTTTGCAGATGCATTCAAACCTTCCATCTTTTTCACAGAGCATTTAGTCTGAAGTGCTGACCATTTAATATTCGAGGTCTTCACTTTTGGCATCCGGGTTACCTGGCATCCTGACCACTGTGCCCACTAGATATCGTTTGCAGACATTGATCAAATACTAGTATTCTATGCTCACTTTACTCAGCTATACTATATTGATTTGTTACAAACAATCCCGGCTTTTAACAGACTAGCGGAAAACAATGTTTAAGAATATTTTTGGAAAATGAGAAAATGCTCTTAAAAAGCATTTTCGTCTTGTCCCACAATGGATTCTACTCTATCACAGCCAAGTCTTAACATTTTGCCTTGTTGTCTGCAAAATTAATGTTCTCGATGTAGACAGATCTAAAATTTTGTCGTCTAGGTAAATCTGCCATAGCTAAAATCGACTTACTAGAACCACACTTAGTCCCCGTGTAGCCATCAGCACACCTGTCGCAAGTTCCATTTACTTTGTCACAAGGTGTATTATTGAAGCAACTTCCACATGTGTGTTTGCATTCGAACCCATACATTCCATTTTTGCACTCTGTCGAGAAAAACATAGAAAAGTAAAATAAAGGTCTCATTTTAATGTAAGTTTTAAAAATCAAATTATTCACATATTTAACCCATTACCACACAATCCCTATACTTTTGACGACCCTGAGAAAGAAGCCTTAAGAAAACATTGTTGGAAAAGGAGAAAATGCTGGTAACCAGCATTTTCTCCTTTTCCTACAATGTTTTCTATCCTTCACAAAACCAGCATTTTCTCCTTTTCCTACAATGTTTTCTACCCTTCACAAAACAAATTTCAAATTTTCAATCGCTTTTATGTTATCGTAAGCAAATGCTTTCGATTTGGACAGGCCTAAAATATTGTCGTTGGTAATGAGTTAAACTTAATTACTTTATTTCTAACAGGACTGTGACTTTCTTTCAAAATACTTTTAAGTATAGGACTATTATTCTAAATTTAGGATTGTCCCGCAATATGTCCTCTTTACCGACGACAATATTTTGGACCGGTATGAATTGAAAGCCTGCGCAGACGATAAATGAATCTTGTCTCAAACTATGACATATGTCTTAGAAAAGTGTATAAACATTGTAGAAAAAAGAAAAAATGCTAGCAACCTACATTTTTTTCCTTTATCAAAATTCTTATCTATTTTGTGCAAGACAGGTTTCAAATTTTGTGCAACATTTAGCTTGTCGACTGCGAAAGCTTTTAAATTTGGATCCGACCGGAAATTTGTTTTCTGATAAAGAAGTAAAACACGCAGGAAAAATTCAGGTAGGCAGAGCAGAACTACATAATTATATTTTATAACTGCTACTATCCACACAATGTTTTCATATTAATAATAAATGCGACAGAATACTGATATCATTGATGACGTCACTCTCCAAAGTCTCGTTTAAGTTAAGAAAAGCCTTACCTCTGTTACACATTCGCCCTGTAAACCCTGGTAAACATTTTCCTGAAGGACAAATACCAGTTGTTTTGTTACAATGCTTTCCCTCACAGTGACAGCTATTACGACAATCTGGACCAAACTCTCCATCCACACAATCTGCAAATGCAAAGATCCAAACGCAACCAACTCTTTACTTAACCCTATTCCAGACCTAACGACTTTGTCGACAGTGAGGGAGAAATATTATGAACATATTGTGGGGCAAGGAAAAAATGCTGGTAACCAGCAATATCTCCTTTTACCGCATGTTTTCTATACTTTCAGAGAATTTAAAAGCTCATTTCTATCAAGTGTTCATGTATTGTCTGCAGATGCTTTGATTTTGGACAAGTCTAGAATTATGTCGATTGTTTATCGTTTAATACAACTGCTTCACTTGTAGAAAGAGGAATCTAGTACTAAAAGTTAAAACAGTTTTAACGAGGATTACATTGGTACCTAACTAGCCGAGCAAAAGAGCTCACAACCGAAAAGTTGATTCTGGCAAAACCCAAGACATACATGAATGTGTGAACTATCACCGTCTTATAAGCCTGGATTCCAGTCAGTTCATTCTTTTTTCCTTTTCTACCATTGGGACGTTTCATTGTCAAAACAGACAGTATGGGGATATTCGAAAAAACAAAATCGCAGCGATATCTACTTTTTACCTTCTCACATTTGAGTAAAGCAGATGTCGCTGCAATAGATTTTCGAACGTAAATGACTAAAATACATAACGAAATTCCAATAACCTCGATTGATTACTTCCTGTTTGTTAGCCATCTTTGAAAGTAACGAAAACAAATTTCAAACGGGTTATTGACATAAACTTACGAGGTTAATTTAACAATAACAAGGGTTGTTGAAGGTTGCCATGTATAATCAATGATACAGATAATAGATTATCTTTACAACTCAAAGTCATGGGGAGACCCTCGAATGTCCTCAGACGGTAATAATAACGATAGCGATGAACATAATAACAGCAAAAGATTTATAGCAGACCGTGATGAAGACAGCGTGATATCGAGTAATCTAATACAGAAATTAATTAACTTCGAAAAATAACACACGTTATCTTAACACTTATCCTGCTAAATAACTAAATATAGGATAATCAACTGGTTATTTTTGATATGAAAAATATCTCACGAGGATGCGTTGTTAGGCGTTTAAAAAACGAGTGCGCAGCACGAGTTTTTTTAACGCCTTACGACGCATCCGAGTGAGATCTTTTTCATATCAAAAATAACCACTTGATTATTCTATTTATTATACACCTTATTAACATTATTATTTCTAATTTTTCGTTTTAAAATAAAAGTAGTTCCTAAATTACGGCAGGAAGTGAAAGTGAAAGTTGATATCGTCACTAGTGATGATATCAAAATTTATTACACTGGGAAATTCCAGGATTTCACTGCTAGGTATATAATAAAGTAAAGTTTTCATTTCGATAGTAAAACCCAAAATACTGTCATTTCAAAGTTATGATTTTGGGAATACTATCTCCTTATCGGACAGTGTAGATCCAAGATCAGACTGCACGTTCTGTGCAGTCTGATCTTGATCTACACTGTCCGCAAAAGGTCAGTGAGACGCGATAAGCAGACAAAGGGTTAACACGGATCTGAATTGTGTTTACTTACCTCCGTAAACTGAGAGCTCACATATAACAAAATATTTCGAAGTATTCTGGCGAATCAATGTAACGAAACGAGACGGTGCTGCATTTGGCAACGAGAAGTTGAAACTGTGCCGTGCCGTAGTGACTTTGGTTAGTGCTGTCTTTCTCTGAATATCTTTTTCAGGGGCTAAAAATATCTCCATATCACCTAAGTTATCTGCAAGAAAAATAAGAGGATGATTAAAACAGACAACCACTTTCCGTTTTTGCTCCTTCTCAATATAGATCTAGATATGCTATAAATAATCGGGCCTTATAAAGCTGTTCATAGAATTGTCTTGCTTCTTTTGCTTTAGCTTGTCTGCTCGTCTGTACGTCTGGCTCACTTTGGTGGTTTCAATACGGGTAAGTTATTAGATAATAGCTCACTGAAGTTGGACAACTTTTGGCTAAACTGATTATATTGAAAATGAGCTATAGTCTGTGAATAGAGTTTAACCCATTATGCTAAAGGTATCGATCTTGGCCAGCCTACACAGTCCGCGCAGGCTGACCTAGGTATTTTTGGCTATGTGTAAATTGCCTTCATGTCAAAGGACCAGTCTATCTAATTATTCAGTCGCTTCACGGATCTAACTTTTTGTTAGTGCTAAGGTACCAACGATAACATTTTATTTCAAGCAAATTAGCGGCTTCGAAACTGCAATAGAATTCAAAACGTAAAACTTTCCAACAAAATACTGAAACCAATTTTTTTGTTTTTTAACTGTGTTATATAAAAATAGGTGTTTAAAAAGAAAAACAGTAAAATAAAGTAAAACAGAATCACCCAAAAATTACCTTCCGTTTTCAATTTTAGTCATTTAATGATAAATCAATCTAGTCCTGAGCCATGCTTTGTGAAAAGTGGGTTTAACCCATTACCACACAATCCCTACTTTTGATGCCTCTGAGAAAGAAGCCTTTTGAAAACACTGTGGGAAAAGGAGAAAATGCTGGTAACCAGCATTTTCTCCTTTTCCCACAATGTTTTCTACTCTACCCTTCCAAAATCAAACTTCAATGTTTTCGTCACATTTATTTTGTCGTCTGCAACTGCCTTGAATTTGGACTAGTCTAAAATTTCATTGTGTGGTAAAGAGTTAACGCATCTGCAAAAACTATCGACACAGTTCAGTCTGTGCAGTGCGCATAGGCTAAACTGGGTCATGATATTTTGCCATCGGTCAAATATATGCATGTCAAAGGACTATACTATCCCAAGATTCAGGCAGCTGTTGAACAAACTGGATTTTACGGTTTTATAACTATATGATGACTTACCTGGTGCAATACACTACGGAGATGCCTTAGATCCTATTTTGCCAGTAAATGACTCATAATTTTTCCATAATGGCTTGTTTACCAACACTCACCGAACCTGATATAGTTTCATCATTTATCCATTATCTATCAATAATTACCCTGAGGAAGCGAGGTAAATATTGTAGGAAAAGGAAAAATACTGATATTCAGTATTGTCTTCTCTTCCTTCAATGTTTTCTGACTTTTCATAGACAAATCTTAACGTTCGAGCCACATATAATTTGCCTTTTGTAAATTC
Source organism: Tridacna crocea (assembly GCA_943736015.1). Classification (NCBI taxonomy): domain Eukaryota; kingdom Metazoa; phylum Mollusca; class Bivalvia; order Cardiida; family Cardiidae; genus Tridacna; species Tridacna crocea. Next base: position 8,065,645 of record OX031063.1, read on the forward strand.
TTTCAGTTTTGACCAGTCCAAGATCAAAGTTTGTTGCCCTGAGCAGAGTTAAAAGAAGTCTACCGAGATAAGAATATTTTTCAAAGTTAAATACTATCCGAGCTTACCAAGAGTCTATTACCTTAATGGAACATTTTAGCCCTACCAAGTTAGCTCAGTGGTTAGGGTATTTCGTTCATGACCTGGCAGTGGTCGTGGGTTTAGTGCCCGGTTAGGGCAAACTTACTTTTCCATTGATCCTTCGCGTCTCACCCCTGAAGCATGTGAGGAATGCAGTCATCGACTTGGAAAGAAAGTTGTGTCAGTACTGGTGAAAAAGCCAGGAAACACATGTGCAGGTGAAATAATCTTTGTGATATGGCGCTAAACTCTAATACAAAAAACGAATTTGAAAATTTTAAGAAAGTTTTAAAAAATACCAAAAGCTTTCCATACCACCGCTTGAAACGCCATGTTAGGGTCATTTGGATGGTTGTCTAATCAATCGAAATCAAATTATTAAATTTTAATTTATAAAACAGGTTATGTACATACGCCCTCCCTCTTCTGTGCTCGATCTTCCCACCACATCTATTCTTTCGATGAGAAACTCTCTTCCTAGATCTAGTTCAAACCAAGAACTACTTTCCTTTCCAGTTGCTGCACAACATTTGCACGTGTTTGGTGTATCGGTAAGGTTTCCGTCTACCGCATGTCGCGGATCCCAGTTTTGGTCTAGAGCTGTATGAGTGCTGCTAGATCTAATACCTTTGTTGAGGGAGATAAGTTTTTCACCTGAAGTAATAAAAATTGCCAAAAATACATGAGCCATGTATAGTGAAAATGGACTCAATGTATCTGCAAAAAGTATCGACTTGTATCAGCCTGCTCAGTCTGCGCAGTCTGCTATGAGTCTAACCTTTTTCCTATAGGCATTCTGCTATGAGTCTAACCTTTTTGCCATAGGAGGTATGCTATGAGTCTAACCTTTTTGCCATAGGCGGTCTGCTTTGAGTATAACCTTTTTGCCATAGGCTGTCTGCTATGAGTCTAACCTTTTTGCTAAAGGTCAATTTTCTGCATGTCCCAGGACCCTTCTCCTCATTATTCTGTCAGTCGTTAGACAAACTAGATAATATGGACCTGTAGTCACGTGATGAATGTCTGGTAAAATGTACAACGGAGATCCAATAAACCCTCTTCTTTGACGAAGTTCAGCCTTAAATGTACCTCTTAGAATTAGTGGTTTTGTTGTTTTTGTAATTAATTTTGAACTTACTTCTAACAAATCCTCTGCCTGTCAGACTGTCTGTCCATGCCTACTTTACTGTTTAGACTTTATAAAGATAATTAACACTTTCAGTGCCAAACTTGAATATACAATTAAACACTCGTTCGTCCACAGAAAATACAATTCACCATCATAGGCTTAAATACACTAACAGACAGTAAAGATCGAAATCTGATTATACATTCTGTACAATATGATATTGATCTATGCCGTCTGAAAACACCCAACTGTCTTTGTCTGTTACTGAAACGGTGGGGTCAATTTCAAGAAAGGTTTTTAAGTGTGTCAGATACTAGTAGCTAGTGTTATATATTTCTCAGTCGCACTAGTTTCAATTCATTCTGCATGGAGTTTAGGCTCTGTTTTAGAAGTCGATTGCTAAAAGAACACAGTAGATCAAGATCAGACAGCGCGTAAAGTCTTACCTTTGATTATTACAGGACTTTAGGAACGGTGAAACTAGGAGTGTGTGTGTGTGTGTGTGTGTGTGTGTGTGTGTATTTCGAACGCCCCCCCCCCCCACTCCCAGCCCTATAATGTTTGAAAACTTGAATATTCCTATGAAGGAAAACCTTCATCTTTCCGCTCCCCCAACTTTAAGAAAAATATAAAGGTTAAAATCTAAACACCAGTCTCAGTCGGTCTCAAGTCCCCAGAAAAAGGTGAGGGTATTCTATAGAACACCTAGAAGACTTGCAGGCTCATATTTTTCTATACATATCCTCTCCTCCTCCCATCGAAAAGTGTTTCTAACCGACTCGTATTAATTTCGAAATCGCAACATCTTTCAAGATATTATTTTTATACCTCAACTCGATTTCTTTTTATCCCATCAAGAAGGATAAGATTTCAACTTAAGCTGATTCAGTGTTAAGGGCTTTTTATTCTGTTTTACAGAGAAAAGTCTAGGCTTTTTTCATATGAGCCACGCTGTGTGAAAAGGTAAAAGCATTGCAGAAATATTAGCATTATTAGTTTTGATCGAGTGATAACTTTTCCTAGATTTAAAAACCAACTCAACATCTTCTTGGCTAAGGGTTTAGCCAGTAATGGGTTGTTATTTTAAAAAGAATATTCCTGAAATTAACACTTAGAATGTCATTAAGGACGCTTGCTACAGTAAAAGCCTTATCTATAAAACGCACGTTGCATTGGATATTTGCTTGTTATCAGTTGGGGTTTCACGATAATACGGATGCTCGTGTAAGTCTCGATCTAATTTTTGTATGTTTGTGTTGTTTTTTCAAACTTTTTCCACAGATGAAACATAAAAGAGTCCGGTACAAATCACATAAATATGTATGATTGATATTTATGTCGTTTGAGAAACCGGCACAGACCAACATCATTATCGTTATCAGACAACGGAACATAGTCAATTTAGGATCATTTACCTGTATTAGCATTTAACTCTTTACCACATGAGAAAATTTTAGACTGGTCCAAATTGAAAGCATTTGCAGACGACAAAATAAAGGTGACTGAAAAATTGAATTTTTTTCTGGGAAGGGTAGAAAACACTGTTGGAAAAGGAGAAAATGCTGGTTACCAGCATTTTCTCCTTTTCCAATAGTGTTTTCAAAAGGCTTCTTTCTCAGGGGCGTCAAAAGTAGGGATTGAGTGGTAATGGGTTAAAGGAACGACGTAATTCAAGCGGGGGTGGGGGGCGGGATTATTTCCCCGTCACAGTGAATAAATTCCTCCAACCGAAAATCTTGTTTATTGACTTGAGATCACTAGTTTTAGAATTGACATTTGTTTACAAAATAATCAGATGAAATATAATATATAATTTATTTCATCAGCTTGTGATTAATATGGGGGAATATTTGCCTCAAAAGGGAAAGGTTAGCGAAAATAACCCGTGCCTTACACGGCACTCGTTATTTTCGCGCACCTTTTTTGGGGGCAAATATTTCCCCTTATTAACCACAAGCTTATGAAATAAACTATATCTATTTATATATAGTTAAAATAATTATTTTTATTTATATCATCAATAATACATTTACTACAAAACTACCAAATAAGAACAAAATCTGGTGTTGAGAAAAACAACTGGTTAAATGTAGCGAACGCTTTTAACCCTACAGCAAAATTTTAGACCTATCCAAATTGGACGCTTTTGCAGATCACAATTTCAAAGATCAAATGGTGCAATTTTGCTTTGATAGGGTAGAAAACTTTGTTGGAAAAGGAGAAAATGCTGGTTACCAGCATTTTCTCCTTTGCCCACAATGTTTTGAAAAGGCTTCTTCTTCAGGGGCGTTAAAAGGCATCATTGTGTTGTAAAAGGTTAATCTACTAAATAAGTGAAATAAAACTTTTGCTTCTTCAAAGCTATTTTTGGGGCATAATATCTCCTTGTCGGACAGTCTAGATCCAAGATCAGACCACACGTTCTGTACAGTCTGATCTTCAGCTACACAGTTCGCAAAAGTTCCTTTGGTCGCGTTTAGTAGAATAAGTGTTAAGAATGTTTGAAAATACAGGCTAAGGGTTCTCGATCTCCATTTTTACTTTTCATTTTCGGTCTGGTACTCAATTATTATTATTATTATAATTATTATTATCAAAATATTCAGAACTTAAAATAACTCTTTTTATGATTGTCTACACCAAACCGTTTTTCTAATTAGAATTTCCGTAACTTCCCATATTTAGGCTGAGACTGACAATGAAATCAAGAACCGCTTGTGAACTGAACACAGGTCTAAATCTATCTTTAAAGAAGTTAGCTTAGACTTTTTTTCGGCATTAATAAAATTTACATATAAAACATCAATACAAGCCTATAAATACAGTTTTATTTGCAAGGTTAAATAAGCCGGACTGGTAGATTCAAAGAAAATGTGCATTTAAAAAAAAAAAAGTTTTGCGGTCAGTAACTTGGTCCATATCTATTATATATGAGAGCAGGGGCCGATTTCACGTGAAAACTTCAGTCTTTGTTTTTGTTCCTAAATTACTTATTTCCCACTCAATTTCAGTTCGTTATTCGAGTTACATTTTACTATCATAAACAGACTTAGGCACCATCGTCGAATCCTGAGCTCACATCACGTTTTTCAGATTCATCGCAACTTAATAATGGACTAAAGTCTGATAATTGAGTTCAGTCCGTTTATTTTGTTCATTTGAGTCTGAAACGTTGTGTCAACTCAGGGTTTGAGAACATTATTACAGTCTGTTAATGTTATTGAAATATATCTCATATAACGAACTCAAATTAACTCAGATTCTGATACCGTCAAGGGATTTAAATAAAACATGATACTTATTTGGAATGCCTTTATCTGATTAGACTCGTTAACATTTCTGCTTCACGAAAAGCTACACAGAAGTAAAAAATAGAATAAAAAAGGAGAGGTAAGGAAAGATATGAAAAGGAAAATAATATGATAAACAATACTAAACACACACCAGAAGAAATAAACCTTTTAACCCTTTTAAAACTGTGACAGATAAAAAGTCTGACTGGCAGACAGAAAGAAAGAAAGAGAGAGAGAGAAACAGACAGACAGGCAGACTGACAGAAAGACAGAAAGAAAGAAGAAAGAAGGAAAGAAAGAGGGAGAGATGGACGGACAGACGACAGACATATCGACAGATAACGAAGAGGAACATTCAAGGAAAGAAAGAAAGACAGAATAAAGGATAGAAAGTAAGAATGAAAGTAAGCAAGAAGGGTGGAAAGATATCCCAAAGGCTTTAGCCAATCGGTAATTTTGTTACATGTTTCATTTAGAGTTAGAGAAAGGATAAAGTTTTGAATGGTTCGTGAACACAGGTCAAGAACTTTGCTACAGCATGCCTACTTACACCTAGCAGCTTTCCATATAAATGGTATTATCAAAATCCTCAGTATTGGCGACATAGTTGTATACTTAAGAATGGACTGTATCCTGAAAGCAAGATGTAATGAGTATAACATTCAACCATTCTTTTTCTTGTCATCATCACAAAGGTTTTATTATTTAAAATATTCATGCTGCTTTCAAAATCATTACTAGCAAATCACAACCATTGTTCACTTATTCATATTCATTCTTGTTGTTAAATGTTCAAAACTTGGATTACAAAATGCCATGTCCCGAAGATCGAACCGGATTATGAGCCCTACTCCTTAATAACCAAGCCGCGCAGGACACCACTGTGACATCCGACGAATCAATTAAGGTAGAAAAACAGCCAGTGACATAAGAAGAATATTCTGACAAGTCCTTCTAAAAGAAACCATAGGAAAGCATGGATAGGTGTATTGGCCGCCACAATAGTAAAGAAATTATGATGGGAATTGGTCAACCACCATATACACCATCAGTTTATCAAATGGAGAACAATGGAGCCGTAATAAACTAGAATTGCGAACTATATTCTTTCCAACGCACTGGATCCTTTTTCACATCGAAGAAATAAATGAAGGATATTTGTGTTCTTCTTTCGGTGGAAGGTCGAGTAATGCAGTCTGACCTTGATTCTATAGCACCTTTATAAAACAACAACAACAACAACAAAAACAGCCATATAACTGCTCTGTTTGTCAGAAAATCTAATTTTAGGAACAAGATTGTTTTCCCTGAAATACATATTGTAAGATGTGGAACAAGATCGGACTGCAGTAAATTGCAATCCGATCTTAACGATACACCATTTTGGTACATGTATGTTATACAAAACTCGCTGTATGACTATTGAGATCTTTATTACCGTTTACACCCCTACATTGTGCGTCCAGTGTGAAGCTAGACCGAGCTGCACGAATATGTAGCTCTGTCTTGATTCTGCACTTCCCTCTAATTTGAAATTTCTCACTTAGAACTAAATTCGAATTTACTTATAAATGTTTTTCTTTACTTTATTGTATATACACTACCTAAACGGCCTGAAAGAATCATTTAAGTTAAAGTTTGTGGCCGGTGAGTATCAAGATCAGACTGTATTGAACATGCGCTCGAATTTGCTCCTGCACTGCCCGCTACGAAACCGATTCTCTATTTTTTTTTAGTTTCTTGCTGTTAACCTTTTACGACTTTATTTTTCTTTCAAGTATTTGAGAAGTACTTTTAGCGTTGTGAATGACTTTTAGTGGTAAAAAAAACGTCGATAGTATTTTCATGAATGTAGCTGCCAATCGTGAAAATATTGCCGATGATATTCGATCGATGAATAAATTTCGATTTTTCACCGGAAAAAAACATGCAAACATATATTTTATCATTGGAAATATTTATGAAATATTAATCAATACTCACAGTTGCTTTTTTGCGTTCCCCAATTCATCTGAAAAAAAAAATCGCTTTTCATTTGTACTCGTTTGAGTCATACCAAGAAGACAACATTTTACACTTATTTATTTTATCGGCATGTGCTTTTTTTTAATTCAAAAGAGGTTTTGATTACGGGAACTGTTTATGGTATGGTGAAAAAGATTGAGGGAAAAGGAGAAATGCTGGTCACCAGCATTTTCTCTTTTCTCACAATGTTTACACAAGTAGCCTTCGTCATCACCGGAAAAAATCAAGGGTGTTCTTGGTAAAAGGTTAAATTTAACTTCCTTATGGCAGGTCAAGGGGTCGGATGAGATACAATCGCTTTCATCGGAATATTCAAGATAAACAATGATGCTTAACCCTTTACCACACAATCACCATTTTAACGACCCTGACTAAGAAAGCATTCGAAAACAGTATGGAAAAGAAGAAAATGCAGATAACCAGTATCTCCATTTCTCACATTGTTATCTTCCCTATCAAAGACATATAATTTTATTTGGACCACCCTTAATTTGTCATCTGCGAATGCTTTCAGTTTGGACATAACGAATATCTTAAGAGTATAGAGAAAGCGCGTGGAAAGCATAACTGATGTTACAATGAGAAGACATTAAGGTTCAACTTTATAGACAGAAAGCGCGACTCGTGTAACGTATGCAGGCTGTGTGGAACAAGTTTAGTCCGAACATGCAACTTATGGCGCAAATGCAGACCGAGTAAATCATTGTTATATTGGACACACGACTAATGTCACACTGTGCAGACGAGGGATCAGGTTAAGACCAAGCACACGACTTATGTTGCAAATGCAGACCGACTGAATCATTGTTAGATTGGACACAGACTAATGTCGCACTGTGCAGACTTTATGGATTCTTTACCAAATGGCATTATGTAAGGCTTGTCCAAATCGAAAGCATTTCCAGAGAACAAAATAAATGTGACTCAAAAAATGAAATTTGTATTTGGAAGGGTAGAAAACATTGTGGGAAAAGGAGAAAATGTTGGTTAACAACATTTTCTCCTTTTCCCACAATGTTTTCTAAAGGTTTCTTTCTCAGAGGCATCAAAAATAGGGATTGTGTAGTAATGGGCACACGACTTATGTTGCAAATGCAAGCTGTGTGGATCAGGTTTAGATCGAACATACGACCTTTGTTGCATATGCCGACCGACTGAATCATTGTTAGAATGGACCCAGACTGATGTTGCAATTTGCAGACTAGGGATCAGGTTAAGATCGGACACACGATTTATGCTGCATATGCAGAACGAGGGAATCATTGTTAGATTGGACAAAGACTAATGTTGCAATGTGCAACATGTATGGATCAGGATATGACCGGACACACGATTTATGTTGCATATGCAGAACGAGGGAATTATTGATAGATTGGACAAAGACTAATGTTGCAATGTGCAGACTGTATGGGTCAGGTTAAGACCGGACGCATGATTTGTGTTGCATATGCAGGTTGTATGGATCGAATTTAGACTGGACTTACCACTAATTTTATAAACATATGCTGGATACGTGAATTAAGTTTACACCGGAGACACGATTCATATTGCTTATACAGACTGGTTACAATTTATCTATTTTTCCATAGTGTTTTCTGTCCTTTCAAAGACAAAGTTCAATACTATGGCCACATGTTATTAGTTATCTGCATTTTTTTCCAAAAAGGACAAGTGCAAAATTCGTCGTCTGGTAAAAGAATGAGTTTGAAAAAATCTTTGTTTACCAGGAAGTTGTAAACTCGACAAGTTCGTCTGGTTCACATTTGTCAAACTTTCCATAAAGAAAGGGAAGTATATAACGAGTGAGTCATACAGTACACAATGACAATAGACACGTATTATTTCAGGTTGACAAGCTCGGGTCAGTCCTCTCTGGACGAAACATATACAGGATGCCAGAGAATAGCTAGCACCGCTTGAAATAGATGCATTTTCAATATTTGTAGATGGTATGATAAAGTCATTCGGCAAACCTCAGTTGACCTGTTGCTTAAATCTTTCGGCTATATAAATATTTCTTCGCAGGAAATAAAAATCTTAGACTGAGCTAACGCACTGGGCTTACCCTTTCGGTGAAAGCTAAAATATAGAAGCTAAGGCAGAAAATTACAGGATGAGACTGAAAATTCATGAGCAGTCTAATTCAGCAATGTTGATTACTTCTTGTTTTAACTCCTTACTACACCACATAATTTTTTCTTTGTCGGAGTTCTCAGAGTGGTAAGCCCCCACTTAAAAAACAAAAACACGAATCACAGTTTTCTAACGAAAACATTTTATATGTCTTCACTGACAAACAGTTGGCACTGTCAATTTATAACGTAGTCTGTCATTCCCGATGGCAGTTTTTACTGGCAGATTGATAGATGTGACTAACGTAAGGGCGGCTGTTGAAGTTGCTCAGCAATTTACATGGGTGCCGCCATGATTAAGACTATATGACTGGAAGCACATGGAAACCTTCCTATATACTCATGTATAACTCTAAGCGATACAACACAAAATAGTCTCATGACCAGGAAAAATTGAAAACGAAGATACTTGAAACTGAGTTCCGGGTTATGGGGGATAATCTGATTTTCTACGGTATAACAGGGTTCATCACGTAGCGACACCATGTCGGAAAATTGTGACAATCTCGTAAAACTATTCATTAAAATATAATCTCAAGATCGATCCCAAGGATATCGAATTCTACAGAGTTCATCGTCTAGGCAACCCTGATCGGTCAAACAAAAAACCAAGACTTATCGTAACGAAATTCCATCGTTATGTTCAAGACGTATATCTCTGTGAACAAATCAGACAGGCTTCGTTCGATCTAAAAGGCGAATCAATGAAAGCTAATCTTGGTGTTGGAACGCAAATAGCCAGAGAGTGGAGGGACGCTAGGAGAAACTTGAACCCAGTCTACCAGAGTGAAAAAAGAAAAGGAAATAGCGTTAAATTCATTGGTGAAAACCTTCTTGTAAACCATGTGAAATTTAGAACTTCATTTACACAATTCCGAATATCCTCTCATGATCTAGAAATTAAAAAAGGACGTCGAAGAAATGTAGATATAAGAAAGGAATTTGTGGAAATTGTAATTCGAGAAATAATAAGAATGAATAGCACTTTTTATTTTACATATACAAAGTGTTCAGAACTCAGAGCAAAGTTACTTATAAAATGCTATTAAACTTGGTCAACAATACAGAAATTTGATAATTTTTTGTCTGTTAAAACGCCAAAATTTTATACAATTTGTCAAAATTTATTTATCATGGTAACCTGCTGAGAAATTAATCCTTTGGCTGATAAGCGCGACTAAAGGACCTTTTCAGGGCAGTGTGGATCAAGATCGGACTACACAAAACGTACAGTCTGATCTTGGACCTACCTATCTTGGACCTACACTATCCGATAAGGAAATGTAATTTCCCAAAACACAATTTTGAAATCATAATATTTGAGTTTTTCAACTGAATTCAAAATTTCATTTTAGTTATTTATAAGGAGAAGGGTTAATCATTGTTATATCTCTTGTGTTATTTTACTTATTGTGAGAAAGCAAAACTGACGTAGGAGAACAGTGTCCTTCTATGACTGACCCGGCACAGCTAGCCTCAAGAAAGTAACTTGAGGGACCCGATCACTCCCATATCGAATGACCAGAATCGCTTTGAGACCACCTGTCCTTAGCTCGATCCCTAGGTCCCGGGCTTGAGCCTTTTTGGAAAAGACTTGGTATGACTGAAAGTGGTGTATAACGCCATTCATCCATTTAATCAATCAATGAATATTGACCTATATTGCCCTACCGGAACTGGATGAATTAGTGGAAACGGACAGACCGTAGAATTGAAAACACAAGTGTTACCCGCAAAGACTGAAATACATAAATATTTCGATCAATTTGAACCTATACTGAGCAATGAACTCACTCGTGCAGCATCAGCAAACCTACCCAGCATCAACAATCCAACCAAAGTAAAAGGAAATAAAACTGATAAATGAATAAAAATGAAATACCCAAAAGTTAAAAGACCATAAAACATGTTTTACGCTTCCTTTTGTCATCAAATGTATCTATTCCTTTCGAAATGGCTGTCAAGTCGTCTGCTCAATACTGATGGTGGCCGGTATATAAGTCGAATATCGACCTCGTACATCGGTCTTTCCGTTTAAGAACGACCAGGGCACGAGCTTCACAAAACACCTCGAGCGCTTTGCGCTCTGGGTGTTTCGTGAAGCTCGTGCCCAGATCGTTCTTATACGAAAAGACCTCGTACTCAGTCAATATCCTATCCAGAAACATATGGATCATGTATTGATTTTTCCATTGTGGTTATTTGAAAAAACATGTTGCTCGTAGACAAGCTCTTAGCCTAGAAAGATTTTCTGAAATCTTATCATCAGTAGGCATTTTTAGGTAGAAGTTGGCACCTGACCTATCTTTATCAATTAAAGGGTGCTGAATTCAATGGTGCCAGGTGCCAAGCTGAAATTGGTCATTTTAACAAAATGGCAGCCATTTTACAAAATGGCTACCAAAATAGCCGATCTTATGCTTTTAGAAGGTAGTGCTAGCTATAATGTTCAATGGGTTGCACTTTTTCCAATTAAAACATGTTTAGTACTTATGAGGATTATTTATAATAAAACATGGACCATCTTTAACACAAGAGGGCCATGATGGCCCTGTATCTCTCCACTGGCTAGTAAGTCAAAATACTACAAGCTAAACATCATAATGCTTGGCCAATTGGTTTTTAACTCGAAGACATACAAAATTGTCTTCTATAAAATCCTATGAGAAACTTATGACCCAGAGAAATGCCTTTTTTGGCAACAAAGCTACAATTAATTGAATCCTGGTGGAGTCCACAAGATACAGCCCCATACCAAATAAAAAAGGTTTAGATTGTGTCTTTATAAATAAAAAGATTATCAAAGTTTCCTCAATAAAACATCCTGTAAAACTTGAGACCCATGAGACAGCTTAACCCTAGGTCTTATGGTTAGTCACAAGAAAATTTATCAAGTTTTCACTATAAAAGCCCATGTGACCATGATCAAGAAATTCTGAAGAGGACCATGGCAGGATCATTTCTGTGAAGTTTCATCAAAATTGGATGTGTAGTTTCAGAGAAGAAGATGTTTGAAATAAAAGTTAATGCACACACGCACGGATGGACGCACGGACGCACGCTGGGCCATGACATAAGCCGATTTGATAACGGCCAGTGGAGCTTAAAATGGCGACCAAAATGCCTGGCATTGTCCTTATAGAGTGTATTGTTAACTATACTGCCTTGCAGGCGGCATTTTGTCATTAAGAACATGTATAATTACATTTGAGAATGGTTCATAACAAAATACATGTATGTATGACCTGATGTACTTAAATCATAAAAGTTAACTTAGGTACACTAAGGTGTCACAGATGCCAAAAGTGTCAGTTTCAGGAAATGACGTAATATCTTCATATATATTGTCTGGCCTGATTTGTAATAGTCTGATCACAACTAGGATTTTAGAAAGGTAGCAGAAACAAATTTAAGTTATTGCTATTACACATATTATATTATGGCTAGGTCTTACCTCACCTTTTAATTTCAAACTTTGAATTGTAATATGAAATTTTTGACACAATATCATATTGTTTGCAATGCACTCACAACACACAAAAATTAAATACATTTAAATTGACTTTCTCCTGTCCTTTCTTCATTATGCTGCGTACATATTTCTATACCTTCTTTCAACCTTTCAGTCAAACTGTAACTCAAACATGCAGTGAAAATTCTGTTCAGCATTGTATTTCTTTCTATAAATCCGGGGATATCTGAAGTTACCGGATATTTCTTTCTAAAAGGTTTTCTCAACCTAGTTTGCAGTGAAAATACGACGCTGTGAACCTCTTAAATTTTTGAGATTATTTCCTTTTTAAAATGGAACCTGCCTGTTCTCTTAAGAGGGAAAGACCAATTGAATACAGTCTTTGTATTATTTGTCAGGAAACTAAAAAGGAAAATTTGCGTTCTACAGACACAGGTCTATCTACATTAATAAATGCAGCAACGTTACACCAAACGTTCAAAGATCCAAACAACAGAACAGCAATAGAAAACATACTATCACCTACTCATAGCAATCCTGCTCGTCCTATGAAATGGCACAAAACTTGCTACAGCACCTTAACGAGCAAGTCTCACATAGATAGACTCAAAAATCCTAAACAACTATAACTAGTACATGTAGCATTATCATTTATAAATCTAAAATCACTATGATTTCAATTCAAAATGAGACAATAATTACCTCCCTTTTCAAAAAAAACTAACCAAAGTATCAAAAATAATTTCAAGATAGACATTAACGGAATTTCTGATCCGTTAGAAATGTGAAAAAATATTATTTCTACTATTTCTCCCTATTTATCAACCAATTAGAAATTTTATTCCATGTTCACCGAAAGTGCATTTCACAGGTCTTACCTTAAGTGACTTCCCACAATATATGAATGATTACCCACATTAAGTTAAGACCTGTGTAATGCACTCTCGGTGCATTACGTGGATGATTACCAAAATTTAGCGACAACTTCGATTACCCATATTAAGTGATTTCCCACAATAAGTGGATGATTACCCACATTTAGCGACATAAGTGATTATCCATATTACGTGACTTCCCACAATAAGTGGATGATTATCCACATTAAGCGACAACTTTGATTACCCATATTAAGTGACTCCCCAATTACCCACATTAAGAGACAAGTGTGATAACCCAAATTAAGCGACTTCCCACAATAAGTGGTTGATTACCCACAATTAGTGACAAAACACCGGACTGGGATAGCCCTCTGTATTGTTGCAACGTCTTCGTCGTAAGGGCTAGAAACGTAAGTAAACTTTTTGTGATCTTATGGCAAATAACAATATAAACAATTTGGCTTTCAATGCACTTGACTGTAGTATTAACAAAAGGTCAGAAAAATTAAGTCATTTTACTTAAACCAAAACATATCTTTATTCAATGCCAAAAGGGATCTGTAGAAGTTCAGTTTCCTAAAATTTCGAACCATATAAGTGGAATTTATTTTCCTTATTCTTGAAAAAAGTGAAAATATCTTATCAATGCATATTTTGTAGGCCCAGCTTAATTTTATCATTTTCAATGTCGTTCAATGATATGCAAGTATGTGAACGTAATTGTAAATTACCTCCCTTTCTAAAATGTAATTTCTTACATGAAAACCAAAAAATTCAGCCTGACACCGCCCACCATTGAATTCAGCATACCCAAAATATCTTAAAATGATACGGTGCCAAATTCTACCTAATCATGCCTACTGCTCTTTACTAGATAGGAATTTCAGAAAATCTTCCTAGGCTATCTTTACTAATCTATAATGTCATCCTTCTAGAAAAGACTAATCTAAAATTTTCCAAGCTGATACGAATCGAAGTGACTCACTTGGTAATTTTGGAAGTTGAAGCCATATTTGTACCTTTGTGGATACAAAATTAGTGAAAAGTGTTGGGTTTAACTTAGGATTTACATCTGTAATTAAAATGATCTTTTTATTAAACAGGTTACTCATGTCTACTTGGAAGTTAAGCTTTTGTTAAATTAGGTTTTAGGAACCAGATAGTTCATTCTTATTTGTAATCTAAACATAATTCTTAATTTTGAGGGACTTATTTTGTTTCGTGATCTAAGATTAAGAATTGTCAAAATTTCATTCAAACTTAACCCTTATTGTACTTTTTTGTCTTTGTTCACTTGTTAACTGTTAAAGGCTTATTGCTGTTTTCTTTTCTCGTTACGCTTGGATCGTAACAGATATTGGCGGCATTGGCCATCTAGTAATTGCGCATATACTTTGAAATTATTTTGAATTTGTAACAGTTTTAAATTTCACTAGATAATAATTAATAAAATATAGAATTTAAATTTTATTCTACTGAACCAGCAAAAAGGAATCATGTCTTTTAAAAAATCTTTGCTGAGCCGTCACAGGAGTTGTTAAATTTGGCAAAAAAGTTTGGTTTGTTAGATCTTGCTTCTCATTATAAACTGAATGCAATTAAAGGTACTATGTTAAAGCATGAAATTAAAAATTATATTGTTCAGATTTTAGTTGATGAATAAATACTTCACTCTTCTGCTATGTCTCTTATTCTTGTGTTTTTTGACAGGCATTAAAAGTTAATATTGAGTTAGAGAAGTCCAAACTACGAATAGAAAAAAAAAAAAAGAATAAAAGAATTAGAATTAAAATTAGAGTTAGAAAAGATGCAGTTTCAGGTGAGAATGAAAGAATTAGAATTAGTAAATAAATAAAGATTATTTTGGTACGTGGTTAATGACTAACATCACAAAACACCTCGGACTTTACTGCCATTTCAAGAACAGAGAATTGAATAGTACTTTTCGTATTTTGAAAGATTTGCCGAAAATTTGAAACGGCCAAAAGAACACTGGACCTTATTTCTGCAAAGCGTTGTGACTGTAAGGGCTCGTGATATTTCACCTCAACTAAGTAATGAACAGTTTTCTAATTATGATGATGTAAAAGAATTGGTTCTAAGGGCTTATAAATTAGTACCTGAAGCATATAGACAAAAAAGTAGGAATTGTAGAAAAGAAAATGGTCAAACCTATGTTAAAATTGCTAGAACTAGAGAACAATATTTTGATAGGTGGTGCCATTCAAAGAAAGTAGGTTCAGATCATGGAAAACTGGAAAACTCAGACAACTTTTGTTACTTAAAGAATTTAAAAGGTGCATTAATTTAGATGTTAAAATTTTCTTAGAGGAGAAAGCAGTTGAAACTGTAGAACAAAATGCTTGCTGGCAGACAACTTTACCTTCACGCACAAGGTTTCTTTCATGAATAAATCAAACCGTCTAAAACCTTTTTATTCATCTACTGGTCCCAAACCAAATGTTAATCAAAATAATGACAATTCCGATCAGAATAGTCCCATACCCAAGTCTCCATATGAAGCCAAACGTCAAAATCCCTTACCTCGACCCTCTTGTAATTATTGCAAAGAATCAGGCCTTATTATTTCTGAATGCCCTGTTTTAAAAAAGTAAACGGGTAAAACGAGAGAGTTTTAAGCCTACATGCTTTACTTCATTGAAATCTACACCACAGTCATGTTTTAGAAAATAATACTTTATCCAGACCAAAGTACCTGAAACTGATACTGTTATACAGAGTTATGAACCATTCTTATCGGATGGTTTTGTGTCACTAAAAAGTGAGCTTGCCCAGTCTACCCCTACTAAAATTTTACCTGAAATTGGAGCTTCTCAATCTCTTATTTTAGCAGAAGTCCAGCCTTTATCTGGGAAGACTTCTTCCGGGACAAGTGTCCTTATTCAGGGTGTAGAATTTGTGTTTGTTAACGTTCCGTTCCATAAAATTTATTTGTCTTAAGGCTTAATTAATGGTCTACTGACTGTTGGTATTAGAAGAAAAATACATTTTAAAGGTGTTCATTTGTTGTTAGGCAATGATTTAGCCGAAGATAAGGTAATTGTTGATCCACTTGTAACTGACACACCTTGCATGAATCAATCACCCCATCCGATTGAGGAAGAAATTCCTGATCTTTACCCTTCACGAGCAGTTACTAGAGGTATGACAAAGAAAGTCATTTTGACTGAAAATCAGTCCGATATTGACTTATCTGATTCTTTGTTGGGTCATTTATTTAAAAACAAATTTAAGAGGTTTATTTCACAAAACCCTTTTGAAAGTCAGACAAATTCTAAAGGCAATTCATCAGAATTTGATTACACATCTTCACCTTTAGTTAATGAAGGCCATGATACAATGTCAAGGTCAAAACTAAGTGAAAACCAACACAATGACCCAGAAATAGCACATTTATTAAAAAAAAACAACAAAAAAACTGTGAATCTGATCTTTCACGGGAACCTGTCTGTTTTACATAAAAATGGAATATTAATGAGAAAGTGGCGCCCTTCTAAAGTCTCTGTTGATGACGAGTGAGCTGTGAATCATCAAGTTGTCATACCTAAATCTTATACATGAGCAATATTAAACTTAGCTCATGAAACACCTATGTAAGGTCATTTACATGTAGGTATTAATAAAACTTATCATAAAATTTTTAACCATTTTATTGGCCTGATCTAAAGGCAAATGTATCAGATTGTTCTCTTGTCATACTTGTCAAATGGTAGGCAAACCCAATCAGGTCATACCTAAGGCTTAATTACAGCCTATCTTTGCATTTGATGAACCTTTTAGCAGGATCATTGTGTAGGTCCTTTGCCAAAAACTAAGGCTGGCAATTTTATCCCAGGCATTATGTCTGGCATTTTCCAACAAGTAATGCTCAAGTTGGGAATTAAACAATATAGGTAGGTCATCTGCATATCATTCCGAAAGCCAAGGTGCCCTTGAAAGGTTACACCAGACCTTAAAAAATGATAAGGTCATATTGCTTTGACACATAGAAGGTCGTATTCATCTTTTACTCTTTGTAGTAAGGGAGTCTGTACCGGAATCTCTTTGTTTAAGTCTTTTTGAGCTTGTTTTTTGGACGCACAGTTCGTGGACCTTCAAACTGTTAAAAGAAACAATTCTTTCACAAGGAGACTCTCCTTTAAATTTACTTCAGTATGTATCTGACTTTAGAAACAGATTATTTAAGGCTTGTGAAGTGGCAAAATCATATTTAGAGAAAACTCAAAGTAAGATGAAAAAAAAAAAAAACATGACAAAAATAGTAAGGAAACAAATTTTAAACCTAGAGATAAAGTTTTAGCTTTTCTACCGGTTCCTGGTAGGCCTCTACAAGAAAGATATTTTGGTCCTTATCCTGTAGAGAAACGGGTCAGTGACTTAAATTACGTGATAACAATTCCTGACAGGCAAAAGCAAAAGAAAGTATGTCATATTAAAATGTAAAAAGAATATGTTAATAGGTATAATTCAAATATTTCATCATTTACATGTATAAGGCTCGATATCAGTGTGATCCAGATGAACCTGTCGGCAGAATGCAGGGCTCGATATCAGTGTGAGCCAAATGAATCAGTCGGTAGGGACCTGGGCTCGATATCCGTGTGAGCCAAATAAACCAGTCGGCAGGATGCAGGGCTCGATATCAGTGTGAGCCAAATAAACCAGGGGGTAGGGTACAGAGTTCGATACCAGTGTACGCCAAATAAACCTGTCGGCAGGATGCAGGGCTCGATACCAGTGTGCGCCAAATAAACCAGTCAGTAGGGTGCAGAGTTCGATACCAGTGTGAGCCAAATAAACGAATCGGTTGGGTAAAGGGCTCGATATCAGTGTGCACCAAATAAACCTGTCGGCAGGATGCAGGGCTCGATACCAGTGTGCGCCAAATAAACCAGTCGGTAGGGTGCAGAGTTCGATACCAGTGTGCGCCAGATAAACCAGTCGGCAGGACACGGGGCTCGATACAAGTGTGAGCCAAATAAATCAGTCGGTAGGGAGCTGGGCTGGATATCCGTGTGCGCCAAATAAACCAGTCGGTAGGGTGCATGGCTCGATATCAGTGTGCGCCAAATAAAGCAGTCGGTTTGGTACAGGGCTCGATACCAGAGGTGCAGGGCTAGATATCAGTATGTGCCAAATAAACCAGTCCGCGCAGGCTAATCCGAGATAGCACTTTCCGTTTAAATACCATTTTTTTGTTTTGCGCATGTCTACTGTAGCACAAAATCTAATGTAGTCGTAAAGTGCCGTCTCGGATTAACCTGCACGGACTGCGCAGGCTGATCCGAGATGACACTTTACGCAGATGTCCTAATGTCCCTTTTCGCGTGTTGCACACCAATTATAACAAATACAAACCATATTCTGTGATTAGAGCACTTATTGTATCTGCAAAAGTGAATCGATTTATGTCGGCCAATGCGGTCCGCGCAGGCTGACATAGTTTGAATCTCTTTTCGAAAGGGTCTATTTTCTTCCTGTCCAAGGGCCATTGTATTTTATGATTTTGTCGGTTGTTAAACAAAATGTGTGTCATGGAACCATAATTACGTGATTATTTGGTAGGTATAATTCGTCAAGGAGACACATGAAGCCTTCTTTTGCTAAAGAACGTAGCTCACTTATACATACGCAGCCCTTTCGTGTTCGATAAATGTCAACATTCAATTATAAAGATTAAATGAGCTTAAAACAAAATAACAAAAAGAAACTTTAAAAATATAGTAAAAAAATTAAAGGACTATGATGGCCCTGTAACGCCCGTTTGAGAAAGCAATTGTTAAGGAAGACAACTCCTTCATGCAAGGCTTCGTCCCGATTTAAATACAATACTATACCTCTGCGTCAAGGAGATGGCTCTTTAGCTCAGTGGTCAAGGTATTGGCCTTTCGTCCGGGCGTTCTAGGGTTCGAATCCTGCCTGTTGCCGATATTTCTACCATGCATTTTTTTATTTGTCACGGACTTTGTTCGTAAGAACAATGTCTTCATATTTGGACGTAGAAGACATGTCCCTTCTAGGAGTAGACTTAGAAACCCACTTTATTTGTATTTATTGGTAATAACGTTGACTTTTAACCTGATTATACCAAGAAATTAACCTTTAACCCTTTCCCAAACGACAATATCTTAGGCTCGTCCAAATCGACAGCATATGCAGACGACAAAATAAAAGTGACTGAAAATTTGAAATTTGTTTTGTGAAGGGTAGAAAACATTGTGGGAAAAGGAGAAAATGCTGGTTACCAGCATTTTCTCCTTTTCCCACAATGTTTTCTAAAGGCTTCGTTGTCAGGGGCATCAAAAGTAGGGATTGTGTGGTAATGGGTTAAGCTGCTAAGCGTAACTCACCGACCCCTTTTGCGGATAGTGTAGATCAAGATCAGAACGTGCAGTCTGATCTTGAATCTACACTGTCCGAGAAAGAGATAATATTAAAACATATGTTTGAAATAGCAATATTTAAGAAATAATCTTCTTTCTATCGTAGTATATCGTTCAATAAACCACAGTTGTGAGTTATGAGGCACAATAAATAATCCACGAGGGCGATAGCCCGAGTGGGTTATTCATTGTGCCTCATAACTCACAACGTGGTTTATTGAACGTTATACCACGATAGAAAGAAGATTATTTCGATTTTAACATGGCCAATTCTTAATGAAAGGAAAACAAGTTCAAACTAAGAGTAAAAACGCGGATGAAGATTATGTTCCATTGAATAACTCACTCATTGAATGACGTCACTTGATATAGGATGACGTCACTCTGCATGAATTGTCGCAGATTTTACCACGTTTTCCTTGCACTGTGTCTATAGAGCCAAAGTCGCGTGTCATGTTAGAATAGAATTTTTATTAATGAACTGACTAGAGCTCTATATCATTTCAGTTATATAGCAATATGAGGGCTACATGGTGCTCTATACTAGTTTCACGTATTTAGTCATTTCTCCGTCTGCTCATAACCATGGATGTTTGTTGTAGAGAAAGTAAAGCAGAATCAGCCTGCACATACATATAAGTTGATCTTCTGCTATACTTTCTGCTGCTGTATCAGTACTTCCTGTCATTTTAATCCATTACCACACAATCCCTACTTTTGACGCTCCTTAGAAAGAAGCATTTAGAAAAGACTGTGGGAAAAGGAGGAAATGCTGGTAACCAGCATTTTCTCCTTTTCCCACAATGTTTTCTCCCCTTCACAAAACAAATTTCAAATTTTTAGTCACATTTATTTTGTCGTCTGCAAATGCTTTCAATTTGGACCAGTCTAAAAAAAAATGTCGTTTGGTAATGAGTTAACCCAATCAAAATCTATTGCAGATAATGAAATCTATTCTTTATCAGTCAGTTTAGCGAAGAAAAAAATCAAATTTAGTTGGACGGCAGACACTTTAGGTAGTAGACCCGTAACACTTCTAGTGCAACATGGAATGAAATTTCTTGATAGTTGATAAATACGGATTTATACAGAATAAATAGATCTACTTTTGCACATTTTTAACCGTCCAGAAATTCCTTTTGATGTCTATCTTGAAATTATTTTTGATACTTTTTTTAATGACACTTTTATTTTTTGATACTTGTGTAAATTTCCAGAAAAGGGGGTAATTATTACCTCCCTTTGTAATGAGAATATGGTGGTTTTAGACTTAAAAGTGATAATTCTAAAAAGGAAGAGAAAGGAAAAATTGGCTCGGTTAAAGTAGTACAATAATACTCATTTTTCATCGTAGTATTTTTTTAGGATAATTATATAGTGGAAACAGCTGTTTTCTATTACAGGTCCACTACCTTAACCCATCATTCTGATGGGTTAAGGTAGTGGGCCTGTAATAGAAAACATCTGTTTCCTGTAATAGAAAACTGCTCTTTAATTCTATAATTAACCAATCTCCATACGAATTAGACAACAATTTCCGGAAACTTTGTTCCAATGGAAATAATCGCTAAAAAGAAAACTAAAGAAAGCAACGGTCTGTTATTTTCCAAACTCTTTTCCATTAACCTTTTTTTTTTTCATTTTCCATTTAAAAGAAAAAAAAAGCTCTTTCATTGCCATAAGCGAAAACAAAAGTTTTTCAGGACGGCAAAGATGAAGATCAGGCTGCGTAGAACATACAGTCTGATCTTGAATCTTTATTATCCACCTGTTTCGTCAAGCCTTTAGGAAAACAATCTTGCTTATTTGCAGTAGATTTTATGTTCAGACTATCGAAAGAGGTCCAGGTTATATAAAAATGGCTCGCAACAGGCGAAAAGGGACATTCGGACATTTGCGTAAATTGTCGTCTAGACTCAGCCTGCGCAGTCCATGTAGGCTAACCCGAGACGGCACTTCACGATTACATTATTAGTTGTACGGTCAGGCGAGGTGGCGACATGATTCGACACAGCCGTGAACAGGTTTCCAAGTCCCCTGCCACCTGATCGTACAAAGAATTTATTATACTGCAAAGTTTTACCCTTTCAAAGCGCGTTAAGCGAAATAATCTCACGAATCAAGTGTGCTGACGAAATAGGAATTCCCT
This sequence comes from Tridacna crocea, assembly GCA_943736015.1. Lineage (NCBI taxonomy): Eukaryota > Metazoa > Mollusca > Bivalvia > Cardiida > Cardiidae > Tridacna > Tridacna crocea. The sequence continues at coordinate 8,087,247 of OX031063.1, forward strand.
TCTGAGTGTCCAAAATTCAACGAAAACTGACATCACTGGAAATTGACGTCACTAAAACGTGCAGTTTGCATTCGGAACACCTCGACCAATCTTTCGATCCAGCCTCGGATGTATGCCGACGGAATAATATGTTAAAATACTTGACATGCATCGCCGGAAGCGGTTATTCGACAGATGCTCCCCAATGACGTCAACTAGTAACCGTTTCGAATGACAACAAATCCTGTAGAATGACGGTTAGTCTAACTATTTACTATAGCAGCATTAATGGCTGAATTTAGGACTTGCATTGATTACGCAGTTGAAAAATTGGGCTGGATCGAAAAATTGGCCGAATATTTGCGCGATAATGACGTCATTGTATTTGTTGTTATGGGAATGTTGTTGTTCCTTCCGGAAGTAGTCCGTCGGCATACATCTAAGATAAGTAGAATTGACCGAGGTGTTCCGAATGCATTAACGTGGTGATCGATCGACGCCGCCATTTTGGATGTTGTGTTGCACGTGTAGTGATGTATACTTGGCACTCCAAAGGGAAACTGGCTTTATGTGGTGTTTGCCAGGGAACATGATATATGTTCCCGGCATTTTAACCAATCAGATCACGAGAAACTTCTTTTCAGTATAATAATAGATTTTTGTGCTACAGTAGACTTGCGCAAAACAGAAAATCGAATTGAAACTGAAAGTGTCGTTTCGAGCTACCCTGCGCGGATTGCGTAGGCTGATCCGAGACAACACTTTATGAAAATATCCGAATACCCCATTTCGCGTATTGCAAGCTATATATTTTTCATTCTGTTACAGTTAAACATTTTCTGTCTGCGTAAGTCGTAGTAATTTCTAGTATGTCCTTAAATAGGCTGTATAGAAATGGATTTGTTTGGAAAGAAACAATGAATAATATGAATAAATAGATAATAAAACTGAAAACATAAATTACAAAAATAACAGGAAACAAAAAAGCACCCAACGTGGGTGCCAACGCTAGTCCGGTGTTGCATTTAGGTACATTTTGATTTTCAATTAAAGAAACATAAGTCTAAAAAGGGATACAATTGTGTCGAAATATATTTAGACCGTTACCTGCCCTTGTTTTATGTGTTCCTCTATTTATAATTAATAACTAGCCCCAGTTTGAAGTAAAAGTCGTAAGTAAAGACATGTATTATATTATAGGATCTGACATGAGTGGGCGTTTGAGATAAAATTTTATCAAACGGGTCAAGGAAAATGTTATTGAGCGAGCCCTTGGCGAACTTACTGACATTTCTCCTTGACGAGTTTAATGAAATCTTATCTCAAACGTCAGTATATCAGATTCTTTTTATCACATAACAACGTTTCACAAAATTTAAACTAAATGATGCAGAAACATTCATAAATGCACCCGCGGTAATATCCATATGACCCATTCGCTTTTAACACGTGAAAATGACGTCAAAAATGACGTCATACAAATGTGATATTAATCGTGTATAAGATATAGAGTTTATTTCATCAGCTTGTGGTTAATATGGGGAAACATTTGCCGAAAAAGGGAAAGGTATGTGAAAATAATGAGTGCCGTAGGGCACGATTTATTTTCGCAGACCTTTCCCTTTTTAGGCAAATATTTCCCCATATTAACTACAAGCTGATGAAATTAATTATATATTATTTCTTCTCTCATTATTTTGTCAACGAATGTCACTTTCAAAACTAGTGATCTCAAGTCAATTAATTGGATAACCGATATTTTCAAAAGAAGTAGTTCCAGATTTTCGGCAGTAGGAAAATATTCATTGTGACGGGGAAATAATTCCCACAGCTTAAATTACGACATTTCTTTACCAGAACATTTCTAAAAATAGACACATGGAATATAATGTAAGAAAATTCGTGACGGGTATATTACACTGAAAACAAAGAGGGTTATGTGATAAAACGATATTATGAATTGTCAAAGTTTTTGAACGACGGATTTTGAGTCAAAAATGGGAAAACTGCGTCAAAAAAGTGATGGTTAAACGCCCTTGTTTTATCGGTTCCCGTATGAATAGTTAAACAACTTGTCCGATTTTGCGGTACATATCTTCAGCAATGGCAGGTATAAATCGAAAAAGTCTTTGCACAACAAAGACAGACGAAGAGGACAACAGGGCTTTGACAATATTTATATCTCGACTTTTTATTTGAAAAAAAAAAAAAGCCGAGTTAACAATGATACAAAAAAGAAAGAAAAAAATTCTATACAAATTAATAGACAGTACTTTTACAATCCCAAAAAGTAATCATAAACAAATTTAAGTCTCTTAAACATTAGCATAGACATCTCCACCCTCTAGATAGCAACGAATAACTTCAAAGACAAACAGATACTCCTCCTGTATTGAAAAGATAGAAAAAAAGCAATATAAGCAAGATTACACGTGACATCTACTGTACTTTCAATTCCAATTATCACTGAGAAACTAATGCGTGAAAAGCTATTCACACAGTAATGAAAAATAGCTGCTTTAACAATAATTATAATAATGTTTTAAAATTTCTAAGTTTTCTTCTGTGTTGTTTCCCCTGTTACAGACTTTTGAAGGTCATGATTTACCTTGTAGACTTAAGGCTTTTTATGTTAAAAATGTATATCAGAGAATCAGCTAACAAAGCATTACTTACATAGGTAGAGATGAAATCATGATTTCTCGCTTTCATTGTTTTCACCGACTGCAAGACATTCAAGACTCCGCCATCTTGTTTCATTCTGTTTAACTCATTTAAGAGGATGCATACCACACCACTGAATTTAGCCCCAGATCTGTAAAACAACAGTGCTATTGTCGATCGTCAAAGTTTCGAGCAAACAAGTGAATTTTAGACGAGTTCATGTTTTGGTCTAGACATCTTAAATCGCCACACATTGCAGGATAAATAAAAGGATGCTCACGATATGCATAATACGGTTAGCTATAACGAACGTCAAAAGCTGTGCCGATAGTCGCAGATTCAATCTAAGAACGTGCACCTTCGAAATAAAAATTGGTTTCTGTAATGGCCACCAAAAGGAAGCCCAACAAATCTTTAACGGTCAATATCAACCCCAATAATCTTGCATTCGTCGCAACTTGTTTTCATCTGACTTTAAAGACCAATTTAAATAATATTTTTCCTTTTTTTTTAAGCAGACCAGGTTAGTCTGTCTTACTGATAGAAGGAAAACATTGCATCGAGTAATTTACTGACTGCACTAACATCCAAAGTCGTTCATTGCACTCGAACGATTCAAAACAACGACTTTGTTGTTTTTGATGTTGATGTTGTTACAATTTCTCGTTTTTTGTAAAAGTTTTGAACCCTTTTTAATTTTCCATGACCTTCATGGTGCACATCAGTCCATTTTACAGCAAAGCATAAGAAAAGTCGTTAAGAAAGTGTATAAATGAAATAATAAGAAGGGGGAGACAAACGGAGATTCATAGAGTATAGTACAAGAGAAAGATAATCTGTCCCCGTTGAGAACTGTAAAAAGCATAACAAGTAACCTACGGACAATGAACTAAAACAGGATGAGTATCCGACAGATCTTGTTGCCAATGTAACACATTTTCAAGCAGATCTATGAAGGCCTTGGGCTCTATTGGTTCTCTACTGTTTGACGTCCATTTTGTACATTCATACTGTTTGACAGTTAATTCTTCTTTGGTCTGAATAGGAACATGAGTTGCAAAAGTTTCAGTTTGAAATAATACACTATGACAAATATGTGGAAAAACTATCGATCATCACGCGAACGGTCTTAAATTAGCCCTTTCCCAAACGACAAAATTTTAGACTGGTCCAAATTGAAAGCACTTGCAGACGACAAAATTCATGTTACTCAAAAATTGAAATTTGTTTCTAGCAGGGTAGAAAACATTGTGGGAAAAGGAGAAAATGCTGGTTACCAGCATTTTCTCGTTTTCCTACAATGTTTTCAAAAGGCTTCTATCTCAGAGACGTAAAAAACAGGGATTGTTTGGTAAAGGGTTAATATGAACCATGCTCTGGAAAGATGGGGCTTATTTGCTTCTGTGGTACTTAATACCAAGCAAGTCATCCATTAATTATGAATTCATAAATCTATTTCATCAAACAACCGACTTATTCATTATATAAAGTGATCCTTACACAAACATAAAATCTTACAATTGCAAACAGTTTTGATACAGGTCAGCATGCCTGGACTTCGCAGGCTAACCTGAGTCGATACTTTTTATAGATGCAACAAAAAATGCTCACAGAGTAGGGTTCATTACATTAAAACCAGAATTAATGTTAATGACAATTACGTATAAGCTTTTTATACGTATACATTGTTCTGCAAGTGCCTGAAACCTCGCCAAACCGGGCACAACTATCAAGCTTACAATAATTCCCATTTTAACTAGTCGACAAAATTTAAGACTGGTCAAAAATGAAAGCATTTGCAGACGACAAATTAAATGATGCACATATGGAAATTTCCTTTGAACGGGTAGAACACATTGCGAAAAATGTAAAAATGCTGGTTAACCAATATTTTCTCATCTTAGACAATGTTTTACCGAGGTCGTTAAAAATTGGGTTTTGTATGGTAATATTTACAATTAAAACTTGCCTGAGATTTGTATGTGAGTTTCCTCTCGATGTAGTGACTGGCGTCATTCTCCTCAACCAGTGTCAAACTAAAAGTTTCCTGAAGTTTTGATTCCAGGTGAAAGCAATTCTTCTGAGAATATAACACATGAGTAACAGCATGTAAATAATATTAAAAGAAATATAAGGACTATTTTTCGTCATCCAAGATTTTTGATAGGAAAAAACACATAGGTATATTGTTTTGTTATTTATCTGTCGGTCTGTCGGTCTGCTTCTTTCTCTCTCACTCTCTCCTTCTATCAATAGTAAAGATAATGCTCAATTGCTGACAACAAATATATGGGATGTGTGACAACCAATCTTTATTCTATTTAATGCGATAAAACAAATTGCGAAAGGAAAAGGGTAAAGTACTGTTTAAAAAAAAAGTGTAAAAAAAAGAATATCCAGTATGACTAATAGAAAAATTTTGCAATTCTAGCAAAATTTTCCCATTTATGAATTAATATAGCAGTATCATCTAACTACAATTTGTTCGAGAGCTGAGACGGTAGAGAACACAAAAAGTCAAGCTATTGATACACGATGATAAAAGAAATAAAGTGGACTAAAGATAATATCAAAGTAACAGTTTACATGTAAGTTGCCGTTTATAAATATATTTTTATGTACCGTATCTGCTTTCTCCTTGGCTCCGAGGCTTACAATTGTTTTTACTCTCTGTTCTTGTACTACTGACCAAAACTCAGTTATACCGTTCTCTTTCCGTGTCTTCATAGCTATAAATACGTCCTGGTCCTGCGAATTCTGAACAAAAAAAGTAGTCCATCTTCTTTTATGTCTTTTCAGAAAGTTCATATCTTACGAACGATGTCCGTAACAAAGAAACAAATGAATAAATGCATGGCAGAAAAATGGATCGGAGCGGGATTCGAACTCCGAACTCCCGGACGCAAAGCCAATACCCTAACCACTGAGCCAAAGAGATATCTCCCTGACGCAGTAGCCAGGTATTGTATTTAAATCGGGAGTATACCATGCAGGAAGGAGTGGTCTGTCGTAACACACCCCCTCTTAAAGTCATCATTTATTGATGACTCAAAGCCTTATTAGGCAGGAAGTCCGATTTTGGACAACAAATGGGATTAATGGCTCAATGGCCAATCCCGGACGAGCCCCTATCTTACGAACGAAGTCCGTAACAAAGAAACAAATGAAAAAATGCATGGCAGAAATAAGGATCGGAGCGGGATTCGAACTCCGAACTCCCGGACGCAAAGCCAATACCCTAACCACTGAGCCAAAGAGATATCTCCCTGACGCAGTAGCCAGGTATTGTATTTAAATCGGGAGTATACCATGCAGGAAGGAGTGGTCTGTCGTAACTTCTATTATTTTAAGTGGATGTGTCGCATTGCCTTAATTTCCCTTTGATTTGAAGCATACCAGAAACTTGAACTGCTGCTATTACAAACAAATTATATAATATTGATGGATTGAAATATGTACATTTGTTGTTTCCTTTTTCATGCATTCTTAGAATTCACCAGCTGGCATTATTGATTCTTTTATAAGTAGTTCTAAATAAGTATTAGATGAGTATCAAATGCTAGAAAACAGTTATCATATGACACAATTGGTTTCTGTGCACACTAAAATCGATTTAAAATGAAACAAATATTCTGAAAAAATAAGAAATCTTACCGGCAGAAAAACAGCACCAGCCAAAGTTTCACTACTGGTTTTATCGATCATCATTTTTCCTAAATTTAAGTTAATGAACAAAAAAAGCGTTAGATTGCTACGGTATTTTACATCCATAAAAAATGCATGTGCATATTTACATTATAGAAAATATCAACCAAGAAAAGAAAATAATGTAAGTTATTTTCATAATTACAATCTTTATTGTGAAGTTTTCTGCAATATAGAGAAATATGATTATGTGTTGATGTTTTATGTCATTTATTTTTGTTGATATCATGTCGCTATTTACCATATTGTACATTATACTGCTTTTTAGATGGTCAGCTGTATTTTTTCTTATTGTGGTTGATGTCTTTGTTCTTGATTATCTTTTCCATTCATTTTTTTCGTGCTCAAAAGACCTAAAACAGTATTTATCTAATGAATGATTTTCAAGATAAAAAATGCACATGTAATATTGCAGATGTATTTAAACCTCTTGGAAATTCTACAGTTGAATTAGACCAAAGAAACCAAACTTGAGTGGAATAATCAAATAGGAAAGTAAAAGTTGGATAGTACATCTCGTTAACAAATAAAATATTGTAGAAATAATGACAGTCCTGGATAGCATTTACCAAAGTAAAAACTTTTTAAAATCATTGGGCGTTTGGTGAATTAGAAAAAAATGAGTAAATGTATTTATTGTTTAGAATACACTGTTTAGGGTTTACTAGTATCTGATACTGAATAATGTTGATTCGTATTACCTTCTCCTTGGTATCTGTCTTCAATGCTTTTAACTAGCAACTGAAAGTAAAATTGCATACTGTTTACGCTAACGATTTACTTGCCGAGGAAGGTACCCGAGTCGAAACGCTCACTTACACAATGTAATTCTTAAAATACACTTAATACATTTATTTCTTATAATTTTTTGGAGGCCTGTCATTCATATATCCTTTTTTTTTGTATTTCAGAAATGCTTATGTAAATGCAAGGTAAATGATCCAATTAAGAATTAGATATTTTTAACACGCCCTTAAAAAGTAATTATTTAGATTTCTAGTCAAATGAATTGTTTTTTGAGGTACATCTCAACCAGAACTGATTGTTTTCAACACTGAAATGAATGAAGCCAAACCATTTGAAATGACAAGAGATAACACAGTTTTCAAAATTGCATTACAAAAGGTGTTTTTGAACTCGAAAACTAAGGTAGAAAATTCAATCAGTCATGTTTTAACGTAAAGCTAGGTTCTGGTTTTATTCATTATTAACCTCTTCTCATAATTAAAAAAAAAGTATTGTTCGGTATTTAAACATATTTTATAAACGTATTAGATCAAGTGACTCGTTTTACTCACATCGTATTGAGCCCGCAATCTCGGGTTCTTGGTTTCCTTCTCAATGTCTTTCAGAAAGGCGTAAACTTCATGAAACTGATTCATACATATAGCATGTGTTCCAAACATGAATGCATCTGCTAAAGCTTCATGTACATACACATATTGTTGCTGAAATAAAAAACAATTTTGTTCTTTGTCAGTAAATCACCATAATTATATAGAAAGAAATTTGCTCGTGGGAGTTTTGCCTAAAAGTATTAGCTTTGTTGCATTACAAGATGTTCAAACAAAAAAGAAAGGAACGTAGCTTTTTTAATGACAGAGTTCGTATTTTTGGCAAGGAGAAAATCGATTTGCAATCGATAAAGTAACTAAGGAATGTTGAAGTTAAACATTTATATTATGTGTCGCTTTTTGTTGTTTCGAGTTTTTGCAATGAAAACATCTTTATAGTAGAATACTATTTTACATAGATTTTGTATCTCAATAGCAGACCAAACCCTGAATGGTGTCAGGAAAAATGATTATCAAATCGTGATTCTGTCATGCCGTGGTTAATCGCTAATTACCGAGAAGTAACTGAAAGCTTGTTCTTCCTTGTGAAGAATCGTTGTGAGACTGATAGAGCATACAGGACATTTTTAACTGTATTGTATACCACCATAAACGGTACTTTTGTATTTCTAGATGAAAGCCATTCGTTTATTCAATTTCGTAGATTCCACTGGTTTTGCTTCGCCCAAGGACTTTTATTTGTCGTGTGAAAAAATAATGAAACTCAGTGATAAGATGGTGGAATATAGTTTTGTTCAGTATCCAAAGAATCAACTTACCAATGTTTGTACCATATTTACACGTTGTTCCCTCAACGACCTCACTATGCTCTGGACCCTTACTGTGCCCTCCAGTTTAGCTTGAGTATAGGCGTTGTCTAAAGCAATAAAAGTCCCAGTCCTACCTATGCCTGCGCTAAAGTCAAAACAGTGACAGCATTTTATTCTACAGATGTGTTATCTTTGTGAATAGAGTTCCTTGGGTAAGATATGTTTATTCCACCCTTCTAAAACAAATTAAACATCGCCTGTATGACAGAATTTATCTTTTAAATATGATATATAAGTGTGAGAAAATGGAGAAAATACTGGTTACCAACATTGTCCTCTTTTCACAAAATACTTTCAAAATCCTTCTTGCTAAGGGCATTTAAAGCTGGGGATTGGGTGGTAGAGTTAATTCACGAGTACAAGAACCGGATTTCAAACTGAACTACATACACATGTACTATGAAAATAAATCAAACCTTTTACCACATAATTTCGAGTTTTTCCGACAGAAACGTTGTGAAAAGGGAAAAATTGCTGGTAACAAGCATTTTCTCCTTTTCCCACAGGGTTTTTCTAAACCCTTATTGATACACATCTAATCATTTTGGTCAATTTTAGTCAATCCATATTATCGTCTTCAAGTACTTTGAATTTGGACCAGTCTAAAATTTCTTTGTTTGGTAAGAGATTTCTTTTTTTTTTTAATTCCATCGTAAGGCTTATATAACGACGTTGATAATTTCATTTTAACAGTGACCCTGTTGGATTATGGATAAATCCCACTGGCCAGATATTATTACTTGCACGGTCAGGTGGTAGGAGACTTGGAAACTTGTTCAAGGCTGTGGTGAATCATGTCGCCCCGAGCCGCAGCCGTTCAGGGCTGCAGTGAATTATGTCGCCCCAAGCCTTCGGCTCGGAGCGACATGGTTCACCACAGCTGAAAACAAGTGTTCAAGTTCCTTGACCAAGTTTCCAAATCATCAATAATTACGAATTATAAAATTACATTTTTTTATGGTGTTCCCTTAAAAGGTTACATAGCTTCTTCAGGTATTTTTAGATTTTGCGCTAGAAATCAAAAAAGCATTGTGGGAATGTCGAGTGACTGGCACATGACTTATGACGCTTAAATTCCATAACATAACAAACTTGTAATTATTATCCATAATGTCTAAATTTGGTGCGCTATGTTAGAAGCTTTGTCCGTATATTTCCGGTATGTAAATGAGCGAGTTGCTCATATAAGAACAGAACACGTTTCCCGTCGGTGTCGACCTGGGCCGTAGTTAATTTCTAATTTCTCTTGTTGACGGACGGTTTTCGACTATTGGGTTTAAAATATGAATACTTTGGGAGTATAAGGATGATTTTTTGTGTGTATTTTTGTAAAATTATCGTCCCAAAATCTGAAGGGCCACCTGTAAGACATGAATACAAATAAAAAAGATTTCCCAGTCAACTGATAAATGATGGTAATTGTCTGTGAAAGTGAAACAAAAAACCTTGTGCTAAACGTAGAAAATGCTGATTATCAACATTTTCTTCTTCTTCCAGAAAATATTCAAATGGTTTTACAAATGGTTTTTCAAACTGCTTTTTGAAAGGTTTTCCAAACGCTTTCTCCCAGAATCGTTACAATTTGGGACTGTGTTGTAAAGAATTACTGGGTTAACCTGCAGTGAACAATAATAGGTCCATCCTTTTGCATCGTGTTCCTATCTTTTGCTACAGTTCTCCAGAACTTGACAAGCGACCACGTGGTGTCGGGGACATCCTTGTCCGGCCACGCCTTGAAGTGGTACTGGGTCATAACCACAGGGGTTTCTGTACCCTATGAAAAATAAATAGAGTTTATTTCATCAGCTTGTAGTTAATACGGGGAAATGTTTGCCGAAAAGGGGAAAGGTATGCGAAAATAAAGAGGGCCGTAGGGCACGAGTTATTTTCGTGGACCTTTCCCTTTTGAGGCAAATATTTCCCCATATTAACCACATGCTGATGAAATAAATTACATATTATCTTTCCTCTGATTATTTTGTCAACGAATGCCACCTTTAAAACTAGTGATCTCAAGTAGAACAAAAAAGTAGTTCAAGATTTTCGGCAGGAGGAAAATATTCACTGTGACGGGGAAATAATTCACCCCAGCTTAACTTACATTTCTTTACCCATAACATTTCCAAAAATAGACACATGAAATATGATAAAAGAAGTTATTCGCCATGCTGTGGGAAAAGGAGGTTTAATATATCTCCCAAAAATATACTCATACCAGCCTGCGCAGTGCAATTTTCTTTGGAAATCTTGCTAAATACATTTCCGTTGACAAACAGCGTGTTTATTCCTTTTTTACGTGCTCTATCAATTCCATTTGAAGTTTTCACCGACAGATATATAACTTCGCCGTGATTGTTGATGTCGTTGTAAACGGATTTTATGGGCGCCGCCATGTGTAAGATCATGTGACCGATAGCATGACAAATGACCCCCTGTGGTCATTTCTCTACGTAGAATAATGACCTGGGTCATTCCTCTACGTAGAATAATAGCCCGGGTCATTCCTCTACGTAGAGAAATGACCCATGGGTCAGTTTGTAGGGGAGGTCATTTCTCTGCATTACAGGCGGATCCAAAGGAATGAAACATGTGTACCTTTTTCACTTTGAGGTTCCTGATGATGAAATCTCCAAAGGTTTCCTCAGACTGCAGGTGAACTTTGATTTTACCGTAAATCTCTTCTCCTTCCTCTGGCCAGTAAATCAGGCATTTTTTCTGCAAAAATGACAAAGTTGTACTTCTAGAAAATAAAACAGACATAACCATTCATCCCACAATTCGAGATTTAACGATACTAAAATGAAACCTCTTCAAAAAATGAGGGCAAAGGAGAAATAATGGGAAGCAGCATTTTCTCCTTTTTGCCACAATATTTTGTATACTATCAAATACGGAAATTACTATTTAAGCTACAATCATTTTGTCGTCTGCAAATGCTCTCAGACTGATTCAGTCTTTCATTTTGTCGGTTGGTTTAAAATTGAATTATGCAAGTTTTACCATAAAAATCTCGACTGAATTTTTACTCAAGCGCTTTGTTGGAGAGGTCTACATAGTGATGAGTTTGCTGGCTAAATCTTCTTCTTTTGCTAATACAGAGTCTGTTTCGTCAGGGCTTTTTAAATAAAGCGAAATAATATTAATAATAATAAAACAAAAACGAAACAGGAAAAAGACAAGGTTTATTTTTGTATGACAAATTTCGAATAAGATTTGTTATATTTATTTGCCATTGCTGCAAATAATTACCCATTTTCATTTTTTCATTAACCAAATAAATCCAAGAAAAAGATAAAAAGAAGAATTTTGTTTAAAAAAAAATAAGAGAAAGAAGACCGTTGGTCAAGATCATGACACATGAAAACGTGTCAAGAAGGTCAAATGACCGTCATGTAAAGCATTTATAAGAGGTTTTCCTACGTGGTGGCTTTTACATCTTAGTTTACATGTACCAAAATGTATTGAAATTAAAAGCCAATAAACTACATGTATTTTAAAACATTGATGCTGACCTCTCCTGGCTTCTTTTGTAAAGAAACCAACTTGTATTTTCTTTATATTTCAACGAATCGTGTATTTAACCCTTTACTCCATAAGGCATTCCTATGGCATCTCTAATTGACCCTAAATAACAGCAAGGATGAAGCCATTTCTTATGAGTAAATAACACCTTTTGATAGCATGGAAAACACTGTGACAAAAGGTGAAATTGCTCATCATGATCAATTTCACCTTTTGCCACAATGTTTTCCAAAGGCTCCTGCAAGCAATGTGTAGAAATGAGTATCTATGGAGTAAAGGGTTAAAAACTCATTTCGATACACCAGCTCTGCATTTATAGGAAAAAATGGCATCTTACGAACTAGCCTAATGCAAAGTCAGTGCTTCAAAGCTAAAAAAGAGATGATGCCGCACTGACAGTCGTTCAGTGACGGCGGGAAATTCGGGGCTTTGATGATCAGTCCCCATTGACGACTTTACTACCTAAGTCTCCTTATTTTTTATTCTTTATCAAAACAGTACAAAATCACGACCACTACTTAACTCATTACCACAAAATCCCTACTTTTGTCGACCCTGAGAAAGAAGTCTTTAGAAAACATTGTGGGAAAAGGAGAAAATGCTGGTAACCAGCATTTTCTCCTTTTCCCACAATGTTTTTTTCTCTTCACACACAAAAAAACAACAACAAAATTTCAGTCACTTTTGTTTTGTCATCTGCAAATGCTCTCAATTTGGACAAGCCAAAGAATCTTTTTGTTTGGTAATGAGTTAATAAGTGTAAAAATATTACAGTACAACCTGTATTCAGAGATCACTAAAGGGAAGTACTGAAATTGGTCTCTTACAGCAGGTGGTCTTTAAATACAGGTTATATTAGGTTAATGTAAGAATGATTGTTGTATCAGAACAGTGGTCTCCTAAAGCAGGTGGTCTCTTAATACAGGTGGTCTCTAACATATTAAACTGAACTTACGTTTCGCATTTCTACAAGATTTGTCAACATGACTATTTGCTTTGATTTTTGTTGCCATATCATACGCCAGAAATCATCTCGCATCACATCAGTAGGACCTAGTCAAGTAGATAGATGTATAGGTTGATAGATGGTTACCGTGCTTTCGATAGCAGTATTTATCGAAGTGGGGAAGCAGCGTCTTCTCTGCCGATCTATAAGGTTTACCCGAGTTTAGCCGAAAGCATTTGGCTATGAAAGGGTATGTTACCAGAACCCATTTCGGGTGCAATTATCTTTCTGCTTTATTTCATGCTTTCCGGTGGGATATCGAGAAATTTTTTTCGATCTTACACTGGTACCACCAGTGAAAATACCGATTTTCATGTTCTTGTTGCCTAGGTTAATTGCGCGTGCCTCACAACCAGATGGAAATATGACGTCATTTACCTTACAATTCTCGCACTTGACCTTATATTGTAATGCGTTGCTAAGCGAGAGGGGTATGCTATGGGGAATAACGGAAAAGAACTGTACTAGATTTTGATAAAGCTCCTTCCAGAGAAGGTTAAAAGCATGAAATAAATAGAATATTTATACTTTTTTTTCGGTGAAAGATCGAGATTTATTTCATCTCGTGAACACATTACCGATGGTATCCACTGGATGAAATAAATTTTGATCTTTCACCGGAAAGAAAAAAAAATAATATCCTCTATATATTTGGTATTCTAGAAATGTCATTTTCGAGAGACTGTGCAGGCTATCATAGGTCGATACTTTTTGGAGTCGTTTCAAGCCCATTTTTAATAGAGCAGGGGTCATTTGTTTTGAGGTAAAGATTTGCATATAAAAAATTACTTCACGTAGGGTCAATAACGTTATATACAATGACATCGAACATTTTATTTTTCAAATTATTTTAATAATAACATTAGAACTTTTACCTTGTGATGCAATGAACCTTTTCGGTTCGCCATAACCCTGAAAGAGCGAAAAAAATATTATCAAATAACGTTTTCTGTACTGTATGCCCTCTGAGGTTAAATGAAAAAAAGTTGCATAGATTTCAAAATACATGGATAAAGTTATATTTTCAGTTATAGCTGTGTTGTTTTGATGGAAGAGCTACCTTGAAGTAAGTCTGAAGATTGGTGAATTCTAAAACTGACTTGTATGTTTACAGGTAAATCTTACATTGCAGACTTACATTGACGAAACAGGCATTGATGTACTCTGACTCTCCTTCTTCTGCTTTTAAAGGTACCCTGGTATGGTCATCTGAAACAAAGGTGCAATTCAGGACCCATACTTACTGATCATTATTGGTTTTATTTTGTCTTATTTTGAATTTAGAATACAATATATCTTTTGCTTGGCTTATCCATTTGGTTTGAAAATCGTTTAGCAAATAAGAAATTGTGTTGCTCTCAAAATAAAATGCATATTTAGTAATAAAATGAACCCGTATCGCGAGACAGTGCGACAATATCGGGTGCCCTTACCGTCAACAGAAAAAGTAAACCATAATGAGAACGAAAAGTGAGAAAAGGTAGTCTACTCATTAGACGCGATGTCGCAATGAAATGTGCATCCGTAGATAAAGATAGTTGGATTCATTTGTACTTCTCATATGTTTTGTTTGTAACACATCTTTCCAATTATACATGTAGGTTTACACGAACCTTTAACGTCTAAAGTTCCACTGATGGAAATAGGAAGTACTGAAAGCATTTGTAGACGACAAAATAGATGTGCCTCAAACATTGAAATATTGCAAAGGTAGAAAACATTGTTGGAAACGGAGAAATGCGTGCAAGTTACCGCATTTTCTCACCCTCCCCACGAAATGTTTTTAACAGCCCCTTCTCAGGGTCATGAATTCTCGGGATTTTGTGGTAAAGGTTTATTTGGCACCAATACTTTGCTAAGAAAACAAACTATTCCTTACATGCATAGAGTCCTCTGTATCTATTCTTTGGTCGGTTCTCTTCAAGCATAGCTACCTGATGTGGGTGATGTAGACCCTGTGGCAATTGCTGCTCAAAAAAAAGGAGATAAGTGTCATCTATTTTGTTATTTATCATTGATACAAATCAGTCTCATTGTAAGTCAAGGTGTATACTGCATCTTACCATCTTTGCAATGAACTGTCTTAGTGAAGAAAAAATGATTTCGACATCCGCTGCTTTGGACATTGACCACGTGATAAATCTCAGTTTATCCGTTGATCAAATCCCTCGCCTGTAATACGATGGCTAATATGCACTTACAACGTACATTTTTTCGTCGTAAAAAAAAGAGACTAATTTACCGTTTTTAGAATAGTAAGACAAACAGTTTGTAAATCATAATTGGCCTCCAACACACGAAAAGAGACATTCGGACATTTGAGTAAAGTGTCGTCTCGGATCAACCTGCGCAGTCCACTAACCCTAAACGACACTTTCCGTTTTTATGTAATTTTGTGTTTTGCCATGTCTACTGTAGCACAAAATCTAATGTAGTCGTAAAGTGCCGTCTCGGATCAGCCTGTGCATACTGCACAGGCTGATCCGAGACGACACCTTACGCAAATGTCCGAATGCCCTTTTTCGCGTGTTACAAGCCAATTATTATATTAACGTGGTCTATCAATCCAGTTTGTGGATAACGTAATTACCGTTGCTAACCGATTTTCATGGGCGCCGCCATGCTTAAGGTCATGTGACCGGCGCTTTATCAAAATGAAAGCCCTTCTTGATACGGACGAGGTTAGGTGTAGTTACAAAATTGTCCCGGTTGTGATGAGAGGGACAATGACATCAGATAACATATCGGTCCATTTATATAACAAAACTCCACATGGCTATCTTTTTCATTCCATTCGCAATTTTCTGATGAATATCGGCGAAGATATGTCAAAGTGGCACATGAATCTTTCAGTGTATTCTCAGATATCTAAATGTATTCAAAACAAAACATTCCTTCACAGTCGATAGCACTTTTTCAAACATCAAGGGTCAAAACAAGACTTGTATGTGGGGAACTAACATAATCAAGTCAAGGATTTGTTTTGTTAGCAGTGTAGTGGTGGAGATGCATTCATTTTATTTCACGATAAATGATATAAAAATACATTTATACTTTTTGTTTGTAACAGTATAGGGGCTACATAATGTGCGAGAAAGCATTCGCATTTTTTAAGGAAAAGGACTTAAGACATGCAAAGAAAATCACATCTGCAACATTTATGATCTCGAAGGAAAACGTACGAATTTTTTTTATAGATTAAGCACACTATTGTTTGAAAAGAATGAAGCGAGAAACCAATGACTTTCCGGAAAACCAGGGATCGTATTCACCAACCATTCTTAAGAACGTTCTTTGTCCTATTCTCAAGAATTTTCTACATTTGTAAGTAACACAACTTCTGATTGGATAAACCATTCGGTTTAGCCAATCAGAAATGGTGTTACTTAAAATTTTGTAAATCTTGGAGAATAAAACTAAGAATATTCTCAAGAATGGTCGGTGAATACAGGCCCAGATTATTTTCCAGATGTTCTATTATTACTCGTAGACAAGCACGAGCTAAAAAAAATCCTATTTCTCTCCACGTTCAAGCGTTATGAAAATATACAATGAATATATCTAGATTATAAAATATTATCTATTGAAATTAGTCCGTCTAACCTCGAAAAATCCGTGCTCATTTTATTTCAATTAATATCTTTGGGTAAAATATATCGCACTTCGCCAACCAATCACAAATGTAAACACTTTTCCTCTCGATTGAGTTTCGGATTTGGTTACGCACGATGTGATGAAGACTAACAATCGCGAACTTGCTCCTACATCTAGGTTTAACCCTTTACCTCTTGAGGTATTTCTATGGTATCTCTAATTGACCTTAAATAACAGCAAGGATGAAGCTGTTTCTTATATGTGTATGACACATTTTGATAGTATAGAAAACATCTTGGCAAAAGGTGAAATTGCTCGTCACGAGCAATTTCACCTTTTGCAACAATGTTTTCTAAAGGCTCCTACAAGCAATACATAGAAATGAGTATCTGTGGAGTAAAGGGTTAACTTCTGATGAAGATCTTAGACGAAATCTTCTAGACTTAGATCTAGTCTACTGCAGCAGTTCATGCTATGGATCTGGCTCTCGCAGACGAGCTGAAGTCAGTAACTAAGGATTTCATCAAATTCCAAATACCCACTGACTTGAAAACATGCATTTTTTTACTTCAAGAATGTTTGATAAGCCGCTTCTGATCATGCTATGATAAAGAAAACTATGCTGCAAGAAAACAAGTTTCAAGACCTGTATTTTTTGAATACACTTGGATCAGCGGATCTTAACAATACTCGAAATCTAATCATTTTCAAGGAAAAAAGTATCAAGCAATATAAGCCAGAGTAAAATGACATTTGTTTCTAACTTCAATAAAAAGGTACTATAATCGACAAAGTTGCCCTTATTCTTTTTAATCTCTCATGAGTTTTTCAAAGGCAGAGGGATTTTCACCCGTATTTTTCAACATCTAGAATAAACATTGGTTAAACATTCGTAGTTCACTGACAAAGCACTATAACTAAAAAAATAACGCATTTTCTTTGTATATATATATTTATTTATTCATATATTCATTTATCTATTTATTCTAAAAGGATCAAACATTTTTTTCTCGATTCGTAAGATGAAGAAAAACAAAGAAAATGTTTGATATACGATTGCAATATGTATGAACGATATTTTTACTTTCGGAGTTGCTGTAAAATATCAATCTTGATGTTCCACTGGTGAAATGTCATTCTCCGAAACAAACAATTTACCCTTTATGTATATTCAAAACCATCATTTTTCAATGAAAGTAGCTCCCAACAAATTGAAAATATTTTTGACATTTAAAACCAGCATACTCACGGAGAACTCTTGATGAAAACCGTTGTTTTCCTGTTTCTTTCTGTCTACTATATAGTCCCACAGTTGGTGAATCTTTATATCAGTTTCCTTAGCAACGATTGCGTAATATTCATGGTCGTCACCAACGCCCACTACGGGAGCAGACACACCGCCAATTTCTTCTTCTGTGCGCTCAATATCGAAGTTTTCTTCTTGGTCTACAACAGAATCTTGATGTAATAAAAATGATTTCTGTGCTGTCGGATCCAGTCAAGTTCCATGTGGAAAGAAATGCATATTGGATCAGACCGATCACACAGAAATGCAAACTGTTGTAATATTTCCTATATCATATACCTTAGGTCAAAACGGTTTACAAAAAAAAATATCAGATGACAAGTAACAGAAAATGTATTTTTCGTCACAGCCGCACAGTTTCGGGATTTGGCAGAAAGAGCCGAACGTGAATACGTACGAGTAAAAATAGTACTTTCTGCTCAGTGCGGTGATATTATAGCACAGTTGCTTGTGTCCAGGCGGTAGTCATGTTGTAATCACTTCCTTTCGCGGTCTCCTTTCGCGGTCTTAACATATCTATGGCAAAACTGTCAATCGGTTATTTAATAATCACCATTATCTATTTTTATAATTCTGAATATACAAGAGTAAAAAATGAACGAACCGGAACCCAAGTATGCATCAGCTACGTGTGTAGCAAATGTTGGTACAAAGAATTAAAAAAGAAAACCTCAAAAATATGTTCATTACCTCCCCTTTTCGTCGATTTTGTTTCTGTAACAGGCTTGACAGCATTTTGGTTGATGGTTAATGTCACCATATTTATATACTTGACGCTCTGAACCCGGGTGGATTGTCTTTCTTCCGCTCGATTCAAAGGACTAATAGTACAGACTACGTTTGGTGTTGAAGTAGGTTGTTCGCGTTCGGGATTTTGAGCTCTTCGTCTCGAATAGAAAAATAGTTACTTTTTATCTTTATGCTATGAGAAATGGGGGTTTAATGCATATGCAAAGGGTATGAACATATGTCAGCCTTCACAACCCACGCACGCTGACCTAAATCTAAACGTTTTGCTTTTGGAAGATTTATTGGATGTCCAGAGACCATTCTACCTCAGAGAATCACTGAGATCCATTAAAGCCCCGTTTGCTAGAGCGTAGTTAATTCATTTATTGTCTAAACACATTAAGATTGTCTATCATTTATGTACAGTGAACTGTCATGGATCTGGTAGTATATAACTATAGTATTATGTTCAAATCGTCTCACGAAACGCCGAAGTTTCCATTACTCGATTATCGGTACACCGTTACATTAAATAGCACATTCGTGCATCGCCTTTAAATTGTTGTGGTGTCGCATGAGCGGCGGCTCGGTATTTTTATTCGCTTTTGAAAAATACCTGTGGTGGCAGTTTCCAGCGATTTCGTAACTAGATCATTTCGTTCCCAAGCCATTTCGTACCCAAGTTTACTTTTTATTTTGATTATTTTGTACTCATTTCGATACTTTCTTGACCACTTTGGTAGTTTCATAACTTTTTTTAAAAACTTAATCGGTAATTTAGAACCTAGTTTTACTACAACTGCTTTTGTACACATCTCAAATTGAAATTATGTTCAATTTCGCCGAAGAATGACTATGATTGTGTCTTATCATTATTGGTTCTTTCTTTTTGAAGTTTTAAGTTGCATTCTACAGATTATCCAGGGTTTCTCGGTTCGTTTCTCATCGAGTTCTGCATAAATTTGCATTGGTCATAGTTGGAATGATGTAATGTTCCTTATTTCAGAAACAACTGATTTTCGGCGCCATTGATGCTACGTATCAATATTTTCTTGTACCATATACTTATATCTATTTTATACAATATAGAAGCGACTCACCAGTGTGCTATTTTAAGAAACGGTATCCGATGAACAAACAATGAAAATTATGGTGTTACATGATGGGCCGTTACGATTTCCGTGGTCAAATGTAAAATTCATGACAATTTATGACAAATTTAAGCTCGAATCAAGCAACGAATGAATACACTTTCCTGTCTGAAAACACAAACAACTGCACAAACGCTCAAACCAAGCATGCGTAGTGGATGGTCCCAAAACACTTCGGAGAAAAAGGAGCCATTGCTTGTAGCTATCGTTCTTTTGTCTTCTATTAAAACGTCCTCGATACTTTTGAATGCGTCATCCGTATTTGTTTTTCCATTTTTTTTTCTTCTAACCCTTCACCACATGCTCAAGAACTTTAACGACTCTGAACTAGAGGCCATTTGAGAAAAAAAAGTGGGAAAAGGAAAAAATGCTGTTAAACACCATTTTTTCCTTTTTCCACAAACTTTTCCACCCTATCGCAGACAAACATAAATCTTTCATATTTCGTCTGCAAATGCTTCCATGTTGGACAAATCTAAAAGATTATCGTTTGGTAAAGTGTTAACCCTTTCCCGAACAAGCCCTGGTGTTTACGTGTCTGCAGTAAAAGTCTTTTGAAAACACTGAGGGAAAAGGAGAAATTGCTCGTAACGAGCAATTTCTCCTTTTCCCACAGTGTTTTCTACCTTTTATGAGAACTTTATGGCATTTTCTCCAAATCTAAAATTGTCGTCTGCAAACTCTTTTGGTTTGGAAGAGTCCAAAATTTGTCGTTTGGGAAAAGGTTAAGCAATGGACTCGAGGGTAAAAGTAATATACGTTGTTTAAACTCTTAAGCTGCTAAGCGCCACTCAATGGCCTTATGCAGACAGTGTAGATCAAGATCAGACTGCACAGAATGTGTAGTCTGATCTTAGATCCATACTCTCCGATAAGGTTATATTTTTGTCTAAAATAACTTTGTAATAATACTAGTATAACATTCGAGTAGAGTGTAATAATACTAGTATAACATTCGAGTCTCTACTCTCGGGGTAAACGTTTTATTTCGCATGTTAAGGATTAATGAGCAACAAAAATCGAGGGAGTTACCTTCTCACTTTGATCCAAATAATTACCGCAATAATTACTATCGCTACTAGGAAGATTAACGACAGTATAGAAGCAACAACTGGGGCGATCACGTCACTTATAGATGACTCTGATTGGACTGAAAGAAAGCAGAGTTTGTGACATAAATAACCGGCAGATTCAGATAGGATTTATTATGTGTAACGTATGGTATATTGTTTACCTGCTTTATTTCTGGCAGTTATTTAAGAAATAATCTTCTTTCTATCGTGGTATATCGTTCAATAAACCACAGTTGTGAGTTATGAGGCACAATAAATAATCCACGAGGGCGATAGCCCGAGTGGGTTATTTATTGCGCCTCATAACTCACAACGTGGTTTATTGAACGATATACCACGATAGAAAGAAGATTATTTCGATTCTAACATGGCCAATTCGTAATGAAAGGAAAACATGTTCAAACTGAGAGTAAAAACGCGGATAAAGATTATGTTCCATTGAATAACTCACTCATTGAATGACGTCACTCGCCATAGGATGACGTCACTCTACATGGATTGTCGCAGATTTTACCACGTTTTCCTTGCACTGTGTTTATAGAGCCAAAGTCGCGTGTCATGTTAGAATTAAGAAATAATCTTCTTTCTATCGTGGTATATCGTTCAATAAACCACAGTTGTGAGTTATGAGGCACAATAAATAATCCACGAGGGCGATAGCCCGAGTGGGTTATTCATTGCGCCTCATAACTCACAACGTGGTTTATTGAACGATATACCACGATAGAAAGAAGATTATTTCGATTCTAACATGGGAAATTCTTAATGAAAGGAAAACAAGTTCAAACTTAGAGTAAAAACGCGGATGAAGATTGTGTTCCATTGAATAACCCATGAATGACGTCACTCGATATAGGATGACGTCACTCTACATGGATTGTCGCATATTTTACCACGCTTTCCTTGCACTGTGTTTATAGAGCCAAATTCACGTGTCATCTTAGAATGTTACTTCAACTCTTTACCGAACAACAATATTTCAAATATTTAGATTTTGAAAGTATAGAATGGACTTTAACCCTTTAATCCATAGATACTCATTTCTATGCATTACTTGTAGGAGCCTTTGGAAAACATTGTGACAAAAGGTGAAATTACTCGTAACGAGCAATTTCACCTTTTGTCACAATGTTTTCTATGCTATCAAAAGGTGTCATATACACATAAGAAACTGCTTCATCCTTGCTGTTATTTAAGGTCAATCAGAGATACCATAGACATGCCTTATGGGGTCAAGGGTTAAAGAAAAGGAATGAATGAGGCGAGGCTTACCTGTACATGAACTTATGCAATAAATGACCACGTAAAAATTATATACATGTATAATAAATATATAAAAGTATGTATGAATCTAGGGTAAGAACTGACCAAGTGTAATGTACAACTTATATGAACAGAGAATCATTATAAACCTTTTTAAAGTTTCAGGACATGAACAAGGATATTATGCTGTGGTGATTGAAGGTAGGAACTGTTTATAGCAATTTAAAGTTCCAGGACATACGTGCGGAAAGCTAGGGCTAACTGTCATTGTAGCATATTAATTAATGTTTCAGAGAATTTAAACTCAAAATGTACTTATGTTACTTTGTCTGATCTTAGTTATTTCTTATATTACAGAATAGAAAAGCTTATATTGTTGCCTTTTTCTGTAAAACAAAATACAGTAAATGGATTAACGCCGGATTAACTTCTAATAAAAACATACTAACCCCATTTTTACCTTTTTTCCTAGCCCCATCTTATTATTTTTTATCCCCATTTTCTCGCCAATTAACCCCACATGGGTGCATCGCACACATATATGCCACTGAACCATAATACGAGTCGTACTATGACATATATGTAAAAAGAATAAACACATATGTAAACACAAATAAAGAGTTATTTACATTTTGATTTTTAAGAATCAGTAGTGCCATTTCATCTAATTTGCTTCGGTATTTTTTGTAGTAGATTAAATCTATAAAAGTTGCTTGTACCTGATTTAAACCAGCTGACAAGATAGTGATTACTGATCTCGCCATTTTTAGGTAAATAGAAAATTAGTCATTCATAAGAATTCAACGTGTTAGTATGGCATTTGACTCCGTAGTATCCTTCGTCACACTCTGAACAGTTCCCAGAGAGTACATCACAAGCAGAACCATTGATACAGTGTCCACATTTAGACTGGCAACCCTCTCCATGCGTTCCGGCATTGCAGTCTATAATATGGAGGATCATAAATATTTTTATAAATTTACATATTGATATGTGTTAACCCTGTCCCAAGTGAGAAATTTTGGACTCTTTGAACATTTTTTTTAACATTTTAGACTCTGCCAGATTGAAACTATTGTTTTGCCAGTCTGTGACGTTTGATCAGGTGTTATATCTTGTAAATTAGAAGTGAAATAGCATTTAAAATATACATGTATGGAGACTGCCCTGGTCTCTCTAAAAACGGTGTCCACGAATAAGTCATTAAATATACGAAACATACTTGATATGTAAGAAACCTATTGAAAAGGATGAAAGAGAAATATGTGTTAGAGAGAGAGAGAGAGAGAGAGAGACAGAGACAGAGAGAGTGGGAGGCAGGGAGACAGAGAGAGAGAGAGAGAGAGAGAGAGAGAGAGAGAGAGAGAGGCAGACAGACAGAGAGGAGGGAGAGAGAGACAGAGAATGAGGGTAGGGAAGGAGAGGGAAAGAGACAGAGAGAGACAGAGAGAGTGAGAGTGAGTGAGAGAGAGAGAGAGAGAGAGAAGAAGTGGCAGGAGGAGAAGAGAGAGAAGGAGTGGGGGGAGGAGGAGGAGAGAGCGAGAGAGAGAGAGCATACATCCACATCTACCCCATAGTAAAAATATATCTACAGTATAAACAAACCTACACACATACGTATATGGTTTTTTTTCAATGCCAAATAAGTGTAAGAGTGTATTTCATGGACTATGTATGTCTAGGAAAGCTGTAAGTACGACTTTGAAACTGGCTATTCTGTTGTCCGTGCTTCTGACCATGGGTGGGGGTGTTGAGAGAAATCCGGGCCCGGATAGACTATCTGCTTTCTCAAGTTCGGTTGGTAACCGAAAAGCTAATGAAACAGAAAGCCACTCCCTTTCTCCAGCTGTAACCAGGTCCGGGGGTGCTAGTGGTGTGACAAGTACGCGGAAAAATGTAAATAAGCAGGGCACTCTTACGTATGCAGAGGTGTCTGCTTCTCCGAGCAACACTTCACATAATACCCAAGACAGGGCAAGTCGGTCTAGGGCACCGAGACACCAAACCCGAGTAGAAGAGGTAACGTCGGCTCAGTTGGAGAAAAGGGGTAATTCAGATGATCCATTGCCTGAGAGTTCTTTACCTGATAGTCGTAGAAGTACTCGTCAAACTAGATTGACAATTGGGGAAAAGGGCGAGGTCAGTGTAGCCGACATGAATTCTACCAGTAATTTGTCCGAACTAAATTTATCACTCAAGCATGACATAAATATAAACATGGCCTCAATAAACAGTCAACTGTCCAGTATTACCACAACTATTTCAAGTTTAACCGTCAAAGTGTCCGATGTTGTTAGCACCTGTGAATCACTAAAGGAGAATAATGAAAAACTATCTAAAAGTAATTCCCTGCTACAGAATAAAGTGAATCAATTAGAATCTGTAATTGATAACCTAGAAAACCAGTCCCGACGTTCAAATTTAATTTTCGATGGACTAGAGGGATCAGCGGACGAGACGTGGAGTACTAATGAGGACAAAATTCGCGATGTTTTGAGACATGATTTACACTTATCCGATGCAGAAGAAATAGGAATTGAAAGAGCTCATCGCCTGAGGCGTAAAGGAAACCGTAGCTGTCTGCCTATTATTGTAAAATTCACGAGTTATAAAGGTAAACAAAAAGTCCTTAATGCGGCAAAAGAAAAATTGACAAGAACCAGCAACGTTTCGGTTAGGGAAGATTTTTCCCAGCGAATACGAAAACATCGATATGAACTGGGTAAACACATGATAGAAGCTAGACAAAATAATCGCTTCGCGTCAATATCCGACGACAAACTTATAATTGATGGTAATGTCTACAAATACAATGAGAGCGATGAAAGCTTGGTGTGTGTTAGTCAACGTAAAAATAGTAAACAAACTACACGTGGTTTTCAGCGCGGCAACAGATCGGCTACAACCAATCAGAACGAAGAGGATTCCTCTACTTTGAATATGAATGATAGCACCACACACGTCGATGGCTCGTCAACCAATCAAGCGCAAGCACGTGCTCCCACCCGCGAGAGTGAGAATACTGCGCATGCGTACTGATATTCTGGCCACCACCCAGGCGCACGTGATATTTACAGTCTACAAACAATATCATGGAATATAGCGGGGTTAAAAAAGCATGTTAACAATGAAGAATTAAAAATGTATCTTTCTCAGTTCGATGTAGTACATCTATCCGAGACTTGGAGTAAAGAAAAATCAGAATTTAAAAATCTCCTACTTGATTATTTATATTTTGATATCGTGCGGGCAAAGATCAATAGAGCTTTTCGCAACAGCGGGGGAATCTCAGTCTTCATAAAGGGCGATGCATTCAGGGAAATCTTCAGATGTCGAATACACGAGGAGTTCTCTGAATGCATAGCCTTTCTGTTAAAAGATAATATTTATGAGATATTCCACAGGCACTTGATTATGGTATTTGTGTATATATCACCAGAAGGGTCTGTTATTTACGACCCTGATGAACCAAATGGTATTGAAAATCTTTGTAATCATTTATTACTATTAAGAGATGAATACCCTGACTGCCTATTTTACATAGCAGGTGATTTTAACGCCCGTACCAAAGATTTTCTAGATTACATTCCGGACGACTCGTTAGACTTTGTATTTGGTGATAACCCTTTTTTCTCAGACAGTTTTTCATTTGCTAGGAAAAATA
This sequence comes from Tridacna crocea, assembly GCA_943736015.1. Classification (NCBI taxonomy): domain Eukaryota; kingdom Metazoa; phylum Mollusca; class Bivalvia; order Cardiida; family Cardiidae; genus Tridacna; species Tridacna crocea. The sequence continues at coordinate 8,113,067 of OX031063.1, forward strand.
GAGACACAAAGTATAACGATTTTGGAAAGTCACTTGTTGAAATGTGTTGCACTCTTAATATTCATATTTTGAATGGTCGATTGTTTGAAGACAGGGAGGGCAATATTACATGTATTTCCAGTAACGGAGCTTCAGTGGTAGACTACAGTATTGCATCTACTGACTTATTTCCTTTAGTGACATATTTTGAAATCCTGACAAGAGACGAATCTGACCACTTCCCTATTAAGTGTTCGTTAGGGTTGCAGGTCAAGCACCATCGAGGTACTAAGACGTTGGCTCAAAATTTAAATGGGTCGCAAGAAATTTTTCATAAATTAGATAAATATTATTGGAAAGAAGAAAAAAAGGATTTATTCGTCTCTACATTCACACTCAAATGTAACTTAATTTATGATGAACTATTGCAACTGATTAACCTAGATACAGCCGCAATGATCTCTAAACTCAATCATTTATACACATCAACAGCTGAGGATTTAGTTCTAAAATCAACAGTTCAACAACCTAAACCAAGCACACCATATAAACAACCAGAATGGTGGGATCAGGAACTACAGGAACTAAAATGCAGAAAGTACCTAGCTCTAAAAACGTTCAGAAAGATTAATACACCAGATAACTTGAAAATTTACAAAGAGCAAAAACAGATTTTTAAACATACGTGTTGGAAAAAGAAAAACACTTTCAGACACAAAAACAAAATGGATCTAGTAAATGCAAGAAAAAATCCTCGTACTTTCTGGAAACTGCTTAAATCAAATAACACAAATTCAAGTAATAATAACAATATTTCAGGGGCACAATGGGTTAATCATTTTTCGAAGCTTTTAAAAGGTGAAGACAATTTTAACTATAGTGTAGAAGAGCTAAATATCAATCCATGCAATGAATCTTCGTGTGATATTCTGAACTCCTTATTTCACTCCTGATATTTCAGAACAAGAGATTAAGGAAGCTATCTCTAAAATCAACATAAATAAAGCCCCAGGACCAGATGGTATTATTGGTAACTTTATTGTCCTTACAAAACATATAGTGATTTCGATTCTTTCTAGGCTTTTTAATCGCATTTTGACAAGGGGCACAATTCCTTACCAATGGACAGAAAGTATTATCTGTCCACTACACAAAACAGGAGATATCAATGATCCAAATAATTACAGAGGGATTTCTCTCATCAATGTGATGTATAAAGTATTTTCTTCAATCCTGAACACACGACTGTGCAATTGGGCATTTATTAATAATCAAATAGATGAATCACAGGCAGGTTTCAGAAAAAATTATTCACCAGTTGATAATATGTTCATAATGCATGCACTTATCCAAAAGTATTTATCGAAAAAAAGGGGCCGTCTTTACATAATATTTATTGATTACGAAAAGGCATTTGATAATGTCTCCTATAAAGTTTTGTTCGAAATCCTTGCAAGGAAGGGGGTGTGCTGCAACTTTCTGAAAATTCTATTAAATATATACAAGAGAAATAACTCCTGTGTAAAAGTGAACAGTTTAGGGACGGGTTCTTTCCCTTGTTCGAAAGGTACCCGACAAGGCGATTTAAGTTCGCCGATGATATTCGATCTTTTTATAAACGATATTTGTACCTATTTAAGGACAGAATGTAATTCTGGCATCTTTGTCACTGAAAATATACCCAAAATAATTTCTTTAATGTTCGCGGATGATGTAGCAAGTCCAGCCGACACGGTCGTGCAGTTGCAGCGACAAATAAACTCTATAGAAAAATTCTCGAACGAGATAGGCATGAAAATCAATCTTAGCAAGACCAATATTGTGGTATTTAGAAATGGAGGCCCAATGAGAAAAAACGAGAAATGGTATTTTCATGACAAACCAATAACCATATCATCTTTTTACAAGTATATGGGTCTGATATTCACACCTAAATTAAAGTGGTCTAGAGCGCTATTTGCCCAGGCAGCGCAAGCTAAAAAGTCACTGAATTGTATCCGCGCTCAATATAATCGATTCGGATCTATACATTATAATGATTTTTTCAAAATTTTTGATGCTATGGTAAAACCAATCCTATGCTATGGGGCAGAACTGTGGGGGTTCGGGTATAGGGATACCGTAGAAAAAATACAAATCTCAGCCTGTAAACAATTTTTGGGTGTAACTAAAAGAACAAGTAACCTGATGGTGTTAGGCGAATGTGGCAGATTTCCCCTTTGTCTTGAATATTATGTTAAATTTATAAAGTACTGGTTAAGAATAATACAAATGCCAAGCCATAGATATCCTAAACAATGTTATTTGATGTTAAAAAGGCTTGATGACGATAACAGACACACATATGCATCAGAGGTCAGAAACTTATTATTCAGTTATGGATACGGATATGTCTGGATTGCGCAGGATGTAGGAGATATAAATTTATTTATTCTAGGTTTTAAACAAAGGCTTAAGGATTCTCTACAACAAGAATGGCATAATTCTCTAAGTAATTCGGGAAAAGGGCAGTTTTACACGCAGTTTAAATCACTTTTAAATGTAGAATTTTACATATCTTTCGATCTGCCATTCTATTTAAGGAAAGCATTAGCAAAATTTCGCTGCTCCAATCATAATTTAAATATCGAAGTAGGAAGACACTATAATGCCCCGAGAGAGGAAAGGCTTTGTACTTACTGTCTTGAGACATATGGAGCCGAAGCTATTGAAGACGAATACCACGTATTTTTTCTCTGCCACCGATACGATTTTTATAGGAAAATATATATAGGCGAGCCTAGGAATAAAACATACGATTCATCCTTTAGATTTATGTCAAATCCTAATCAATTCAGTCTCCTTAATATTTCAAAGTTCGTACACAAAATTCTACAAATTAGGAACGAAATCACTTAAAACAACACATCCTTTATTTACATATTCCAGAACTGTACACTTACAAAAGAGACCGGATTGTAACAAGCTGACAGTACTTAACATTGCGTGAGATGGAGAAAATGCACGCTAAGGGCATTTTCTCCTTCTCAATCAATGTCAAACATCAAACATGGACGTGTTGAGTTTTAGACAAGGCTATAATTTTCACATCTGACAAGTGTTGAACTAAAAGTTTAATTATTGTAAATTTATGCATTTTTTCTGTGTAATATATTATATCGCAAGGTTTGATCCATGGGCCGATGGCCTATAACTTAGAATAAGAAATATTAAACGTAATAAGCTGATAGCACCCGAGCATTGATTGAAATCGAGGATCTGCACCCTATGAGTATTTTCTCCTTTTCAGTCAATGTCAACTTCCGCATGCAGATATTTTTGAATTTGGACAAGTCTAGAACATTCACATTTGGTAAGATAGAAAAACTTAATTATTGTGGACTTATGTATTTTCTAAGTGTATGTCTTAGAATAACCATTTTGAGTGCAACACATTTTTTACACCTGCACATTGTGTGAAATGGAGGAAATGCACATTGGGTGCATCTCCTCCTTTTCAACCAATGTCAACGGTTGACCGTAGATATTTTGTATATAGATAATTAAGACAGCATTATAAAATTTATAAGGGACTTCGCTTTAGAATAGCCATCTAGATCGTAACAAGTTGAAAGCACCTGAGCATTGCGTGAAACGGAGAAACTGCACAATAGGGGCATTTGTATGAGAAACTGCACAATAGGGGCATTTTCTCTTTTTCAATCAATGTCAAACGCCAACCGCAGACGCTTTTAAATTTGGACAAGGCTAAAATTCTCAAATCAGATAAGTTTAAAAGGTCTAATCAGTGTGAACTTATGCATTTTCTTTTGTAAGATAGGGTTTTGAAAATGTTTGAATCATCGGCCGGTGGACTATTGTTAGAATAGCTATTTTAATGTAACAAGTTGATAACACCTGAACATTGTATGAAATGGAAGAAACTCACGTTATGAGTGTTTTTTCGTTTTCAATCAGTGCCAACCGCCGAGTGTAGCAAATCTGGACTAGACTAGAATTTTTGATGGTAGATGTCAGTAATATAAAATGTTTGAACTAAAGGCCGACAGCCTTTATTTTAATATTTTAGTATAATAATTTTCAATGTAATAATTTATTACATTTTGAACATTGCGGTAACCCTTTACCACATAATCCCAATTCTTAACGACCTTCCTTGAGGGAGAAGGCTCTGGACAGCATTGTGGGCAAAGGAGAAAACGCTGTAACCAGAGTTTTCTCCTTTTCTCACAATGTTTTGTCTCCATCCAAGGATTAACTTCATCATCTGAGTCATGCTAAAATTGTCATCTGCATGCGCTTTCAGTTTGAACATACTTGAAACGTTGTCGTTTGGTAAAGAGTTAACCCATTACCACACAATCCCTACTCTGAGACCCTGAGAAAGAAACCTCAAGAGGGCGTTTGGGGAAAAGGAGAGAATGCTGGTAACCTGCGTTCTCTCCTTTTCTTACATTGTTTTCTACCCTTCATAAAACAATTTTCCAATTTTCAGTTACTTAATTTATCGTCTGCAAATGCTTTTGATTTGGACAAGCCTAGGGTGTTGTCGTTTGGTAATAAGTTAAATTGAGGAAATGTACGCTGATGGCATTTTCTCCGTTTTGAGCAATGTCGACTGCAGATGTTTTACTTCTGGGCAAGGCTAAAATCTGATAAAGTGCAAAGACGAAAACAGTTTAATAATTGTTAACTTAAGCATCTCCTATAGGGAATACATTATATTTTGTGAGGGAATGCATGGTAAAATTGTTTATATATTATGGGCCGGTGGCCTATATATTTGAATAAAATATCTTGAATCTTGAACATACACACATTACATACGTCATACGCGTACATATGAATAACTGTGTACATGCATAACAACATAAACTCATGCAGCCAAATTGTTTAAAACTTGTATGGTTTAATCAACCTGTCTGACAGAGAGGTGGCTGCTTTCCCCGAGGACAGCCCTTGACGCAATGTCCATCTGTTTTCCTACAAGCCTCTCCTTCATGACAAAGGCCACATGACTCATTACACCCAATCCCATATTGACCGTCCGTGCAAGCTGAATCAAGACAAATAAAAACTCGTCACATTTAAAGAAATATAGAGTCATGCCCGTGTAAAAGGGCTTTAACCCTTTACCACACAATCCCTACTTTTAACGATCCCGAGAATGAAGCCTTTTGAAAACATTGTAGGAAAAGGAGAAAATGCTGGTAACCAGCATTTTCTCCTTTTCCAACAATGTTTTCAACCCTTCCCAAAACAAATTTCACTGTTTGAGTCACGTTTATTTTGTCTTCTGCAAGTGCTTTCAATTTGGACCAGTCTAAAATTGTATCGTTTGGTAAAGAGTAAATGTAGCTCTGTACGGCATTATACAAAGTAAGTTATTAATCATTTATTGATCCCTACCTAAAATTCATTTTTCTAAACCCTATAACTTAATTATAAGATAGCATGTTGCTTAGACATGCAAAACATTTAGAAATACATGTGGCAAAAAATTTCAGCGTATTTATGCCAACGCCGACCATGCAGGCTAATACATGTATGAATCGACAATTTTAGCAGATGAATTTAAACCCCAACCCCCTACCCCCTTGCTTTTCACAGAACATACATGTAGCTCAATTTTGTTCTTGGTTAATATATCAATACGAGACAGGCCGAAGTGATTCAAATCACTGGCCATTTCGAGGATTTCGGTGACAAATACTCGCAATTACGAGACAAAGCTACTACGGGGATAATGCAAGATACAGGACGAAACCTTAATTTAACGTCTCATCCAAAAGACTTTTAGTAACTTTCTAAGATGGTCAGTCGTGGGGTTCGAACTAAATCCATCAAGTGGCCGAAGACTTGACCTTCAAAAGTTCTACACTCTAACGCTTGAGCCATTCGGACTGGTCAATTATTACATGTATATAATTGCAATTGATTAAATGTCTAATCTTTGTCCTTACTTTTATTGCAGTAAATGTTGATAAAACCTGGGTTGCACCCATCGTCACATGCGCCTGTGGTTATATTGCATTGCAGGTTGTCTCGACACACACCGCATTCAAATGCACATTCCGCACCATATCTCCCTCCAGTACATTCTGAAATAAGACTAACAGAAAATCAAAAAACAAAACAATACGGTGTATATATCCAATACTAGCTCTGTATGGTGACTAAATTTTAGACTTTCACGAATTGGAAACAGATTCGTTAAAACGACGGAAAGTTTAATTAAGGTTTTAGCTCTTACAAAACGACCCCGACTTTAACGACCATGAAGAATAAAGCTTTTGAAAACATTTTGAGAAAGGAAAAAGGTGCTGGTTTGGTCATATCAAAAACAAACTTAATCATTTGAGCATCACTGAATTAGTCGTATTGGAACCACTTTCAAGGTACAGAGTATGATGTTTGTCGTTTGATGAAGGATTAAAGGACCTTTAATTGTTTAGCTTGATATTTTAGCTAGTGATCAAACGGAATAGAACATAACCATGATATCAAATCAACCATGGATTTCTGATATAATGTGAGACCTTGCCACTTAAAAAAGCCTTTCGATCTGAAAATTGTCGATCAGTTTGCATAATATTACTGCGTGTATAATTATATGTACTCGCGTCACTTGAAATAAGATGTTCGTTAATAACATTTTGAAGAAAAAGTTTGCCGACAGCAAAATTTGTGACGATATTCGACAATAGGATTGTCATGAGAAGAACTTACATGTACTATCTTGGAATATAAACGGTCTAGCCCGTAACGTATCATATCCTGATTTCATTGAATTTGTAAAGAACTATGACGTAATTTGCCTTCAAGACACTTAGTTATCTAGAAAACACATTTCAATTTAGAAAGGTCTGCTATACAGGAGAAATTTCCACCTATTATAAACAGTATTTACCAAAAAAGGTCAGACTGGTGTAGAGAAAGACCGGCCATTCATTACTTTCCTTCAATGAGGACGTTTTCATTTGTAATGTTTATATTCCACCTATTAACTCAAAGTTGCATAGAAATGCCCGTTTGATTTTTTCGAGGAAATCGAAACAAGCTTGGAACAATATAAAACTTAGGTTATCACAGGGCATTTTAATAGCACAGATGGCCTTTGCTGCGATATTTCCCAGCATGATGTATATTGTATTTGTTAATACTGACAGCGAGTTATCAAATGATATTTACGTCACAAGATCACGTGATAGACACACATATGGTCATATCTACTTTTTCGGGAATGGTCACCTGCATAGCAATGATAGCAATGAAGACTTTACTTTTTATCAAAAGAATCGGTTAAAGTGTTTTTGATTATTTTTAATTGCAAAAGCAAGACTTTTCATATGTGATTGATCTTAAAAATTGAACCAAAATGAATTTTTGACCATTCATGTCTTCAATTCCCTATTGAGAAAAGTACAGTCCGATCTCTATCTAAGAATAAGGGAAATTGGAATACGCAGGAACACTTTATTAAAGTTTGCTATTTGTTCAACTCTTTTGACTTCCGCCATAAAAATTATGTGTTCCGTCGTAAAATCAAAGGTCAGATACAACTCCGAATTATTTCCCTTTATCGAATCAAGCATTGGCGTGAAACAGGGAGATCCGTGCTTTACGAAGTTTTTTTTTTTTTTAATTCTTCATTAATGATAATGTTAGCAGTATAGATGACAACATAGATGTAATTACAGTAGAGAATTTGATTTTTATTTTATTTTGTTATTTGTGGACGACGCAGTCTTTATTGCCGAAGTACCAGCGTCTCTGCAAATGTTTTTGACTGAAACACAAACCTATTGCAAAGCATAGACTTTAACTATGAATATAGACAAGATTAAGACTATGATATTTGACAACGGTCGCCCATCCAAGAGAACAATTTAGTACGATCGACACCGGCCATCCTACGTGGCAGACTCTAAAGTATTTAGGACTAACATTACATAAAAACGGAGAATGTACTCGGACGCAAAAGAAGCTAACAGAACAAAGCCAATATCCCTTACATAAATTACTTACAGTTTTTAACCAACTTGATCTCCATAGAAAAAAGAAATGTCATTATTCGACAATTTAGTGGTGACATTATCAAACTATGGATTGGCGGTACTTGGGTTTAATGAGTGCAAAAATATCAAATCTGTTCATTGCAAATTTATCAGAAAAGTATTACGAAGGAGTGGTGCAAATCTTGGTAGTTTATATGGAGATGTAGGAGGTTATCCAGTGAAAATTAGATGACAAGTAATAATGTTTAATTTTGGTCAAAACTACTAAACTTAGACAAAAATAATATAACCAATAAGATTCATGATATGTTAACAGACGAAACAAGTAATAACAAGACATTAAAAGGAATAAACTGGACCTCGCATATGAAAACTTTACTTGATAGACTGGAACTTTCTAATTTGTGGGCCAATCAAGGCAGTTTAATCATTTACTATAATTATGTAAAAACAACGAGTTATTGATAATTACACACAAACTTGGCATTCCATCATTATCAAATCTAAAAGACTAGAATCTTACAGTAAATTCAGATAATTTCGTATTTGAAGAATATCTTTATAAAATAGCAAATAAGAAATATACAGCATCGGTAACAAAATTTAGATTATCATCACATGAACTACTCATCGAAAAGGGAAGAAACCTGCACATCCCAAGAGAAGATCGGTTATGTAAAATCTTTTATATGAACTTGGTAGAAAGCGAATTTCACTTTCTTCTAGTTTGTCCGAGGTATGGTAATCTTAAAAAAAAGAGTATCCCACAAATTATTATTGCCGGTGCCCTACTGTCGATATATTTAAAAACTTAATATTGTCAAGATCACAAAATACTTCAGTTAATTTGTCGAAATATATACATTGTGCATTTGAATAAAGATCGGAACACGCGGAAAATTTGTGATCTTTTATCAATTTTCCACCAAATATTGTTCATTATTTCCATGTTTACTTTTAATCAGTTAGTGTCAGACGTTTATGCATTGATTTTTCTTCACAACAAAATGACAGAAAAGAATATTTCTACTATAAATATCTTATGTGGTCCTTATTTCATTGTCAGTTGCGCAATTTGAATGCTGATTTTTATTCTTTATATATCATTTTTCTATGCATGTGCAAATCTTGTTTCTATCTACATATTATAAGGTAAAAAGTTATGTAATTTTATGCTGAATAAACTGAAACTGAAAAACGAAACTGTATGACACAAATTTCTACCAAAGACGACATAATATTTCTTAATTTATGCCCATCCTGTACTGGGTTTTTGTAACTAGTTTGCTTAGTAAAATGTGACTTTATTTTGTATCAGGCAGCTATTTCTGGAATATTCCTCTAGAACCCAGACCTGGTCCCTCAATATCCGTGAATACGTTCTGAATTGAGTATACAAGTCAACTCTGTAACTTGCTGGGTATCTCTAAAGATTATATCAACCAAGATTTCTTCAAAAAGCATGGTCATCTTAAATGGCCTAAAAACAGAAGAAATCCGAGTAAATGCCTAAAAAGTATGTCGTCCAAGTCGGAATCTGTAACTGGTGCAATATGCATTTGAAAATATCAATTGTTCATGCTATATAAAGTTATATCCGTCTAACTCCAAAGTGACGTTTCTGCTACGATACACATTGTAGGAGAATAATAAAAGTAAGTTTATCGTAACATAATCCTGTGTTTTAACGACCCTCATAAAAATACCTCGCCCTTTCATTGCCAATATCAAATATATCTTGACATCTCTAACGAAAAAAAAAAGAGCCCTAAAGATGGATTAAAGCAAAAAGAACTGATCATGTGATTCAGGTTGAGGGGATCCACGCGGTATAAACACTTACAACAACTTATTGACAGAATGACGCAATCTATGTTCCATGGTAGTTAGACAAGTCTGAACAGAAACAAGAGTTCGGAGTTAAAAGTAATTTCTCTCAACGCTGCATGATCTTTTTTCTTTTTTAGACATAAAAGGACAACTACATACGAAGTGCTCGAAACCTTTGTTCATGTTTCTCTATGTTGAAAAATACATGTAGGCTCAATCAGTTTACAGAAAACAATCATCAATATATATATATATATATATATCCCTTTCCCAAATAATCCGGTGTTTTTACGACCCTGCCGTTAGAGAAATTTGAAACCAATCTTATTCATAACGCTAAACCCGAACCTTTTTCCTAGAAATTCCCCTGCTGTACCAGCAGTCTTCACCTTCACGTACTTTATGTCAATTTTTAAACTGTTATCTGCAGATGTGCTGAATTTAGAAGAGTAAAAAATTGTCGTTTTGCAAAGGGTCAAAAGTACTGGTTCTTGTTAGCCTAATTGCAGTATCACTTAGATACAAATATGAACTTTACTTAGTCATTACTTTGTCTTTTTACCTATTTTACACATGTCACCGGTATATCCAGCTTCGCATTTGTCAGGACATTTTCCATCAACATGGTTGCAAGTTTCTTTGTTCTTGCAGCGTCCACAAGTCTCTTGACAATCCGCACCATATTTGCCGAGGTTACAAGCTGAAAAAGTAAATAGGAAGTATTCTTTTTACCAATTTCATGTGTTAGAAACAACAGTTTTATTAAATTTGAATCCATGTACTAAAACACCACCACCACTGACAACGGCGACAAGATTGACAGCCTTTAATTGTTTGATAAGTATCCAATTTTAATATTCTTCAAAGTCTTACGTGGTTCATGTACAATAAATTATAAGCATGATCATGTCGTTTTTACAGATTGTGCATCAGTACAAGTTGTTGTGTGAACAAAATTATAAAAGAAACGAACAATCAAGATTTAATTCTAAAGCTGTCTGCTGGGGTCATATTTGAGTGGCAAAAAAAGCTATGAGCGATTTTAGCGAAGCTATGGAAGTACCATACCAGTTCAATTTCATTTGTCTTATTTCTCGAACATTGATTTAGTCTATTTTCTTTTTCTTCACTCTATACCAAACTTCAAAACTTTAGACTTGACCAAATTTAAAGCATTTGCAGACCACAATTCAACTGTGACTCAGAAATTTAAATTTCTGCATCACCAGCATTTTTTTCTTTTCCTGTGTTGCTTTCAGAAATTTTCTTTCTTAGTTTCCTCATACGGGTAGGTCAGTGGTTAGCGTATCTGACTCGTGACTTGGTAGTTGTGGATTGGATACCCGGTCTGCAAACTTTTATTTCGGCCATTTTTCGCCTCTCGCCTCTGATGCATGTAAAAAAAGTAGTCAGTGACTTGGAAAGAAAGATGTGTCAGTACTGGTGTGGGAAAGCCATGAAACACATGCGTAGGTGCACTGACTGCTTTGATATGGCCTAAGGTGTTAAAATGGCGTTTAACTCAGATACAAACAAAGTTTCTCATAGTCGTTAAGTCAGGATTGTGTTAAAGGGTTAAAAAATAGGCTTGCTTTTTAAATTTTACCTGTGTTGATACTAATCCCTTTAACTTTGGCAAGAAATCGTTTTAGCGACCCCGAGGAAGAAGATTTTTTAATAAATTGCAGGATAAATAGTACATGTAAATGGTTTCTACCGTTTTAAAAACACAAATCATTTTCAGAACAGAACTGAATTTGTGGTCTGCCAAAGTTTTCGATATGGACAAGCCTGAAATTTTGTCCTTTGTTAAAGCCATATCGTTGTTCTGCAAAATTCTATTTACCTACGTCTCATAATGTTCCAGTATAATTTATAACATGTTTCAGGGTGGTAATAAATCTGCGTTGAGTTCGTTTATAGATCTTAGAAAATTTCGAAGTAGATTAGATGACAAACTGTTCTGATACGTTTTTTTTTTGCCCATATTAGTTGTCAAGAAAACGTTTGTTCATCAACATGTTACACGTTTGGCATACCGTTATCAAACAGTAATAACTGTACTTAATGGCCCACATACGTATTTTACAGGTTTTGTCTGTATATCCCAATTCACATCCGGCAGGACAGGACCCGTCCGTGAAGCTACATACAGCATTGTCTTTACAATTTCCACATTTTTCTGCACAGTTGCTACCGTATTGTCCTTTTTCGCATGCTGCAAATGAAGACAAAATAGGTAAATCTTGTACGACAGATATCTACAGATAATAATAGTTATTTATATACTCGTAGTAATAATAAATCATTTTACAATACGACTTGTTTGCGCTCCTGCAAAAGGGGGCTTAATGCATCTCCCTTATGCACAATTGAAGCTAAGTCGTCACAAAGTACAAAGTTATAGATCCATAAAATCCATTTTGCCTGACAGCAAAATTAATTATTAAGTATAAAGGTCCTTTGACATGGAAAATAAATTACAAATAGCAACCTTTCGACGCTAGTCAGTCTGCGTAGACTGCGCAGGCTGACATAAATCATCTTTTTTAGCAGATGCAGCCAAACCCTCCACCTTTTTCACAGAGCATTTAGTCTGAAGTGCTGACTATTTAATATTCGAGATCTTCTCTTTTGGCATCCGGGTTACGAGTCCTCCTGACCACTGTGCCACACCAGATATCGTTTGCAGACATTGATCAAATACTAGTATGCAATGCTCACTTTACTGAGCTATACTATATTGTTTGTTACAAAGAATCCCGACTTTTAACAGACTAGCGGAAAATAATGTTTAAAAATATTTTTGAAAAATGAGAAAATGCTCTTAACCAGTATTTTCGTCTTGTCCCACAATAGATTCTGCTCTATCACTGCCAAGTTTTATCATTTTGCCTTGTCGTCTGCAAAATTGATGCCCTCGATATGGACAGGTCTAAAATTTTGTCGTCTAGGTAAATCTGCCATGGCTAAAATCAACTTACTAGAATCACACTTAGTCCCCATGTAGCCATCAGCACACCTGTCGCAAGTTCCATTTACTTTGTCACAAGGTGCATTGTTGAAGCATTTTCCACATGTGTGTTTGCATTCGAACCCATACGATCCATTTTTGCACTCTGTCAAGTAAAACATAGAAAAGTAAAATAAAGGTCCAATTTTAATGTAAGTTTTACGATACAAACTGTTTCCACATTTTTACTCAATTATTTTATTTCTGACAGGACTGTGACTTTTTTTCAAAATATTTTCAAGTAGGCCGATCTTTCTAGATATAGGATTGTCTCGCCGTATGGACTCTTTACCGACAACAAAATTTCGGACCGGTATGAATTGAAAGCCTTTGCAGACGATAAATGAATCGTGTTTTAAATTATGACAAAATTATGTCTTAGAAAAGTGTATAAACATTGTAGAAAAAAAGAAAATGCTAGTAAACAACATTTTTCTCCTTTGTCAAAATTCTTCCCTATTTTTTGAAAGACAGGTTTCATATTTTGTGTAACATTTGAAAGAAAACGTCGAGGAACATGTATTGTCAAAACCCTGTCGTCCACTACGTCTGTCTGATAAAAAGTAAACACACCGGAAAAATTTAAATAGACAGAGCAGAACTACATAATCATATTTTATAACTGCTACTAAACACACAATGCTTTCGGGCTAAAAATTAATGCGACGGATTGATTATGTCTAAAAATAAATGCGACGGAATGATTATGTCACTGTCCAAAGCCTCCTTTTATTTGAGAACAACCTTACTTCTGTTACACGTTCGCCCTGTAAACCCTGGTAGACATTTTCCTGAAGGACAAATACCAGTTATTTTCTTACAAGGCTTTCCCTCACAGTGACAGCGATGAGCACAATCTGAACCAAACTGGCCATCCACGCAATCTGCAAATACAACGATCAAAATCCAGTCAATTCTTTGTTTACTTAACCCTATTCCTAACGACCACAAAGGAGAAAGCTTTTGAACACATAATGTGGAAAGGAAAAAATGCTCCTAGCCAGCATTTACCAGCATTTTTCTCCTTTGTTCACAAGGTTTTCTATCCTCCCAGAGAACTTTTAATTCGTCCTCTGCAGATGCTTTGGTTTTGAAAAAAAAATCTAAATTTTGTCCTTTGGAAATGAGTTAACACAACGGCTTAACTTCACAAAAGAGGTACCTTTTACTAACATCAAAACAGAAATTAGGAGAGTAAAACGCATTTTTTGCACTTTTCTCGTTGCATAAAACTTCGAACATTTTTTATCTAACTAGCCTAGCAAAAGAGAACCAAAGACGAAAACAATGATTCTGGCGAAAACCAAGACAGATGAATATGTGAGCTATGACTGAATAACGCCAAAAGTGGCGTAACCGGTCGGCCAACCTGTTCGTCCGTCCGTCCGTTGGTCCGTCCGTTCGTCCTCTGTCTATCTGTCTGTCACTCACTCTCTATCTATCAACCACAATCGGTCAACCGCAGGTGGGTCCTCCTGTCGGTCGGTGGATTGGGTTGCCGGTTGGTTAGTAGGGGGATCGGTCTGCCAATCAGTCAATCTGGAGGAAGATATATTTTATTATCATAGCGCCACTGCTTTAACTCTTCACCAAACATCAAAACTTTGGACTCAACCAAATGGAAATAACTTGCGGACGACAAATTAAGCACCGCTCAATTGCTGATTTCTCTTCTTAACACGATAGAAAATACAATGGGAAAAAGGTAAAATTCAGATTACCAGCATTTTCTCCTTGCCTATAATACGTTATCGTCAAAGCCTTCTGTCACAAGGTTGGTAAAGCCTCTGATTTTGTGGTTACCACCAAGAATCTGTTATCAAGGCACATACGAACAAAGTTTTCGTAAGTTTCAAAGGTAAATGATAATTCGTAAGTCAATAAAGTTAGGAAAGAACTTACTTGTATAGAAATAATATTTTGTTGCAAATGATTTTCAATATCTGACCACGGATATGAATTGTGGTTACTTACCTCCGTAAACTGATAGTTGACATATAACAAAATAGTCATTGGTATTTGGGCGAATCAATGTAAGAAAACGAGATGTTGGTGTCGGCTTTGGCATTGTGAAACTGAAACTATGTATTTGTCCTATGAGTTTTGTTTCTGCTCTTAACATGTGAGTTTTGTTTCGAGGGGCCAAAAATATCTGCGTACCGCCTAAGTTTTCTGCAAAGAAAGATAAGTGGATGATTAAAACATTGAAATACTTTCTGCTAGCTCTTTCTCGCTATACATCCTGATAAACTATGAAAAATCTTGTCTTATTGATCTATGTAAAGGGTTGTCTTGTTCTCTTTTTCTTCCGCTTGTTTGTTCGTCTGCAAATCTGACTCAATTTGGATGTTTGAATAGTGGTATTATTTGGCCTGCAACATGGGAAAAAGGGCATTCGGACATTTGCGTAAAGTGTCGTCTCGGATCAGCCTGCGCAGTCCGTGCAGGCTACTCCAAGACGGCACTGTACGATTGCATTAGATTTTGTGCTACAGTAGACTTGCGCAAAACAGAAAATTGCATAAAAATGAAAAGTGTCGTTTCGGATTAGCCTGCGCGGACTGCGCAGGCTGATCCGAGACGACACTTTACGCGAATGTCCGAATGTCCCTTTTTTCGTGTTGGAAAAAAATCGATTACGGTCAGCCTAGACAAACCACGTAGGCTGACCTGGATCGAAAGTTTTTGTAGTGGGTAAAAGTCCTTCTTGTCAAAGGACCAGACTACCTAATGATTAAACCGATCGTTATGGAATCAGCTGAGTTGAGACGAATGCTTTTCGGTTCCAACCATTCGGTATCAAGGTAACAATTTTTCGGTACCTTTTTTTCCCCCCAAATTAGCGGCTTCTAAACCGGCCATAGTATTAAAAGCGAAAAAGTTTCCAACAAAATACTAAAATTAATGAAATAAAGTAAAATATAGTTAAACAAAACGACCGGAAAATTACCTTCTGTCTTCAATTTTAATCATTTAACAATAGATTAGTACAATCATGAGTCAAGCTTTGTGAAAAAAAGGATAAATGCAACTGCAAAAAGTATTGACAAAGGTCAGCCCACATGGGCTGACCTAGGTCGTAAGACTTTGCTATTGATCAATTGTCTGCATGACAACGGACTATTCCGCTGCAAGATTCAGCTAGAACAAATTGGATCTTATGGTTTTGTAACTATGTGATGACTTTCCCGGTGCAATACACCACGGACATGCAAAAGCCACTATTTTACCAGACTCATAATTTTTCGATCATGGAAACCTCACCAACAATCACAGCCACACAGTTTCATCTCTTACCACTAACCACACAATGATGACATTGAATAGGACAGTTATGAAAACATTATGGGAAAGGGAAGACTACTGATCACCCACTTTTTATTCTTTTCCTACGATGATTTCTAACCTTTCAATGATAATTCTTAACATATGGTCCAAATATAACTTATAGTCTGCAAGTTCTTTCAATTTGGATCAGTCAAAAATCAAAGTTTATTGTCCGGTACAGAGTAATCAGATGTAAACTGAGACATGTGACTTTTCAAACTTAAAGACTTCGAGAGTCTACTATCTTAATGGGACATTTTAGCAAGAACAGGTAGCTCAGTGGTTAGGGTCTCTGGTTCATGACAGTGATTGTAGGTTTGGTTCTCGGCTCAGGCAACCTTTCTTTCCGGCGATCCTTCCCATCTCACCTCTGACACATGTGAGAGTAGTAGTCAGTGACTTTGAAGGTAAGTTGTGTTAGTCATAGTGTGAAAAAGCCAGAAAATACATGTGTGGGTGTACTGGATGTTAAACTCTAATACAAATAAATGAAATGGAATTTTATAAGAATGCCTTAGAAGATACAGATAGCTTTCCATACCACAGCTGGGAAATCCATTTTTGGGTCATTTAGATGGCTGTAAAAAAAATTTTAATCAATCTATAAATTTTGATTCATACATACGCGCATTCACTTCTGAGCTCGATCTTCCCATCACATCTATTCTTTCGATGAGAAACTCTCTCCCTAGATCTAGTTCATACCAAGGACTATGTTCATATCTAGTTCCTGCGCACGTGTTTGGTGCGGTACGGTTTCCGTCTACCGCACTTCGCGGGTCCCAGCTTCGGTATAGATCTGAATAAGTACTACTTGATCTAATACTTTTGTTGAGGGAGATAAGTTTTTCACCTGAAGTGATAAAAATTACCAAAAACATATGAGCCATGTATTTAGAAAATGAACTCAATGCATCTGCAAAAAGTATCGACTTGTATCAGTCTGCTAAGTCTGCGCAGTATGCTATGAGTCTAACCTTTTTGCTATAGACAGTCTGCTATGAGTCTAACCTTTTCGCACTAGGCAGTCTGCTATGAGTCTAACCTTATAGGTACATTCAGTCTGCTATGAGTCTAACTGTTTGCTACAGGCAGTCTGCTATGAATCTAACCTTTTTGCTACAGGCAGTCTCATAAGAGTCTAACCTTTCTGCTATAGGTAGTCTGCTATGAGTCTAAAATTTTTGCTATAGGAAGTCTGCTATGAGTCTAACCTTTTTGCTATAGGCAGTCTGCTATAATTCTAAACTTTTTGCTATAGGAAGTATGCTATGAGTCTAAACTTTTTGCTATAGGCAGTCTGCTATGAGTCTAACATTTTTGCTACAGGCAGTCTGCTATGAGTCTAACCTTTTTGCTATAGGCAGTCTGCTATAAGTCTAACCTTGTAGGTACAGGCAGTCTGATATGAGTCTAACCGTTTTGCTACAGGCAGTCTGCTATGAGTCTAACCTTTTTGCTATAGGCAGTCTGATATGAGTCTAACCTTTCTGAGACAGGCAGTCTGCTATGAGTCTAACCGTTTTGCTATAGGCAGTCTCATATGAGTCTAACCTTTTTGCTATAGGCAGTCTTTTCTGAGTTTAAACTTTTTGCTACAGGCAGTGTGCTATGAGTCTAACCTTTTTGCTATAGGCAGTGTGCTATGTGTCTAACTTTTTTGCTATGGGTAGTCTGCTATGAGTCTAACCTTTTTGCTATGGGCAGTCTGATATGAGTCTAACGTTTTTGCTATAGGTAGTCTGCTATCTGTCTTACCTTTCTTGCTATAGGCAGTCTGATATGAGTCTAACCTTTTGCTATAGGCAGTCTGATATGCTATGAGTCTAACCATTTTGCTATAGAAATCTGATATGAGTCTAACATTTTTGCTATAGGCAGTATACTGCGAGTCTAACCTTTTTGCTATAATCAGTCTGATATGAGTCTAACCTTTTGCTATAGGCAGTCTGCTATGCTATGAGTCTAACCACTTTGCTATAGAAGTCTGATATGAGTCTAACCTTTTTGCTATAGGCAGTCTGCTGCGAGTTTAACCCTTTTGCTATAGGCAGTCTGGTATGAATGTAATTATTTTGCCTTAGGCAGTTCGATATGAATGTAATATTTTCGCCTTAGGCAGTCTGATACGAGTCTAACCTTTTGCAACAGGCAGTCTGCTATGAGTCTTACGTTTTTGCTATAGGCAGTCTGCTATGAGTCTAACCTTTAGCAATAGGCAGTCTGCTATGAGTCTAACCTTTGTGTCACAGGCAGTCTGCTATGAGTCTAATCTTTTTGCTATAGGCAGTTTGCTATGAGTCTAACCTTTGTGCCACAGGCAGTCTGCTATGAGTCTAACTTTTTTGCTACGGGCAGTCTGCTATGAGTCTAACCTTTTCGCTATAGGCAGTCTGCTATGAGTCTAACCTTTTTGCTATAAGCAGTGTGCTTTGAGTCTAACCTTTTTGCTATAGGCAGTCTGATATGAGTCTAACCTTTTTGCTATAGGCAGTCTGCTATGAGTCTAACCTTTTGCAATAGGCAGTGTGCTATGAGTCTAACCTTTTTGCTATAGGCAGTCTGATATGAGTCTAACCTTTTGCAATAGGCAGTCTGATATGAGTCTAACCTTTTTGCTATAGGCAGTCTGATATGAGTCTAACATCTTTGCCTTAGGCAGTCTGATATGAGTCCAACCTTTTTGCATGGGGCATTCTGATATGAGTCTAATTTTTTTTGCTGTAGGCATTCTGCTATGAGTCTAACCTTTTTGCTAAAGGCAATCTGATACGAGTCTAACAATTTTGCTAAAGGCACACTGGTAGGAGTCTAACCTTTTTGCTACAGGCAGTCTGCTATGAGTTTAACCTTTTTGCTGAAGACAGTCTGCTATGTGTCTAACCTTTTTGCTACAGGCAGTCTGCTATGAGTCTAACCTTTTGCTATGGGCAGTCTGCTATTTTATGAGTCTAACCTTTTGATATAATAAATCTGATATGAGTCTAACCTTATTGCTATAGGCAGTCTGCTATGCTATGAATCTAACCTTTTTTCTATAGGCAGTCTGCTGCAAGTCTAACCTTTTAGCTATAGGCAGTCTGCTATCAGTCTAACCTTTTTGCTATAGGCAGTCTGATATGCGTCTAACCTTTCTGTTAAAGGCAGTCTGCTATGAGTCTAACGTTTTTGCTATAGGCAGTCTGCTATGCTATGAGATTAAAGTTTTTGCTATAGGCAGTGTGCTGTGCTATGAGTCTAACCTTTTGGCTATAGCAATCTGATATGAGTCGAACCTTTTTGCTATAGACAGTCTGCTATGCTCTTAGTGTAACCTTTTTGCTATAGACAGTCTGATATGCATATAACTTTTTCGCCTTAGGCAGTCTGATATGAGTCTAACTTTTTTGCTATAGGCAGTGTGCTATTCTATGAGTGTAACCTTTTTGCTATAGGCAGTCTGCTGCAAGTCTAACCTTTTTGCTACAGGCAGTCTGATATGAGTCTAACCTTTACGCCTCAGGCAGTCTGATATCAGTCTAACCTTTTTGCTATAGGCAGTCTGCTATACTATGAGTGTAATCTTCTTGCTGTAGGCAGTCTGCTGCGAGTCTAACCATTTTGCTATAGGCAGTCTGCTGCGAGTCTAACCTTTTTGCTACAGGCAGTCTGATATGAGTCTTACCTTTTTGCTATAGGCAGTCTTATATGAATCTAACCTTTTGCTATAGGCAGTCTGCAATGAGTCTAACCTTTTTGCTCTAGGCAGTTTGCTATGCTATGAGTCTAACCTTTTTTACTATAGGCAGTATGCTATGAGTCTTACCTTTTTGCTTTGGGCAGTATGCTATGAGTTAAATCGTTTGCTATAGGCAGCCTGCTATGAATCTAACCTTTTTGCCATAGGCAGTCTGCTATGAGTCTAACCTTTCTGCTACAGGCAGTCTGCTATGAGTCTAACCTTTTTGCTATAGGCAGTCTGCTATGAGTCTAACCTTTTTGCCATAGGTAGTCTGCTATGAGTCTAACCATTTTGCCATAGGCAGTCTGCTATGAGTCTAACATTTTTCCATAGGCAGTATGCTATGAGTGTAACCTTTTTGCTACAGGCAGTCTGCTATGAATTTAACCTTTTTGCTACATGCAGTCTACTATGAGTCTAACCTTTGTGCCACAGGCAGTCTGCTATGAGTCTAACCTTTTTGCTACAGGTAGTCTGCTATGAGCCTAACCTTTTTTGCTATAGGCAGTCTGCTATGAGTCTAACCTTTGTGCCACAGGCAGTCTGCTATGAGTCTAATCTTTTTGCTACAGGCAGTCTGCTATGAGTCTAACCTTTGTGCTATACGCAGTCTGCTATGAGTCTAACCTTTTTGCTATAGGCAGTCTGCTATGAGTCTGGCCTTTTTGCTACAGGTCAGTTTTTTGCATGTCCAAGGACCATTCTTCTCATTATTCAGTCGGTCGTTAGACAAACTGGATAATATGGACCTGTAGTCACGTGATGAATTGCTGGTAAAATATACCACGGAAATCTAATAAACCCTCTTCTTTGACGAGGTTCAGCCTCAAATTTACTTTTCAGAATTAGTCAGTGATTTTGTTATTTTTGTTATTAATTTTGAACTTACTTTTAACAAATCCTCTGTCTGTCAGACTGTCTGTCCATGCCTACTTTACTGTTTAGACTCTATAAAGATAATTAACTCTTTCAGTGCCAAACTTGAACATACAATTAAGCACTCGTTCGGCCGCGGAAAATACAATTCACCATCATAGGCTTAAATACACTAACAGACGGTAAAGATCGAAATCTGACTATACGTTCTGTACAATATGATCTTGATCTATGCCGTCTGAAAAAACAACAACAGTTTTTGTCTGTTACTGAAACGGTGGGGTCAATTTCAAGAAAGGTTTTTAAGTGTGCCAGACCCTAAATGTGTTATATATTCCTCACTCGCACTTATTTCAATTCATTCTGCATGGAGTTTAGGCCCTATTTTAAAAGTCTGCTTAAGAACAGAGTAGATCAAGATCAGGCGTGTGGGTGTGGATGTGCGTGTGTATTTTGAACAACCCCCCTGCAAGCCCAGTAATGTTTGAAAACTTACATCTTAAATGCTCCTAAGGAGGAAAACCTTTATTTCCCCGCACCCCCAACTTAGAGAAGAAAATATAAAGGTTGAAATCTAAATCTGTCAAAACATAAGTCTCAGTCCGTCTCAAGCCCCCAGAAAAAAGGAGGGTATTCTATAAGACACCTGGAAGACTGATTTGCAGCCACATATTTTTCTGTACACATCCTCTCTCACTCCCATCGGAAGAAAAAATTAACGCACCTGTATTAACTACGAAATCGAAACACCTTTCAAGATGTTATTTTTATACCACAACTTGATTTCTTTTTTCCCATCAATAGATAAGATTTCAACTTGAGCTGATTCATAGTTAAGGCTTTTTACTCTGTTTTACAGGAAAAAGTCTAAGCCTTTACGATATGAACCACGGTTTGTGAAAAGGGGGTTAAAGATATTGCGGAAATATTAGCATTATTAGCTTTGATCGAGTGATAACTTTTCCTAGATTTTGAAACCAACACAACTTCTTCTGGGCTAAACCAAGGGTTTAGCCAATAATGAGGTGTTATTTTAAAAAGAATATTCTTGAAAAATAACACTTAGAATGTGTTAGAGTATTCCTCATTTCCCTTTTTTTTGTATACTTTGTATACTTGGGAGAAAAAAAGATTGTTCTTGTCTTGTCTTGTTATTAAGGACGCTTGCTATACAGTAAACGCCAAAATCTATAAAAACGCACAACGTAGTTGGGGTTTCACGATATTACGGATGCTCGTGTAAGTCTCGATCTAATATTTTTTTTGTGTGTTTGTGTTGTTTTTGTTTTTTCACACCTCTTTTTTTTTCGCCGAGGAAACATTAAAGAGTCCGGCACTAGTCACAAAAATATGAATGATTGATATTTAGATCATTTGAGAAACCAGCACTGACCAACATCATCATCAGACACCGGTACATAGTCATTTTAGGACCATTTACCTGTATTAGTCTTTATTGCATTCGGAAAATTTTTCTTTTTTCATTTTAGTGATATATTTTTATTTAGAGATTCTTTTTTTTTCCTAATGCTGACCACTATAAAGATACGAATAGTTGACAGATGTATTTCAATTGAATCTTCGAAGCATAAATGTTGATGTTTGATAAATGGTTACTCGTTAACGAATAAAAACAACAACAACAACGACCACACCGTGTCAAAACTTCAATGTTGAAAAATGTTAAAATACTGTTAAATCTTTATTGTTGTCAGCTTTTGCTTTAATAGTGGTTTGAATCGTGTAAAATAAATCAGATCTTTTGTAGGAACAGTATACATATAGTCTACATGCATTGTTAGATCTACGGAATGTTTTGATACCATTTTCTTCTTTTTCCAGGAGAGCTTGCTTGTTGATTCATTTCTTTTTTATATTTGGGGACGAGGAAATTATCAGCTACTGTTCTTGAAAGTTTTAGCAAATATCAGTGTGTTGAGTTTTTAAAATAAAATTGTACTTGTCTTAATGGCCAAAATGGTGCTTAGTTAACACTTTCAGCTACCATACCACAGGATATCATCTTGGTGGATTCAATTGGCTATCTTAATATTTTTTCTATGAAAATAAAAAAGCAACTTTTCTAGTTTACTAGACATATCCGCCAAAAGATTAAAATTATTACAAATTAACTGTGCGATGTTATGTCTGAAATTGAACTGGAAGCCCGTTGGTGGTCATGTTACAATTATCATTTTATATTGTGTAACCCCCTTTCTTCTTGGTGATAACAATGTTTATGTTTTCAAATGGGGGTGCGTGGGTTCGTCTAGGTCAATGCTACACTTTATGTCATTTTGGGCCGTAAAATAAAACAGGAAGACAGTAACGTTAGTAGTAGATTCTATATTCTGTAGTATCTTTCAATAGTTCTTTTTGTTTTACATCCTGAAAATACACAATTAAGAAAACAATGTGGCAGTAGTTCTTTGACAATAACAAATAATAATGACATGATAAACTGCTCTTACTACAGAAACATCATACAAATACATGTTCAATTTGTTTATTAAAAAACGGTAAAATACAATACAATATCAATATCAACTACGCAGATCCGGATCAAACAACAATACAAAGGAATACATTTCTAATACTTACTAAACAATGTGAATAGATGTATTTCTCATCAACTAAGTTATTGTTCTCTCTCTCTCTACAATCTACATCTACCAATCAAACGTTCCTGCAAGACAAATGATAACGAACGGTAAGGAGTTAGTTAAAGAAGATGGATTTAAAGGGTCTTTGAAATTTGGCGGGTTCGCGGGAAAATGTGACAGAAGGAAAATAAAGTAAAACCAACAAGATCACAACCGAAAACACAATCGAAATAATCGGAAGATACATGAAGATGATAATGATTGAATCTCATTACATACCGACTCTTTGTTGTAGTAATATCAACAAAATATGTATTTTCAACTTCAATGGAAAACTTCCATATCAACAAACAAAGACGCAAAAACAGTTGATTTCTCTTCAGGTCACGTGATTGGTTCGGCTTTCTAAAAATAGACTGGTGCGGACTAAAACCCCAAAATCATCCAGTTACATACTCCCCCTCCTTCCGAAATGACGATCCGTCATTTACAACGCAGCAAAAGGAAAAAAATCACAACAAACTTTGCGTGAAAGCAATACAAAATTATCCAATGAAACGGTCTCGTGCAAATACAAATTATAAAACTAAACACAAATAACTTCACAATCTTCGTCTGTACAATTCTCTCCTCCTCTTTCCGAAATGCGTTTACGCATTTTAGACATGGATTTAATTACGTCAAACCCTTGTACTGTCTGAAAAGAAAAACTTTGTATTAATAAAACAGATCTGCATAGAAACAGTAAACAGTAAAAAACACTAAAAAAACGTGTAGGCCTACATAAAAATCACTTTATAACAGCACTCAAGACGATATTCATTGCCTCCTGGTCTAAATCACAGAACACTCCGGATTTGATCAAAGTATCTAGTTTTGTGACTCTGCTATCTACAGGTCGAACCATCTGGTAAGTAACGGCGTCTCCGTATCTGTCTGGAGGTCTTTTTTGTCTTGTCGATCGTCTTGGCACTGGTACCGGAGGATTATCAAGATTCTCTCTGTCTTTGTCGTTGTCGTCTTTCCTTGTATTTTTGTCGGAAGCATCTGTTGTTCTACTTTGTCTCTCCTGTTCTTCAATATCATATCTTTCATCTTGACTATCTTTTACTCTCTTTTTAAACTGTCTTTCCTCTGAGCTTCTCGATTCCTGGGTTTCTTGCACTGTTATATTTCGCTCTCTTGCTTCATCTTTCCTTTTGTCGAGCTCTGACTCTGCTTCAGAGGTTCTTATCTCCCTACTTCTCTGCTCTTCAATTTCTCTTCCACTAGAAACTGTATTGCTTCTTGGAGTTTTGTGTCTGCGTTGTTCTATCAACACGATGTCAGATTCTTCCTCTGAATCATCTTCTTCTTCCTCTACCTGAACTTCTACTCCTTTTTCTCTTTTTGTTTCTTCTCCATCTGTGCTTGGATAAGCTGAAGGAAGATAGGCGTCCCCATCTCTGTCTGTATTTCTTACAAATCCAGTTCCTTCACTCATTCCAACATCTTTCTCCATGACGTCATGATCTCTTACTTTCGATGCATCGATGTTTTGATCATCTCTGTCCTCATCTAATTCTTCATCATTTTCTTCTTCTTCAACTTTGAAAAGAAGGTTTCTGTGTAGGGTCTTCTCTTTTCCGCTTTCTGACTTCACTTTAAACACAGGAATCTCTGGTCTAGGTTGTTCTATCACCTTATATGTTTCTTCTTCAAACTTGTCCGCTATTTTGTGCTTTCCATCAAAAGCAACTCTTTTCACTAACACTGTATCTCCTACAGATATCTGCACTGCTTTAGCTTTCCTATCATAGAACTTCTTATTTTTGTCTTTGGCCCTTCCTGTATGTTTCTCAACTATTTCTTTCGTCTTGTCCATTCTGTCTTTCAATTCGTTGAGATAATCTTTTGTGGTTGGATTTGACGGCTCTGTCACTGGTTCGTACTGTACATCTATTGGTAGTTTTGGTCTTCTGCCAAACATTAGTTCGTACGGTGATATTTTTGTTGTTTCGTGAGGCGTACTGTTGTAATAGAAAACCAATGAACTGATGTACTTTTTCCAGTCTTCCTTTTGTTCGTTTTCGAGTGTTCCCAACATATCTAGGAGCGTCCTATTAAATCTTTCAGGTCCAGCATTTCCCTGAGGATGGTATGGTGTTGTATGAGACTTTTTGATGTTGGTGATTTTACAGAGTTCTTTTATAATTTCACTTTCGAAATTTGCTCCTTGATCGGAATGTAGTGTGGCTGGAATCCCATAATGAACTATGAAATTGTTGAAAAATGCCTCTGCTGTTGTTTTTGCCGTTTGGTTCCTGGTTGGTATGGCTAGAGCGTACTTCGTGAAATGGTCTGTGATGACTAAAATGTTCGTTATTCCTCCTTTGGATGGTTCTAGCGTGAGGTAATCAAAACAGACTAGTTCCAGCGGATAGGTGGTGTGTACGTTGACGAGCGGCGCTCTCTCGTTTGTCGAAGACTTTCTTCTGAGGCAACGATCACATTTATTCACCCATTTGTCTACATCAGTTGACATTCCAGGCCAGTAAAATCTTTCACGAAGTAGCTTGACTGTACGATCTTTTCCAGGATGGCCGACATCGTTGTGTAAACCTTGCAGTGTCTCTTTTCGGTACTTTGATGGTAGGACAAGTTGATCTATTTCTCTGTCTTCATCTTTGACCGTTCTAAAAAGTATTCCTCTTCTCATCTTAAAGTTCTTGTATTGCTTCTTCATTGTCAAATCTTCCTTTCCATATACATTCGTTGGTACTCTTTTGTCAATCACTGCTATTCTCCATCTATCGATGAGTGCATCTTCTCTCTGTGCTCGTCTTACTTCTCTAACTTCTCTTTGAGCAAGTGATTGTCCTGGTGTTTCTGTCGCGTCTACAATGTTTATGTTAAAAGCCGGGAGGGTCTCTATA
This sequence comes from Tridacna crocea, assembly GCA_943736015.1. Lineage (NCBI taxonomy): Eukaryota > Metazoa > Mollusca > Bivalvia > Cardiida > Cardiidae > Tridacna > Tridacna crocea. The sequence continues at coordinate 8,139,349 of OX031063.1, forward strand.
AATGGCGGAAGAGTAATGGAGGAACATATCGTCTTTACTGTTTTGTCATCTATTTTGACGCATTCTTTGTCGTTATTTGTCTCACTCTTTTCTGATGGATACCTGCTCATGGAATCTGCATCTACATTTCTCAAACCTGGTCTGTAGTAGATGTCGAAAGTGAATTCTCCCAGAGCTGAGGCCCATCGATGTCCCGTTGCATCTAGTTTCGCTGATGTAAGAATGTAGGTTAACGGGTTGTTGTCTGTTAAGACTATAAAATGATTCAGAGTGAGGTAGTCTGCAAATTTCTCTGTGACTGCCCACTTTAGCGCAAGGAACTCCAGCTTAAATGCGCTATAATTCTTTTCCGTCTTTGTCAAAGATCGGCTGGCATAAGCTATCACTTTTTTCTGATTTTCTTGTGTCTGATACAGTACTGCCCCAAGATTTTTTCTTGATGCGTCTGTATGAAGCTCGAATGGCATACTGAAATCAGGATATGCCAGAATCGGTGGAGATGACAGTATCACTTTCAGTTTTTCAAATATCTCTTGTTCTCTGTCTGACCATGTCCACTGATGTGTCTTCTTGTTGTTTTTCTTTGTCATAGTCGGTGGTAAAAGATCTGCTAAAGGTCGAGTGATCTTACTGAAGTCCTTTATAAATCTTCTATAATATCCAGCAAATGCTAGGAAGGATCGCAGTTCATCGGCATTTGAAGGAGTTGGCCATTTCTTTATTTTGTCGATTTTTTCGGGGTCTGTCTCTATTCCATCTGCGCTTACGACATGTCCCAAGAAGCCAACCTTTTCTTGAATAAAGGTACATTTTTCCGGCGACAATTTTAAATTGCACTGTTTAAGTCGTGTTAAGACAAGATCCAAACGATGGAGATGCTCTTCAAAGGTGTCAGCAAAAACAATTAAGTCGTCAAGGTAGATGACGCAAATTGTCATGTTATAATCACCGAGGCATTCTTCCATAAGTCGCTGGTACGTCGCTGGCGAATTTGAAAGACCGAAAGGCATCCGGTTATACTCATAGAATCCAAGTGGACCTACGGTAAACGCAGTTCTCTCTTTGTGTGACTCTTCTATTTCTACTTGGTGATATCCAGATTTCATATCGATCGTGCTGAAGTACTTGCTTCCTTTTAACACGTCGAATATTTCTTCGATTCTCGGAAGAGCATAGGAATCTTTCACTGTTCTGGAGTTTAAATTCCTGTAGTCTACACACATCCTAAGAGATCCATTCTTTTTCCGCACTAATACAACATTGCTCGCCCATGGAGACTTTGACTTTTTAATTATTCCAGCAGATAATAATTGTTCCAGATGGTTTCTGACTTCATCGATCATCATCGGTGGTATTCTGCGATGCTTCTCCTTGAATGGAGTTTCTTTTCCTTCCATGAGATCTATTCGATGTTTAATCATGTCACAATGGCCTATCTCGTCGTCACTTGTTGAGAATATGTCACTATGTTTCGTAAGAAGATCTTTCAATAACTCTTTCTCTTCTGTAGAAAGTAGATTATTTTCATCTATTGTGAGAAGTTTCATGATGTCTGGTTCAGTAACATTTGTGATATCGTCATCTATTTCCTCGGCAATTGTGACCGGCTGCAGTTCGCATAAACAAGCCTTTGGTGAAATTGTCACTGTCATTGTTGTAAGGTTTGACAAAGTTACTACCAGTTCCTTTCTTTTTCCTTTCTCGAATTGTACTAGAGCAGGAGTTATATCTACACATGAAGGTATGCCACTATCCTCAGTTTCGTGGGTTATTGCAAGTGTGCTGGGATGGTTAAGTTCTTTGTCCGTGTAACCCTTGATCTCTTTGCTTTCATTTTGCCTCAGTATAATCTTTTCCTTTTCTGCACTTCTTACTACCGCTATTCTATTATTCATCTTCTTCATCTCTTTTTCTCTAACTGTGATAGCTCTGAAGCTCAGATACCATGGTGTGTAAAGTTTGGCTTTCTGTAGAAATTGTTGTCCAAATTCTTGTTTACAGTCACTCATATATTCTTGGAATATGTTGGTTCCAAGTATAATTGGTGTTCTCTTCGAGTAAACTGTTTCTGGAACAACAAGTAGCAAACATCTCTTTTCGTGCGACCCAGGGACTCCATATGGTATCTTTATGTCAGCTTCAATATATCCTAGGTATGGTAGTTGACTTCCATCAGCGCATTCAATGTTTAAAATTCTCTCTATCTTTTGAAGAGTCGCTTGAGGAAGGTTTTCTTTTACAAAAGATTCTGAGATAACGCTGACGCAGCTTCCAGTGTCCAACAATGCCTTTGTTTTTATGCCATTTATGTCTAATTCTGCTTCATTTGGTTCTCCAACTAATTTGGGATCTCTGGAATCCATGCTTATGTTCGATCCCGCAGCATAAGCATTTATTAGTTTAGGCAGTTTGCTTGTTTATGTCCCTGTTTATTGCATCTGTAGCAAATAATGTTGTTTTGTCTGTTCAGTGAGGGGCAATTCCTTTGTATATGTCCTTTATTGTTGCATAAATAGCATGTTTGCTGGAATGTTTGGTTGGCAAGAGGTCGTTGTTGTTGACTATAATTTCCTCTTCCTCTATATTCTTGACCTCTGCCTCTGTATCCTCTATATCCTCTACCTCTTCCTCTATAAAAGTTTTGCTGGGTTTGTTCCTTTTCTTTTTGACTATTCTCCAGCTTTTCAATCCTTTCGTTTAATTTTGTCAACAACTGTTTTATTTCAGTCATCTCAGATGAAGGAGTTGCTGCTTTGCAAACACTAGCTTCACTGTGATCTGAATCCTTCAAACTCGACTCCAGTTTCCTAAGTTCTTTCTTAAACTCATCATAGTCTTTTATCTTTTCACAATGATAAATAGACAGATGTTTCAAGTCTCTATTCAGGCCAGCATGTAACACCTCTTTCAGAATGACAGTATCTGATCTCCGAATGGCTTTTAACACTACTGCCTGGTCAAATAACTCCTCCAGTCTAGATGCATATAAAGCAACACTCTCCTTAGGATTTTGTTGACAGCCATAAAATTTCCTCATGATGCTTTCTCTGGATTCAACCGATCCATAGTCACTGTCGAACTTTTCTATGATATCTCTGACGCTAATGTGTGGTCCAAGGTGTCTGATCTTGTCACTAGCCTTGCCCTTGCAAGCCCTCCGAATTCCCAATAGTATTTGTTCCTCCTTAAATACTTTGTCACAAAGTAGAGCTTCTATTTCGTATCTAAATGTTTCCCAAGTGATCTCTCCTTTCCCTTCTTCTCCATAAAATACTGATAATTTGGGATAATTATAAGCTCCATACTTTGTAGAGGGATCAATATGTTCTCCATGCTCTTCATGTTTTTCACTGAAAGCGTGTAAAAGCTTTGTGATGTCCTCAACTGATCCTAATCTGGGCTTGATGCCTAACAGATGAAGAGCTTGTAATAATTTTTCTTCCTCCTCCGATATTCCTCCCGTAGCCATTTCTAATTTTTCTTCCTCCTTTCTATCCATTGTCTTATTCTATTCTGTTGTAATTTTGTTCTATTTCTCACACCTCGTTCGTGTCGTTTGTAAGTAAATGGCTGATGAATGTATCACTGTTTATCAGCTATGTCCTTGTAGTCTGATGTCACTCTTTAATTAGTGTCTTTTTATAATAATCAGTACGGTGCAAAACTTTTGAGCACTGTCTGTATTAGAAATCAAACGCTGTGTATTATAGGTAAGTATCTGTCACAACACTTTTGTATGCGTACTGTACACAAATCCTCAAACTTGATAGGTGTCTTCTATCCTTAGGTAATTGTGCAATACTTTTGAACACACACTGTAGTCAGTTCTTCACACTGTTTTACACTTTCATATAGTGTTGCACAAGTTAGCAATTCTGCTAAACACAGGCTGTAAATTTCAACTTTATAAGTTGCACGACACAAGTCTTTTGAAAACACCCTGTATATTCAAAACTGTTAGGTGTTGTTGGTACCAATCCTTCTCTATGAATAATTACAGCCGTTGTATTTGTTAACACTGTTAATCCTTTGTTGTCGAGAAGTGCTATTCTATTTACTCATGATATTATTCTCCTTCTTTCACAGTGTTTGAACGACGAAGAGAATTTGTGTTTCCCGATGTTCTGTATTCTGCTGTTCAAGAATAGGCAATGACTGCTTTTTTCACTTAGATCACTTGTTTCAGCAGCGATGATGCTAACTAATATTCCGCTCTTAAATTAACATCCTCTTTCTTCAGTTTTAAGCACCAATCGCAATGTTTCAGTCTAAACTATTTCGACTTATAAGCAGTCGATGCTTTTTTCACAAAATCTGCTCCTTGAGTTCTAGTCACTAACCGGTAAGTATGTTTCTAGAAATCCAGAAATCCTTCAAGAACAAAATCCAAGCTGTTTTTCAATCACTATTTGACAACAGTAGCACACGTAGTCAGATAAGTTTAACTTTTATTATAGGGGCTAAGATCGGAAGGGTATAAGTAGCTACTATAGTATAAACAAGTAATAGAGATTAATCTCTGGTACTGATTTACACAAATTTGGATTTTTTTTTTATGAAAAAGGAGAAAATCTGCAATTTGGATTTTCAAATTTCAGATTCAAAAGCAAAAATTCAAATATGAAATCAATTAATTGATTGCATATTCATAAATAAGGGCATGGGAATGTAGGGTTACGGGTTAATGACAACACGGGCGGGGGGGGATAGTAGAGTAAATGAGTCAACACAGCATATAGAATGATTAAACACAATATAAGCAATAATATACTCTATGATAATCAATATACATTTAACTAAATCTATTTGAAAATTAAAACATGAAAACAAAATACACAATATGTGTTACAGTAGATAATTTGTCACTTTGTTACAATGTTTCTAGGTACGCTGTATGTAAATTACTTCTTCTTTAACCAGTCGTCTCGCTTGTTGTCTCTGATGTCATATGGAGGGAAATCTGTTATCCAATGAGCGCTGAGCTGGTCACTCGAGGGAATCCCGAAAAAAAATCAAAGTAACTGAAGTATGAACTGGGGATACCCTTAATTCAAAACACGGGGAAAATTGAATAAACCAATCAAAAGACACCAAAGAACGAATATACGAGTATGATATAAACAACTGACCAAATGACCAATGAAAAAAAATCAACAAACAAAATTGACCAATGAAAATTAAGAATCTAACAGTGTGATGTCACAAGATGGCTGTTAATCAAATATTCAGGGTTCAAAGGTCAAATTTTTCTGCAAGCGTAAACAAAGTACAGGACAGTCCTTTCCTTGCAAATTACGGAGCTGACAACTGATAATGTGGCAAAAGTAGATTTAAACTGTATAAATAGGCCCAGATATATAAGCAAAACTGGCAAATGCAATGACTTCTACGACTTTTGATTTATGTTCTCTTTCTAGGTAAAGGGACTAAAAGGGTTTGGTATGTCAAGAAGGATAACTCTGAGAGAAGAAAGTTACTGGTTAGTAAAGCAGAAAGATAGCAGACGAACAGCGTGATAAGCTTTCGCACAAAAATATCACTTTCTCTCAAAAATAATGGCCTTTCTCTCTCAGAAATAACACAAATCAAGGTATGAGGTCCTCAAAAAAAGTGAGGGTTGTTGAAAAAATAAATGATAAAATATGTACTTACAAATAATCCATACTAAATCCTAATTAAATACTTATCACTATAAAAACTAACACTTAACACTGTTTACTAAGTAGAGCACAGACGCGACGAAATCCAACGATGAAAGTAACTGTTTGTGCACACTTTGGTAAAAAAAGGCCTTTCGGAGAAAGAAAAAAACTGTAAATCTAGTTGGTAATTCCGGGTCACAGGTTATGAGGTCCAACTGTAAAACGTGGAGTAGATCTATCACTGGTCCAAGATGACTGTGTAAAACTCGGTGGGCGCCATTTGTAACCCCCTTTCTTCTTGGTGATAACAATGTTTATGTTTTCAAATGGGGGTGCGTGGGTTCGTCTAGGTCAATGCTACACTTTATGTCATTTTGGGCCGTAAAATAAAACAGGAAGACAGTAACGTTAGTAGTAGATTCTATATTCTGTAGTATCTTTCAATAGTTCTTTTTGTTTTACATCCTGAAAATACACAATTAAGAAAACAATGTGGCAGTAGTTCTTTGACAATAACAAATAATAATGACATGATAAACTGCTCTTACTACAGAAACATCATACAAATACATGTTCAATTTGTTTATTAAAAAACGGTAAAATACAATACAATATCAATATCAACTACGCAGATCCGGATCAAACAACAATACAAAGGAATACATTTCTAATACTTACTAAACAATGTGAATAGATGTATTTCTCATCAACTAAGTTATTGTTCTCTCTCTCTCTACAATCTACATCTACCAATCAAACGTTCCTGCAAGACAAATGATAACGAACGGTAAGGAGTTAGTTAAAGAAGATGGATTTAAAGGGTCTTTGAAATTTGGCGGGTTCGCGGGAAAATGTGACAGAAGGAAAATAAAGTAAAACCAACAAGATCACAACCGAAAACACAATCGAAATAATCGGAAGATACATGAAGATGATAATGATTGAATCTCATTACATACCGACTCTTTGTTGTAGTAATATCAACAAAATATGTATTTTCAACTTCAATGGAAAACTTCCATATCAACAAACAAAGACGCAAAAACAGTTGATTTCTCTTCAGGTCACGTGATCGGTTCGGCTTTCTAAAAATAGACTGGTGCGGACTAAAACCCCAAAACCATCCAGTTACATACTCCCCCTCCTTCCGAAATGACGATCCGTCATTTACAACGCAGCAAAAGGAAAAAAATCACAACAAACTTTGATATGAGTCTAACCTTTTTGAGACAGGCAGTCTGCTATGAGTCTAACCGTTTTGCTATAGGCAGTCTCATATGAGTCTAACCTTTTTGCTATAGGCAGTCTTTTCTGAGTTTAAACTTTTTGCTACAGGCAGTGTGCTATGAGTCTAACCTTTTTGCTATAGGCAGTGTGCTATGTGTCTAACTTTTTTGCTATGGGCACTCTGCTATGAGTCTAACCTTTTTGCTATGGGCAGTCTGATATGAGTCTAACGTTTTTGCTATAGGTAGTCTGCTATCTGTCTTACCTTTCTTGCTATAGGCAGTCTGATATGAGTCTAACCTTTTGCTATAGGCAGTCTGATATGCTATGAGTCTAACCATTTTGCTATAGAAATCTGATATGAGTCTAACATTTTTGCTATAGGCAGTATACTGCGAGTCTAACCTTTTTGCTATAATCAGTCTGATATGAGTCTAACCTTTTGCTATAGGCAGTCTGCTATGCTATGAGTCTAACCACTTTGCTATAGAAGTCTGATATGAGTCTAACCTTTTTGCTATAGGCAGTCTGCTGCGAGTTTAACCCTTTTGCTATAGGCAGTCTGGTATGAATGTAATTATTTTGCCTTAGGCAGTCCGATATGAATGTAATATTTTCGCCTTAGGCAGTCTGATACGAGTCTAACCTTTTGCAACAGGCAGTCTGCTATGAGTCTTACGTTTTTGCTATAGGCAGTCTGCTATGAGTCTAACCTTTAGCAATAGGCAGTCTGCTATGAGTCTAACCTTTGTGTCACAGGCAGTCTGCTATGAGTCTAATCTTTTTGCTATAGGCAGTTTGCTATGAGTCTAACCTTTGTGCCACGGGCAGTCTGCTATGAGTCTAACCTTTTTGCTACGGGCAGTCTGCTATGAGTCTAACCTTTTCGCTATAGGCAGTCTGCTATGAGTCTAACCTTTTTGCTGTAAGCAGTGTGCTTTGAGTCTAACCTTTTCGCTATAGGCAGTCTGATATGAGTCTAACCTTTTGCAATAGGCAGTCTGATATGAGTCTAACCTTTTTGCTATAGGCAGTCTGATATGAGTCTAACATCTTTGCCTTAGGCAGTCTGATATGAGTCCAACCTTTTTGCATGGGGCATTCTGATATGAGTCTAATTTTTTTTGCTGTAGGCATTCTGCTATGAGTCTAACCTTTTTGCAAAAGGCAATCTGATACGAGTCTAACAATTTTGCTAAAGGCACACTGGTACGAGTCTAACCTTTTTGCTACAGGCAGTCTGCTATGAGTTTAACCTTTTTGCTGAAGACAGTCTGCTATGTGTCTAACCTTTTTGCTACAGGCAGTCTGCTATGAGTCTAACCTTTTGCTATGGGCAGTCTGCTATTTTATGAGTCTAACCTTTTGATATAATAAATCTGATATGAGTCTAACCTTATTGCTATAGGCAGTCTGCTATGCTATGAATCTAACCTTTTTTCTATAGGCAGTCTGCTGCAAGTCTAACCTTTTAGCTATAGGCAGTCTGCTATCAGTCTAACCTTTTTGCTATAGGCAGTCTGATATGCGTCTAACCTTTTTGTTAAAGGCAGTCTGCTATGAGTCTAACCTTTTAGCTATAGGCAGTCTGCTATGCTATGAGATTAAAGTTTTTGCTATAGGCAGTGTGCTGTGCTATGAGTCTAACCTTTTGGCTATAGCAATCTGATATGAGTCGAACCTTTTTGCTATAGACAGTCTGCTATGCTCTTAGTGTAACCTTTTTGCTATAGACAGTCTGATATGCATCTAACTTTTTCGCCTTAGGCAGTCTGATATGAGTCTAACTTTTTTGCTATAGGCAGTGTGCTATTCAATGAGTGTAACCTTTTTGCTATAGGCAGTCTGCTGCAAGTCTAACCTTTTTGCTACAGGCAGTCTGATATGAGTCTAACCTTTACGCCTCAGGCAGTCTGATATCAGTCTAACCTTTTTGCTATAGGCAGTCTGCTATACTATGAGTGTAATCTTCTTGCTGTAGGCAGTCTGCTGCGAGTCTAACCATTTTGCTATAGGCAGTCTGCTGCGAGTCTAACCTTTTTGCTACAGGCAGTCTGATATGAGTCTTACCTTTTTGCTATAGGCAGTCTTATATGAATCTAACCTTTTGCTATAGGCAGTCTGCAATGAGTCTAACCTTTTTGCTCTAGGCAGTTTGCTATGCTATGAGTCTTACCTTTTTTACTATAGGCAGTATGCTATGAGTCTTACCTTTTTGCTTTGGGCAGTATGCTATGAGTTAAATCGTTTGCTATAGGCAGCCTGCTATGAATCTAACCTTTTTGCCATAGGCAGTCTGCTATGAGTCTAACCTTTCTGCTACAGGCAGTCTGCTATGAGTCTAACCTTTTTGCTATAGGCAGTCTGCTATGAGTCTAACCTTTTTGCCATAGGTAGTCTGCTATGAGTCTAACCATTTTGCCATAGGCAGTCTGCTATGAGTCTAACATTTTTCCATAGGCAGTATGCTATGAGTGTAACCTTTTTGCTACAGGCAGTCTGCTATGAATTTAACCTTTTTGCTACATGCAGTCTACTATGAGTCTAACCTTTGTGCCACAGGCAGTCTGCTATGAGTCTAACCTTTTTGCTACAGGTAGTCTGCTATGAGCCTAACCTTTTTTGCTATAGGCAGTCTGCTATGAGTCTAACCTTTGTGCCACAGGCAGTCTGCTATGAGTCTAACCTTTTTGCTATACGCAGTCTGCTATGAGTCTAACCTTTTTGCTATAGGCAGTCTGCTATGAGTCTGGCCTTTTTGCTACAGGTCAGTTTTTTGCATGTCCAAGGACCATTCTTCTCATTATTCAGTCGGTCGTTAGACAAACTGGATAATATGGACCTGTAGTCACGTGATGAATTGCTGGTAAAATATACCACGGAAATCTAATAAACCCTCTTCTTTGACGAGGTTCAGCCTCAAATTTACTTCTCAGAATTAGTCAGTGATTTTGTTATTTTTGTTATTAATTTTGAACTTACTTTTAACAAATCCTCTGTCTGTCAGACTGGCTGTCCATGCCTACTTTACTGTTTAGACTCTATAAAGATAATTAACTCTTTCAGTGCCAAACTTGAACATACAATTAAGCACTCGTTCGGCCGCGGAAAATACAATTCACCATCATAGGCTTAAATACACTAACAGACGGTAAAGATCGAAATCTGACTATACGTTCTGTACAATATGATCTTGATCTATGCCGTCTGAAAAAACAACAACAGTTTTTGTCTTTTACTGAAACGGTGGGGTCAATTTCAAGAAAGGTTTTTAAGTGTGCCAGACCCTAAATGTGTTATATATTCCTCACTCGCACTTATTTCAATTCATTCTGCATGGAGTTTAGGCCCTATTTTAAAAGTCTGCTTAAGAACAGAGTAGATCAAGATCAGGCGTGTGGGTGTGGATGTGCGTGTGTATTTTGAACAACCCCCCTGCAAGCCCAGTAATGTTTGAAAACTTACATCTTAAATGCTCCTAAGGAGGAAAACCTTTATTTCCCCGCACCCCCAACTTAGAGAAGAAAATATAAAGGTTGAAATCTAAATCTGTCAAAACATAAGTCTCAGTCCGTCTCAAGCCCCCAGAAAAAAGGAGGGTATTCTATAAGACACCTGGAAGACTGATTTGCAGCCACATATTTTTCTGTACACATCCTCTCTCACTCCCATCGGAAGAAAAAATTAACGCACCTGTATTAACTACGAAATCGAAACACCTTTCAAGATGTTACTTTTATACCACAACTTGATTTCTTTTTTCCCATCAATAGATAAGATTTCAACTTGAGCTGATTCATAGTTAAGGCTTTTTACTCTGTTTTACAGGAAAAAGTCTAAGCCTTTACGATATGAACCACGGTTTGTGAAAAGGGGGTTAAAGATATTGCGGAAATATTAGCATTATTAGCTTTGATCGAGTGATAACTTTTCCTAGATTTTGAAACCAACACAACTTCTTCTGGGCTAAACCAAGGGTTTAGCCAATAATGAGGTGTTATTTTAAAAAGAATATTCTTGAAAAATAATACTTAGAATGTGTTAGAGTATTCCTCATTTCCTTTTTTTTTTGTATACTTTGTATACTTGGGAGAAAAAAAGATTGTTCTTGTCTTGTCTTGTTATTAAGGACGCTTGCTTTACAGTAAACGCCACAATCTATAAAAACGCACAACGTAGTTGGGGTTTCACGATATTACGGATGCTCGTGTAAGTCTCGATCTAATATTTTTTTTGTGTGTTTGTGTTGTTTTTGTTTTTTCACACCTCTTTTTTTTTCGCCGAGGAAACATTAAAGAGTCCGGCACTAGTCACAAAAATATGAATGATTGATATTTAGATCATTTGAGAAACCAGCACTGACCAACATCATCATCAGACACCGGTACATAGTCATTTTAGGACCATTTACCTGTATTAGTCTTTATTGCATTCGGAAAATGTTTCTTTTTTCATTTTAGTGATATATTTTTATTTAGAGATTCTTTTTTTTTTCCTAATGCTGACCACTATAAAGATACGAATAGTTGACAGATGTATTTCAATTGAATCTTCGAAGCATAAATGTTGATGTTTGATAAATGGTTACTCGTTAACGAATAAAAACAACAACAACAACGACCACACCGTGTCAAAACTTCAATGTTGAAAAATGTTAAAATACTGTTAAATCTTTATTGTTGTCAGCTTTTGCTTTAATAGTGGTTTGAATCGTGTAAAATAAATCAGAATTTTGTAGGAACAGTATACATATAGTCTACATGCATTGTTAGATCTACGGAATGTTTTGATACCATTTTCTTCTTTTTCCAGGAGAGCTTGCTTGTTGATTCATTTCTTTTTTATATTTGGGGACGAGGAAATTATCAGCTACTGTTCTTGAAAGTTTTAGCAAATATCAGTGTGTTGAGTTTTTAAAATAAAATTGTACTTGTCTTAATGGCCAAAATGGTGCTTAGTTAACACTTTCAGCTACCATACCACAGGATATCATCTTGGTGGATTCAATTGGCTATCTTAATATTTTTTCTATGAAAATAAAAAAGCAACTTTTCTAGTTTACTAGACATATCCGCCAAAAGATTAAAATTATTACAAATTAACTGTGCGATGTTATGTCTGAAATTGAACTGGAAGCCCGTTGGTGGTCATGTTACAATTATCATTTTATATTGTGTAACCCCCTTTCTTCTTGGTGATAACAATGTTTATGTTTTCAAATGGGGGTGCGTGGGTTCGTCTAGGTCAATGCTACACTTTATGTCATTTTGGGCCGTAAAATAAAACAGGAAGACAGTAACGTTAGTAGAAGATTCTATATTCTGTAGTATCTTTCAATAGTTCTTTTTGTTTTACATCCTGAAAATACACAATTAAGAAAACAATGTGGCAGTAGTTCTTTGACAATAACAAATAATAATGACATGATAAACTGCTCTTACTACAGAAACATCATACAAATACATGTTCAATTTGTTTATTAAAAAACGGTAAAATACAATACAATATCAATATCAACTACGCAGATCCGGATCAAACAACAATACAAAGGAATACATTTCTAATACTTACTAAACAATGTGAATAGATGTATTTCTCATCAACTAAGTTATTGTTCTCTCTCTCTCTACAATCTACATCTACCAATCAAACGTTCCTGCAAGACAAATGATAACGAACGGTAAGGAGTTAGTTAAAGAAGATGGATTTAAAGGGTCTTTGAAATTTGGCGGGTTCGCGGGAAAATGTGACAGAAGGAAAATAAAGTAAAACCAACAAGATCACAACCGAAAACACAATCGAAATAATCGGAAGATACATGAAGATGATAATGATTGAATCTCATTACATACCGACTCTTTGTTGTAGTAATATCAACAAAATATGTATTTTCAACTTCAATGGAAAACTTCCATATCAACAAACAAAGACGCAAAAACAGTTGATTTCTCTTCAGGTCACGTGATCGGTTCGGCTTTCTAAAAATAGACTGGTGCGGACTAAAACCCCAAAACCATCCAGTTACATACTCCCCCTCCTTCCGAAATGACGATCCGTCATTTACAACGCAGCAAAAGGAAAAAAATCACAACAAACTTTGATATGAGTCTAACCTTTTTGAGACAGGCAGTCTGCTATGAGTCTAACCGTTTTGCTATAGGCAGTCTCATATGAGTCTAACCTTTTTGCTATAGGCAGTCTTTTCTGAGTTTAAACTTTTTGCTACAGGCAGTGTGCTATGAGTCTAACCTTTTTGCTATAGGCAGTGTGCTATGTGTCTAACTTTTTTGCTATGGGCACTCTGCTATGAGTCTAACCTTTTTGCTATGGGCAGTCTGATATGAGTCTAACGTTTTTGCTATAGGTAGTCTGCTATCTGTCTTACCTTTCTTGCTATAGGCAGTCTGATATGAGTCTAACCTTTTGCTATAGGCAGTCTGATATGCTATGAGTCTAACCATTTTGCTATAGAAATCTGATATGAGTCTAACATTTTTGCTATAGGCAGTATACTGCGAGTCTAACCTTTTTGCTATAATCAGTCTGATATGAGTATAACCTTTTGCTATAGGCAGTCTGCTATGCTATGAGTCTAACCACTTTGCTATAGAAGTCTGATATGAGTCTAACCTTTTTGCTATAGGCAGTCTGCTGCGAATTTAACCCTTTTGCTATAGGCAGTCTGGTATGAATGTAATTATTTTGCCTTAGGCAGTCCGATATGAATGTAATATTTTCGCCTTAGGCAGTCTGATACGAGTCTAACCTTTTGCAACAGGCAGTCTGCTATGAGTCTTACGTTTTTGCTATAGGCAGTCTGCTATGAGTCTAACCTTTAGCAATAGGCAGTCTGCTATGAGTCTAACCTTTGTGTCACAGGCAGTCTGCTATGAGTCTAATCTTTTTGCTATAGGCAGTTTGCTATGAGTCTAACCTTTGTGCCACGGGCAGTCTGCTATGAGTCTAACCTTTTTGCTACGGGCAGTCTGCTATGAGTCTAACCTTTTCGCTATAGGCAGTCTGCTATGAGTCTAACCTTTTTGCTGTAAGCAGTGTGCTTTGAGTCTAACCTTTTCGCTATAGTCAGTCTGATATGAGTCTAACCTTTTTGCTATAGGCAGTCTGCTATGAGTCTAACCTTTTGCAATAGGCAGTGTGCTATGAGTCTAACCTTTTTGCTATAGGCAGTCTGATATGAGTCTAACCTTTTGCAATAGGCAGTCTGATATGAGTCTAACCTTTTTGCTATAGGCAGTCTGATATGAGTCTAACATCTTTGCCTTAGGCAGTCTGATATGAGTCCAACCTTTTTGCATGGGGCATTCTGATATGAGTCTAATTTTTTTTGCTGTAGGCATTCTGCTATGAGTCTAACCTTTTTGCAAAAGGCAATCTGATACGAGTCTAACAATTTTGCTAAAGGCACACTGGTACGAGTCTAACCTTTTTGCTACAGGCAGTCTGCTATGAGTTTAACCTTTTTGCTGAAGACAGTCTGCTATGTGTCTAACCTTTTTGCTACAGGCAGTCTGCTATGAGTCTAACCTTTTGCTATGGGCAGTCTGCTATTTTATGAGTCTAACCTTTTGATATAATAAATCTGATATGAGTCTAACCTTATTGCTATAGGCAGTCTGCTATGCTATGAATCTAACCTTTTTTCTATAGGCAGTCTGCTGCAAGTCTAACCTTTTAGCTATAGGCAGTCTGCTATCAGTCTAACCTTTTTGCTATAGGCAGTCTGATATGCGTCTAACCTTTTTGTTAAAGGCAGTCTGCTATGAGTCTAACCTTTTAGCTATAGGCAATCTGCTATGCTATGAGATTAAAGTTTTTGCTATAGGCAGTGTGCTGTGCTATGAGTCTAACCTTTTGGCTATAGCAATCTGATATGAGTCGAACCTTTTTGCTATAGACAGTCTGCTATGCTCTTAGTGTAACCTTTTTGCTATAGACAGTCTGATATGCATCTAACTTTTTCGCCTTAGGCAGTCTGATATGAGTCTAACTTTTTTGCTATAGGCAGTGTGCTATTCAATGAGTGTAACCTTTTTGCTATAGGCAGTCTGCTGCAAGTCTAACCTTTTTGCTACAGGCAGTCTGATATGAGTCTAACCTTTACGCGTCAGGCAGTCTGATATCAGTCTAACCTTTTTGCTATAGGCAGTCTGCTATACTATGAGTGTAATCTTCTTGCTGTAGGCAGTCTGCTGCGAGTCTAACCGTTTTGCTATAGGCAGTCTGCTGCAAGTCTAACCTTTTTGCTACAGGCAGTCTGATATGAGTCTAACCTTTTTGCTATAGGCAGTCTTATATGAATCTAACCTTTTGCTATAGGCAGTCTGCAATGAGTCTAACCTTTTTGCTCTAGGCAGTTTGCTATGCTATGAGTCTAACCTTTTTTACTATAGGCAGTATGCTATGAGTCTTACCTTTTTGCTTTGGGCAGTATGCTATGAGTTAAATCGTTTGCTATAGGCAGCCTGCTATGAATCTAACCTTTTTGCCATAGGCAGTCTGCTATGAGTCTAACCTTTCTGCTACAGGCAGTCTGCTATGAGTCTAACCTTTTTGCTATAGGCAGTCTGCTATGAGTCTAACCTTTTTGCCATAGGTAGTCTGCTATGAGTCTAACCATTTTGCCATAGGCAGTCTGCTATGAGTCTAACATTTTTCCATAGGCAGTATGCTATGAGTGTAACCTTTTTGCTACAGGCAGTCTGCTATGAATTTAACCTTTTTGCTACATGCAGTCTACTATGAGTCTAACCTTTGTGCCACAGGCAGTCTGCTATGAGTCTAACCTTTTTGCTACAGGTAGTCTGCTATGAGCCTAACCTTTTTTGCTATAGGCAGTCTGCTATGAGTCTAACCTTTGTGCCACAGGCAGTCTGCTATGAGTCTAACCTTTTTGCTATACGCAGTCTGCTATGAGTCTAACCTTTTTGCTATAGGCAGTCTGCTATGAGTCTGGCCTTTTTGCTACAGGTCAGTTTTTTGCATGTCCAAGGACCATTCTTCTCATTATTCAGTCGGTCGTTAGACAAACTGGATAATATGGACCTGTAGTCACGTGATGAATTGCTGGTAAAATATACCACGGAAATCTAATAAACCCTCTTCTTTGACGAGGTTCAGCCTCAAATTTACTTCTCAGAATTAGTCAGTGATTTTGTTATTTTTGTTATTAATTTTGAACTTACTTTTAACAAATCCTCTGTCTGTCAGACTGGCTGTCCATGCCTACTTTACTGTTTAGACTCTATAAAGATAATTAACTCTTTCAGTGTCAAATTTGAACATACAATTAAGCACTCGTTCGGCCGCGGAAAATACAATTCACCATCATAGGCTTAAATACACTAACAGACGGTAAAGATCGAAATCTGACTATACGTTCTGTACAATATGATCTTGATCTATGCCGTCTGAAAAAACAACAACAGTTTTTGTCTTTTACTGAAACGGTGGGGTCAATTTCAAGAAAGGTTTTTAAGTGTGCCAGACCCTAAATGTGTTATATATTCCTCACTCGCACTTATTTCAATTCATTCTGCATGGAGTTTAGGCCCTATTTTAAAAGTCTGCTTAAGAACAGAGTAGATCAAGATCAGGCGTGTGGGTGTGGATGTGCGTGTGTATTTTGAACAACCCCCCTGCAAGCCCAGTAATGTTTGAAAACTTACATCTTAAATGCTCCTAAGGAGGAAAACCTTTATTTCCCCGCACCCCCAACTTAGAGAAGAAAATATAAAGGTTGAAATCTAAATCTGTCAAAACATAAGTCTCAGTCCGTCTCAAGCCCCCAGAAAAAAGGAGGGTATTCTATAAGACACCTGGAAGACTGATTTGCAGCCACATATTTTTCTGTACACATCCTCTCTCACTCCCATCGGAAGAAAAAATTAACGCACCTGTATTAACTACGAAATCGAAACACCTTTCAAGATGTTACTTTTATACCACAACTTGATTTCTTTTTTCCCATCAATAGATAAGATTTCAACTTGAGCTGATTCATAGTTAAGGCTTTTTACTCTGTTTTACAGGAAAAAGTCTAAGCCTTTACGATATGAACCACGGTTTGTGAAAAGGGGGTTAAAGATATTGCGGAAATATTAGCATTATTAGCTTTGATCGAGTGATAACTTTTCCTAGATTTTGAAACCAACACAACTTCTTCTGGGCTAAACCAAGGGTTTAGCCAATAATGAGGTGTTATTTTAAAAAGAATATTCTTGAAAAATAACACTTAGAATGTGTTAGAGTATTCCTCATTTCCCTTTTTTTTTGTATACTTTGTATACTTGGGAGAAAAAAAGATTGTTCTTGTCTTGTCTTGTTATTAAGGACGCTTGCTATACAGTAAACGCCACAATCTATAAAAACGCACAACGTAGTTGGGGTTTCACGATATTACGGATGCTCGTGTAAGTCTCGATCTAATATTTTTTTTGTGTGTTTGTGTTGTTTTTGTTTTTTCACACCTCTTTTTTTTTCGCCGAGGAAACATTAAAGAGTCCGGCACTAGTCACAAAAATATGAATGATTGATATTTAGATCATTTGAGAAACCAGCACTGACCAACATCATCATCAGACACCGGTACATAGTCATTTTAGGACCATTTACCTGTATTAGTCTTTATTGCATTCGGAAAATTTTTCTTTTTTCATTTTAGTGATATATTTTTATTTAGAGATTCTTTTTTTTTCCTAATGCTGACCACTATAAAGATACGAATAGTTGACAGATGTATTTCAATTGAATCTTCGAAGCATAAATGTTGATGTTTGATAAATGGTTACTCGTTAACGAATAAAAACAACAACAACAACGACCACACCGTGTCAAAACTTCAATGTTGAAAAATGTTAAAATACTGTTAAATCTTTATTGTTGTCAGCTTTTGCTTTAATAGTGGTTTGAATCGTGTAAAATAAATCAGATCTTTTGTAGGAACAGTATACATATAGTCTACATGCATTGTTAGATCTACGGAATGTTTTGATACCATTTTCTTCTTTTTCCAGGAGAGCTTGCTTGTTGATTCATTTCTTTTTTATATTTGGGGACGAGGAAATTATCAGCTACTGTTCTTGAAAGTTTTAGCAAATATCAGTGTGTTGAGTTTTTAAAATAAAATTGTACTTGTCTTAATGGCCAAAATGGTGCTTAGTTAACACTTTCAGCTACCATACCACAAGATATCATCTTGGTGGATTCAATTGGCTATCTTAATATTTTTTCTATGAAAATAAAAAAGCAACTTTTCTAGTTTACTAGACATATCCGCCAAAAGATTAAAATTATTACAAATTAACTGTGCGATGTTATGTCTGAAATTGAACTGGAAGCCCGTTGGTGGTCATGTTACAATTATCATTTTATATTGTGTAACCCCCTTTCTTCTTGGTGATAACAATGTTTATGTTTTCAAATGGGGGTGCGTGGGTTCGTCTAGGTCAATGCTACACTTTATGTCATTTTGGGCCGTAAAATAAAACAGGAAGACAGTAACGTTAGTAGAAGATTCTATATTCTGTAGTATCTTTCAATAGTTCTTTTTGTTTTACATCCTGAAAATACACAATTAAGAAAACAATGTGGCAGTAGTTCTTTGACAATAACAAATAATAATGACATGATAAACTGCTCTTACTACAGAAACATCATACAAATACATGTTCAATTTGTTTATTAAAAAACGGTAAAATACAATACAATATCAATATCAACTACGCAGATCCGGATCAAACAACAATACAAAGGAATACATTTCTAATACTTACTAAACAATGTGAATAGATGTATTTCTCATCAACTAAGTTATTGTTCTCTCTCTCTCTACAATCTACATCTACCAATCAAACGTTCCTGCAAGACAAATGATAACGAACGGTAAGGAGTTAGTTAAAGAAGATGGATTTAAAGGGTCTTTGAAATTTGGCGGGTTCGCGGGAAAATGTGACAGAAGGAAAATAAAGTAAAACCAACAAGATCACAACCGAAAACACAATCGAAATAATCGGAAGATACATGAAGATGATAATGATTGAATCTCATTACATACCGACTCTTTGTTGTAGTAATATCAACAAAATATGTATTTTCAACTTCAATGGAAAACTTCCATATCAACAAACAAAGACGCAAAAACAGTTGATTTCTCTTCAGGTCACGTGATCGGTTCGGCTTTCTAAAAATAGACTGGTGCGGACTAAAACCCCAAAACCATCCAGTTACAATTGTATTTCATGTGCCTATTTTTAGAAGTTTTATGGGTAAAGAAATGACGTAATTTAAGCTGGGGGAAATTATTTCCCCGTCACAGTGAATAATTTCCTCCTATCGAAAATCTGGTTTATTGACTTGAGATCACTAGTCTTAAAAGTGGCATTAGTTGACAAAATATTCAGATGAAATATAATATATAATTTATTTCATCAGCTTGTGGTTAATATAGGGAAATATTTGCCTCAAATGGGAAAGGTACGTGAAAATAGCTCGAGCCTTACGGCACCCATTATTTTCGCATACCTTTCCGTTTTTCCGCAAATATTTCCCCATATTAACCACAAGCTGATGAAATAAACTCTATTTATTTATATGTACTTATAATAATTATTTTTATTGATTTCATCAATAATACATTGTACCACAAAAATATATGAACAAAATCTGGTGTTGAGTAAAACAACTGGTTAAATGTAGCGAACGCTTTTAACCCTTAACCCTTTACCATACAGCAAAATTTTAGACCTATCCAAATTGGACGCTTTTGCAGATCACAATTTCAAAGTGGATCAAATGGTGCAATTTTGCTTTGATAGGGTAGAAAACTTTGTTGGAAAAGGAGAAAATGCTGGTTACCAGAATTTTCTCCTTTGCCCACAATGTTTTCAAAAGGCTTCTTCTTCAGGGGCGTTAAAAGGCATCATTGTGTTGTGAAGGGTTAATCTAATAAATAAGTGAAATAAAACTTTTGCTTCTTCAAAGCTATTTTTGGGGCATGATCAGACCGCACGTTCTGGACAGTCTGATCTTGACCTACACAGTTTGCAAAAGCTCCTTGGGTCGCGTTTAGTAGAATAAGGGTTAAGAATGTTGGAAAAAACAGGCTACTTTTAGGGTTCTCGATCTTCGAGTCTAGGACAATTCCGCCCCAGACAAATGCCCCCCGGACATCTCCCCCCGGACAACTTCCCCCTGGACAATTGCCCCCCAAGACAATAGCCCCCCGAGACAATTACCCCCTGGACCATTACCCCCTGGACAACTGCCCCCCGGACAATTACCTCCTGGACAACTGCCCCCCGGACAATTGCCCCCCAGACAATTACCCCCCAGGAAATTGCCCTCCTAGGACAATTGCCCCCCAGGACAATTGTCCCCCAGACAACTGCCCCCAAGACAATTACCCCCTTAAAAACACCAGGATGTTCATACCATCATATGCATATAAGGAAATTTCATAGTGAAACTCGTCAAATTTGTGAGCACTTTTCCGAGGGTCTACAATTTTTTTTTCCCAAACGGTTCTTCCTCCTGACATTCTGAATCAGAGGATTATGCCAACCGACGTATTTGTCATAAAAATATCAGCAGAGAATTACACATTTAAACGCTCCTGATCTTGATTCCCTTCCTTATCCCAGCCTTATCCTAAAACGATCCATGCTGCATGCAACATGATAGAATTGAACAGTCGTTGCGGAGCTTCTATAATGATGGCATTTCACTGTCCAGAATATGACTCCCAGCGAACCCACCGATATTAAATTTGTCAAATTCAACTCTAACCGTGGATCCCTGAAATTGACAGAATCTGATTTCAAGAAGGCGGTTCTGGTGGCCATATTGTAAATCGCAGCACGGCCATTTCGACAGGAACTTACGAAAAACGTTTTCACTGAAATTGACGGAATATGATTTCAAGATGGCGGATCTGGATACTGTTAATCAGAACGCGGCCATTTCCGAAAGGAAACTTCCTCTATAAATCTCCCAAAAATTACAAAAAAAAAAAAAATCAATAAGATCAGACAAATGGTTCTCCATGAAATTGACGGAATCTGATTTCAAGCTTGCGGCTCTGCGGCCATATTTTAGAAAGGAAACTTCCTCTAGTCTCCCCAAACACTCACACAAAAAATCAATTAATTCGGACATACGGTTCTCACTGAACTTGGTGGAATCTGATTTCAAGACTGCTGATCTGGCGGCCATATTGTAAATTGGGATGCGGCTATTTTCGATAGGAACCTTCCTTTAGACACTCTCAAAATACACACAAAAAATCAATTTCATTGGACCAGCTGCTTTTTTATAAATGATTGGAAATGGAAAGTTTTTGGCATGCATGACACCGACGGCGGACGGACGTGGGACGACATAATGCCCCGCTTTTTTTGAAGCGGTGGGATAAAAATCAGTTATTACGGCCACCAGAGCTTATTTACGTCTGTTAAGTTTGTCTATCATCCTTTGTACCAAAATAATGTGCGGTTTTGATCATTTGGCAGGCCTACTACATGCTTAGCAGACGCCATCTTTCAACAACTCGAGGAACTCCTACTCGACGTGCGTACTTCAAACTTGATCACATGAAAAATCTAGTGATCTAATCTAGTTCCAGTTGACCTCGGCCTTACAAGTAAACTCAGGGTCTAACGCTGAAAGCCGACAATGACCTCGTCCCAAAGCAAAAGCAGAAGAAATTGCGGATTAGATGGGGGGAAATTGTCCGGGGGGCAATTGTCCGGGGGGGAATTGGCAGGGGGGAGTTGTCTGGAGGGGAGTTGTCTGGGGGGAATTGTCCAGGGGGTAATAGTCCTGGGGGGCTATTGTCTGGGGGGTAATTTGCCTTTGGAGGTAATTGTCCAGGGGGTAATTGTCTCGGGGGTTATTGTCTTGGGGGGGCAATTGTCCCGGGGGGAATTGGCAGGGGGGAGTTGTCCAGGGGCCAGTTGTCTGGGGGGGAATTGTCCTGATACGTCGATCTTCATTTTCCTTTGCATTTTCAGTCTGGTACTCAATTATTATTATAAATATTATTATCAAAATATTCAGAACTTAAAATAACTCTTTTTATGATTGTCTACACCAAACCGATTTTCTAATTAGAATTTCCGTAACTTCCCATATTTAGGCTTAGACTGAAAATGAAACCAAGAACCGCTTGTGAACTGAACACAGTCTAGATCTGTCTTTAAAAAATTAGCTTCTAAAGACTTTCTTTTCGGCAGTAATAAAATTTACATATAAAACATCAATACAAGCCTATAAATACAGTTTTATTTGCAAGGTTAAATAAACCGGACTGGTAGATTCAAAGAAAATGTGCATTTAGAAAAAAAAAAAGTTTTGCGGTCAGTAACTTTGTCCATATCTATTATATATGAGAGCAGGGGCCGATTTCATGTGAAAACTTCAGTCTCTGTTTTTGTTCCTAAAATACTTATTTCCCACTCAATTTCAGTTCGTTATTCGTTATTTTACTATCATAAACATACTTAGGCACCATTGTCGAATCTTGAGCTAACGTAACGTTTTTCAGATTCATCGCAACTTAATAATGGACTAAAGTCTGATAAGTGAGTTAAGTCCGTTTATTTTGTTCATTTGAGTCTGAAACGTTGTGTCAACTCAGGGTTTGAGAACATTATTACAGCCTGTTAATGTTATTGAAATGTATCTCATATAACAACTCAAATTAACTCAGATTCTGAGACCGTCAATGGATTTCAATAAAACATGATACTTATTTGGAATGCTTTTATCTGATTACATCCGTTAAAATTTCTGCTTTACGAAAAGCTAAACAGAAGTAAAAAATAGAGTAAAGAAGGAGAGGTAAGGAAAGATATAAAAAGGAAAATAATATGATAAACAATACTAAACACACACCAGAAGAAATAAACCTTTTAACCCTTTCTAAACTGTGACAGATAAACAGTCTGACTGGCAGACAGAAAGAGAGAGAGGGAGAAACAGACAGACAGACAGACTGACAGACAGACAGAAAGAAAGAAGAGAGAAGGAAAGAAAGAGACAGACAACGTAGAGGAACATTAAAAGAAAGAAAGACAGCAAGAATAAAGGAAAGAAAGTAAGAAAGAAAGTAAGCAAGAAGGGTGGAAATATATCCCAAAGGATTTAGCCAATCCGTAAATTTGTTACATGTTTCATTTAGAATTAGAGAAAGGATTAAGTTTGGAATGGATCGTGAATACAGGTCAAGAACTTTGCTACAGCATGCCTACTTACACATAGCAGCTTTCCATATAAATAGTATTATCAAAATCCTCAGTATTGGCGACATAGTTGTATACATAAGAATGGACTATATCCTGAAAGCAAGATGTTTTGAGTATAACATTTAACCATTATTTTTCTTGTCATCATCACAAAGGTTTTATTATTCAATATTTTCATGCTGCTTTCAAAATCATTACTAGCACATCACGGCCAAAGTTCACTTATTCATATTCATTGTTACATGTTCAAAACTTGGATTACAAAATGCCATGTCCCGAAGATCGAACCGGATTATGAGCCCTACTCCTGAATAACTAAGCCTCGCAGGACACTACTGTGACATACGATGAATCAATTAAGGTAGAAAAAAAAAACAGCCAGTGACATAAAAAGAATATTGTGACAAGTACTTCTAAAAGAAACCATAGGAAAGCATGGATAGGTGTATTGGCCTCCACAATAGTAAAGAAATTATGATGAGAATTGGTCAACCACCATATACACCATCAGTTTATCAAATGGAGAACAATGGAGCCGTAATAAACTAGAATTGCGAACTATATTCTTTCCAACGCACTGGATCTTTTTTCACATCGAAGAAATAAATGAAGGATATTTGTGTTCTTCTTTCGGTGGAAGGTCGAGTAATGCAGTCTGACCTTGATTCTATAGCACCTTTATAAAACAACAACAAAAACAGCCATATAACTGCTCCGTTTGTCAGAAAATCTAATTTTAGGAACAAGATTGTTTTCTCTGAAATACATATTGTAAGATGTGGAACAAGATCAGACTGCAGTAAATTGCAATCCGATCTTAACGATACAACATTTTGGTACATGCATGTCATACAAAACTCGCTGTATGACTATTGAGATCTTTATAACCGTTTACACCGCTACATTGTGCGTCCAGTGTGAAGCATGACCGAGCTGACCGAATATGTAGCTCTGTCTTGATTCTGCACTTCCCGCTAATTTGAAATTTCTCACTTAGAACTAAATTCGAATTTACTTATTGTTACGACAGACCACTCCTTCCTGCATGGTATACTCCCGATTTAAATACAATACCTGGCTACAGCGTCAGGGAGATATCTCTTTGGCTCAGTGGTTAGGGTATTGGCTTTGCGTCCGGGAGTTCGGAGTTCGAATCCCGCTCCGATCCTTATTTCTACCATGCATTTATTCATTTGTTTCTTTATTACGGACTTTGTTCGTAAGATGGGGGCTCGTCCGGGATTGGCCATTGAGCCATTAATCCCATTTGTTGTCCAAAATTGGACTTCCTGCCTAATAAGGCTTTGAGTCATCAATAAATGATGACTTTAAGAGGGGGTGTGTTACGACAGACCACTCCTTCCTGCATGG
Organism: Tridacna crocea; assembly: GCA_943736015.1. Lineage (NCBI taxonomy): Eukaryota > Metazoa > Mollusca > Bivalvia > Cardiida > Cardiidae > Tridacna > Tridacna crocea. Next base: position 8,163,848 of record OX031063.1, read on the forward strand.
TATACTCCCGATTTAAATACAATACCTGGCTACTGCGTCAGGGAGATATCTCTTTGGCTCAGTGGTTAGGGTATTGGCTTTGCGTCCGGGAGTTCGGAGTTCGGAGTTCGAATCCCGCTCCGACCCTTATTTCTGCCATGCATTTATTCATTTGTTTCTTTGTTACGGACTTTGTTCGTAAGATTATAAATGTTTTTCTTTACTTTATTGTATATACACTACCTAAACGGCCTGAAAGAATCATTTAAGTTAAAGTTTGTGGCCGGTGAGTATCAAGATTAGACTGTATTGAACATGCGCTCGAATTCGCTCCTGCACTGCCCGCTACGAAACCGATTCTCTATTTTTTTTTTAGTTTTTTGCTGTTGACCTTTTACGACTTTATTTTTCTTTCAAGTATTTGAGAAGTACTTTTAGCGTTGTGAAAGACTTTTAGCGGTAAAAAAAACGTCGATAGTATTTTCATGAATGTAGCTGCCAATCGTGAAAATATTGCCGATGATGTTCGATCGATGAATAAATTTCGATTTTTCACCGGAAAAAAACATACAAACATATATTTTATCATTGGAAATATTTATGAAATATTAATCAATACTCACAGTTGCTTTTTTGCGTTCCCCAATTCATCTGAAAAAGAAAATCGCTTTTCATTTGTACTCGTTTGAGTCATACCAAGAAGACAACATTTTACACTTATTTATTTTTACGGCATGTGCATTTTTTTAATTCAAAAGAGGTTTTGATTACAGGAACTGTTTATGGTATGGTGAAAAAGATTGAGGGAAAAGGAGAAATGCTGGTCACCAGCATTTTCTCTTTTCTCACAATGTTTACACAAGTAGCCTTCGTCATCACCGGAAAAATCAAGGGTGTTCTTAGTAAAAGGTTAAATCTAACTTCCTAATGGCAGGTCAAGGGTCGGATGAGATACAATCGCTTTCATCGGAATATTCACAGTCGCCAATATTCAAGATAAACAATGATGCTTAACCCTTTACCACACAATCACCATTTTAACGACCCTGACTAATAAAAAAAACCATTTGAAAACAGTATGGAAAAGAAGAAAATGCAGATAACCAGTATCTCCATTTCTCACATTGTTATCTTCCCTATCAAAGACATATAATTTTATTTGGACCACCCTTAATTTGTCATCTGCGAATGCTTTCAGTTTGGACATAACGAATATCTTAAGAGTATAGAGAAAGCGCGTGGAAAGCATGACTGATGTTACAATGAGAAGACATTATGCTTCAACTTTATAGACAGAAAGCGCGACTCGTGTTACAATGTGAAGATATTATGGTTCAACTTTATAGATAGAAAGCGCGACTCGTGTAACGTATGCAGGCTGTGTGGAACAAGTTTAGTCCGAACATGCAACTTATGGTGCAAATGCAGACCGAGTAAATCATTGTTATATTGGACACACGACTAATGTCGCACTGCGCAGACAAGGGATCAGGTTAAGACCAAGCACACGACTTATGTTGCAAATGCAGACCGACTGAATCATTGTTAGATTGGACACAGACTAATGTCGCACTGTGCAGACTGTATGGATCAGGTTAACTCTTTACCTAATGACAATATGTAAGGCTTGTCCAAATCGAAAGCATTTCCAGAGAACAAAATAAAAGTGACTCAAAAATTGAAATTTGTATTTGGAAGGGTAGAAAACATTGTGGGAAAAGGAGAAAATGCTGGTTTTTCTGCTTTTCCCACAATGTTTTCTAAAGGTTTCTTTCTCAGGGGCGTCAAAAGAAGGGATTGTGTAGTAATGGGTTAAGACCGGGCACACGACTTATGTTGCATATGCAGGCTGTGTGGATCAGGTTTAGATCGAACATACGACCTTTGTTGCAGATGCAGACCGACTGAATCATTGTTAGAATGGACCCAGACTGATGTTGCAATTTGCAGACTAGGGATCAGGTTAAGATCGGACACACGATTTATGTTGCAAATGCAGAACGAGGGAATTATTGATAGATTGGACAAGGACTAATGTTGCAATGTGCAGACTAGGGATCAGGTTATAATCGGACACACGATTTATGTTGCATATGCAGAACGAGGGAATTATTGATAGATTGGACAAAGACTAATGTTGCAATGGGCAGACTGTATGGGTCAGGTTAAGACCGGACGCACGATTTATGTTGCATATGCATGTTGTATGGATCGAATTTAGACTGGACTTACCACTAATTTTATAAACATATGCAGACTACGTGAAATAAGTTTACACCGGAAACACGACTCATATTGCTTATGCAGAATGGTTGCAATTTCTCTATTTTTCCATAGTGTTTTCCAACCTTTCAAATTCAACGTTCAATACTATGGCCACATGTTTTTAGTTATCTGCATTTTTTTCCCAAAATGGACAAGTGCAAAATTCGTCGTCTGGTAAAAGAATGAGTTTGAAAAAATCTTTGTTTACCAGGAAGTCGTAAACTCGACAAGTTCGTCTGGTTCACATTTGTCAACCTTTCCATAAAGAAAGGGAAATATATAACGAATGAGTCATACTGTACACAATGACAATAGACACTTATTATCTCAGGCTGACAAGCTCGGGTCAGTCGTCTCTGGACGAAACATATACATGATGCCAGAGAATAGCTAGCACCGCTTGAAATAGATGCATTTTCAATATTTGTAGATGATATGATAAAGTCATTCGGCAAACCTCAGATGATCTGTTGATTAAATCTTTCGGCTATATAAATATTTCTTTGCAGGAAATAAAGATCTTAGACTGAGCTACCGCACTGGGCTTACCCTTTCGGTGAAAGCTGAAATATAGAAGCTAGGGCAAAAAATAACAGGATGAGACTGGAAATTCATGAGCAGTCTAATTCAGCAATGTTGATTACTTCTTGTTCTAACTCCTTACTACACCACAGATTTTTTTTTTCTTTGTCGAGTTCTCAGAGTGGTAAGCACCCAATTAAAAAACAAAAACAAGAATCACAGTTTTCTAACGAAAACATTTTATATGTCTTCGTTGACAAACAGTTGGCACTTTCAATTTATAACGTGGTCTGTCAATCCCGATGGCAGTTTTTACTGGCAGATTGATAGATGTGACTAACGTCAGGGCGGTTGTTGAAGTTGCTCAGCAATTTACAGGGGTGCCGCCATGATTAAGACTAAATGACTGGAAGCACATGGAAACCTTCCTATATACACATGTATAACTCTAAACGATACAACACAAAATAGTCTCATGACCAGGAAAAATTGAAAACGAAGTTACTTGAAACTGAGTTCCGGGATATGGGGGATAATCTGATTTTTTACGGTATAACAGGGTTCATCACGTTGCGACACCATGTCGGAAAATTGTGACAATCTCATAAAACTATTCATTAAAATACAATCTTAAGATCGATCCCAAGGAAATCGAATTCGACAGAGTTCATCGTCTAGGCAACCCCGATCGGTCAAACAAAAAACCAAGACCTATTGTATCGAAATTCCATCGTTATGTCCAAGACGTATATCTCTGTGAACAAATCAGACAGGCTTCGTTCGATCTAAAAGGTGAATCTATCAAAGCTTATCTTAGTGTTGGAACGCAAATACCCAGAGAGTGGAGGGACGCTAGGAGAAACTTGAACCCAATCTACCAGAGTGAAAAAAGAAAAGGAAATAGCGTTAAATTCATTGGTGAAAACCTTCTTGTAAACCATGTGAAATTTAGAACTTCACTTACACAATTCCGAATATCCTCTCATGATCTAGAAATTAAAAAAGGGCGTCAAAGAAATGTAGATATAAGAAAAGAATTTGTAGAAATTGTAATTCGAGAAATATTAAGAATGAATAGCACTTTTATTTGACATATACAAAGTGTTCAGAACTCAGAGCAAAGTTACTTATAAAATGCTATTAAACTTGGTCAACAATACAGAAATTTGATAATCTTTTGTCTGTTAAAGCGCCAAAATTTTATACAATTCATCAAAATTTATCTATCATGGTAACCTGCTGAGAAATTAATCCTTTGGCTGATAAACGCGACTAAAGGACCTTTTCAGGGCAGTGTGGATCAAGATCGGACTACACAGAACGTACAGTCTGATCTTGGACCTACCTATCTTGGACCTACACTATCCGATTAGGAGATGTAATTTCCCAAAACACAATTTTGAAATCATAATATGTGAGTTTTTTCTACTGAATTCAAAATTTCATTTTAGTTATTTATAAGGAGAAGGGTTAATCATTGTTATATCTCTTGTGTTATTTTACTTATTGTGAGAAAGCAAAACTGACGTAGGACAACAGTGTCCTTCTATGACTGACCCGGCACAGCTAGCCTCAAGAAAGTAAATTGAGGGACCCGATCACTCTCATATCGAATGATCAGAATCGCTTTGAGACCACCTGTCCTTAGCTCGATCGCTAGGTCCCTGGCTTGAGCCTTTTAGGAAAAGAATTGGTATGACTGAAAGTGGTGGATAACGCCATTCATCCATTTAATCAGTCAATGAATATTGACCTATATTGCCCTACCGGAACTGGATGAATTAGTGGAAACGGACAGACCGTAGAATTGAAAACACAAGTGTTATCCGCAAAGACTGAAATACATGAATATTTCGATCAATTTGAACCTATACTGAGCAATGAACTCACTCGTGCAGCATCAGCAAACCTACCCAGCATCAACAATCCAACCAAAGTAAAAGGAAATAAAACTGATAAATGAATAAAAAAGAAATACCCAAAAGTTAAAAGACCATAAAACATGTTTTACGCTTCCTTTTGTCATCAAATGTATCTATTCCTTTCGAAATGGCTGTCAAGTCGTCTGCTCAATACTGATGGTGGCCGGTATATAAGTCGAATATCGACCTCGTACATCGGTCTTTCCGTTTAAGAACGACCAGGGCACGAGCTTCACAAAACACCTCGAGCGCTTTGCGCTCTGGGTGTTTCGTGAAGCTCGTGCCCAGATCGTTCTTATACGAAAAGACCTCGTACTCAGTCAATATCCTATCCAGAAACATATGGATCATGTATTGATTTTTCCATTGTGGTTATTTGAAAAAACATGTTGCTCGTAGACAAGCTCTTAGCCTAGAAAGATTTTCTGAAATCTTATCATCAGTAGGCATTTTTAGGTAGAAGTTGGCATCTGACCTATCTTTATCAATTAAAGGGTGCTGAATTCAATGGTGCCAGGTGCCAAGCTGAAATTGGTCATTTTAACAAAATGGCAGCCATTTTACAAAATGGCTACCAAAATAGCCGATCTTATGCTTTTAGAAGGTAGTGCTAGCTATAATGTTCAATGGGTTGCACTTTTTCCAATTAAAACATGTTTAGTACTTATGAGGATTATTTATAATAAAACATGGACCATCTTTAACACAAGAGGGCCATGATGGCCCTGTATCTCTCCACTGGCTAGTAAGTCAAAATACTACAAGCTAAACATCATAATGCTTGGCCAATTGGTTTTTAACTCGAAGACATACAAAATTGTCTTCTATAAAATCCTATGAGAAACTTATGACCCAGAGAAATGCCTTTTTTGGCAACAAAGCTACAATTAATTGAATCCTGGTGGAGTCCACAAGATACAACCCCATACCAAATAAAAAAGGTTTAGATTGTGTCTTTATAAATAAAAAGATTATCAAAGTTTCCTCAATAAAACATCCTGTAAAACTTGAGACCCATAAGACAGCTTAACCCTAGGTCTTATGGTTAGTCACAAGAAAATTTATCAAGTTTTCACTATAAAAGCCCATGTGACCATGATCAAGAAATTCTGAAGAGGACCATGGCAGGATCATTTCTGTGAAGTTTCATCAAAATTGGATGTGTAGTTTCAGAGAAGAAGATGTTTGAAATAAAAGTTAATGCACACACGCACGGATGGACGCACGGACGCTCGCTGGGCCATGACATAAGCCGACTTGATAACGGCCAGTGGAGCTTAAAATGGCGACCAAAATGCCTGGCATTGTCCTTATAGAGTGTATTGTTAACTATACTGCCTTGCAGGCGGCATTTTGTCATTAAGAACATGTATAATTACATTTGAGAATGGTTCATAACAAAATACATGTATGTATGACCTGATGTACTTAAATCATAAAAGTTAACTTAGGTACACTAAGGTGTCACAGATGCCAAAAGTGTCAGTTTCAGGAAATGACGTAATATCTTCATATATATTGTCTGGCCTGATTTGTAATAGTCTGATCACAACTAGGATTTTAGAAAGGTAGCAGAAACAAATTTAAGTTATTGCTATTACACATATTATATTATGGCTAGGTCTTACCTCACCTTTTAATTTCAAACTTTGAATTGTAATATGAAATTTTTGACACAATATCATATTGTTTGCAATGCACTCACAACACACAAATATTAAATACATTTAAATTGACTTTCTCCTGTCCTTTCTTCATTATGCTGCGTACATATTTCTATACCTTCTTTCAACCTTTCAGTCAAACTGTAACTCAAACATGCAGTGAAAATTCTGTTCAGCATTGTATTTCTTTCTATAAATCCGGGGATATCTGAAGTTACCGGATATTTCTTTCTAAAAGGTTTTCTCAACCTAGTTTGCAGTGAAAATACGACGCTGTGAACCTCTTAAATTTTTGAGATTATTTCCTTTTTAAAATGGAACCTGCCTGTTCTCTTAAGAGGGAAAGACCAATTGAATACAGTCTTTGTATTATTTGTCAGGAAACTAAAAAGGAAAATTTGCGTTCTACAGATACAGGTCTATCTACATTAATAAATGCAGCAACGTTACACCAAACGTTCAAAGATCCAAACAACAGAACAGCAATAGAAAACATACTATCACCTACTCATAGCAATCCTGCTCGTCCTATGAAATGGCACAAAACTTGCTACAGCACCTTAACGAGCAAGTCTCACATAGATAGACTCAAAAATCCTAAACAACTATAACTAGTACATGTAGCATTATCATTTATAAATCTAAAATCACTATGATTTCAATTCAAAATGAGACAATAATTACCTCCCTTTTCAAAAAAAACTAACCAAAGTATCAAAAATAATTTCAAGATAGACATTAACGGAATTTCTGATCCGTTAGAAATGTGAAAAAATATTATTTCTACTATTTCTCCCTATTTATCAACCAATTAGAAATTTTATTCCATGTTCACCGAAAGTGCATTTCACAGGTCTTACCTTAAGTGACTTCCCACAATATATGAATGAATATCCCACATTAAGTTAAGACCTGTGTAATGCACTCTCGGTGCATTACGTGGATGATTACCCACATTTAGCGACAACTTCGATTACCCATATTAAGTGATTTCCCACAATAAGTGGATGATTACCCACATTTAGCGACGTAAGTGATTATCCATATTACGTGACTTCCCACAATAAGTGGATGATTATCCACATTAAGCGACAACTTTGATTACCCATATTAAGTGACTCCCCAATTACCCACATTAAGAGACAAGTGTGATAACCCAAATTAAGCGACTTCCCACAATAAGTGGTTGATTACCCACAATTAGTGACAAAACACCGGACTGGGATAGCCCTCTGTATTGTTGCAACGTCTTCGTCGTAAGGGCTAGAAACGTAAATAAACTTTTTGTGATCTTATGGCAAATAACAATATAAACAATTTGGCTTTCAATGCACTTGACTGTAATATTAACAAAAGGTCAGAAAAATTAAGTCATTTTACTTAAACCAAAACATATCTTTATTCAATGCCAAAAGGGATCTGTAGAAGTTCAGTTTCCTAAAATTTTGAACCATATAAGTGGAATTTATTTTCCTTATTCTTGAAAAAAGTGAAAATATCTTATCAATGCATATTTTGTAGGCCCAGCTTAATTTTATCATTTTCAATGTCGTTCAATGATATGCAAGTATGTGAACGTAATTGTAAATTACCTCCCTTTCTAAAATGTAATTTCTTACATGAAAACCAAAAAATTCAGCCTGACACCGCCCACCATTGAATTCAGCATACCCAAAATATCTTAAAATGATACGGTGCCAAATTCTACCTAATCATGCCTACTGCTCTTTACTAGATAGGAATTTCAGAAAATCTTCCTAGGCTATCTTTACTAATCTATAATGTCATCCTTCTAGAAAAGACTAATCTAGAATTTTCCAAGCTGATACGAATCGAAGTGACTCACTTGGTGATTTTGGAAGTTGAAGCCATATTTGTACCTTTGTGGATACAGAATTAGTGAAAAGTGTTGGGTTTAACTTAGGATTTACATCTGTAATTAAAATGATCTTTTTATTAAACAGGTTACTCATGTCTACTTGGAAGTTAAGCTTTTGTTAAATTAGGTTTTAGGAACCAGATAGTTCATTCTTATTTGTAATCTAAACATAATTCTTAATTTTGAGGGACTTATTTTGTTTCGTGATCTAAGATTAAGAATTGTCAAAATTTCATTCAAACTTAACCCTTATTGTACTTTTTTGTCTTTGTTCACTTGTTAACTGTTAAAGGCTTATTGCTGTTTTCTTTTCTCGTTACGCTTGGATCGTAACAGATATTGGCGGCATTGGCCATCTAGTAATTGCGCATATACTTTGAAATTATTTTGAATTTGTAACAGTTTTAAATTTCACTAGATAATAATTAATAAAATATAGAATTTAAATTTTATTCTACTGAACCAGCAAAAAGGAATCATGTCTTTTAAAAAATCTTTGCTGAGCCGTCACAGGAGTTGTTAAATTTGGCAAAAAAGTTTGGTTTGTTAGATCTTGCTTCTCATTATAAACTGAATGCAATTAAAGGTACTATGTTAAAGCATGAAATTAAAAATTATATTGTTCAGATTTTAGTTGATGAATAAATACTTCACTCTTCTGCTATGTCTCTTATTCTTGTGTTTTTTGACAGGCATTAAAAGTTAATATTGAGTTAGAGAAGTCCAAACTACGAATAGAAAAAAAAAGAATAAAAGAATTAGAATTAAAATTAGAGTTAGAAAAGATGCAGTTTCAGGTGAGAATGAAAGAATTAGAATTAGTAAATAAATAAAGATTATTTTGGTACGTGGTTAATGACTAACATCACAAAACACCTCGGACTTTACTGCCATTTCAAGAACAGAGAATTGAATAGTACTTTTCGTATTTTGAAAGATTTGCCGAAAATTTGAAACGGCCAAAAGAACACTGGACCTTATTTCTGCAAAGCGTTGTGACTGTAAGGGCTCGTGATATTTCACCTCAACTAAGTAATGAACAGTTTTCTAATTATGATGATGTAAAAGAATTGGTTCTAAGGGCTTATAAATTAGTACCTGAAGCATATAAACAAAAAAGTAGGAATTGTAGAAAAGAAAATGGTCAAACCTATGTTAAAATTGCTAGAACTAGAGAACAATATTTTGATAGGTGGTGCCATTCAAAGAAAGTAGGTTCAGATCATGGAAAACTGGAAAACTCAGACAACTTTTGTTACTTAAAGAATTTAAAAGGTGCATTAATTTAGATGTTAAAATTTTCTTAGAGGAGAAAGCAGTTGAAACTGTAGAACAAAATGCTTGCTGGCAGACAACTTTACCTTCACGCACAAGGTTTCTTTCATGAATAAATCAAACCGTCTAAAACCTTTTTATTCATCTACTGGTCCCAAACCAAATGTTAATCAAAATAATGACAATTCCGATCAGAATAGTCCCATACCCAAGTCTCCATATGAAGCCAAACGTCAAAATCCCTTACCTCGACCCTCTTGTAATTATTGCAAAGAATCAGGCCTTATTGTTTCTGAATGCCCTGTTTTAAAAAAGTAAACGGGTAAAACGAGAGAGTTTTAAGCCTACATGCTTTACTTCATTTAAATCTACACCACAGTCATGTTTTAGAAAATAATACTTTATCCAGACCAAAGTACCTGAAACTGATACTGTTATACAGAGTTATGAACCATTCTTATCGGATGGTTTTGTGTCACTAAAAAGTGAGCTTGCCCAGTCTACCCCTACTAAAATTTTACCTGAAATTGGAGCTTCTCAATCTCTTATTTCAGCAGAAGTCCAGCCTTTATCTGGGAAGACTTCTTCCGGGACAAGTGTCCTTATTCAGGGTGTAGAATTTGTGTTTGTTAACGTTCCGTTCCATAAAATTTATTTGTCTTAAGGCTTAATTAATGGTCTACTGACTGTTGGTATTAGAAGAAAAATACCTTTTAAAGGTGTTCATTTGTTGTTAGGCAATGATTTAGCCGAAGATAAGGTAATTGTTGATCCACTTGTAACTGACACACCTTGCATGAATCAATCACCCAATCCGATTGAGGAAGAAATTCCTGATCTTTACCCTTCACGAGCAGTTACTAGAGGTATGACAAAGAAAGTCATTTTGACTGAAAATCAGTCCGATATTGACTTATCTGATTCTTTGTTGGGTCATTTATTTAAAAACAAATTTAAGAGGTTTATTTCACAAAACCCTTTTGAAAGTCAGACAAATTCTAAAGGCAATTCATCAGAATTTGATTACACATCTTCACCTTTAGTTAATGAAGGCCATGATACAAGGTCAAGGTCAAAACTAAGTGAAAACCAACACAATGACCCAGAAATAGCACATTTATTTAAAAAAACAACAAAAAAACAGTGAATCTGATCTTTCACGGGAACCTGTCTGTTTTACATAAAAATGGAATATTAATGAGAAAGTGGCGCCCTTCTAAAGTCTCTGTTGATGACGAGTGAGCTGTGAATCATCAAGTTGTCATACCTAAATCTTATACACGAGCAATATTAAACTTAGCTCATGAAACACCTATGTAAGGTCATTTACATGTAGGTATTAATAAAACCTATCATGAAATTTTTAACCATTTTATTGGCCTGATCTAAAGGCAAATGTATCAGATTGTTCTCTTGTCATACTTGTCAAATGGTAGGCAAACCCAATCAGGTCATACCTAAGGCTTAATTACAGCCTATCTTTGCATTTGATGAACCTTTTAGCAGGATCATTGTGTAGGTCCTTTGCCAAAAACTAAGGCTGGCAATTTTATCCCAGGCATTATGTCTGGCATTTTCCAACAAGTAATGCTCAAGTTGGGAATTAAACAATATAGGTAGGTCATCTGCATATCATTCCGAAAGCCAAGGTGCCCTTGAAAGGTTACACCAGACCTTAAAAAAGATAAGGTCATATTGCTTTGACACATAGAAGGTCGTATTCATCTTTTACTCTTTGTAGTAAGGGCGTCTGTACCGGAATCTCTTTGTTTTAGTCTTTTTGAGCTTGTTTTTTGGACGCACAGTTCGTGGACCTTCAAACTGTTAAAAGAAACTATTCTTTCACAAGGAGACTCTCCTTTAAATTTACTTCAGTATGTATCTGACTTTAGAAACAGATTATTTAAGGCTTGTGAAGTGGCAAAATCATATCTAGAGAAAACACAAAGTAAGACGAAAAAAAAAACATGACAAAAACAGTAAGGAAACAAATATTAAACCTAGAGATAAAGTTTTAGCTTTTCTACCGGTTCCTGGTAGGCCTCTACAAGAAAGATATTTTGGTCCTTATCCTGTAGAGAAACGGGTCAGTGACTTAAATTACGTGATAACAATTCCTGACAGGCAAAAGCAAAAGAAAGTATGTCATATTAAAATGTAAAAAGAATATGTTAATAGGTATAATTCAAATATTTCATCATTTACATGTATAAGGCTCGATATCAGATAAGTGTGATCCAGATGAACCTGTCGGCAGAATGCAGGGCTCGATATCAGTGTGAGCCAAATGAATCAGTCGGTAGGGACCTGGGCTCGATATCCGTGTGAGCCAAATAAACCAGTCGGCAGGATGCAGGGCTCGATACCAGTGTGCGCCAAATAAACCAGTCAGTAGGGTGCAGAGTTCGATACCAGTGTGAGCCAAATAAACGAATCGGTTGGGTAAAGGGCTCGATATCAGTGTGCACCAAATAAACCTGTCGGCAGGATGCAGGGCTCGATACCAGTGTGCGCCAAATAAACCAGTCGGTAGGGTGCAGAGTTCGATACCAGTGTGCGCCAGATAAACCAGTCGGCAGGACACGGGGCTCGATACAAGTGTGAGCCAAATAAATCAGTCTGTAGGGAGCTGGGCTGGATATCCGTGTGCGCCAAATAAACCAGTCGGTAGGGTGCATGGCTCGATATCAGTGTGCGCCAAATAAAGCAGTCGGTTTGGTACAGGGCTCGATACCAGAGGTGCAGGGCTAGATATCAGTATGTGCCAAATAAACCAGTCCGCGCAGGCTAATCCGAGACAGCACTTTCCGTTTAAATACCATTTTTTTGTTTTGCGCATGTCTACTGTAGCACAAAATCTAATGTAGTCGTAAAGTGCCGTCTTGGATTAACCTGCACGGACTGCGCAGGCTGATCCGAGATGACACTTTACGCAGATGTCCTAATGTCCCTTTTCGCGTGTTGCACACCAATTATAACAAATACAAACCATATTCTGTGATTAGAGCACTTATTGTATCTGCAAAAGTGAATCGATTTATGTCGGCCAATGCGGTCCGCGCAGGCTGACATAGTTTGAATCTCTTTTCGAAAGGGTCTATTTTCTTCCTGTCCAAGGGCCATTGTATTTTATGATTTTGTCGGTTGTTAAACAAAATGTGTGTCATGGAACCATAATTACGTGATTATTTGGTAGGTATAATTCGTCAAGGAGATACATGAAGCCTTCTTTTGCTAAAGAACGTAGCTCACTTATACATACGCAGCCATTTCGTGTTCGATAAATGTCAACATTCAATTATAAAGATTAAATGAGCTTAAAACAAAATAACAAAAAGAAACTTTAAAAATATAGTAAAAAAATTAAAGGACTATGATGGCCCTGTAACGCCCGTTTGGGAAAGCAATTGTTAAGGGAGACAACTCCTTCATGCAAGGCTTCGTCCCGATTTAAATACAATACTATACCACTGCGTTAAGGAGATGGCTCTTTAGCTCAGTGGTCAAGGTATTGGCCTTTCGTCCGGGCGTTCTAGGGTTCGAATCCTGCCTGTTGCCGATATTTCTACCATGCATTTTTTTATTTGTCACGGACTTTGTTCGTAAGAACAATGTCTTCATATTTGGACGTAGAAGACATGTCCCTTCTAGGAGTAGACTTAGAAACCCACTTTATTTGTATTTATTGGTAATAACGTTGACTTTTAACCTGATTATACCAAGAAATTAACCTTTAACCCTTTCCCAAACGACAATATCTTAGGCTCGTCCAAATCGAAAGCATATGCAGACGACAAAATAAAAGTGACTGAAAATTTGAAATTTGTTTTGTGAAGGGTAGAAAACATTGTGGGAAAAGGAGAAAATGCTGGTTACCAGCATTTTCTCCTTTTCCCACAATGTTTTCTAAAGGCTTCGTTCTCAGGGGCATCAAAAGTAGGGATTGTGTGGTAATGGGTTAAGCTGCTAAGCGTAACTCACCGACCCCTTTTGAGGATAGTGTAGATCAAGATCAGAACGTGCAGTCTGATCTTGAATCTACACTGTCCGAGAAAGAGATAATATTAAAACATATGTTTGAAATAGCAATATTTAAGAAATAATCTTCTTTCTATCGTGGTATATCGTTCAATAAACCACGTTGTGAGTTATGAGGCACAATAAATAATCCACGAGGGCGATAGCCCGAGTGGGTTATTCATTGCGCCTCATAACTCACAACGTGGTTTATTGAACGTTATACCACGATAGAAAGAAGATTATTTCGATTCTAACATGGCCAATTCTTAATGAAAGGAAAACAAGTTCAAACTAAGAGTAAAAACGCGGATGAAGATTATGTTCCATTGAATAACTCACTCATTGAATGACGTCACTTGATATAGGATGACGTCACTCTGCATGAATTGTCGCAGATTTTACCACGTTTTCCTTGCACTGTGTCTATAGAGCCAAAGTCGCGTGTCATGTTAGAATAGAATTTTTATTAATGAACTGACTAGAGCTCTATATCATTTCAGTTATATAGCAATATGAGGGCTACATGGTGCTCTATACTAGTTTCACGTATTTAGTCATTTCTCCGTCTGCTCATAACCATGGATGTTTGTTGTAGAGAAAGTAAAGCAGAATCAGCCTGCACATACATATAAGTTGATCTTCTGCTATACTTTCTGCTGCTGTATCAGTACTTCCTGTCATTTTAATCCATTACCACACAATCCCTACTTTTGACGCTCCTTAGAAAGAAGCATTTAGAAAAGACTGTGGGAAAAGGAGGAAATGCTGGTAACCAGCATTTTCTCCTTTTCCCACAATGTTTTCTCCCCTTCACAAAACAAATTTCAAATTTTTAGTCACATTTATTTTGTCGTCTGCAAATGCTTTCAATTTGGACCAGTCTAAAAAAATGTCGTTTGGTAATGAGTTAACCCAATCAAAATCTATTGCAGATAATGAAATCTATTCTTTATCAGTCAGTTTAGCGAAGAAAAAAATCAAATTTAGTTGGACGGCAGACACTTTAGGTAGTAGACCCGTAACACTTCTAGTGCAACATGGAATGAAATTTCTTGATAGTTGATAAATACGGATTTATACAGAATAAATAGATCTACTTTTGCACATTTTTAACCGTCCAGAAATTCCTTTTGATGTCTATCTTGAAATTATTTTTGATACTTTTTTTAATGACACTTTTATTTTTTGATACTTGTGTAAATTTCCAGAAAAGGGGGTAATTATTACCTCCCTTTGTAATGAGAATATGGTGGTTTTAGACTTAAAAGTGATAATTCTAAAAAGGAAGAGAAAGGAAAAATTGGCTCGGTTAAAGTAGTACAATAATACTCATTTTTCATCGTAGTATTTTTTTAGGATAATTATATAGTGGAAACAGCTGTTTTCTATTACAGGTCCACTACCTTAACCCATCATTCTGATGGGTTAAGGTAGTGGGCCTGTAATAGAAAACATCTGTTTCCTGTAATAGAAAACTGCTCTTTAATTCTATAATTAACCAATCTCCATACGAATTAGACAACAATTTCCGGAAACTTTGTTCCAATGGAAATAATCGCTAAAAAGAAAACTAAAGAAAGCAACGGTCTGTTATTTTCCAAACTCTTTTCCATTAACCTTTTTTTTTTTCATTTTCCATTTAAAAGAAAAAAAAAGCTCTTTCATTGCCATAAGCGAAAACAAAAGTTTTTCAGGACGGCAAAGATGAAGATCAGGCTGCGTAGAACATACAGTCTGATCTTGAATCTTTATTATCCACCTGTTTCGTCAAGCCTTTAGGAAAACAATCTTGCTTATTTGCAGTAGATTTTATGTTCAGACTATCGAAAGAGGTCCAGGTTATATAAAAATGGCTCGCAACAGGCGAAAAGGGACATTCGGACATTTGCGTAAATTGTCGTCTAGACTCAGCCTGCGCAGTCCATGTAGGCTAACCCGAGACGGCACTTCACGATTACATTATTAGTTGTACGGTCAGGCGAGGTGGCGACATGATTCGACACAGCCGTGAACAGGTTTCCAAGTCCCCTGCCACCTGATCGTACAAAGAATTTATTATACTGCAAAGTTTTACCCTTTCAAAGCGCGTTAAGCGAAATAATCTCACGAATCAAGTGTGCTGACGAAATAGGAATTCCCTTCTGAGTGTCCAAAATTCAACGAAAACTGACATCACTGGAAATTGACGTCACTAAAACGTGCAGTTTGCATTCGGAACACCTCGACCAATCTTTCGATCCAGCCTCGGATGTATGCCGACGGAATAATATGTTAAAATACTTGACATGCATCGCCGGAAGCGGTTATTCGACAGATGCTCCCCAATGACGTCAACTAGTAACCGTTTCGAATGACAACAAATCCTGTAGAATGACGGTTAGTCTAACTATTTACTATAGCAGCATTAATGGCTGAATTTAGGACTTGCATTGATTACGCAGTTGAAAAATTGGGCTGGATCGAAAAATTGGCCGAATATTTGCGCGATAATGACGTCATTGTATTTGTTGTTATGGGAATGTTGTTGTTCCTTCCGGAAGTAGTCCGTCGGCATACATCTAAGATAAGTAGAATTGACCGAGGTGTTCCGAATGCATTAACGTGGTGATCGATCGACGCCGCCATTTTGGATGTTGTGTTGCACGTGTAGTGATGTATACTTGGCACTCCAAAGGGAAACTGGCTTTATGTGGTGTTTGCCAGGGAACATGATATATGTTCCCGGCATTTTAACCAATCAGATCACGAGAAACTTCTTTTCAGTATAATAATAGATTTTTGTGCTACAGTAGACTTGCGCAAAACAGAAAGTCGAATTGAAACTGAAAGTGTCGTTTCGAGCTACCCTGCGCGGATTGCGTAGGCTGATCCGAGACAACACTTTATGAAAATATCCGAATACCCCATTTCGCGTATTGCAAGCTATATATTTTTCATTCTGTTACAGTTAAACATTTTCTGTCTGCGTAAGTCGTAGTAATTTCTAGTATGTCCTTAAATAGGCTGTATAGAAATGGATTTGTTTGGAAAGAAACAATGAATAATATGAATAAATAGATAATAAAACTGAAAACATAAATTACAAAAATAACAGGAAACAAAAAAGCACCCAACGTGGGTGCCAACGCTAGTCCGGTGTTGCATTTAGGTACATTTTGATTTTCAATTAAAGAAACATAAGTCTAAAAAGGGATACAATTGTGTCGAAATATATTTAGACCGTTACCTGCCCTTGTTTTATGTGTTCCTCTATTTATAATTAATAACTAGCCCCAGTTTGAAGTAAAAGTCGTAAGTAAAGACATGTATTATATTATAGGATCTGACATGAGTGGGCGTTTGAGATAAAATTTTATCAAACGGGTCAAGGAAAATGTTATTGAGCGAGCCCTTGGCGAACTTACTGACATTTCTCCTTGACGAGTTTAATGAAATCTTATCTCAAACGTCAGTATATCAGATTCTTTTTATCACATAACAACGTTTCACAAAATTTAAACTAAATGATGCAGAAACATTCATAAATGCACCCGCGGTAATATCCATATGACCCATTCGCTTTTAACACGTGAAAATGACGTCAAAAATGACGTCATACAAATGTGATATTAATCGTGTATAAGATATAGAGTTTATTTCATCAGCTTGTGGTTAATATGGGGAAACATTTGCCGAAAAAGGGAAAGGTATGTGAAAATAATGAGTGCCGTAGGGCACGATTTATTTTCGCAGACCTTTCCCTTTTTAGGCAAATATTTCCCCATATTAACTACAAGCTGATGAAATTAATTATATATTATTTCTTCTCTCATTATTTTGTCAACGAATGTCACTTTCAAAACTAGTGATCTCAAGTCAATTAATTGGATAACCGATATTTTCAAAAGAAGTAGTTCCAGATTTTCGGCAGTAGGAAAATATTCATTGTGACGGGGAAATAATTCCCACAGCTTAAATTACGACATTTCTTTACCAGAACATTTCTAAAAATAGACACATGGAATATAATGTAAGAAAATTCGTGACGGGTATATTACACTGAAAACAAAGAGGGTTATGTGATAAAACGATATTATGAATTGTCAAAGTTTTTGAACGACGGATTTTGAGTCAAAAATGGGAAAACTGCGTCAAAAAAGTGATGGTTAAACGCCCTTGTTTTATCGGTTCCCGTATGAATAGTTAAACAACTTGTCCGATTTTGCGGTACATATCTTCAGCAATGGCAGGTATAAATCGAAAAAGTCTTTGCACAACAAAGACAGACGAAGAGGACAACAGGGCTTTGACAATATTTATATCTCGACTTTTTATTTGAAAAAAAAAAAAAAAAGATGAGTTAACAATGATACAAAAAAGAAAGAAAAAAATTCTATACAAATTAATAGACAGTACTTTTACAATCCCAAAAAGTAATCATAAACAAATTTAAGTCTCTTAAACATTAGCATAGACATCTCCACCCTCTAGATAGCAACGAATAACTTCAAAGACAAACAGATACTCCTCCTGTATTGAAAAGATAGAAAAAAAGCAATATAAGCAAGATTACACGTGACATCTACTGTACTTTCAATTCCAATTATCACTGAGAAACTAATGCGTGAAAAGCTATTCACACAGTAATGAAAAATAGCTGCTTTAACAATAATTATAATAATGTTTTAAAATTTCTAAGTTTTCTTCTGTGTTGTTTCCCCTGTTACAGACTTTTGAAGGTCATGATTTACCTTGTAGACTTAAGGCTTTTTATGTTAAAAATGTATATCAGAGAATCAGCTAACAAAGCATTACTTACATAGGTGGAGATGAAATCATGATTTCTCGCTTTCATTGTTTTCACCGACTGCAAGACATTCAAGACTCCGCCATCTTGTTTCATTCTGTTTAACTCATTTAAGAGGATGCATACCACACCACTGAATTTAGCCCCAGATCTGTAAAACAACAGTGCTATTGTCGATCGTCAAAGTTTCGAGCAAACAAGTGAATTTTAGACGAGTTCATGTTTTGGTCTAGACATCTTAAATCGCCACACATTGCAGGATAAATAAAAGGATGCTCACGATATGCATAATACGGTTAGCTATAACGAACGTCAAAAGCTGTGCCGATAGTCGCAGATTCAATCTAAGAACGTGCACCTTCGAAATAAAAATTGGTTTCTGTAATGGCCACCAAAAGGAAGCCCAACAAATCTTTAACGGTCAATATCAACCCCAATAATCTTGCATTCGTCGCAACTTGTTTTCATCTGACTTTAAAGACCAATTTAAATAATATTTTTCCTTTTTTTTTAAGCAGACCAGGTTAGTCTGTCTTACTGATAGAAGGAAAACATTGCATCGAGTAATTTACTGACTGCACTAACATCCAAAGTCGTTCATTGCACTCGAACGATTCAAAACAACGACTTTGTTGTTTTTGATGTTGATGTTGTTACAATTTCTCGTTTTTTGTAAAAGTTTTGAACCCTTTTTAATTTTCCATGACCTTCATGGTGCACATCAGTCCATTTTACAGCAAAGCATAAGAAAAGTCGTTAAGAAAGTGTATAAATGAAATAATAAGAAGGGGGAGACAAACGGAGATTCATAGAGTATAGTACAAGAGAAAGATAATCTGTCCCCGTTGAGAACTGTAAAAAGCATAACAAGTAACCTACGGACAATGAACTAAAACAGGATGAGTATCCGACAGATCTTGTTGCCAATGTAACACATTTTCAAGCAGATCTATGAAGGCCTTGGGCTCTATTGGTTCTCTACTGTTTGACGTCCATTTTGTACATTCATACTGTTTGACAGTTAATTCTTCTTTGGTCTGAATAGGAACATGAGTTGCAAAAGTTTCAGTTTGAAATAATACACTATGACAAATATGTGGAAAAACTATCGATCATCACGCGAACGGTCTTAAATTAGCCCTTTCCCAAACGACAAAATTTTAGACTGGTCCAAATTGAAAGCACTTGCAGACGACAAAATTCATGTTACTCAAAAATTGAAATTTGTTTCTAGCAGGGTAGAAAACATTGTGGGAAAAGGAGAAAATGCTGGTTACCAGCATTTTCTCGTTTTCCTACAATGTTTTCAAAAGGCTTCTATCTCAGAGACGTAAAAAACAGGGATTGTTTGGTAAAGGGTTAATATGAACCATGCTCTGGAAAGATGGGGCTTATTTGCTTCTGTGGTACTTAATACCAAGCAAGTCATCCATTAATTATGAATTCATAAATCTATTTCATCAAACAACCGACTTATTCATTATATAAAGTGATCCTTACACAAACATAAAATCTTACAATTGCAAACAGTTTTGATACAGGTCAGCATGCCTGGACTTCGCAGGCTAACCTGAGTCGATACTTTTTATAGATGCAACAAAAAATGCTCACAGAGTAGGGTTCATTACATTAAAACCAGAATTAATGTTAATGACAATTACGTATAAGCTTTTTATACGTATACATTGTTCTGCAAGTGCCTGAAACCTCGCCAAACCGGGCACAACTATCAAGCTTACAATAATTCCCATTTTAACTAGTCGACAAAATTTAAGACTGGTCAAAAATGAAAGCATTTGCAGACGACAAATTAAATGATGCACATCATGGAAATTTCCTTTGAACGGGTAGAACACATTGCGAAAAATGCAAAAATGCTGGTTAACCAATATTTTCTCATCTTAGACAATGTTTTACCGAGGTCGTTAAAAATTGGGTTTTGTATGGTAATATTTACAATTAAAACTTGCCTGAGATTTGTATGTGAGTTTCCTCTCGATGTAGTGACTGGCGTCATTCTCCTCAACCAGTGTCAAACTAAAAGTTTCCTGAAGTTTTGATTCCAGGTGAAAGCAATTCTTCTGAGAATATAACACATGAGTAACAGCATGTAAATAATATTAAAAGAAATATAAGGACTATTTTTCGTCATCCAAGATTTTTGATAGGAAAAAACACATAGGTATATTGTTTTGTTATTTATCTGTCGGTCTGTCGGTCTGCTTCTTTCTCTCTCACTCTCTCCTTCTATCAATAGTAAAGATAATGCTCAATTGCTGACAACAAATATATGGGATGTGTGACAACCAATCTTTATTCTATTTAATGCGATAAAACAAATTGCGAAAGGAAAAGGGTAAAGTACTGTTTAAAAAAAAAGTGTAAAAAAAAGAATATCCAGTATGACTAATAGAAAAATTTTGCAATTCTAGCAAAATTTTCCCATGTATGAATTAATATAGCAGTATCATTTAACTACAATTTGTTCGAGAGCTGAGACGGTAGAGAACACAAAAAGTCAAGCTATTGATACACGATGATAAAAGAAATAAAGTGGACTAAAGATAATATCAAAGTAACAGTTTACATGTAAGTTGCCGTTTATAAATATATTTTTATGTACCGTATCTGCTTTCTCCTTGGCTCCGAGGCTTACAATTGTTTTTACTCTCTGTTCTTGTACTACTGACCAAAACTCAGTTATACCGTTCTCTTTCCGTGTCTTCATAGCTATAAATACGTCCTGGTCCTGCGAATTCTGAACAAAAAAAGTAGTCCATCTTTTTTTATGTCTTTTCAGAAAGTTCATATCTTACGAACGATGTCCGTAACAAAGAAACAAATGAATAAATGCATGGCAGAAATATGGATCGGAGCGGGATTCGAACTCCGAACTCCCGGACGCAAAGCCAATACCCTAACCACTGAGCCAAAGAGATATCTCCCTGACGCAGTAGCCAGGTATTGTATTTAAATCGGAAGTATACCATGCAGGAAGGAGTGGTCTGTCGTAACACACCCCCTCTTAAAGTCATCATTTATTGATGACTCAAAGCCTTATTAGGCAGGAAGTCCGATTTTGGACAACAAATGGGATTAATGGCTCAATGGCCAATCCCGGACGAGCCCCTATCTTACGAACGAAGTCCGTAACAAAGAAACAAATGAAAAAATGCATGGCAGAAATAAGGATCGGAGCGGGATTCGAACTCCGAACTCCCGGACGCAAAGCCAATACCCTAACCACTGAGCCAAAGAGATATCTCCCTGACGCAGTAGCCAGGTATTGTATTTAAATCGGGAGTATACCATGCAGGAAGGAGTGGTCTGTCGTAACTTCTATTATTTTAAGTGGATGTGTCGCATTGCCTTAATTTCCCTTTGATTTGAAGCATACCAGAAACTTGAACTGCTGCTATTACAAACAAATTATATAATATTGATGGATTGAAATATGTACATTTGTTGTTTCCTTTTTCATGCATTCTTAGAATTCACCAGCTGGCATTATTGATTCTTTTATAAGTAGTTCTAAATAAGTATTAGATGAGTATCAAATGCTAGAAAACAGTTATCATATGACACAATTGGTTTCTGTGCACACTAAAATCGATTTAAAATGAAACAAATATTCTGAAAAAATAAGAAATCTTACCGGCAGAAAAACAGCACCAGCCAAAGTTTCACTACTGGTTTTATCGATCATCATTTTTCCTAAATTTAAGTTAATGAACAAAAAAAGCGTTAGATTGCTACGGTATTTTACATCCATAAAAAATGCATGTGCATATTTACATTATAGAAAATATCAACCAAGAAAAGAAAATAATGTAAGTTATTTTCATAATTACATTCTTTATTGTGAAGTTTTCTGCAATATAGAGAAATATGATTATGTGTTGATGTTTTATGTCATTTATTTTTGTTGATATCATGTCGCTATTTACCATATTGTACATTATACTGCTTTTTAGATGGTCAGCTGTATTTTTTTCTTATTGTGGTTGATGTCTTTGTTCTTGATTATCTTTTCCATTCATTTTTTTCGTGCTCAAAAGACCTAAAACAGTATTTATCTAATGAATGATTTTCAAGATAAAAAATGCACATGTAATATTGCAGATGTATTTAAACCTCTTGTAGATTCTACAGTTGAATTAGACCAAAGAAACCAAACTTGAGTGGAATAATCAAATAGGAAAGTAAAAGTTGGATAGTACATCTCGTTAACAAATAAAATATTGTAGAAATAATGACAGTCCTGGATAGCATTTACCAAAGTAAAAACTTTTTAAAATCATTGGGCGTTTGGTGAATTAGAAAAAAATGAGTAAATGTATTTATTGTTTAGAATACACTGTTTAGGGTTTACTAGTATCTGATACTGAATAATGTTGATTCGTATTACCTTCTCCTTGGTATCTGTCTTCAATGCTTTTAACTAGCAACTGAAAGTAAAATTGCATACTGTTTACGCTAACGATTTACTTGCCGAGGAAGGTACCCGAGTCGAAACGCTCACTTACACAATGTAATTCTTAAAATACACTTAATACATTTATTTCTTATAATTTTTTGGAGGCCTGTCATTCATATATCCTTTTTTTTGTATTTCAGAAAATGCTTATGTAAATGCAAGGTAAATGATCCAATTAAGAATTAGATATTTTTAACACGCCCTTAAAAAGTAATTATTTAGATTTCTAGTCAAATGAATTGTTTTTTGAGGTACATCTCAACCAGAACTGATTGTTTTCAACACTGAAATGAATGAAGCCAAACCATTTGAAATGACAAGAGATAACACAGTTTTCAAAATTGCATTACAAAAGGTGTTTTTGAACTCGAAAACTAAGGTAGAAAATTCAATCAGTCATGTTTTAACGTAAAGCTAGGTTCTGGTTTTATTCATTATTAACCTCTTCTCATAATTAAAAAAAAAGTATTGTTCGGTATTTAAACATATTTTATAAACGTATTAGATCAAGTGACTCGTTTTACTCACATCGTATTGAGCCCGCAATCTCGGGTTCTTGGTTTCCTTCTCAATGTAAACTTCATGAAACTGATTCATACATATAGCATGTGTTCCAAACATGAATGCATCTGCTAAAGCTTCATGTACATACACATATTGTTGCTGAAATAAAAAACAATTTTGTTCTTTGTCAGTAAATCACCATAATTATATAGAAAGAAATTTGCTCGTGGGAGTTTTGCCTAAAAGTATTAGCTTTGTTGCATTACAAGATGTTCAAACAAAAAAGAAAGGAACGTAGCTTTTTTAATGACAGAGTTCGTATTTTTGGCAAGGAGAAAATCGATTTGCAATCGATAAAGTAACTAGGGAATGTTGAAGTTAAACATTTATATTATGTGTCGCTTTTTGTTGTTTCGAGGTTTTGCAATGAAAACATCTTTATAGTAGAATACTATTTTACATAGATTTTGTATCTCAATAGCAGACCAAACCCTGAATGGTGTCAGGAAAAATGATTATCAAATCGTGATTCTGTCATGCCGTGGTTAATCGCTAATTACCGAGAAGTAACTGAAAGCTTGTTCTTCCTTGTGAAGAATCGTTGTGAGACTGATAGAGCATACAGGACATTTTTAACTGTATTGTATACCACCATAAACGGTACTTTTGTATTTCTAGATGAAAGCCATTCGTTTATTCAATTTCGTAGATTCCACTGGTTTTGCTTCGCCCAAGGACTTTTATTTGTCGTGTGAAAAAATAATGAAACTCAGTGATAAGATGGTGGAATATAGTTTTGTTCAGTATCCAAAGAATCAACTTACCAATGTTTGTACCATATTTACACGTTGTTCCCTCAACGACCTCACTATGCTCTGGACCCTTACTGTGCCCTCCAGTTTAGCTTGAGTATAGGCGTTGTCTAAAGCAATAAAAGTCCCAGTCCTACCTATGCCTGCGCTAAAGTCAAAACAGTGACAGCATTTTATTCTACAGATGTGTTATCTTTGTGAATAGAGTTCCTTGGGTAAGATATGTTTATTCCACCCTTCTAAAACAAATTAAACATCGCCTGTATGACAGAATTTATCTTTTAAATATGATATATAAGTGTGAGAAAATGGAGAAAATACTGGTTACCAACATTGTCCTCTTTTCACAAAATACTTTCAAAATCCTTCTTGCTAAGGGCATTTAAAGCTGGGGATTGGGTGGTAGAGTTAATTCACGAGTACAAGAACCGGATTTCAAACTGAACTACATACACATGTACTATGAAAATAAATCAAACCTTTTACCACATAATTTCGAGTTTTTCCGACAGAAACGTTGTGAAAAGGGAAAAATTGCTGGTAACAAGCATTTTCTCCTTTTCCCACAGGGTTTTTCTAAACCCTTATTGATACACATCTAATCATTTTGGTCAATTTTAGTCAATCCATATTATCGTCTTCAAGTACTTTGAATTTGGACCAGTCTAAAATTTCTTTGTTTGGTAAGAGATTTCTTTTTTTTTTTAATTCCATCGTAAGGCTTATATAACGACGTTGATAATTTCATTTTAACAGTGACCCTGTTGGATTATCGATAAATCCCACTGGCCAGATATTATTACTTGCACGGTCAGGTGGTAGGAGACTTGGAAACTTGTTCAAGGCTGTGGTGAATCATGTCGCCCCGAGCCGCAGCCGTTCAGGGCTGCAGTGAATTATGTCGCCCCAAGCCTTCGGCTCGGAGCGACATGGTTCACCACAGCTGAAAACAAGTGTTCAAGTTCCTTGACCAAGTTTCCAAATCATCAATAATTACGAATTATAAAATTACATTTTTTTATGGTGTTCCCTTAAAAGGTTACATAGCTTCTTCAGGTATTTTTAGATTTTGCGCTAGAAATCAAAAAAGCATTGTGGGAATGTCGAGTGACTGGCACATGACTTATGACGCTTAAATTCCATAACATAACAAACTTGTAATTATTATCCATAATGTCTAAATTTGGTGCGCTATGTTAGAAGCTTTGTCCGTATATTTCCGGTATGTAAATGAGCGAGTTGCTCATATAAGAACAGAACACGTTTCCCGTCGGTGTCGACCTGGGCCGTAGTTAATTTCTAATTTCTCTTGTTGACGGACGGTTTTCGACTATTGGGTTTAAAATATGAATACTTTGGGAGTATAAGGATGATTTTTTGTGTGTATTTTTGTAAAATTATCGTCCCAAAATCTGAAGGGCCACCTGTAAGACATGAATACAAATAAAAAAGATTTCCCAGTCAACTGATAAATGATGGTAATTGTCTGTGAAAGTGAAACAAAAAACCTTGTGCTAAACGTAGAAAATGCTGATTATCAACATTTTCTTCTTCTTCCAGAAAATATTCAAATGGTTTTACAAATGGTTTTTCAAACTGCTTTTTGAAAGGTTTTCCAAACGCTTTCTCCCAGAATCGTTACAATTTGGGACTGTGTTGTAAAGAATTACTGGGTTAACCTGCAGTGAACAATAATAGGTCCATCCTTTTGCATCGTGTTCCTATCTTTTGCTACAGTTCTCCAGAACTTGACAAGCGACCACGTGGTGTCGGGGACATCCTTGTCCGGCCACGCCTTGAAGTGGTACTGGGTCATAACCACAGGGGTTTCTGTACCCTATGAAAAATAAATAGAGTTTATTTCATCAGCTTGTAGTTAATACGGGGAAATGTTTGCCGAAAAGGGGAAAGGTATGCGAAAATAAAGAGGGCCGTAAGGCACGAGTTATTTTCGTGGACCTTTCCCTTTTGAGGCAAATATTTCCCCATATTAACCACATGCTGATGAAATAAATTACATATTATCTTTCCTCTGATTATTTTGTCAACGAATGCCACCTTTAAAACTAGTGATCTCAAGTAGAACAAAAAAGTAGTTCAAGATTTTCGGCAGGAGGAAAATATTCACTGTGACGGGGAAATAATTCACCCCAGCTTAACTTACATTTCTTTACCCATAACATTTCCAAAAATAGACACATGAAATATGATAAAAGAAGTTATTCGCCATGCTGTGGGAAAAGGAGGTTTAATATATCTCCCAAAAATATACTCATACCAGCCTGCGCAGTGCAATTTTCTTTGGAAATCTTGCTGAATACATTTCCGTTGACAAACAGCGTGTTTATTCCTTTTTTACGTGCTCTATCAATTCCATTTGAAGTTTTCACCGACAGATATATAACTTCGCCGTGATTGTTGATGTCGTTGTAAACGGATTTTATGGGCGCCGCCATGTGTAAGATCATGTGACCGATAGCATGACAAATGACCCCCTGTGGTCATTTCTCTACGTAGAATAATGACCTGGGTCATTCCTCTACGTAGAATAATAGCCCGGGTCATTCCTCTACGTAGAGAAATGACCCATGGGTCAGTTTGTAGGGGAGGTCATTTCTCTGCATTACAGGCGGATCCAAAGGAATGAAACATGTGTACCTTTTTCACTTTGAGGTTCCTGATGATGAAATCTCCAAAGGTTTCCTCAGACTGCAGGTGAACTTTGATTTTACCGTAAATCTCTTCTCCTTCCTCTGGCCAGTAAATCAGGCATTTTTTCTGCAAAAATGACAAAGTTGTACTTCTAGAAAATAAAACAGACATAACCATTCATCCCACAATTCGAGATTTAACGATACTAAAATGAAACCTCTTCAAAAAATGAGGGCAAAGGAGAAATAATGGGAAGCAGCATTTTCTCCTTTTTGCCACAATATTTTGTATACTATCAAATACGGAAATTACTATTTAAGCTACAATCATTTTGTCGTCTGCAAATGCTCTCAGACTGATTCAGTCTTTCATTTTGTCGGTTGGTTTAAAATTGAATTATGCAAGTTTTACCATAAAAATCTCGACTGAATTTTTACTCAAGCGCTTTGTTGGAGAGGTCTACATAGTGATGAGTTTGCTGGCTAAATCTTCTTCTTTTGCTAATACAGAGTCTGTTTCGTCAGGGCTTTTTAAATAAAGCGAAATAATATTAATAATAATAAAACAAAAACGAAACAGGAAAAAGACAAGGTTTATTTTTGTATGACAAATTTCGAATAAGATTTGTTATATTTATTTGCCATTGCTGCAAATAATTACCCATTTTCATTTTTTCATTAACCAAATAAATCCAAGAAAAAGATAAAAAGAATAATTTTGTTTAAAAAAAAAATAAGAGAAAGAAGACCGTTGGTCAAGATCATGACACATGAAAACGTGTCAAGAAGGTCAAATGACCGTCATGTAAAGCATTTATAAGAGGTTTTCCTACGTGGTGGCTTTTACATCTTAGTTTACATGTACCAAAATGTATTGAAATTAAAAGCCAATAAACTACATGTATTTTAAAACATTGATGCTGACCTCTCCTGGCTTCTTTTGTAAAGAGACCAACTTGTATTTTCTTTATATTTCAACGAATCGTGTATTTAACCCTTTACTCCATAAGGCATTCCTATGGCATCTCTAATTGACCCTAAATAACAGCAAGGATGAAGCCATTTCTTATGAGTAAATAACACCTTTTGATAGCATGGAAAACACTGTGACAAAAGGTGAAATTGCTCATCATGATCAATTTCACCTTTTGCCACAATGTTTTCCAAAGGCTCCTGCAAGCAATGTGTAGAAATGAGTATCTATGGAGTAAAGGGTTAAAAACTCATTTCGATACACCAGCTCTGCATTTATAGGAAAAAATGGCATCTTACGAACTAGCCTAATGCAAAGTCAGTGCTTCAAAGCTAAAAAAGAGATGATGCCGCACTGACAGTCGTTCAGTGACGGCGGGAAATTCGGGGCTTTGATGATCAGTCCCCATTGACGACTTTACTACCTAAGTCTCCTTATTTTTTATTCTTTATCAAAACAGTACAAAATCACGACCACTACTTAACTCATTACCACAAAATCCCTACTTTTGTCGACCCTGAGAAAGAAGCCTTTAGAAAACATTGTGGGAAAAGGAGAAAATGCTGGTAACCAGCATTTTCTCCTTTTCCCACAATGTTTTTTTCTCTTCACACACAAAAAAACAACAACAAAATTTCAGTCACTTTTGTTTTGTCATCTGCAAATGCTCTCAATTTGGACAAGCCAAAGAATCTTTTTGTTTGGTAATGAGTTAATAAGTGTAAAAATATTACAGTACAACCTGTATTCAGAGATCACTAAAGGGAAGTACTGAAATTGGTCTCTTACAGCAGGTGGTCTTTAAATACAGGTTATATTAGGTTAATGTAAGAATGATTGTTGTATCAGAACAGTGGTCTCCTAAAGCAGGTGGTCTCTTAATACAGGTGGTCTCTAACATATTAAACTGAACTTACGTTTCGCATTTCTACAAGATTTGTCAACATGACTATTTGCTTTGATTTTTGTTGCCATATCATACGCCAGAAATCATCTCGCATCACATCAGTAGGACCTAGTCAAGTAGATAGATGTATAGGTTGATAGATGGTTACCGTGCTTTCGATAGCAGTATTTATCGAAGTGGGGAAGCAGCGTCTTCTCTGCCGATCTATAAGGTTTACCCGAGTTTAGCCGAAAGCATTTGGCTATGAAAGGGTATGTTACCAGAACCCATTTCGGGTGCAATTATCTTTCTGCTTTATTTCATGCTTTCCGGTGGGATATCGAGAAATTTTTTTCGATCTTACACTGGTACCACCAGTGAAAATACCGATTTTCATGTTCTTGTTGCCTAGGTTAATTGCGCGTGCCTCACAACCAGATGGAAATATGACGTCATTTACCTTACAATTCTCGCACTTGACCTTATATTGTAATGCGTTGCTAAGCGAGAGGGGTATGCTATGGGGAATAACGGAAAAGAACTGTACTAGATTTTGATAAAGCTCCTTCCAGAGAAGGTTAAAAGCATGAAATAAATAGAATATTTATACTTTTTTTTCGGTGAAAGATCGAGATTTATTTCATCTCGTGAACACATTACCGATGGTATCCACTGGATGAAATAAATTTTGATCTTTCACCGGAAAGAAAAAAAAATAATATCCTCTATATATTTGGTATTCTAGAAATGTCATTTTCGAGAGACTGTGCAGGCTATCATAGGTCGATACTTTTTGGAGTCGTTTCAAGCCCATTTTTAATAGAGCAGGGGTCATTTGTTTTGAGGTAAAGATTTGCATATAAAAAATTACTTCACGTAGGGTCAATAACGTTATATACAATGACATCGAACATTTTATTTTTCAAATTATTTTAATAATAACATTAGAACTTTTACCTTGTGATGCAATGAACCTTTTCGGTTCGCCATAACCCTGAAAGAGCGAAAAAAATATTATCAAATAACGTTTTCTGTACTGTATGCCCTCTGAGGTTAAATGAAAAAAAGTTGCATAGATTTCAAAATACATGGATAAAGTTATATTTTCAGTTATAGCTGTGTTGTTTTGATGGAAGAGCTACCTTGAAGTAAGTCTGAAGATTGGTGAATTCTAAAACTGACTTGTATGTTTACAGGTAAATCTTACATTGCAGACTTACATTGACGAAACAGGCATTGATGTACTCTGACTCTCCTTCTTCTGCTTTTAAAGGTACCCTGGTATGGTCATCTGAAACAAAGGTGCAATTCAGGACCCATACTTACTGATCATTATTGGTTTCATTTTGTCTTATTTTGAATTTAGAATACAATATATCTTTTGCTTGGCTTATCCATTTGGTTTGAAAATCGTTTAGCAAATAAGAAATTGTGTTGCTCTCAAAATAAAATGCATATTTAGTAATAAAATGAACCCGTATCGCGAGACAGTTCGATGATATCGGGTGCCCTTACCGTCAACAGAAAAAGTAAACCATAATGAGAACGAAAAGTGAGAAAAGGTAGTCTACTCATTAGACGCGATGTCGCAATGAAATGTGCATCCGTAGATAAAGATAGTTGGATTCATTTGTACTTCTCATATGTTTTGTTTGTAACACATCTTTCCAATTATACATGTAGGTTTACACGAACCTTTAACGTCTAAAGTTCCACTGATGGAAATAGGAAGTACTGAAAGCATTTGTAGACGACAAAATAGATGTGCCTCAAACATTGAAATATTGCAAAGGTAGAAAACATTGTTGGAAACGGAGAAATGCGTGCAAGTTACCGCATTTTCTCACCCTCCCCACGAAATGTTTTTAACAGCCCCTTCTCAGGGTCATGAATTCTCGGGATTTTGTGGTAAAGGTTTATTTGGCACCAATACTTTGCTAAGAAAACAAACTATTCCTTACATGCATAGAGTCCTCTGTATCTATTCTTTGGTCGGTTCTCTTCAAGCATAGCTACCTGATGTGGGTGATGTAGACCCTGTGGCAATTGCTGCTCAAAAAAAGGAGATAAGTGTCATCTATTTTGTTATTTATCATTGATACAAATCAGTCTCATTGTAAGTCAAGGTGTATACTGCATCTTATCATCTTTGCAATGAACTGTCTTAGTGAAGAAAAAATGATTTCGACATCCGCTGCTTTGGACATTGACCACGTGATAAATCTCAGTTTATCCGTTGATCAAATCCCTCGCCTGTAATACGATGGCTAATATGCACTTACAACGTACATTTTTTCGTCGTAAAAAAAAGAGACTAATTTACCGTTTTTAGAATAGTAAGACAAACAGTTTGTAAATCATAATTGGCCTCCAACACACGAAAAGAGACATTCGGACATTTGAGTAAAGTGTCGTCTCGGATCAACCTGCGCAGTCCACTAACCCTAAACGACACTTTCCGTTTTTATGTAATTTTGTGTTTTGCCATGTCTACTGTAGCACAAAATCTAATGTAGTCGTAAAGTGCCGTCTCGGATCAGCCTGTGCATACTGCACAGGCTGATCCGAGACGACACCTTACGCAAATGTCCGAATGCCCTTTTTCGCGTGTTACAAGCCAATTATTATATTAACGTGGTCTATCAATCCAGTTTGTGGATAACGTCATTACCGTTGCTAACCGATTTTCATGGGCGCCGCCATGCTTAAGGTCATGTGACCGGCGCTTTATCAAAATGAAAGCCCTTCTTGATACGGACGAGGTTAGGTGTAGTTACAAAATTGTCCCGGTTGTGATGAGAGGGACAATGACATCAGATAACATATCGGTCCATTTATATAACAAAACTCCACATGGCTATCTTTTTCATTCCATTCGCAATTTTCTGATGAATATCGGCGAAGATATGTCAAAGTGGCACATGAATCTTTCAGTGTATTCTCAGATATCTAAATGTATTCAAAACAAAACATTCCTTCACAGTCGATAGCACTTTTTCAAACATCAAGGGTCAAAACAAGACTTGTATGTGGGGAACTAACATAATCAAGTCAAGGATTTTTTTTGTTAGCAGTGTAGTGGTGGAGATGCATTCATTTTATTTCACGATAAATGATATAAAAATACATTTACACTTTTTGTTTGTAACAGTATAGGGGCTACATAATGTGCGAGAAAGCATTCGCATTTTTTAAGGAAAAGGACTTAAGACATGCAAAGAAAATCACATCTGCAACATTTATGATCTCGAAGGAAAACGTACGATTTTTTTTTATAGATTAAGCACACTATTGTTTGAAAAGAATGAAGCGAGAAACCAATGACTTTCCGGAAAACCAGGGATCGTATTCACCAACCATTCTTAAGAACGTTCTTTGTCCTATTCTCAAGAATTTTCTACATTTGTAAGTAACACAACTTCTGATTGGATAAACCATTCGGTTTAGCCAATCAGAAATGGTGTTACTTAAAATTTTGTAAATCTTGGAGAATAAAACTAAGAATATTCTCAAGAATGGTCGGTGAATACAGGCCCAGATTATCTTCCAGATGTTCTATTATTACTCGTAGACAAGCACGAGCTAAAAAAAAATCCTATTTCTCTCCACGTTCAAGCGTTATGAAAATATACAATGAATATATCTAGATTATAAAATATTATCTATTGAAATTAGTCCGTCTAACCTCGAAAAATCCGTGCTCATTTTATTTCAATTAATATCTTTGGGTAAAATATATCGCACTTCGCCAACCAATCACAAATGTAAACACTTTTCCTCTCGATTGAGTTTCGGATTTGGTTACGCACGATGTGATGAAGACTAACAATCGCGAACTTGCTCCTAGATCTAGGTTTTACCCTTTACCTCTTGAGGTATTATGGTATCTCTAATTTACCTTAAATAACAGCAAGGATGAAGCTGTTTCTTATGTGTATATGACACATTTTGATAGTATAGAAAACATCTTGGCAAAAGGTGAAATTGCTCGTCACGAGCAATTTCACCTTTTGCAACAATGTTTTCTAAAGGCTCCTACAAGCAATACATAGAAATGAGTATCTGTGGAGTAAAGGGTTAACTTCTGATGAAGATCTTAGACGAAATCTTCTAGACTTAGATCTAGTCTACTGCAGCAGTTCATGCTATGGATCTGGCTCTCGCAGACGAGCTGAAGTCAGTAACTAAGGATTTCATCAAATTCCAAATACCCACTGACTTGAAAACATGCATTTTTTTACTTCAAGAATGTTTGATAAGCCGCTTCTGATCATGCTATGATAAGGAAAACTATGCTGCAAGAAAACAAGTTTCAAGACCTGTATTTTTTAAATACACTTGGATCAGCGGATCTTAACAATACTCGAAATCTAATCATTTTCAAGGAAAAAAGTATCAAGCAATATAAGCCAGAGTAAAATGACATTTGTTTCTAACTTCAATAAAGAGGTACTATAATCGACAAAGTTGCCCTTATTCTTTTTAATCTCTCATGAGTTTTTCAAAGGCAGAGGGATTTTCACCCGTATTTTTCAACATCTAGAATAAACAATGGTTAAACATTCGTAGTTCACTGACAAAGCACTATAACTAAAAAAATAACGCATTTTCTTTGTATATATTTATTTATTTATTCATATATTCATTTATCTATTTATTCTAAAAGGATCAAACATTTTTTTCTCGATTCGTAAGATGAAGAAAAACAAAGAAAATGTTTGATATACGATTGCAATATGTATGAACGATATTTTTACTTTCGGAGTTGCTGTAAAATATCAATCTTGATGTTCCACTGGTGAAATGTCATTCTCCGAAACAAACAATTTACCCTTTATGTATATTCAAAACCATCATTTTTCAATGAAAGTAGCTCCCAACAAATTGAAAATATTTTTGACATTTAAAACCAGCATACTCACGGAGAACTCTTGATGAAAACCGTTGTTTTCCTGTTTCTTTCTGTCTACTATATAGTCCCACAGTTGGTGAATCTTTATATCAGTTTCCTTAGCAACGAATGCGTAATATTCATGGTCGTCACCAACGCCCACTACGGGAGCAGACACACCGCCAATTTCTTCTTCTGTGCGCTCAATATCGAAGTTTTCTTCTTGGTCTACAACAGAATCTTGATGTAATAAAAATGATTTCTGTGCTGTCGGATCCAGTCAAGTTCCATGTGGAAAGAAATGCATATTGGATCAGACCGATCACACAGAAATGCAAACTGTTGTAATATTTCCTATATCATATACCTTAGGTCAAAACGGTTTACAAAAAAAAAAAAAAATCAGATGACAAGTAACAGAAAATGTATTTTTCGTCACAGCCGCACAGTTTCGGGATGTGGCAGAAAGAGCCGAACGTGAATACGTACGAGTAAAAGTAGTACTTTCTGCTCAGTGCGGTGATATTAGAGTACAGTTGCTTGTGTCCAGGCGGTATTCATGTTGTAATCACTTCCTTTCGCGGTCTCCTTTCGCGGTCTTAACATATCTATGGCAAAACTGTCAATCGGTTATTTAATAATCACCATTATCTATTTTTATAATTCTGAATATACAAGAGTAAAAAATGAACGAACCGGAACCCAAGTATGCATCAGCTACGTGTGTAGCAAATGTTGGTACAAAGAATTAAAAAAGAAAACCTCAAAAATATGTTCATTACCTCCCCTTTTCGTCGATTTTGTTTCTGTAACAGGCTTGACAGCATTTTGGTTGATGGTTAATGTCACCATATTTATATACTTGACGCTCTGAACCCGGGTGGATTGTCTTTCTTCCGCTCGATTCAAAGGACTAATAGTACAGACTACGTTTGGTGTTGAAGTAGGTTGTTCGCGTTCGGGATTTTGAGCTCTTCGTCTCGAATAGAAAAATAGTTACTTTTTATCTTTATGCTATGAGAAATGGGGGTTTAATGCATATGCAAAGGGTATGAACATATGTCAGCCTTCACAACCCACGCACGCTGACCTAGATCTAAACGTTTTGCTTTTGGAAGATTTATTGGATGTCCAGAGACCATTCTACCTCAGAGAATCACTGAGATCCATTAAAGCCCCGTTTGCTAGAGCGTAGTTAATTCATTTATTGTCTAAACACATTAAGATTGTCTATCATTTATGTACAGTGAACTGTCATGGATCTGGTAGTATATAACTATAGTATTATGTTCAAATCGTCTCACGAAACGCCGAAGTTTCCATTACTCGATTATCGGTACACCGTTACATTAAATAGCACATTCGTGCATCGCCTTTAAATTGTTGTGGTGTCGCATGAGCGGCGGCTCGGTATTTTTATTCGCTTTTGAAAAATACCTGTGGTGGCAGTTTCCAGCGATTTCGTAACTAGATCATTTCGTTCCCAAGCCATTTCGTACCCAAGTTTACTTTTTATTTTGATTATTTTGTACTCATTTCGATACTTTCTTGACCACTTTGGTAGTTTCATAACTTTTTTTTTAAACTTAATCGGTAATTTAGAACCTAGTTTTACTACAACTGCTTTTGTACACATCTCAAATTGAAATTATGTTCAATTTCGCCGAAGAATGACTATGATTGTGTTTTATCATTATTGGTTCTTTCTTTTTGAAGTTTTAAGTTGCATTCTACAGATTATCCAGGGGTTCTCGGTTCGTTTCTCATCGAGTTCTGCATAAATTTGCATTGGTCATAGTTGGAATGATGTAATGTTCCTTATTTCAGAAACAACTGATTTTCGGCGCCATTGATGCTACGTATCAATATTTTCTTGTACCATATACTTATATCTATTTTATACAATATAGAAGCGACTCACCAGTGTGCTATTTTAAGAAACGGTATCCGATGAACAAACAATGAAAATTATGGTGTTACATGATGGGCCGTTACGATTTCCGTGGTCAAATGTAAAATTCATGACAATTTATGACAAATTTAAGCTCGAATCAAGCAACGAATGAATACACTTTCCTGTCTGAAAACACAAATTACTGCACAAACGCTCAAACCAAGCATGGGTAGTGGATGGTCCCAAAAAGCTTCGGAGAAAAAGGAGCCATTGCTTGTAGCTAGCGTTCTTTTGTCTTCTATTAAAACGTCCTCGATACTTTTGAATAAGTCATCCGTATTTTCTTCCATTTTTTTTTTCTTTTAACCCTTTACCGCACACTCAAGAATTTTAACGATTCTGAGCTAGAGACCATTTAAAAAAATGTGACAAAAGAAAACACCATTTTGACCTTTTTCCGCCACGTTTTCCTCCCTATCGCAGACAAACATAAATCTTTCATATTTCGTCTGCAAATGCTTCCATGTTGGACAAATCTAAAAGATTATCGTTTGGTAAAGTGTTAACCCTTTCCCGAACAAGCCCTGGTGTTTACGTGTCTGCAGTAAAAGTCTTTTGAAAACACTGAGGGAAAAGGAGAAATTGCTCGTAACGAGCAATTTCTCCTTTTCCCACAGTGTTTTCTACCCTTTATGAGAACTTTATGGCATTTTCTCCAAATCTAAAATTGTCGTCTGCAAACTCTTTTGGTTTGGAAGAGTCCAAAATTTGTCGTTTGGGAAAAGGTTAAGCAATGGACTCGAGGGTAAAAGTAATATACGTTGTTTAAACTCTTAAGCTGCTAAGCGCCACTCAATGGCCTTATGCAGACAGTGTAGATCAAGATCAGACTGCACAGAATGTGTAGTCTGATCTTAGATCCATACTCTCCGATAAGGTTATATTTTTGTCTAAAATAACTTTGTAATAATACTAGTATAACATTCGAGTAGAGTGTAATAATACTAGTATAACATTCGAGTCTCTACTCTCGGGGTAAACGTTTTATTTCGCATGTTAAGGATTAATGAGCAACAAAAATCGAGGGAGTTACCTTCTCACTTTGATCCAAATAATTACCACAATAATTACTATCGCTACTAGTAAGACTAACGACAGTTTAGAAGCAACAAGTGGGGCGATTAAATCACTTATAGATGACTCTGATTGGACTGAAAGAAAGCAGAGTTTGTGACATAAATAACCGGCAGACTCAGATAGGATTTATTATGTGTAAAGTATGGTACATGTATATTGTTTACCCGCTTTATTTCTGGCAGCTATTGTTACTTCAACTCTTTACCGAACAACAATATTTCAAATATTTAGATTCTGAAAGTATAGAATGGACTTCAACCCTTTACTCCATAGATACTCATTTCTATGCATTGCTTGTAGGAGCCTTTGGAAAACATTGTGACAAAAGGTGAAATTGCTCGTAACGAGCAATTTCACCTTTTTTCACAATGTTTTCTATGCTATCAAAAGGTGTCATATACACATAAGAAACTGCTTCATCCTTGCTGTTATTTAGGGTCAATCAGAGATACCATAGAAATGCCTTATGGGGTAAAGGGTTAAAGAAAAGGAATGAATGAGGCGAGGCTTACCTGTACATGAACTAATGCAATAAATGACCACGTAAAAACTATATACATGTATCATAAATATATAAAAGTATGTATGAATCTAGGGTAAGAACTGACCAAGTGTATTGTACAACTAATATGAACAGAGAATCATTATAAACCTTTTTAAAGTTTCAGGACATGAACAAGGATATTATGCTGTGGTGATTGAAGGTAGGAACTGTTTATAGAAATTTAAAGTTCCAGGACATACGTGCGGAAAGCTAGGGCTAACTGCCATTGTAGCATATTCATATTAATGTTTTAGAGACTTTAAACTCAAAATGTACTTATGTTACTTTGTCTGATCTTAGTTATTTCGTATATTACAGAATAGAAAATCTTATATCGTTGCCTTTTTCTGTAAAACAAAATATAGTTATATGCAAATGGATTAAACCTGGATTAACTTCTAATAAAAACATTTTAACCCCATTTTTACATTTTTTCTAGCCCCATCCTATCATTTTTTATCCCCAATTTCTCGCAAATTAACCCCATAAGGGTGCATCGTGCGCATATAGGCCACTGAACCATAATACTATGACATATATGTTTAAAAAAAATAAACACATATATAAACACAAATATAGAGTTATTTACATTTTGATTTTTAAGAATCAGTAGTGCAATTTCATCTAAGTTGCTCCGGTATATTTTGTAGTAGATTAGATCTATAAAAGTTGCTTGTACCTGATTTAAACCAGCTGACAAGATAGTGATTACTGATCTCGCCATGTTTAGGTAAATAGAAAATTAGTCATTCATAAGAATTCAACGTGTTAGTATACCTGGAAGGCATTTGACTCCGTAGTATCCTTCGTCACACTCTGAACAGTTCCCAGTGAAAACCTCGCAAGGAGAACCATTGATACAGTGTCCACATTTAGACTGGCAACCCTCTCCATACGTTCCGGCATTGCAATCTGATGGAGGATCAAATATTTTTGTAAATTTACATAATGATATGTGTTAACCCTGTCCCAAGTGAGAAATTTTGGACTCTTTGAACATTTTAGACTCTGCCAGATTGAAACTATTGTTTTGCCACTCTGTGACTTTTGATCAGGTGATATGTCTTGTAAATTAGAAGTGATATGGCATTTAAAATATACATGTATGAAGACTGCCCTGGTCTCTCTAAAAACGGTGTCCACGAATAAGTCATTAAATATACGAAACATACTTGATATGTAAGAAACCTATTGCAAATGCTGAAAGAGAAATATGTGTTAGAGAGAGAGTGAGAGAGAGAGAGAGAAAGAGAGAGACAGACAGACAGACAGACAGACAGAGACAGAGAGAGGGGGAAGGAGGGAGACAGAGAGAGAGAGAGAGAGAGAGAAAGAGAGGGAGAGAGGCAGACAGACAGACAGAGAGGAGGGAGAGAGAGAGACAGAGAATGAGGGTAGGGAAGGAGAGGGAAAGAGACAGGGGGAGAGAGACAGAGAGAGACAGAGACAGAGAGAGTGAGAGTGAGAGAGAAGGAGTGGGAGGAGGAGGAGAGAGAGGGAGAGAGCATACATCCACATCTACCCCATAGTAAAAATATATCTACAGTATAAACAAACCTACACACATACATGTACACACATTACATACGTCATACGCGTACATATGAATAACTGTGTACATGCATAACAACATAAAATCATGCAGCCAAATTGTTTAAAACTTCTATGGTTTAACCAACCTGTCTGACAGAGAGGTGGCTGCTTTCCCCGTGGACAGCCCTTGACGCAATGTCCGTCTGTTTTCCTACAAGCCTCTCCTTCACGACAAATGCCACATGACTCATTACACCCAATCCCATACTGACCGTCCGTGCAAGCTGAATCAAGACAAATAAAAACTCGTCACATTTAAAGAAATATAGAGTCATGCCCGTGTAAAAGGGCTTTAACCCATTACCACACAATCCCTACTTTTAACGATCCCGAGAATGAAGCCTTTTAAAAACATTGTAGGAAAAGGAGAAAATGCTGGTAACCAGCATTTTCTCCTTTTCCAACAATGGTTTCAACCCTTCCCAAAACAAATTTCACTGTTTGAGTCACGTTTGTCTTCTACAAATGCTTTTAATTTAGACCAGTCCTTTTACCGTCTGTCATGCTCTCTAGATCTCGTGTTATTTCATGTTTATAAATTATTCTTTTTTGTGACTATGTACACAACTGTGTACTTGTCGGGTAATAAACTTTTGTTCTGTTCTGTTCTGTTCTAAAACTTTGTCGTTTGGTAAAGAGTAAATGGAGCTCCGTACGGCATTATACAAAGTAAATCATGAAGTAATTATTGATTCATTTTTCTAAACCTTAACTTAATCATAAGACAGCATGTTGCTTAGAAATGCAGAACATTCAGAAATACAAGTGGCAAAAAAGTTCCGGCGTATATATGCCAACGCCGACCATGCAGGCTGATATGAATAGGCACTTTTTGTAGATGAATTTGAACCCCTCCTCCCTACCTCCTTGCTTTTCACAGAACAAACATGTAGCTCAGTTATGTTCTGGGTTAATATATCAATATAGACTGAAGTGATTCAAATCGCTGGCCATTTCGAGGACTTTAACGTCTCATCCAAAAGACTTTTAGTAACTTTCTAAGATAGTCAGTCGTGGGGCTCGAACTAAATCCATCAAGTGGCCGAAGGCTTGACGTTTACAAGTCCTACACTCTGACGCTTGAGCTATTCGGACTGGTCAATTACATGTTTGTAATTGCAATTGATTAAAAATGTCTAATGTATGCCCTTACTTTTATTGCAGTAAATATTGGTAAAGCCTGGGTTGCACCCATCGTCACATGCGCCTGTGGTTATATTGCATTGCAGGTTGTCTCGACAAACACCGCATTCAAATACACATTCCTCACCATATCTTCCTCTAGTACATTCTGAAATAAGACTAGTTTATCCCTTTACCAAACAACACAATTTCAGATTTGTCCAAATTGAAAGCACTTGCAGATGACACAATAAACGTAACTCAAAAATTGAAATTTGTTTCCAGCAGTGTAGAAAACATTGTGGGAAAAGGAGAAAATGCTGGTTACCAGCATTTTCTCCTTTTCCCACAATGTTTTCAAAAGGCTTCTATCTCATGGTCGTAAAAACCGGGGATTGTTTGATAAAGGGTTAACAGCAAATCAAAAAAGAAAAACCATAGTGTATATTTCTAATACTAGCTCTGTATGGTTGACTAAATTTTAGACTTTCACGAATTGGAAACAGATTCGTTAAAACAGAGGAAAGTTTAAGAAAGGTTTTAGCTCTTACTAAACGATCCCGAGTTTTAACGACAACGAAGACTAAAGCTTTTGAAGACATTTTAAGAAAGGAGAAAATGCTGGTTTTGTCATATCAAAGAAAAACTTAAACATTTGAGCATCACTGAATTAGTCTTATTGCAACTACGTTAAGGGAACAGAGTATGATATTTGTCGTTTGATGAAGTGTTAAAGGAACTTTAATTGTTTAGCTTGATATTTTAGCTAAAGATCAAACGGAATACAACATAACCATGATATCAAATCAACCATGGATTTCTCATGGATATAATGTGAGACATTGCAACTAAGAAAGCCTTTCGATCTGAAAATTGTCGATCAGTTTGCATAATACATGTATTGCTGCATGAACAATTATATGTTCTCGTGTCATATGGAATAAGATGTACGTTAAGAACATTTTGAAGAAAAAGTTTGTCGACGGCAAAATTTGTGACGATATTCGACAATAGGATTGTCATGAGAAGAACATATATGTACTGTCGTAGAATGTAAAAGGCCTCGCCCGTAAAGTATCAGATCCTGATTTCATAGAATTTGTACAGAACTATGACGTAATTTTCCTACAAGAAACATGGTTATCTAGAAAACACATTTCAATTTAGAAAGGTCCGGTATACAGGAGAAATTTCCATCTATTATAAACAGTATTTACCGAATAAGGTCAGACTGGTTAAGAAAGACCGACCATTCATTACTTTCCTTCAATGAGGATGTTTTCATTTGTAATGTTTATGTTCCACCTATTAACTCAAAGTTCCATAGAAATTCCAATTTGATTTTTTCAAAGGAAACAAAACAAGCTGGGAACGTTAAAAGCTTAAATGTTTTATTACAGGAGATTTTAATAACACAGTTTGTGGTTGCTGCGATTTTCCCGATATGATGTAGTTGTTAACCCTTAGGCTGCTAATCGCGACTAACTGACGTATCAAGATCAGACTGCATAGATCGTGTTGTCTGATCTTGGGTCTACACTGTCCGATAGGGAGACATTATGGTCATCGCATGATTTGTAAATCTATTTCTTTTGTAATTGGGAATGGTCACCTGCATAACGATGACAATATTGAAGAATTTGCTTTTTATTGAAAAATCGGATAAAGTGTTGTTGATCATTTTTCATTGCAAAAGCAAGGTTTTTCACATGTAATTGATTTTAAAAAAGTGGAACTAAAATTAATTTTTTTACCGTTAATGTCCTCCATTCTCTATTGAGAAAAGCACATTCCGATATCTAACTAAGAGTAAGGAAAATGCGAATACGCAGCAGCAGTTTATTAAATTTGACGACAGAAGTTTGCTATTTACTAAACTGGTTCAAATTGACTTTCGCCATAAAAAGTATGTGTACCGTCGTAAAATCGAAGATCATGTACAACTCCTAATTATTTCCCTTCATCGAATCAAGCATTGGCGTGAAACAGGGAGATCCGTACTTTATTGTTGTTTTAATTCTTCATTAATGATAACATTAGCCGTATAGATAAAAGTATAGATGATGTATTTACAGTAGAGATTTTAAAACTTTATTTTGTTATTTGTGGACGACGCAATTTATTTCGCCGAAACACCAGAGTCACTGCAAATGTTATTGACTGAAACATAAACCTATTGTAAAGGTTGGAATTTAACTCTGAATATTAACAAATATAAGATTATGATATTCGAGAACGGTCGCCCAACCAAGGGATCAATTCATTACGATCGACACCAGCTATCCACCGTGG
The DNA here is from genome assembly GCA_943736015.1 of Tridacna crocea. Taxonomy (NCBI): domain Eukaryota; kingdom Metazoa; phylum Mollusca; class Bivalvia; order Cardiida; family Cardiidae; genus Tridacna; species Tridacna crocea. Next base: position 8,205,936 of record OX031063.1, read on the forward strand.
CAGAGTCTAAATATTTAGGACTAATATTATATAAAAACGGAGAATGTACTCGGACGCAAAAGAAGCTAACAGAAAAATGCCAATATCCCTTACATAAATTATTTATAGTTTTTAACCAACAACTCACAAGAAAAAAGAAATGTCATTATTCGATGACTTAGTGGCGCCATTATCAAACTATGAGGCGGCGGTACTTGGGTTTAATGAGTGCAAAGACGTAGAATCCGTTCACTGCAAATTTATCAGAAAAGTACTACAAAAGAGTGCAAATCTTGGTGGTTTATGTGGAGATGTAGGAGGTTATCGAATGAAAATTAGATGACATGTAATAATCTTGAATTTTGTTCAAAACTACTAAACTTAGACAATAATGATATAACCAAAAAGATTTATGGTATGTTTAAAAAATGGAACAAATAATAACAAGACATAAGGAATAAATTGGACCTCGCATGAAAACTTTACTTGACAGACCGGAACTTTCTAATGTATGGGCCAATCAAGACATTTTAATCATCAACTATGATTATATAAAACAACGAGTTATTGATAATTACACACAAACTTGGCAATCTATCCTTATCGAATCTAAAAGACTAGAATCTTACAGTAAATTCAAAGAAAATTTCGAATTAGGAGAATATCTTTATATCACAGCAAATAAGAAATATACAGCATCGGTAACAAAATTTTGATTATCATCACGTAAACCACTCATCGAAAAGGGAAGACACCTGCACATCCCAAGAGAAGATCAGTTATGTAAAAACTGTAATATGACCTTGGTAGAAAACGAATTTCACTTTCTTCTAGTTTGTCCGAAATATGGTAATCTTAGAAAACAGTATCCCACAAATTATTAATGCCGGTGGCCCACAGTCGATATATTTAAAAACTTAATGTCGTCATGATCACAAAATACTTCAGTTGATTTGTCGAAATATATACATTGTGCATTTGAATAAAGATCGGAACACGCGGAAGTCTGTGATCTTTTATAAATTTTCCATCAAATATTGTTCATTATCTCCATGTTTACTTTTAATCAGTAAAGTTTTTACATTGATTTTTCTTCACAACAAAGTGACAGAAAAGAATATTTCAAGTAACCTTGATCTACTATAAATATCTTATGTGGGCGATATTTGATTGTCAGTTTTACAATTTGATTTTTTTCCTTAGATATTTTTTTTCTATGCGTGTGCGAATGTTGTTTCTATCAACATATTATAAGGTAAAAAGTTATGTAATTTTATGCTCAATAAACTGAAACTGAAAAATGAAACTGTATAACATTTATTTAGATGGATCTCCAATGCTTTAACGTAGTATTTGGCCCTTTATATAGTAGACTGTTCAGGTTTACATGAAGAACAAAAGATAAGTATGCTAATTATGTGAAAAAAAAAAGAATTTTGTGCTGTGACAGAAATATTTGCGCGCAAGTTGCCACTTTAAAAGCTCGGCAGTCACTCTTTTATTTTTAAAAAATCTTCAAGATCAGTCTTGTGAAGCTGAATCTAGAGAGTAACACAAACTGACGTAGGAGTCAAATTAGATCCTACCAAAGACGACATAACATTTCTTAATCTATGTCCATCTTGTAATGGATTTTTGTAACTAGTTTGCTGAAAAAAAATGTGACGATATTTTGTATCAGGTAGTTATTTCTCGAATATCCCGCTAAAGCCGAGACATGGTCCCTCAATATCCGTGAATACCTTCTATATTGAGTATACAGGTCAACTCTGTAAACTGCTGAGAACTAAAGATTATATCAACCAAGATTTCTGCAAAAAGCATGGTCGTCTTAGAAATCCCAATAAATATCTAAAAAGTAAGTCCTCCAAGTAGCCAACTGTAACTGGTACAATATGCATTTGCAAACACCTATCGATTACGCTATATAGAGGATAGTCAACGGTTTATTTTTGATATGAAAAATCTCTCAGGAGAATGGGTTGTTTGGCGTTGAAAAAACGAGTCCGTAGGACGAGTTTTTTTAACGCCAAACAACCCATTCGAGTGAGAGATTTTTCATATCAAAAATAAACCGTTGATTATTCTATTTATTATATACCTAATCCGCAACTTTTAATGTTTGAGAATAAAAATTATGGACAACTTTCGGATTGCGAGAAGGAAAATTACGAGCTGACTGCGGATGAATGGGTCCGCGGATGAATACATAATAATTGGAAAAAAATAACTGAAAGTCGCCGCCATGTTTTTACAACGGTAGTTCAGAAGCGGGTGACCTTGTTGTCATCCTTTTTTGTCTTTGAGCCATACGAAGTGTTGATAAAGTGTGTATTCATGATAAAATGGATTTAATTAAACTTCGTTCAGTGCATGTAGTGTTTTTTTGGTATGACAGAGTAAGATGGGGATATGGGCGGGGTAGGGGAATAATCGCAGAGTTGTAGAGGTCAAGAAGCAGGGAAACAGTTTAAATCCTATTGTTTGTTCATTCATTTATCAAAATATGCCTCATCACGCATCCCTGTCGAAAAAGCCTTAACCCTTTACCAAACAATCCGTGGTTTTTGCGACCCAGAGGAAGAAGCCTTCTAAAACTTTGTGGGAAAAGGAGAAAATGCTCCATTTCCTACAATGTTTTTTACTCTTCTTAAGTCAAGTGTCGATTTTTGAGTCACATTTATGTTTTCGTTTGCAAATGCTTTCAATATATTTAGACAAGTCTAAATTTTTGTCGTTTGGTACAGAGTTAAGGGCCCCAATTTGAGGACCATAACTGCAAATCTCAGGATCAGACACTGAAAAGAAAAGCTAAAGTAAAGCTTTATTATTCCATATTCTGATGGGAATTAACTATTTCTTTGTCTTGATCACTATTGTTTAAGAGTTAAATTACTGCAAATCATCATTTCCAAATTTAATAATTCATGAAATGCACGATAACAAACAAGAACAGATTACTGAAGGAATCAACAGCTTTACCTAGGGAAATGAGGAGAACTGAAGCAAAGGAAAACCGGAAAAGAAACCAATTTTAAGCTGTTAGTGGTATATACCTTGGTTTTAGGTGCATTTTGATTTTTTTATTATAAATGATGCATCTTTTACTGGGGGACTATAACTTTCTGTGCAAACATCATGGCAGATCAATCACAGAGAAGATTTCAAGGGAAAATAATGAAAGGGAAAGGATAAGACCTTAGCAGTGAAAGAGAGATGAAAGGAAATGACTGCAATCAAGGTAATTATCTTTATTTTTGTTTTTTTATAACTTTCCGAAAAGATAATTTAGTCAAATCATTTAATTTATTAGCTAGTCTCTAATTTAATAGTTTTTCCATGAATATAAACAAAGTCATGCTCTTAACCTTTCTCATATTTAAAATTGTAACAATTCAACCCTTTGTTTCTAAAGTTCTTCATTGAACAAAGCAGAAAAATATTGCTTTGTTTCCCTACACACTTTGCTCACAGTATTTTTTTTCCAATATTTTATTTTGTCATAAGCAAAGTACATGTATTGCACTGTGTTGACCTGCTGGGGGTTAAGCAAGTGTAAAAAAAAGTAGTTCCTGAATTCCGGCAAAAGTGTTATCTTCACTCCAGTGAAGATATTAACTGAAGCATTTACAAAATTTATCTAACTGATAAATCCCAGTATATCACTGCTAGGTATATAATAAATAACGTTATTTCCGTCTAAGTCCAAAGTGACGTTTCTGCTAAGATACACCTTGTTGGAGAATAATAAACGTTTATCGTTACGGAATCCTGTGTTTTAACGATCCTCATAAAAATGTCTCAGCCTTTCATTATAAATATCAAATATATCTTGACATCTCCAACGAAATTGAAAAAAAAAGCCCTAAAGATGGATTAAAGCAAAAAGAACCGGTCATGTGATTCAGGTTGAGGGGATCCACGCAGTTATAAACACACACAACAACATATTGACAGAATGACGCCATCTATGTTCCATGGTAGTTATACCACCGTCACACTTACAGATTTTTCTTACGAGTCCTTAAGGATTGCCAACTCATAGTCAATCGTAAGCATCCGTAAATAATTCGTTCGCATCAGTTAATTACTCGTCACAACTCGTAGACACTCGTGAGCATCCTTGAAAGAAGAGACAAAATTTTTGACATGTCAAAAACTTTCTTACGAGAGTCCACGTATAAAATTTTCCGTAATTAACTCGTAAATAACTTGTAACAGTCCTTAAGTATCGTAAACCGGTTGTAACACTCCGTAAACAACTCGCACTAATCCGTAAATGTCTTGTAAACAATTTGTTTTACGATTTGTTACGGTTAATTTACGATTCCTTTACAAGAATATTACGAGTGCTTAAGTGACGTTACCGATTTTAATTGCGTTCAGCACGATTGCTTTACGGATTAGTAACGCTAAACCCTAGCCTTTTTTCCCCACAAATTCCCTACTGTACCAGCAATCTTTAGCTACACGTACTTTATATCAATTTTGAAATTGTGATCTGCAGATGTGCTGAATTTGGAGGAGTAATAATTGTCGTTTTGCAAAGGGTCAAAGGTACTGGTTCTTTTTAGCCTAATTGCACCATAGGTACAAGTATGAAACTTTACTTGGTTAGTCATAACTTTGTCTTTTTACCTGTTTTACACATGTCCCCGGTATATCCAGCTTCGCATTTGTTAGGACAGGTTCCATCAACACGGTTGCAAGTTTCTTTGTTCTTGCAGTGTCCACAAGACTCTTGACAATCCGCACCATATTTGCCGCGATTACAAGCTGAAAAAGAAAATACAGGGTGACCCAAAATGAGGGTAACCGATATCATAGCGAATAAAACCGTGGAAAGTAATCCAATTTGTTTTATGTTGCAGATTCCACTAGAGGAGAGGATAACAAAAAGGAAAAAAATAACAGCCAGTACTAAAAATGCCTTGGACAACTGAACATAAAACACTTTGTATCGAGACCTATTTTGAGACGAAATTGTTCAAATCAGTGCAAGCAAGATTCAGAAGGGAGTTTAACTTTAATGACTATCCTGATAAAAGTCAGATTTACCGATGGGCTCAGATTTTGGACAGTTCCCGATATCCTGAACTTATTTACCCATCGGTAAATCTGACTTTTATCAGGGTAGTCGTTAAAGTTAAACTCCCTTCAACTGATTTGAACAATTTTGTCTCAAAATAGGCTCAAGACAAAATGTTTTTTGTTCAGTTGTCCAAGGCATTTTTAGTACTGGCTGTTATTTTCTCTTGTTGTTATCCTCTCCTCTAGTGGAATCTGCAACATAAAACGAATTGGATTACTTTTCACGATTTTATTCGCTATGATATGGGTTGCACTCATTTTGGGTCACCCTGTAGTTAGTATTCTCTCTACCAATTTCATGTTTTTGAAACAAGTTTTATTAAATGCTAAACCATGTGCTAAAACACCACCACCACTGACAAGATTGACAGCCTTTAATTGTTTGATAAGCATCCAGTTTTACTATTCTTCAAAGTCTTACTTGGTTCATGTACAATGAATTATAAACATGATCATGCTGCTTTTCACAGATTGTTCATCATTTTGTTTGCATCAGTGCAAGTTATTATTGTGAACGAAATTATAAAAGAAACGAACCATCAAAATTGAATTTTGAAACCGTCTGCTAGGGTTATATGAATGATTTTACCGAATTTATAGAAGTACCACACGAGATAAATTTCATTTTTCTTATTTCTCGAACATTGATGTAGTCTATTTTCTTTTGCTTAACTCTATACCAAACTTCAAAACTTTACACTAGACCAAATTGAAAGCATTTGCAGATCACAATTCAAATGTAACTCAGAAATTTGAATTTGAGAAGCGTAGAAAACATGGTAGGAAAGGAAGAAAATGCAGGTTACCAGCATTTTCTCCTTTTCCCATATTGCTTTCAAAAAATTTCTTTCTTAGTTTGCTCATACGGGTAGATCAGTGGTTAGCGTATCTGACTCGTGACTTGGTGGTTGTGGATTGGATACCCGGTCTGCAAACAATTTTTTTCGGCGATTTTTCGCCTCTCACCTCTGATGCATGTGAAAAAAGTAGTCAGTGACTTGGAAAGAAAGATGTGCCATACTGGTGTGAGAAAGCCAAGAAACAAATGCGTATGTGCACTGACCGCCTTGATATGGCCTAAGGTGTTAAAATGGCGTTTAACTCAGATACAAACAAAGTTTCTCATTTTCGTTAAGTCAGGATTGTGTTAAAGGGTTAAAAAATAGGCTTGCTTTTTTAAATTTGCCTGTATTGATACTAATCCCTTAAACTTTGGCAAAAAATCGTTTTCACAACCCCGAAGAAGAAGAATTTTTAACAAATTGCAGGATAAATAGTACATGTAAATGGTTTCTACCGTTTTAAAAACACAAATCAGCAGAACTGAATTTGTGGTCTGCCAATGTTTTCAATATGGACAAGCCTGAAATTTTGTCCTTTGTTAAAGCCATATAGTTGTTCTGCTAAATTCTGTTTACCACTGTGTCGTAATGTTTCAGTATAATTTATAACATGTTTTAGGTGTGGTATTAAATCTGCGTTGAGTTCGTTTATAGATCTTATTTAGAAAATTTCGAACTAGATTAGATGACAAACTGTTCCGATACGTCTATTTCTTTGCCCAAATTAGTTGTCAAGAACGTTTGTTCATGAACATGTTACACGTTTGGCATACCGTTATCAAACAGTAATAACTGTAGTTAATGGCCCACATACGTATTTTACAGGTTTTGTCTGTATATCCCAATTCACATCCGGCGGGGCAGGACCCGTCCGTGAAGTTACATACAGCATTGTCTTTACATTTTCCACATGTCTCTGTACAGTTGCTACTGTATCGTCCTTTTTCACATGCTGCAAATGAAGACAAAATAGGTTGAAGAAATCTTTTACGACAGATACCTACAGGTAATACTAAAAGTTATTCTCGTACTAGCGATAATAAAGTGCTCAAACTTTGATAGGGATCACTTACATATTTCTGTATGGGTTTATAAGTTACAACAGTTTTGCTTAAACTCTTTACCATACTGTAAAACTCTAGATTTGTTCAAGTTGAAAACATTTGCTGACCAAAAACTGAATGCAACGTGCACTACGCTGTCTTCAATAGGGTAGAAAACATTGTTGAAAAAGGAGAAAATGCTGGTATCCAGCATTTTCTCCTTTTCCAACAATGTTTTCCAAAGGCATTTTTCTCAGTGTCTTTAACAGTCGGCATTGTGAGGTAAAGGCTGAAAGATCCATTTCCACTGGTCATTTTTTGCTCAATGTGGTAATGTAACTTATTGTAAAATCATACATGATACATGCCACATATATATATTTAGAGAGAATCTTTTATAGTGATCCCTAGCAATTGTGAGTAGTATAAATCATATAACAATATGACTGGTTTGCGCTCCTGCAAAACGGGGCTTAATGCATCTCCCTTATGCACGATTGCATAAGGGAGATGTCGTCACCAAGTACAAAGTTATGCATCCATATAATCCACTTTATCTGTCAGCAACATGAATTATGAAGTATAATTGTCCTATGACATGGAAATATATTTACAAATAGCAAACATTTCGACGCTAGTCAGTTTGCGTAGACTGTACAGGCTCACATGGATCATCTTTATTTTGCAGATCCATTCAAACCTTCCACGTTTTTCACAGAGCATTTAGTCTGAAATGCTGACCATTTCATATTCGAGGTCTTCACTTTTGGTGTCCTCCTGATCACTGTGCCACACTAGATACCGTTTGCATACATTGATCAAATACTAGTATTCTGTGCTCTCTTTATTCAGCTGTACTATGTTGATTTGCTACAAACAATCCCTAGTTTCACAGCCAAGAGGAAAATAATGTTTTGAAAATATTTTTAGAAAATGAGAAAATGCTCTTAACCCTTTCCCAAACAATCCCTGGTTTTTACAGGTCTGGAATAGTAGCCTTTTGAAAACATTGTGGGAAGAGGAGAAAATGCTGGTAACCAGCATTTTCTCCTTTTCCCACAATGTTTTCTACCCTATAATAGATAGAAATCATCTTTTCAGCTAGAGTTGAATTGTCGTCTGCAAATGCTTTCAATTTGGTCTAGTCTAAACGTTTGTTGTTTGGGAAATGGTTAACCAGTATTTTCTTCTTTTTCCACAATGAATTCTACTCTATCACAGCCAAGTCTTATCATTTTGCCTTGTCGTCTGCAAAATTAATGCTCTCGAAGTGGACAGATCTAAAATGTTGTCGTCTAGGTAAATCTGCCATGGCTAAAATCGACTTACTAGAAGCACACTTAGTCCCCATGTAACCATCAGCACATTTGTCGCAAGTTCCATTTACATTGTCACAAGGTGCATTGTTGAGGCAACTTCCACACGTTTGTTTGCATTCGAACCCATACATTCCATTTTTGCACCCTGTCAAGAAAAGCATAGAATAGTAAAATAAAGGTCTCATTTTAATGTAAGTTTTACGATTCAAACTGTTCACATATTTAGACTTAATTATTTTATTTCTGACAGGACTGTGGATTTCTTTCTAAATACAAGTAGGACGATCTTTATAGATATAGGATTGTCCCGCAATATGTCCTCTTTACCGACGACAATATTTTGGACCGGTATAAATTGAAAGCCATCGCAGACGATAAATGAATCGTGTCTCAAATTATGACATATGTCTCAGAAAAGTGTATAAACATTGTAGAAAAAAAAGAGAAAATGCTAATAACCAAAATCTAAATTCTTCCCTATTTTGTTAAAGACAGGTTTCATATTTTGTGTAACATTTAGCTTGTCGACAGCGAACGCTTTAAATTTGGATCAGGCCAGTGTTATCTGGTAAAAAGTAAACATGTCGGAAAAAATTGAATAGACAGAGCAGAACTACATAATCATATTTTATAACTGCTACTAAAACACAATGTTTTCGTACTAATAATTAATGCGACAGAATGATGACGTCACTGTCCAAAGCCTCCTTTAAGTTGAGAACAACCTTACTTCTGTTACACATTCGCTCTGTAAACCCTGGTAGACATTTTCCTGACGGACAAACACCAGTTGTTTTATTACAATGCTTTCCCTCACAGTGACAGCGATGAGCACAATCTACACCAAACTGGCCATCCACGCAATCTGCAAATACAAAGATCCAAACCCAATCAATTCTTTACTTAACTCTATCCCAGACCTAACGATTTTGTCGACAACGAGGGAGAAATATTATGAAAATATTGTGGGGCAAGGAGAAAATGCTGGTAACCAACAATATCTCCTTTTACCACATGTTTTCTATACTTTCAGAGAATTCAAAAGCTCATTTGTACCAAGTTTTAATGTATTGCCTACAGATGCTTTGGCTTTGGACAAGTTTAAAATTATGTCGTTTGTTTATTGTTTAATACAACTGCTTCACTTGTAGAAAGAGGTATCTAGTACTAAAAGTGAAAAAAAGTTTTAACGAGGATTACATTGGTACCTAACTAGCCGAGCAAAAGAGCTCACAAACGAAAAGTTGATTCTGGCAAAACCCAAGACATACATGAATGTGTGAGCTATCACCGTCTTATAAGCCTGGGTTTCAGTCCGTTCATTCTTTTTTCCCTTTCTACCATTGGGACGTTTCATTGTCAAAAATGACAGCCTGGGGATATTCGAAAAAAGAAAATCGCATCGATATCTACTTTCTACCTTCTCACATTTGAGTAAAGCAGATATCGCTGCAATAGGTTTTCCAACGTAAATGACTAAAATACATATCGAAATTCCAATAACCTCGATTTGATTACTTCCTGTTTGTTAGCCATCGTTGAAAGTATCGAAAACAAATTTCAAACGGGTTATTGACATAAACTTACGAGGTTAATTTAACAACAACAAGGATTGTTGAAGGTTGCCTTGTAATTTTAATGATACAGATAATGGATTATCTGTACAATTCAAAGTCATAGAGAGACCCTCGAATGTCCTCAGGCGGTAATAATAACGGTAGATAATAAACATAATAACAGCAAAAAGATCTGTTGCAGACCGTGATGAAAGCAGTGTAATATCCAGTAGCCTAATACAGAAATTGATTAACTTCGAAAAATAACACACATTATGTTGAACGTGGTTTACATTATCTTAACACGGATCTGAATTGTCTTTACTAACCTCCATAAACTGAGAGCTCACATATAACAAAATAGTTCACGATATTTTGGAGAATCAATGTAACGAAACGAGACGGTGTTGCATTAGGCAACGAGAAGTTGAAACTGTGCAGTGTCCTAGTGACTTTGGTTAGTGCTGCCTTTCTCTGAATATCTTTTTCAGGGGCCAAAAATATCTCCATACGGCCTAAGTTATCTGCAAGAAAAATACGAGGATGATTAAAACAGACAGCTACTTTTCGTTTTTACTCTTTCTCAATATAGATCTAGATATTCTATAAATAATCGAGCCTTATGAAGCTGTTCATAGAATTGTCTTGCTTCTTTTTCTTCAGCTTGTCTGTTCGTCTGTACGTCTGGCTCATTTTGGTGGTTTCAATACTGGTATAAAATTATACCTAAAAGATATTGGACAAAATTTTCGCAAAACTTTTTTCTACTGAAAATGAGCTATAGTCTGTAAATAGAATTTAAATCATAATGCATTTTTTTTTATCTTGGCCAGCCTAAATATCCACGCAGGCTGACCTAAATCGATACTTTTGGCTATGTCGAAATTGCCTTCATGTTAAAGGACCAGTCTATCTAATTATTCAGTCGCTTTACGGATCTAACTTTTTGTAAGTGCTAAGGTACCAACCATTCGGTAACCTTTTTTTATGAATTAGCGTCTTCGGAACTGCTATAGAATTCAAAACGTAAAACTTTCCAACAAAATACTGAAACCTGATTTATTTATTTCTAAAATTAGATGGTTATAAAGAAATACAGTAAAATAAAGTAAAACAGGATCACTCAAAAATTACCTTCCGTTTTCAGTTTTAGTCATTTAATGATAAATCAATCTAGTCCTGAGCCATGCTTTGTGAAAAGTGGGTTTAACACATCTGCAAAAACTATCGACACAGTTCAGACTGTGCAGTGCGCATAAGCTAAACTGGGTCGAAATATTTTGCTCTTGATCAATTGTCTGCATATTAAAGGACTATACTACTGCACGATTCAGCCAGCTGTTGAACAAACTGGTTTTTACGGTTTTATAACTATATGATGACTTACCTGGTGCAATACACTACGGAGATGCCTTAGATCCTATTTTGCCAGTAAATGACTCATAATTTTTCCGTCATGGCTAGCTTACCAACAATCGCTGCACATGATTAGTTTCATCTCTTATTCTTTATCTGTCAATAATGATCTTGAAGAAGCGAGGTATGAAAATATTGTGGGAAAAGAAAACACTGATATCCAGTATTTTCTTCTCTTCCTTCAATGTTTTCTGACTTTACATAGACAGATCTTAACATTTGGGCCACATATAATTTGTCCTCTGTAAATTCTTTCAGTTTTGACCAGTCCAAGATCAAAGTTTGTCGCCCAGTACAGTGTTAACAGAAGTCTACCGAGATAAGAATTTTAGCCCTACCAAGTTAGCTCAGTGGTTAGGGTATTTGGTTCATGACCTGGCAGTGGTCGTGGGTTTAGTGCCCGGTTAAGGCAAACTTTCTTTCCGGTGATCCCTCGCGTCTCACCCTTGAAGCATGTGAGAAAAGCAGTCAGGGACTTGGAAAGAAAGGTGTGGCGGTGAAAAAGCCAGGAAACACATGCGTACGTGTACTGACCATTGTGATTTGACCCAAGATGTTAAAATGGCGCTATACTCCAATACAAACAAACGAATTTGAACATTTTAAGACAGTTTTAAAATTACCAAAAGCTTTCCATACCGCCGCTTAAAACTCCATGTACGGGTCATTTGGATGGTTGTCTAATCAATCTACAACAATATATAATGATGTTTATTTATAAAACAAGTTATGTACATACGTATTCTCTCTTCTATGCTCGATCTTCCCACCACATCGATTCTTTCGATGAGAAACTCTCTTCCTAGATCTAGTTCAAACCAAGGACTACCATCCTCTTTGGTTGCTGCACAACATTTGCACGTGTTTGGTGTATTGGTAAGGTTTCCATCTACCGCATTTCGAGGATCCCAGTTTTCGTTTGGAGCTGTATGAGTACTGCTAGATCTAATACTTTTGTTGAGGGAGATAAGTTTTTCACCTGAAGTAATAGAAATTGCCAAAAATACATGAGCCATGTATAGTGAAAATGGACTCAATGCATCTGCAAAAAGTATCGACTTGTATCAGCCTGCTCAGTCTGCGCAGTCAGCTATGAGTCTAACCTTTTTGCTGTAGGCAGTCTGCTATGAGTCTAACCTTTTAGCTGCAGGCAGTCTGCTATGAGTCTAACCTTTTTGCTGCAGGCAGTCTGCTATGAGTCTAATCTTTTTGCTACAGGCAGTCTGCTATGAGTCTAACCTTTTTGCCATAGATAAATTTTCTTCATGTCCAGGGACCATTCTCCTCATTATTCAGTCGGTCGTTAGACAAACTGGATAATATGGACCTGTAGTCACGTGATGAAATGCCTGGTTAAATGTACAGTGGAAATCCAATAAACCCCTTCTTTGAGGAAGCTCAGCGTCAACTGTTCTCAGAATCAGTGGTTTTGTTGTTTTTGTAATTAATTTTGAACTTACTTCTAACAAATCCTCTGTCTGTCAGACTGTCTGTCCATGCCTACTTTACTGTTTAGACTTTATAAAGATAATTAACTCTTTCAGTGCCAAACTTGAACATACAGTTAAACACTCGCTCGGCCGCGGAAAATACAATTCATCAAACTAGGAGTGTATGTGTGTGTGTGTGGGGGGGGGGTGTGTGTGCTTATTTCGAACTACCCCCTCCCAGATCTATAATGTTTGAAAACTTAAATGTTCCTAAGAAGGAAAACCTTCATCTCTCCTCTCCCCAACTTTGAGAAAAAATATAAGGGTTAAAATCTAAACACCAGTCTCAGTCGGTCTCAAGTCCCCAGAAAAAGGTGAGGGTATTCTATAGAACACCTAGAAGACTTGCAGGCTCATATTTTTCTATACATATCCTCTCCTCCTCCCATCGAAAAATGTTTCTAACCGACTCGTATTAATTTCGAAATCGCAACATCTTTCAAGATATTGCTTTTATACCTCAACTCGATTTCTTTTTATCCCATCAAGATAGATAAGCTCTCAACTTAAGCTGATTCAGTGTTAAGGGCTTTTTATTCTGTTTTACAGAGAAAAGTCTAAGCTTTTTTCATATGAACCACGCTCGGTGAAAAGGTAAAAGCATTGTGGAAATATTAGCTTTGATCGAGTGATAACTTTTCCTAGATTTAAAAACCAACACAACTTCTCCTTGGCTAAACCAAGGATTTAGCCAGTAATTGGTTGTTATTTTAAAAAGAATATTCCTGAAGTTAACACTTAGAATGTCATTAAGGACGCTTGCTACAGTAAAAGCCTTATCTATAAAACGCACGTTGCATTGGATATTTGCTTGTTATCAGTTGGGGTTTCACGATAATACGGATGCTCGTGTAAGTCTCGATCTAATTTTTGTATCTTTGTGTTGTTTTTTCATTTTTTTCCACAGGTGAAACGTAAAAGAGTCCGGTACAAATCACATAAATATGTATGATTGATATTTAGGTCGTTCGAGAAACCGGCACAGACAAACATCAAATCGTTTCGGACAACGGAACATAGTCAATTTAGGATCATTTACCTGTATTAGCCTTTATTGCGTTCGGAAAGATTGTTTTCTTTTAAGTGATATATTTTTATTAAGAGATTCCTTTTTTTTTTCTAATGGGTAAAGGAACGACGTAATTAAAGCGGGGGGGGGATTATTTCCCCGTCACAGTGAATAATTGCCACCTACCAAAAATTTGGTTTATTGACTTGAGATCACTAGTTTTAAAATTGGCACTCATTGACAAAATAATCAGATGAAATATATAATTTATTTCATCAGCTTGTGATTGATATTGGGGAATATTTGCCTCAAAAGGGAAAGGTCAGCGAAAATAACCCGTGCCTTACACGGCACTCGTTATTTTCGCACACCTTTTTTATTTGGCAAATATTTCCCCTTATTAACCACAAGCTGATGAAATAAACTATATTTATTCATATATACATATACATGTAGTTATAATAATTATTTTTATTTATATCATCAATAATACATTGTACTACAAAACTACCAAATAAGAACAAAATCTGGTGTTGAGAAAATCACCTGGTTAAATGTAGCGAACGCTTTTAACCCTTAACCCTTTACCATGCAGCAAAATTTTAGACCTATCCAAATTGGACGCTTTTGCAGATCACAATTTCAAAGTGGATCAAATGGTGCAATTTTGCTTTGATAAAGTAGAAAACTCTGTTGGAAAAGGAGAAAATGCTGGTTATCAGCATTTTCTCCTTTGCCAACAATGTTTTCAAAAGGTTTCTTCTTCAGGGGGTTAAAAGGCATCATTGTTGCTTAATCATGGTTTTGGAATAGTCTGGATAAGTCAAGAAGTTGGAGATGCGAGTAATTTTCTAAAGGCCTTCAAACAATGACTCGTAGATTGTGCAAATCAAAATTGGCATGAATCCATCAATACATCCAGCCGTTGTTTTCATTATAAACATTATAAATCTTTATTAAATGTAGAAAAATACTTACAGCTGGATATTCCATTGAAACATAGAATAGCGCTTTCAAAATTTCGGTGCTCGAACCACAAATTTGGAATTGAAACAGGTAGACATACTTATGTTCACCGAGATAAAAGAATTTGTCTTTATTGTTATAATAATTATGAGGTTAAAGTTATAGAATGTGAGTATCATGTATTTTTTGAATGTGAAAAATTTACAGAAATAAGAGCAAACTTTCTATATACATGTAATTGGTATACTTCAAGTTGTAGTGAAGCTAATTTTTATTATTTGCTTCAATCTACAAATCCAAACATCATTAGACATCTAGACCATTATATATATATGCTTATGAAATGACTAACATATAAGTGGACAAATTTAGAATTCAATTTATTATTATCATTTTTTTCTCTGAGTGATTTTAAATACTAGTAAACATATTTAGAAAAGTTTAAAGACGTAACCTTACGGAAAGTTATGCTACAGATTATGGCTTCAAAGATGGATTTGCATCAGAAAAAATAATGTAATATTGCTGAAAAAGGGGAAAATGCTGTTGCCCACATTTTGTCTTTTCCTCTCGGTGTTTTCATTTGTTTTTCTCCGAGGGCACCAAAACTAACTTTTTATGGTAATTATTGTCATTTTCACGTTTGTTTCAATTGTTTTTCTTCAAGGTAATGCAAGTTAAATTTTTGTGGTAATATTGTCATTTTGACATTTGTTTCAATTTTTTTTCTCTACAAGGTCTCTGAAGTTTTTATGTTTCATTACATAATCTCCCTCATTTTCTAGGATACCCATTACCAACATTCTTGCCTTATACATGTATAATATCACATTTGCGTGACGTCAATTTTGACGTCATTTTGAACGTTATTCACAGGAGTGAATGGCTTTTAATACGCACATAAATGCGGGTACATCTATAGATGTTTTTGCATTTTCTGATTTATATTTTGCGAAATATCATTATGTGATAAAAAGAATCTAATATTTTGAGGCATTTAGGGTTAGTACAAATACATGATTTTAACTCTTATATTGGTAAGTGCAACTACAGAGGCGTAGCCATGTTATTTTGGTGTACCCTTGCGGGCAGTGAGGATCAGGATTTTGCAGTCTGATCTTAGATCTACATTGTCCGTTAGGGACAAATATTTCTCCAATGAGTATCTATACAATAGCAAAATTAATGCACAAATTATTAGTTTGTAAGATTAACTATATTTTTGATCATGTTAACGGTAAATATGGTAATAGAAGGGACGTAACTTGTCTGTTATGTCAATTTTTTATCTTTAAAATGTATTTTTTCTGCATTATCGGCCGGATGGCCTTGATAATTTTAGATATAGATCTAGATCTAGTCATTGTCATTGAGAGTTAACTCAGACTTTCTTTTATACATTGACAGAACATTGATAGGGAGGGATTGTCTCGGATAGGGTAGATTATATTGCTGTATGTGGACAAAATATTTGGTAACTTGCCTTTTCTCCTTTTCTCAATGTGCTTTTCATGAGTCTTCTTTTTTGGTCCTTATGACTATATTTTGTTGAAATATGTTAAAAGCTGTAATTTTCTTTTTTAAATGTCAAAACGTATCTCATCTAAGTGTATGTTTGCTTCCACATGTAGTTTTTTGTATTATGGGCCGGTGGCCTTATTATTTATAATAAAATCATTGTCAGTGTCATTGTCATTGTGTTGTAAAGGCTTAATGTACTAAATAAGTGAACTAAAACGTTTGCTTCTTCAAAGCTATTTTTGGGGCATGATATCTCTTTGTCGGACAGTCTAGATCCAAGATCAGACCAGACTTTCTGTACAGTCTGATCTTCACCTACACAGTTCGCAAAAGTTCCTTGGGTCGCGTTTAGTAGAATAAGTGTTAAGAATGTTTGAAAATACAGGCTAAGGGTTCTCGATCTCCATTTTTATTTTTCATTTTCGGTCTGGTACTCAATTATTATTATAAATATTATTATCAAAATATTCAGAACTTAAAATAACTCTTTTTATGATTGTCTACACCAAACCGTTTTACCATTCAGTATTTCCGTAACTTCCCATATTTAGGCTTAGACTGAAAATGAAATCAAGAACCGCTTGTGAACTGAACACAGGTCTAGATCTATCTTTAAAGAAGTTAGCTTAGACATTTTTATCGGCATTAATAAAATTTACATATAAAACATCAATACAAGCCTATAAATACAATTTTATTTGCAAGGTTAAATAAGCCGGACTGGTAGATTCAAAGAAAATGTGCATTTAAAAAAATAAAGTTTTGCTGTCAGTAACTTGGTCCATATCTATTATATCTGAGGGCCTGGTTTCACGTGAAAACTTGAGTCTCTGTTTTTGTTCCTAAATTACTTATTTCCCACTCAATTTCAGTTCGTTATTCGAGTTACATTTTACTATCATAAACAGACTTAGGCACCATCGTCTAATCCTGAGCTCACATCACGTTTTTCAGATTCATCGCAACTTAATAATAGACTAAAGTCTGATAATTGAGTTAAGTCCGTTTATTTTGTTCATTTGAGTCTGAAACGTTGTGTCAACTCAGGGTTTGAGAACATTATTACAGTCTGTTAATGTTATTGAAATGTATCTCATATAACGAACTCAAATTAACTCAGATTATGAGACCGTCAAGGGATTTAAATAAAACATGATACTTATTTGGAATGCCTTTATCTGATTAGACTCGTTAACATTTCTACTTCACGAAAAGCTAAACAGGAGTAAAAAATAGAATAAAAAAGGAGAGGTAAGGAAAGATATGAAAAGGAAAATAATATGATAAACAATACTAAACACACACCAGAAGAAATAAACCTTTTAACCCTTTTAAAACTGTGACAGATAAAAAGTCTGACTGGCAGACAGAAAGAAAGAAAGAGAGAGAGAGAGAAACAGACAGACAGGCAGACTGACAGAAAGACAGAAAGAAAGAAGAAAGAAGGAAAGAAAGAGAGAGAGATGGACGGACAGACGACAGACATATCGACAGACAACGAAGAGGAACATTCAAGGAAAGAAAGACAGACAGAATAAAGGATAGAAAGTAAGAATTAAAGTAAGCAAGAAGGGTGGAAAGATATCCCAAAGGCTGTAGCCAATCGGCAATTGTGTTACATGTTTCATTTAGAGTTAGAGAAAGGATAAAGTTTTGAATGGTTCGTGAACACAGGTCAAGAACTTTGCTACAGCATGCCTACTTACACCTAGCAGCTTTCCATATAAATAGTATTATCAAAAGCCTCAGTATTGGCGACATTGTTGAATACATAAGACGGGACTATATCCTGAAAGCAAGATGTAATGAGTATAACATTCAACCATTCTTTTTCTTGTCATCATCACAAAGGTTTTATTATTTAAAATATTCACGCTGCTTTCAAAATCATTATTAGCAAATCACAACCAATGCTCACTTATTCATATTCATTCTTGTTAATACATGTTCAAAACTTGGATTACAAAATGCCATGTCCCGAAGATCGAACCGGGTTATGAGCCCTACTCTTTAATAACCAAGCCTCGCAGGACACTACTTTGACATCCGACGAATCAATTAAGGTAGAAAAACCAGCCAGTGACATAAGAAGAATATTGTGACAAGTCCTTCTAAAAGAAACCATAGGAAAGCATGGATAGGTGTATTGGCCGCCACAATAGTAAAGAAATTATGATGGGAATTGGTCAACCACCATATACACCATCAGTTTATCAAATGGAGAACAATGGAGCCGTAATAAACTAGAATTGCGAACTATATTCTTTCCAACGCACTGGATCCTTTTTTACACCGAAGGAATAAATGAAGGATATTTGCTTTCTTCTTTCGGTGGGAGGTCGTGTAATGCAGTCTGATCTTGATTCTATAGCACCTTTATAAAACAACAACAACAACAACAACAAAAACAGCCATATAACTGCTCTGTTTGTCAGAAAATCTAATTTTAGGAACAAGATTGTTTGCCCTGAAATACATATTGTAAGATGTGGAACAAGATCGAACTACAGTAAATTGCAATCCGATCTTAACGATACACCATTTTGGTACATGTATGTTATACAAAACTCGCTGTATGACTATTGAGATCTTTATAACCGTTTACACCGCTACATTGTGCGTCCAGTGTGAAGCTAGACCGAGCTGCACGAATATGTAGCTCTGTCTTGATTCTGCACTTCCCTCTAATTTGAAATTTCTCACTTAGAACTAAATTCGAATTTACTTATAAATGTTTTTCTTTACTTTATTGTATATACACTACCTAAACGGCCTGAAAAAATCATTTAAGTTAAAGTTTGTGGCCGGTGAGTATCAAGATCAGACTGTATTGAACATGCGCTCGAATTTGCTCCTGCACTGCCCGCTACGAAACCGATTCTCTATTTTTTTTTAGTTTCTTGCTGTTAACCTTTTACGACTTTATTTTTCTTTCAAGTATTTGAGAAGTACTTTTAGCGTTGTGAATGACTTTTAGTGGTAAAAAAAACGTCGATAGTATTTTCATGAATGTAGCTGCCAATCGTGAAAATATTGCCGATGATGTTCGATCGATGAATAAATTTCGATTTTTCACCGGAAAAAAACATGCAAACATATATTTTATCATTGGAAATATTTATGAAATATTAATCAATACTCACAGTTGCTTTTTTGCATTCCCCAATTCATCTGAAAAAAAAAATCGCTTTTCATTTGTACTCGTTTGAGTCATACCAAGAAGACAACATTTTACACTTATTTATTTTTACAGCATGTGCTTTTTTTTAATTCAAAAGAGGTTTTGATTACGGGAACTGTTTATGGTATGGTGAAAAAGATTGAGGGAAAAGGAGAAATGCTGGTCACCAGCATTTTCTCTTTTCTCACAATGTTTACACAAGTAGCCTTCGTCATCACCGGAAAAAATCAAGGGTGTTCTTGGTCAAAGGTTAAATTTAACTTCCTTATGGCAGGTCAAGGGGTCGGATGAGATACAATCGCTTTCATCGGAATATTCAAGATAAACAATGATGCTTAACCCTTTACCACACAATCACCATTTTAACGACCCTGACTAAGAAAGCATTCGAAAACAGTATGGAAAAGAAGAAAATGCAGATAACCAGTATCTCCATTTCTCACATTGTTATCTTCCCTATCAAAGACATATAATTTTATTTGGACCACCCTTAATTTGTCATCTGCGAATGCTTTCAGTTTGGACATAACGAATATCTTAAGAGTATGGAGAAAGCGCGTGGAAAGCATGACTGATCTTACAATGAGAAGACATTATGGTTCAACTTTATAGACAGAAAGCGCGACTCGTGTAACGTATGCAGGCTGTGTGGAACAAGTTTAGTCCGAACATGCAACTTATGGTGCAAATGCAGACCGAGTAAATCATTGTTATATTGGACACACGACTAATGTCACACTGTGCAGACTAGGAATAAGGTTAAGACCGAGCACACGACTTATGTTGCATATGCAGACCGACTGAATCGTTGTTATATTGGACACACGACTAATGTCACACTGTGCAGACGAGGGATCAGGTTAAGACCGGGCACACGACTTATGTTGCATGTGCAGACCGACCGAATCATTGTTAGATTGGACACACGACTAATGTCACACTGTGCAGACTGTATGGATCAGGTTAACTCTTTACCAAACGACAATATGTAAGGCTTGTCCAAATCGAAAGCATTTCCAGAGAACAAAATAAAAGTGACTCAAAAATTGAAATTTGTATTTGGAGGGGTAGAAAAAATTGTGGGAAAAGGAGAAAATGCTGGTTAACAGCATTTTCTCCTTTTCCCACAATGTTTTCTAAAGGTTTCTTTCTCAGGGCCATCAAAAGTAGGGATTGTGTAGTAATGGGCACACGACTTATGTTGCAAATGCAAGCTGTGTGGATCAGTTTTAGATCGAACATACGACCTTTGTTGCAAATGCAGACCGACTGAATCATTGTTAGATTGGACAAAGACTAATGTTGCAATGTGCAGACTGTATGGATCAGGTTAACTCCTTACCAAACGACAATATGTAAGGCTTGTCCAAATCCAGACTAGGGATCAGGTTAAGATCGGACACACGATTTATGTTGCATATGCAGAACGAGGGAATCATTGATAGATAGAACAAAGACTAATGTTGCAATGTGCAGACTGTATGGGTCAGGTTAAGACCGGACGCACGATTTGTGTTGCATATGCAGGTTGTAAGGATCGAATTTAGACTGGACTTACCACTGATTTTAAAAACATATGCAGACTACGTGAAATAAGTTTACACCGGAAACACGACTATATTGCTTATGCAGACTGGTTGCAATTTCTCTATTTTTCCTTGTGTTTTCCAACCTTTCAAATTCGAGTTCAATACTATGGCCACATGTTATTAGTTATCTGCATTTTTTTTCCAAAATGGACAAGTGCAAAATTCGTCGTCTGGTAAAAGAATGAGTTTGAAAAAATCTTTGTTTACCAGGAAGTCGTAAACTCGACAAGTTCGTCTGGTTCACATTTGTCAACCTTTCCATAAAGAAAGGGAAGTATATAACGAGTGAGTCATACTGTACACAATGACAATAGACACTTATTATCTCAGGCTGACAAGCTCGGGTCAGTCCTCTCTGGACAAAACATATACAGGATGCCAGAGAATAGCTAGCACCGCTTGAAATAGATGCATTTTCAATATTTGTAGATGGTATGATAAAGTCATTCGGCAAACCTCAGATGATCTGTTAATTAAATCTTTTGGCTATATAAATATTTCTTCGCAGGAAATAAAGATCTTAGACTGAGCTATCGCACTGGACTTACCCTTTCGGTGAAAGCTGAAATATAGAAGCTAGGGCAGAAAATGAGCAGTCTAATTCAGCGATATTGATTACTTCTTGTTTTAACTCCTTACTACACGACAGAGTTCTCAGAGTGGTAAGCCCTCACTTAAAAAACGAAAACAAGAATCACAGTTTTCTAACGAAAACATTTTATATGTCTTCGTTGTCAAACAGTTGGCACTGTCAATTTATAACGTGGTCTGTCAATCCCGATGTCAGTTTTTACTGGCAGATTGATAGATGTGACTAACGTGAGGGCAGTTTGTTGAAGTTGCTCAGCAATTTACAGGGGTGCCGCCATGATTAAGACTAAATGACTGGAAGCACATGGAAACCTTCCTATATATAAATCTAAACGATACAACACAAAATAGTCTCATGACCAGGAAAAATTGAAAACGAAGATACTTGAAACTGAGCTCCGGGATATGGGGGATAATCTGATTTTCCACGGTATAACGTAGCGACGCCATGTCGGAAAATTGTGACAATCTCGTAAAACTATTCATTAAAATATAATCTCAAGATCGATCCCAAGGACATCGAATTCCACAGAGTTCATCGTCTAGGCAACCCCGATCGGTCAAACAAAAAACCAAGACCTATCGTAGCGAAATTCTCTCGTTATGTCCAAGATGTATATCTCTGTGAACTAATCAGACAGGCTTCGTTCGATCTAAAAGGCGAATGAATCAAAGCTAATCTTGGTGTTGGAACGCAAATAGCCAGAGAGTGGAGGGACCCTAGGAGAAACTTGAACCCAGTCTACCAGAGTCAAAAAAGAAAAGGAAATAGCGTTAAATTCAATGGTGAAAACCTTATTGTAAACCATGTGAAATTTAGAACTTCACTTACACAATTCCGAATATCCTCTCATGATCTAGAAATTGAAAAAGGACGTCAAAGAAATGTAGATATAAGAAAAGAATTTGTAGAAATTGTAATTCGAGAAATATTAAGAATGAATAGCACTTTTTATTTGACATATACAAAGTGTTCAGAACTCAGAGCAAAGTTACTTATAAAATGCTATTAAACTTGGCCAACAATACAGAAGTTTAATAATCTTTTGTCTGTTAAAACGCCAAAATTTTATACAATTTTTCAAAATTTATCTATCATGGTAACCTGCTGAGGAATTAATCCTTTGGCTGATAAGCGCGACTAAAGGACCTTTTCAGGGCAGTGTGGATCAAGATCGGACTACACAAAACGTACAGTCTGATCTTGGACCTACCTATCTTGGACCTACACTATCCGATAAGGAGATTTAATTTCCCAGAACATAATTTTGAAATAATGATATTTTGGTTTTTCAACTGAATTGAAAATTTCATTTTAGTTATTAATAAGGAGAAGGGTTAATCATTGCTATATTTCTTTTCAAGAAACATCATGTGCTCTTCATTTAAGCAATGTAAAACACTTTTCTAAATGAAATGCTTCTATCACTTATGTTTGTAAATTTACAATAAAACATGTTTGTTTATATGCAATAAAGATGTAGTAGTAGTTATATACGGACGAGGTTATATGAAGTTGTGGAATCGGCCAAGGTGTGACGAGAGAGATCTTTCATTTTAATACATGTATCGCATTAGCCTAAGTAGGGTATGCAAAAGTGACAGTCTGGGAAACGGAGGCTTGACCTTCTACCACACAATATCAACTTTAAACGACTCTAAGTAAGAAAGTTTTTGATGACATTGCGAGAAAAGGAGATAATGCTGATAACCAGTATCTTCTCCTTTTCCCGTAATGCTTTCAACCCGTTCAATGTCAAATAGCAGGATCCCAGAAACTATAGAATTGTTGTCTGTAAATTTTGGTCCACTCCAATTTTTTGTCGATGGGTAAAGAGTTAAATTTAGCATATGTGCTATGTAGAAAGGATTATACAGTGACCTGTGTTCAGAATATTCTTTACATACCGGCTCCTTTGTTTGGACCAGTTCTGTCTTTTTCAGAACGACCCGTCTTGACAATAGAATGCACGAGGGCAGGTCTATCAATGCACGTACACAGGTTGTTCTGTAGATAGAAAACCTGTCCACGGGAGGGAAAAACCTCCTCCCGTGCAAGAAAGACTTGTCCACGTGCAATTGATGGACCTTGAGCCGTGCAGACAGGGTCGTGAAGGACAATGGTACTCGCGCGATATTGATTCATAGGAATTTGTCAAATAACAGGAAAAATCTTGCAAATATGCTTCTTTCTGGTAATACAGATAATCTGATAATTCTTGGTGACCAATTCAGCAATTCTTTGATAATTTCTTTCAAAAAGACCAATAAAAATATGTCCCTTCCTATTTATAAAAGTTTCTGTCACATTGATGGCAACATTTAAAACATTGTTGATAAAGTGCCTTATCCTTAAGTTGTTATTACGCACATGTCATTCATTCATATCTAAACCCAACTTATTTTTTTGTACCTTTCTAGTTTTTTATGTAAGTTAAATGGTAAAAGTGACAAAAAATTAATGACGGACGCATGTTCTAAAACATGTCTACAATATTGTTGTATTTTGGTTCCAATTGAAATGTCTGTATTAGCACAGTTTAGTCTCTGGAGCGAAAAAGATCTCTTGTGTTATTTTACTTATCGTGAGAAAGCAAAACTGACGTAGGAGAACAGTGTCCTTCTATGACTGACCCGGCACAGCTAGCCTCAAGAAAGTAAATTGAGGGACTTGGTATGACTGAAAGCGATGTATAACGCCATTCATCCATTTAATCAATCAATCAATCAATCAATATTGACCTATGTTGCCCTACCGGAACTGGATGAATTAGTGCAAACGGACAGACCGTAGAATTGAAAACACAAATATCTGGTTTTAGGAACCAGATATTTCATTCTTATTTGTAATCTAAGCATAATTCTTAATTTTCGAGGGACTTATTTTATTTCTTGTTCTAAGATTAAGAATTGTCAAAATTTCATTCAAACTTAACTCTTATTGTACTTTTCTGTCTTTGTTCATTTGTTAACTGTTAAAGGCTGTTAAAGGCTTATTGCTGTTTTCTTTTCTCGTTACGCTTGGATCGTAACAGATATTGGGGGATATTGTGGATATACTTTGAAATTATTTTGAATTTGTAACAGTTTTAAGTTTCACTAGATAATAAATAATAAAATACAGAATTTGAATTTTATTCTACTGAACCAGCAAAAAATAAATCATGTCTTTTAAAAAATATTTGCTGGGCCGTCACAGGAGTTGTTAAATTTGGCAAAAAAGTCTGATTTGCTAGATCTTGCTTCTCATTATAAACTGACTGCAATTAAAGGTACTATGTTAAAGCATGAAATTAAAAATTATATTGCTCAGTTTTTAGTTGATGAAGAAATACTTGACTCTTCTGTTCTGTCTCTTATTTTTGTGTTTCTGACAGACATTAAAAGTTAATATTGAGTTAGAGAAGTTCAAACTATGAATAGAAAAAGAATAAAGAATAAAAGAATTAGAATTGAAATTAGAGATAGAAAAGATGCAATTTCAGGTGAGAATGAAAGAATCAGAATTAGTAAATAAATAAAGATTATTTTGGTCCGTGGTTAATGACTTTGACATCACAGAACACCTCGGACTTTACTGTCATTTCAAGAACAGAGAGTTTAATAGTACTTTTCGCATTTAGAAAGATTTGCCGAAAATTTGAAACGGCCAAAAGAACACTGAAGCTTATTTTTGCAAAGCATTGCGACTGTAAGGGCTCGTGATATTTTTATCTCAACTAAGTAATGAAAAAATTTCTAATTATGATGATGTAAAAGAATTGATTCTAAAGGCTTATGAATTAGTACCTGAAGCATGTAGACAAAACATTAGGAATTGCAGAAAAGAAAATGGTCAAACCTATGTTGAATTTGCTAGAACTAACGAACAATATTTTGATAGGTGTGTCATTCAAAGAAAATAGGTTCAGATCATGGAAAACTGGAAAACTCAGACAACTTTAGTTACTTAAAGAATTTAAAAGGTGCATCAATTTAGATGTTAAAACTTTCTTAAAGGAGAAAGCAGTTGAAACTTTAGAAGAAAATGCTTGCCTAGCAGACAACTTTGCCTTGACGCAGAAGGTTTCTTTCATGAATAAATCAAATCCTCTAAAACCTTTTCATTCATCTACTGGTCCTAAACCAAATGTTAATCAAAATAATGACAATTCCAATCAGAATAGTCCCATACCCAAGTTTCCTTATGAAGCCAAACGTCAAAATCCCTTACCTCGACCCTCTTGTAGTTATTGCGAAGAATCAGGCCTTATTATTTCTGAATGCCCTGTTTTAAAAAAAATAAACGGGTAAAACGAGAAATGTTTAAGCCTACATGCTTTACTTCATTGAAATCTACACCTCAGTCATGATTTTTAAAAATAATACTTTATCTAGGCCAAAGTACCTGAAACTGATACTGTTATACAGAGTTATGAACCATTCTTATCGGATGGTTTTGTGTCAATAAAAAGTGAGCTTGCCCAGTCTACCCCTACTAAAATTTTACGTGAATCTAGAGCTTCTCAAACTCTTATTTTTGCGGAAGTCCAGCCTTTATCTAGGAAGTCTTCTTCCGGGACAGGTGTCCTTATTCAGGGTGTAGAATGTGTTTGTTAACGTTCCGTTCCATAAAATTTATTTGTCTTAAGGCTTAATTAATGGTCTACTGGCTGTTGGTATTAGAAGAAAAATACCTTTTAAAGGTGTTCATTTGTTGTTAGGCAATGATTTAGCCGAAGATAAGGTATTGTTAATCCACTTGTAACTGACACACCTTGCATGAATCAATCACCCAATCCGATTGAGGAAGAAATTCCTGATCTTTACCATTCGTGAGCAGTTACTAGAACTATGACAAAGAAAGTCATTTTAACTGAAAATCAGTGTGATATTGACTTATCTGATTCTTTGTTGGGTCATTTATTTAAAAATAAATTTAAAAGATTTATTTCACGAAACCTTTTGAAAGTCAGACAAATTCTAAAGGCAATTAATTCATCAGAATTTGATTACACATCTTCACCTTTAGTTAATGAAGGCCATGATACAAGGTCAAGGTCAAAACTAAGTGAAAACCAACACAATGTCCCAGAAATAGCACCTTTATTAAAAAACGAAACAAAACAAAACCAGTGAATCTGATCTTTCACAGGAACCTGTCTGTTTTTATATAAAACTGGAATATTAATGAGAAAGTGGCGCCCTTCTGAAGTCTCTGTTGATGACGAGTGGGCTGTGAATCATCAAGTTGTCATACCTAAATCTTATACATGAGCAATATTAAACTTAGCTCATGAAACACCTATGTCAGGTCATTTACATCTAGGTATCAATAAAACCTATCATAAAATTTTTAACCATTTTATTGGTCTGGTCTAAAAGCAAATGTATCAGATTGTTCTCTTGTCATACTTGTCAAATGGTAGGCAAACCCAATCAGGTCATAGCTAAGGCTTAATTACAGCCTATCTTTGCATTTGATGAACCTTTTAGCAGGATCATTGTGTAGGTCCTTTGCCAAAAACTAAGGCTGGCAATTTTATCCCAGGCATTATGTCTGGCATTTTCCAACAAGTAATGCACGAGTTGGGAATTAAACAATATACGTAGGTCATCTGCATATCATCCCGAAAGCCAAGGTGCCCTTGAAAGGTTACACCAGACCTTAAGAAAATGATAAGGTCATATTGCTTTGACACATAGAAGGATTGGGATGAAGGTCGTATTCATCTTTTACTCTTTGTAGTAAGGGAGTCTGTACAGGAATCTCTTGGTTTTAATATTTTTGAGCTTGTTTTTGGACGCATAGTTCGTGGACCTTTAAACTGTTAAAAGAAACAATTCTTTCACAAGAACACTCTCCTTTAAATTTACTTCAGTATGTATCTGACTTTAGAAACAGATTGTGTAAAGCTTGTGAAGTGGCAAAATCATATTTAGAGAAAACTCAAAGTAAGATGAAAAAAAAAAAAAAAAAGATATGACAAAAACAGTAGGCCCTAAGGAAACAAATTTTAAACCTAGAGATAAAGTTTTAGCTTTTCCACCGGTTCCTGGTAGGCCTCTACAAGCAAGATATTTTGGTCCTTATCCTGTAGAGAAATGGGTCAGTGACTTAAATTACGTGATAACAATTCCTGACAGGCAAAAGCAAAAGAAAGTATGTCATATTAATATGTAAAAAGAATATGTTAATAGGTATAATTCAAATATTTCATCATTTACGAGTATAAGGCTCGATACCAGTGTGTGCAAAATAAACCCGTCAGTAGGGTGCAGAGCTCAATACCAGTGTGCGCCAGATGAACTAGTCGGCAGGATGCAGGGCTCGATATCAGTGTGAGCCAGATGAATCAGTCGGTAGGGAGCTGGGCTCGATATCCGTGTAAGCCAAATAAACCAGTCGGCGGGATGCAGGGCTCGATACCAGTGTGCGCCAAATAAATCAGTCGGTAAGGTGCATGGCTCGATATCAGTGTGCGCCAAATAAAGCAGTCGGTTGGGTACAGGGCTCGATACCAGAGGGTGCAGGACTAGATATCAGTATGTGCCAAATAAACGAATCGGTTGGGTAAAGGGTTCGATATCAGGGTGCGCCAAATGAAGAAATCAGTAGGATGCAGGGCTCAATATCAGTGTGCGCCCCCCCCCCCCCAAAAAAAAAGAAAAAAAAAAACAGACTGTAGGGTACAGGGCTCGATATCAATGTCCGCCAATTAAACCAGTCGGTTGGGTAAAGGGCTCGATATTAGTGCGCGCCAAATATAGCAGTCGGTTGGGTTCAGGGCTCGATACCAGAGGGTGCAGGGCTAGATATCAGTATGTGCCAAATAAACCAATCGGTAGGGTGCAAGGCTCGATATCAGTGTGCGCCCCAAAAAAAACAGACGGTACGGTACAGGGCTCGATATCAATGTGTGCCAAGTAAACCAGTCGATAGAGTGCAGGGCTAGATATCTGTGTCCTGTCACTGGTTCGAAACCCGAGTTCGGCGAATTTCTGTTAGTGGATTAATGATAGTCATTGTGCTTATGAAAGAAACTCTAGAAAATCATGGATATATGCACTGGCCACCGCTATATAAATGAAATAATTTTGAAAAGCTGTCGAACGCCATACAACCGCTTATTCAGAAATTATCAGCAAAGTAGACAGTGTAGAAGACAGATCAAACCGCACACTTTCTGCAGTCTGATCTTTATCTTCACTGTTCACAGAACGTTTAGTCTTATCTCAAGATTTACACAGTCCGTTATTTCAAGATTTAAGCTTCGGAAAGAAATTTGAAAATCGTAATTCTAGATATTTGCATGTGGGTAGAATTGTATAATAATTATGCAGGCTGACATAGTTTGAATCTCTTTTCGAAAGGGTCTATTTTCAGCCTGTCAAAGGATCATTGTATCTTATGATTTTGTCGGTTCTTAAACAAAATGTGTTTCATACAGTACGCAGCCTTTTTTGTGATCGATAAATGTAAACATTCAATCATCATACAGATTAAATGAACTTAAAACAAGATAATAAAAAGAAACTTTAAAAATATAGTAAAAAAAAACTAAAGGACTATGATGGCCCTGTAACGCCCGTTTGAGAAAGCAATTATTATGGGAGAAAACTCCTTCATGCAAGGCTTCGTCCCGATTTAAATACAATACTATACCACTGCGTTCAGGAGAGGTCTCTTGAGCTCAGTGGTCAAGGTATTGGCCTTTCGTCCGGGCGTTCTAGGGTTCGAACCCTGCCTGGTGCCGATATTTCTACCATGCATTTCTTTATTTGTTACGGACTTAGTTTGTAAGAACAATCTCTCCATATTTGGATGTAGACGACATGTCCCTTCTAGGAGTAGGCTTAGAATCCTACTTTTTCTGTATTTTTTGGTAATAACTTTGACTTTTAACCTGATTACAGGCCTCCTAGCAGGCCAAAACAAAAAAATAAGGTTTTTATAAAGGCTCCAATGTATGAAAATAAAGGCCTTTTAGTGTAAAATATGAAAAAAATAAAGAGTAAATAAAGGCTATTTTCGTCGAAGTTCTCATTTCTTTATTAAACCCACAGTCATACCAAAGTCATTTTTTGATGTTATATACTGGTAGTCTGGTGAACACAACAGCATTCTGAAAAACTCAAGATGAAAGAAACAAAAGCAGCATTGTTTACCTACACATAAAAGAAGGGAAAATGCAGAACAAAATCCATTACTTGCTTTAAGCTAGCACGGCAACCAGTCAGAGCAAATATAAAGGTTTTGAGTGAGAATTACAGGCTATTTTGGCGTTTTAAAGGTTTTCTGGGGAATTGTAAAGGTTTTAAAGGTTTGCTCTGAAATGAAAGGTTTTTAAAGGTTTTAAAGGATTGACTAGGAGGCCTGTGATTATACCAAGAAATTAACCTATAACCTTTTCCCAAACGACAATATCTTAGGCTCGTCCAAATCGAAAGCATGTAGACGACAAAATAAAAGTGACTGAAAATTTGAAATTTGTTTTGTGAAGAATAGAAAACATTGTGGGAAAAGGAGAAAATGCTGGTTACCAGCATTTTCTCCTTGTCCCACAATGTTTTATAAAGGCTTCTTTCTCAGGGGCATCAAAAGTAGGGATTGTGTGGTAATGGGTTAAGCTGCTAAGCGTAACTCACCGACCCTTTTTGCGGATAGTGTAGATCAAGATCAGAACGTGCAGTCTGATCTTGAATCTACACCGTCCGAGAAAGAGATAATATTAAAACATATGTTTGAAATAGCAATATTTAAGAAATAATCTTCTTTCTATCGTGGTATATCGTTCAATAAACCACAGTTGTGAGTTATAAGGCACAATAAATAATCCACGAGGGCGATAGCCCGAGTGGGTTATTCATTGCGCCTCATAACTCACAACGTGGTTTATTGAACGATATACCACGATAAAAAGAAGATTATGTCGATTCTAACATGGCCAATTCTTAATGAAAGGAAAACAAGTTCAAACTAAGAGTAAAAACGCGGATGAAGATTATGTTCCATTGAATAACTCACTCATTGAGTGACGTTACTGGATATAGGATGACGTCACTCTACATAGATTGTCGCAGATTTTACCACCTTTTCCTTCCACTGTGTTTATAGAGCCAAAGTCGCGTGTCATGTTAGAATAGAATTTTTATTAATGAACTGACTAGAGCTCTATATCATTTCAGTTATATAGCAATATAAGGGCTATATGGTGCTCTATACTAGTTTCACGTATTTAGTCATTTCTCCGTCTGCTCATAACCATGGATGTTTGTTGTAGAGAACGTAAAGCAGAATCAGCCTGCACATACATATATAAGTTGATCTTCTGCTATACTTTCTGCTGCTGTATCAGTACTTCCTGTCATGTTAACCCATTAGCACACAATCCCTACTTTTGACGCCCCTTAGAAAGAAGCATTTAGAAAACATTGTGGGAAAAGGAGAAAATGCTGGTAACCAGCATTTTCTCCTTTTCCCACAATGTTTTCTACCCTTCACAAAAGAAATTTCAAAGTTTTAGTCAAATTTATTTTGTCGCCCGCAAATGCTTTCAATTTGGACCAGTCTAAAAAAGATTGTCGTTTGGTAATGAGTTAACCCGATCAAAATCTATTGCAGATAATGAAATCTATTCTGTATCAGTCAGTTTAGTGAAGAAAAAATTCAAATTTAGTTGGACGGCAGACACTTTAGGCAGTAGACCCGTAACACTTCTAGCGCAACATGGAATGAAATTTCTTGATAGTTGATAAATACGGATTTTTACGGAATAAATACTTTTGCACATTTTTAACCGCCCAGAATTTCTTTTGATGTCTATTTTGAAATTATTTTTGATACTTGTTCTTATGACACTTTTACTTTTTATACTTGTGTAAGTTTCCAGAAAAAGGGGGTAACTATTACCTCCCTTTGTAATGAGAATATAGTGGTTTTAGACTTAAAAGTGATAGATCTAATTCTAAAAAGGAAGAAAAAGGAAAAATTGGCTCGGTTAAAGTAGTACAATAATATTCATTTTTCATCGTAGCATTTTTTTAGGATAATTATATAGTGGAAACAGCTGTTTTCTATTACAGGTCCACTACCTTAACCCATTAGAATAACAGCTCTTTAATTCTATAATTAAACCAATCTCCATACGAATTAGACAACAACTTCCGGAAACTTTGTTCCAATGGAAATAATCGCTAAAATGAAAACTAAAGAAAGCAACGGTTTGTTATTTTCCAAACTCTTTTTCATTAAACTTTTTTTTTTCATTATTCATTTAAAAAAAAAACCTCTTTCATTGCCATAAGCGAAAACAAAAGCTTTTCAGGACGGCAAAGATGAAGATCAGGCTGCTTAGAACATACAGTCTGACCTTTAATCTTTATTGTCCACGTGTTTCGTCAAGCCTTTAGGAAAACAATCTAATAAGAATTCCCTTCTGAGTGTCCCAATTCAACGAAAACTGACGTCACTGGAAACTGCCATCGCTAAAACGTGCAGTTTGGTGCATAAACGTGCATTCGGAACACCTCGACCAATCATTCGATCCAGCCTCGGATGTATGCCGACGGAATAATATGTTAAAAAACTTGACATGCATCGCCGGAAGCGGTTATTCGACAGATACTCTCCATTGACGTCAACTAGTAACCGTTTCGAATGACAACAAATCCTGTAGAAAATCGGTTAGTCTAACTATTTACTATAGCAGCATAAATGGCTGAATTTAGGACTTGCATTGATTACGCTGTTGAAAAATTGGGCTGGATCGAAAGATTGGCCGAATGTTTGCGCGATAATGACGTCATTGTACTTGTTGTTATGGGGGTGTTGTTGTTCCTTCCGGAAGTAGTCCGTCGGCATACATCCAAGGCTTGATTAGTAGAATTGACCGAGGTGTTCCGAATGCATAGACATGGTGATCGATCGACGCCGCCATTTTGGATGTTATGTTGCACGTGTAGTGACGTTTACTGGGCACTCAAAAGGGATACTGGCTTTACGTGGTGTTTGCCAGGGAACATGATATATGTTCCCGGCATGTTAACCAATCAGATCACGAGAAATGTCTTTTCAGTATAATAATAGATTTTGATTGCGTAGGCTGATCCGAGACAACACTTTATGAGAATATCTGAATACCCCATTGCGCGTGTTGCAAGCTATATATTTCATGCTTTCCGGTAGGATATCGAGAAATAGCAGTGAAAATTTCTTTCGATCTTACACTGGTACCACCAGTGACAATACCGATTTTCACGTTCTTGTTGCCTAGGTAAACTGCGCGTGCCTAACAACCAGCACCCGATTGTATAAACGTTGGTTAATTTAACCCAGGGTTAAAGGCTAACCCTGGGTAAAATTTTGACCAGTTTGGTTAACTAACCAAACTTGTTAAACACTTGTATAAACGAGATAACCAAACTGGTTACTTAACCAGAATGGTTAAATTAAGCAAGATTTAACCAGACAAATATATCCCGTCATGCAGTTCTCTTTCCAAGTTTTCTCGCGCGATACGTCACAAAATGTATCCCACACGCGCATTTTACCGCTCATACAACATAATAGAGGGTGCTTCTGATAATTGATTATAGTAATGTATTTTTCTGCTACCATCGCTGTTAATTTGGGTTTCAACACATATTTTAGATTTTGTATAGTCCCCGCAGTCTAAACATGTAACTCAGACAAAAATCCGAGATGTACGGTCGTATTTCGATAAAATAAAGGCTGTCGAAGTGGTTTAGCCCGTACCGAGTGTATCTCTTCCTGCTTAAAAACAGTGATGACCTCATTCAGATGGGCGATCTTTACATCGGTTTTAAAGACAAAATAACGATGACTAGATCTACATGCATACATGAATATGTCTTAGGTAAGGTTCGTGTGTTTTATATTTTCAACAAGACTTTCTAACACAATATTCTTTTTCAATGATACAAATTTTCGGCACTTTGAATGACCCAGATGTGTGATGTCATCGGTAACTAGGCCGGAGTAAAAGTTTTGTTTGTTGCAAGTGTCTTTTCGTACATTATCCGCCAAAATTTGAACAGAATATGGGTAAATAAGTCAGTTAACACACTCTCCCATCTTCTGTACGATTCTACATAAAATGATCGAGAATGGGTTTGAGCTACTGAGAACAACATATAGTTGTCCTCGCTGGTACCGCGTCATCTATCATACCACGGTAATCCCGAAAATACCTAATTTGCATACGTAGCGCCACCTAACCAATGTTTACTCTATCAAATCAAAAGCAGAAGTGTTTTTGTATCGCATCGGTTAAAAAATAATAAATATATCTTCATTAATGATGAGTTACTTTCAATATTCACAAATTGCAAAGTTAATGCACACTTTTCCTCCATGTTTTGTAATCAATTACCCCCACTATGGACCAACGTACAGTGTCGCAAATCGGAAGCTGCTGCTACTGTACGCCCCAAATCAGTTAGCTGCAGTAAACAAGTTTAACAAAACAGGCTGGCACGCGTAATCTAGCAAACAGAAAATGATGGGGTGTTTTGCATTTGAAAGGTAAGAAGTTTTTCTACAAATACATACTGCGATTGGGTTCATAAACCGAGCGAGTTTTGTATAGGAAAGCTGCATCACCAAATTTCGTCGTTGGCGGCTGCCATGATCGCTAAACATTTGCTTTCTACTCCTTCGGGAAGATCGAAAACCATTTTGTGATACTGCATACAGATGAAGAAATCATTCGGCTTTGCGTATACATTTCTATGGTTGTATTTAGTGCCATATCCATTGAAATAATTCACTTTTTATCAAGGTACCATCAAAACGTTCACTGTACGGCTAGCTGCATCTGTACGCAACGATTAGCTGCATTTCACAATAAAAAATGTGTACGCCTAGCTGCATTAATGCATCATAATACTGAACAAAAAGGTTCAGCCCATATGGTAAAACACGTTTTTTTAGCTCGAAATTATATATGTCGTATGCCGGATCGGAATCTAGGCATATCCCGGGAATCTGCATAGATCAAATTAGAATAATACTTTAGTGTAGACCAAAATAGATCTAGATTCTTTTCTAAATTCTTAATCATATTAATTCTTATGTGTTTACAATTTAGACGTATTTTTAATTGAAGCAATTTATTTGTTTTTCCCTCAATTGCTCCGTTTTCCTCGTTGCATTTTTTCCTCGAAAGTGCTAAACACCCAAAATTTAATCTTACTCAGAATTTCTAATTAAACTTCTTTTATGTTGGAGTTTAAGTTGACTAAGATGGTTAATATGTAGTCGCATTATATAAAACGAGAAAATATTCCGATTTGGTCTAGGCAGATTGTGGAGCTGCCTAGCCAAACTGTTAAACCATTTTGGTATCTAGGCAAAATTCCAGTTTGGGCTAGATTTCGGATCTGCCTAGATTCCAGTTTGGACAGCGATATACATAAATATATAAATTCAAACAATAGCAGGTAAGATTATCTTGTTTCTTCAAGGCATTTCATGAATTACACAAATCCGGCTCCATTGATAAATCCTTTTATTGCATGGAAAACATCGCTGATATTATTTCTTGATTTAGGTCTAGTCCCTGTACAACAGATAGGTACAAAGTTTGCCATTTTTTGCAACCCCTAATCATTGATTTTGATAAACATCAATGAATTATACAGTATTTTTTTTTTGTAGCTTTTCAACGAAATAAAGAATTCAGTTCGGGTTAAACGTAAAGTTTTCAGGTTTTCGTTCTTCACCTGAATTCACGATATTATCTCGCACATCCATCCTCAAGTCTTAAGTCTTTACCAAAGCATTTGCAGACGTTCAGTTGGTAGCGTTTTCCTTTGAATTTATAAATCTCAGTGAAAACAGAAGTACTAGCTTAAAGGCAGCCAATTCTTTAATACATCTAACCTCTAAACGTACTCAATACTGACTATGGATCGTTTATAGACAATGGTAGACCTATTCACGACCGCTTGATTCACCGAGTCTTTAAAGGGTGGAAATGGAACCTGGAAAAGTCGAATACGAACTTTATACATTCACCAGTGCACTGCCAACCTCACATCTTCAGAGCTAGATCTATATGTCATTTATTGCAACACTCTTAACCAAGATGTACACAATTCTCATTATAAATTTTAAAAGCCTGTTTCACATCAGCCTTACGACAGCCGTACGGGAACATAAATCGCAGGACTTCGCGCGGTTTCCGCAAGACTGTCTTACGAATTTGCAACGCCGTAGACGTCGCAATTAAGCTGGTTTTTCAACATGCTCATTTTCCTAGCGATTTCTTTGCGGTTTTTTGAGTTTGCACGGCAACTGTACAGTTACCACACGGGAGCCATACGGCTACCTTGAGACCATAGCACATCAATCATACGGTTTTATAACTTACGTTTGTCCTGCGAAGGCCGAAAGACGATCGCACGAACATCTTGCGGCTGCCTTGCGAATGCCTTGCGTTTGGTGAAAGTCTGTCTGAAGACTACTGCGGAACGTGGGAACAAGAGATTCGCACAGCTGCCTCGCAAATGCCTTGCGAAAAGTTAGCGTCATCCGTCCTCTTTTAAAAAGTTTGTATGTCTTGTTCGTCATCAGTCGCTATCGAGATTTCAGGACGAGAAGGTCATGCAGAAACGAAGATCTCAGAATGGAAAAGGGTAGGTTCCGATTGCTGAACCCCCATTGAACCCGAGACATTCAGGGTACCACCAACCCAGGATTTAGATGAAGAAAGCACGTGCTTGTACGAGAATGACAAAATGCCCTTAGCATAAAATATTGTCGTCCCGGTCTTTATCTGCGAGTATCCTGTCCATTGTTTTAATATGCAACCTATGTGCCGGGGTAGCATTGTGAGTATATATATATATATCCAATCGGACAAGAGGAGATAATTCCTCGTCCTTATGGCGATCGCACGAACACCGTACAGCTGGGTCTTGCAAAATCGTGCTTGCCGTGCGGTGGTCGTAAGAAACTTT
Organism: Tridacna crocea; assembly: GCA_943736015.1. Taxonomy (NCBI): domain Eukaryota; kingdom Metazoa; phylum Mollusca; class Bivalvia; order Cardiida; family Cardiidae; genus Tridacna; species Tridacna crocea. Next base: position 8,242,493 of record OX031063.1, read on the forward strand.
GAAAATTCTTACGGCAGTCTTGCGGGTGCCTTGAGAATTTGTGCGGCAGCCTTAAGCTAACCGCACGACAGCCGTGCGAACTCGTCGCTTTGTTTTTAGCTCACCTTAGCACAAAGTGCTACAGGTGAGCTATTGTGATCGCCTTATGTCCGTCGTCCGTAGTCTGTCGTCCGTCGTCCGTCAACAATTTCTTTAAAAATCTTCTCCTAAATACTGGGGTAATCTTCATGAAACTTGGCAGGAATGTTCCTTGGGTGAAGCTCTACCAAAATTGTTCAAAGAATTTAATTCCACCCATAACTCTGGTTGCCATGGCAACAAAAAGAAAAAAAAAACCGAAATCTTTGAAAATCTTCTTCACTGAAACTATAAGGCGTAGAGCTTTGATATTTGGTATGTAGTATCTCCTAATGGACCTCTATCAAGTTTGTTCAAATCATGCCCCTAGGGTCAAAACTGGCCCCGCCCCGGGGGATAACGAGTTTGAGCATAGGAACAAAGGAGGAAAACTTTAAAAATCTTCTCCTCTGAAACTTGAAGGCGTAGAGCTTTGATATTTGGTATGTAGCATCTCCTAGTCGACCTTTACCAAGTTTGTTCAAATTATATCCCTGGGGTCAAAACTGGGGCCATCTCAGGGGTCACAAGTTTGAGCAAAGGAACGAAGAAGGAAAAATTTAAAAATCTTCTCCTCTGAAACTTGAAGGCGTAGAGCTTTGACATTTAGTATGTGACATCTCCTAGTGGACCTCTGCCAAGTTTGTTCAAATTATGCCCCTGGGGTCAAAACTGGCCCCACCCCGGGGGTCACAAGTTTGAGCATACGAACAAAGAAGGGAAACTTTAAAAATCTTCTCCTCTGAAACTAGAAAGCGTATATCTTTGATATTTGGTCTGTTGGATCTCCTAGTGGACCTCCACCAATTTTATTTAAATGATGTCCCTGGGGTCAAAACTGGCCCCACCCCGGGGGTCACTAGTTTGAGCATACTAGGAACAAAGGAGGAAAACTTTTAAACTCTTCTTCTCTGAAACTAGATGACGTAGAGCTTTGATATATTTGGTATGTGGCATCTCCTAGCGGACCTCTACCAAGTATCTTTAAATCATGCCCGTGGGATCAAAACTGGCCCCGCCCCGGGGTCACAAGTTCGAACATAGGAACAAAGAAAGAAAATTTTAAAATTCTTCTTCTCTAAAACTAGAAGGCATAGAGCTATGATATTTGGCATGTAGCAGTGAATCTCTACCAAGTTTGTTCCTATTATGCCCTTGGGGTCAAAACTGGCCCTGCCCCGGGGTTGGGTGTCACAGGTTCGAACATAGCAACAAAGAAGGAAAACTTTAGAAATCTTCTCTGAAACTTGAAGGTGCAGAGCTTTGACATTTGGTATGCAGAATCTTCTAGTGGACCTCTACCAAGTTTGGTAATATGGTGTCCATGGCGTCAAAACTGGCCATGCCCCGGAGGTCACAGGTTGGAACATATGAACAAAGAAGGAAAAATTTGAATTTATTTTTCTCTTAAACGGGAAGGTGTAGAGCTTTGATACCGGTATTTGGGATGTAGCATGTTTGAGTGGACCTCTATCAAGTTTGTTCCAAGGATGCTGCTTTGGTTAAAACTTACCTAGCCCGGGGATCACAAGTTCGAACATAGGACAAAGAAGGAAACTTTAAAATTCTTCTTTGAAACTGGCAGGTGTATAGCTTTGATATTTGATTGCCCTATGTCCGGGGTCTGTCGCCCATCAACAATTTCTTGAAACATCTTCTTCTCCTAACCCTCTGGGCCAATCTTGATGAAACTTGGCAGGGATGTTTCTTGGGTGAAGCTTTACCAAAGTTGCTCAAAGAATTGACTTTCAATCATAAACTATAGTTGTAGGTGAGCGTTCCAGGGCCAAGTTGTTTTTTCGTACGTTCAACCTGCGGACACCGTACAGTTCGTGAGTCAACTGTACGAACAATTACATGTAATATACGGAGATCGCTTTGAAAATTTGCAATATGTGCGACGGGTACGAATAAATAGTGATCGTGTTTGCAGCGAAAATCGTAAGACGAAAAAATCGCACGGCTGATGTGAAAGAGGCTTTACCAAGAAAATCGCAGCTAACCGAGCAGTACAAAAATTCGGGTTAGCAGCTAGCCGTACAGTGAACGTTTCGATGGTACCTTGATAAAAAGTGAAATATTTCAGTGTATATGGCACTGAATACTACCATAGACATGTATACGCCAAGCTGAATGATTTCTTTATCTGTATGCAGTATCAGAAAATGGTTTCCGATCTTCCCGAAGCAGTAGAAAACAAAAGTTTACCGATCATGACAGCCGCCAACGACGAAATTTGGTGATGCAGCTTTCCTATACAAAAATCGTACGGTTTATAAACTCATTCGCAGTATGTATTTGTAGAAAAATTTCTTACCTTTCAAATGCAAAACACCCCATCATTTTCTGTTCGCTAGATTACGCGTGCCAGCCTGTTTTGTTAAACTTGTTTACTGCAGCTAACTGATTTGGGGCGTACAGTAGCAGCTGCTTCCGATTTGCGACACTGTACGTTGGTCCATACTGACCCCCAACTCTTCAAAAAAACCGACAATTCACTTTTGACGAGTAAAGGTCAACTGCTGTGACGCCATAGTCCTCGCCGGAAACAAAGCTACGGTATTAAATCAGTTTTTGAATATAAATGTCATATTTGTTACTATTTTCCAAATTTCAAGTGTTACCGCGGTATCATAGCGGACTCCCTTCGGAGCCCTGTGGTCAACATGTTAGCTTGACCTAGATATTTTTTGTCTGAAAAACACGACTAAAGCTTTGATCGTGCACATTTATTGTAACTTTACATGCAACAGTTTATCACAGTATTCGAAAATAATACATGTGAGTTTCCTCTCTGTTAAAAAATTTTCGGTAAAATTAAGTACCGCGGTACCATCGAGGACCATCCTACCGGTTGTCATGGGTGAAAAACTACCTAACTTTCGAAAACGAACTTTATCCAGAATCTAATGTAACAGCTCATGCTAACTTGACTAAACTTTGAAAGATTTAGTGTACATGACGAGTATGCTAGATGTTGAAAGTTATTATTTCCCAATTTGTAATCTTGCCACGGTTAGGCTTGTATTTTAGTATTTGTACCATTTATAATAATAAACGAGCTGAGGCTTGGAGCTCTCTGGCAAATAGGCATATATAGACTATATACATGTGGAAAGTAGCAATCATTCTTAACCCATTAATACCATTCCCTACTTTTGACGACCAAGAGAAAGAAGCCTTTAGAAAACATTGTTGAAAAAGGAAAAAATGCTGGTAACATTTTCTCCTTTTCCCACATTTTTTTCTACCATTCACAAAACAAATTTCAAATTTTTAGTCATTCTTATTTTGCCATCTGCAAATGCTTTCGATTTGGACAAGCCTAAAATATTGTCGTTTGGTAATAATTGAATGTAATTTGTTAAAGGATCAGACAAATGGAATTTTAAAAAGGTGTATCCTGGGTGATATCCTTCAGTATATTCCACTGAGCAAGCACAACATGGTTTTCATAAGGGAAGATCCCTGTTTTCTTGATGTATTTTAGTTTTATTTTGATCAATAAAAAACTTTCATTACTGTCATTCTCATCCTAGGTAAATAAACAAATATTTGAATGTCAGACAATGGTAAAGTGGTATGGGGATGGTCACAGGTGTAGTCAGCATGGTAGAGTATTATTTCTGAGTTTCAAGAACTCTGGAGTTCAGCATTCCTAGAAATTGAAAGGTATGTGTTGTTCAACAATCTAGTTGGGTTAATGTTTCCTGTATTTTTTTTGCAACCAAACAGAAAAATAATATTAAATTCAGTGTATTTCAAAGCTTGAAAGTAAATTACTGTTGTACTGTATAAAGATGTTTTTGCTAAAAAAAAAAAGCATCAGTGAGCAGACAGCACTTTCTGATCCACTGTCTCTGCTCTCCAAAAGCTATTTTAATCCCCACTGGCAGTAGAAGTGGTAAGATAAATTTGGTACTGGAAAAATATCTAATATCTATGGACTAGTGAATCTCACATAAATAACATGAATAAATGACTTTTTCTGTCATGTTTGTGTTCTCGGATTATGCTTATCTTTCATACAAATATATCTGTAACTAATTTAGTTTATGGTAGAAGTAATAGACATGCCAGTATTTAACAGAGTTCAAGGCAGTTTTTCAGTTATACAAAATAAAATGCTACTCTACTCATTTCTTTTATAAAACTGATACACATTTACAAACATGAGCACCAAAAATATATATATTGCCTTTGAAGCAGTTACTATTGCTACATCATTGAATTGTAAACATTGAATTGTAAGAAAAGAGTGTGAAATCTTTTTCATATCCACTATGGTTAATGGATCCACTATTAACAGAAAAAAAGAGTCTATGGTACTTCAATAAAGACACTGTTAACTCTTCACCACACAATGCCAACTTTTAAATACACTGAGAAAGAAAGCCTTTAAAAACACTGTAGGAAAAGGAGAAAATGCTGGTAACCATCATTTTCTGCCTTTCCCACAATGTTTTTCTACCCTTTCAAAATCAAATTTCAAATTTTGATACACATTTGTTGTTTGCAAATGCTTTCAATTTGGACTAGTCCAAAATTTTGTTGTTTGGTAAAGAGTGAACAGGTTTGTATACTTTTTTTTGCCAAGGATAGTTTCTTTTCTACATAGAAATTGAAAGATGAACAATATTAGAAAACAGGGGTGTTGTTGCTTTCATCTGGTAGGTCTCAGAGCTATTACACATCACTGATTTTGGTGTGCATAGGTAGAATTTCGCTCATGGTAGATAGCGCTAAAGTTACAAAAGTGAGCTGGATAGATCTTTGCAATTGTCATTTACAGATGACATCCATCACACAACAACTCTTTACCAAATGAAAAAAAATACAGCACTGGGCTGGATTTAAAACATTTGCAGACAACACATTAAAGTGTGATTCAAATGGTGAAATAGTTGGAAAGGTATAACACATTGTGGTTAATGGAAAAAAGTATTGATCACTAGCATTTTTCCATTTTCTCACATTGTTAAGGTTGCTATAAGGTTGCTAAGACAGAATTGTTTGGTAAAGGGTTGAGACAATGAATTTCACTCCTTTAAACATTGAATTTCTACTTTAAATAGGTCTTTTATAAGGTTGCTAAGACAGAATTGTTTGGTAAAGGGTTGAGACAATGAATTTCACTCCTTTAAACATTGAATTTCTACTTTAAATAGGTAAAAACACAGACATTCAGTACAGAATGATAGTGCCTGGACAATGCTGTGCCAAGTTTACTCCAGACAGGTGTTTTGGTGTTATGAGAGGTTCACATGGAAAGCCATACCTTCTATCAGTTGAACTTTTGAATTACATGTATTTAAGTGTCTTCAGTGTGTCACAATGTGCAAAAGAAACTTGAACATGTCATTTGTTCAACCACTCTTTTTCTTTTTAATCAAAACTATTTGAACTACTCAAGTTAACACATAAAAAATGTATTGCAATTTCCCTTAGAATGCCTTATACAGAAAATATAGTCATGATCAGACTGCAATGAATGTGAAGTTTGATCTTTGATCTATACCTTTCTTTCATGTTAACATTATTGTGAAATTATATTTTTCACTTATTTTCTAGACTGGAAAAAGTTCATTTAACTCTTTACCAAACAACTGAATTCTAGAAGTCTACTGCAAATACAAAGTATTTGCAAAAGACAAATTAAATTGTAGATCAAATGATAAGTTCCTCTTTGTGATGGGATTGGGAAGATTTGGTTACCAACATTTCCTTGTTTTCCAACAATGTTTTCGCAAGCTTTTTTCCTTGGAATTATTAATTGTGTTTTACATGTAGAGGCTTAAATTGCATTCTAGAGATTAAAAGAATTTGTGTATTTCAGTACATGTTTTTTTTTTCTTAAATTTGGATGTTTAATCAGTTTATTACAAAAATTAGATGGATATAACATTTGTCATGACATGTTACAGAAATAAATAACTTAATAAAACTGTTTTTGTTGTTGTTCCACATTTAGACTTATTTTGACATCACTCTCCAACTGGAGATAACCTTTTTATGCCCCTGAAGCTGAAAGCTTCAAAAAGGAGAAAGTGCTATGAAAAGTTGATTGCATATCAATCTACTTTTTTTGTTATTCTGCTGAAAAAAGCACATTTTCCTCTGCTTTGAGTATATGTCCTAAACGAAAGTTGAAATGGGGTTAGTAAATCTAAAAATAGCTGGTTAAGTTTAAGTCTGATTTGATTGTGGAAGAAAGACAGAAGTTTATTAAAGGAATATACATATTATGTACCAGTTGTATGGTGTCTTGTAACATCATTATCACTATCATTTCACTATTATCACTGCAGCCAGTCCACCTATTCATGCTTTCCTGTAAATTTTGTTACCAGTACTTCCCACAATATTCTTTTTGAGCTACTGGCTGCTTACCGTCATAACCATCATCAAAATGATGATCAGCAGAGAGGAATGAATCCTGTCGCAGTGACTATCATCAATCTTTGGAGAAATTGGCTGAGCTGCGGATCAAACCAGTCACCCCTGTTCTCAGGTCTTGTACACTACTGACTGAGATACCAAGGCTTGGCAGATTATGCTCTAGACAGTTAGTTGTACCCAATCATGAGAAAAACTAAAGAAGCCATTTTTTTTTTTTTTTTGTCTTAAGACCCCTTTCTGAAATCACTGACACATATACATTGAAGTCAAAGGAAAAGGTTCTTGATACAAATTAAATGTCTGACTATATCAATGTTTATAAAGTTAAGATAGTGGAAGAAATCTAGTTTAAAAAAAAAAATTATTGTGCCCGATTCGAACCCCGAACTCCTCCTTAGTAGGCAGGTGCCCTAACCACTCGGCCATTGACACTACAACAACCAAAGAGATAGTTTACCAAATTTAAAGAAAATATACATCCTCTGATGCATGAATTAATTATGACTTTTGTTTTCAAAGAAAATATGACTGTAGTTTGTAGGGACAATCAATACGACCACTATTTCCTCTAATTTGCAAGTCACTTTTGAAGTTCAGGGTACAGTAGTCCCAACATGGGAGAATAATGTACACACTATTTCATCATATTGCAAAATTGCAGATTTCCTGCACTCTTGTATCTTTTATAGAAGGCCAATCCATCTTCAGATGGACATTAAATTCTATTGTGGGTCCCATGCATGCATTCAAAAGGCAAAACAGCAGAAACAGTCTGCCGATCTCGTAAAACTCGTGTCGTGTGGTCCGTCGTTTGTCTCCGGTCGTCGGTTTGGGTACGTTTTGACCGCATTCCGTCTTTCAAAATATATCGTGTCTTTTGTGTCTAACCTTTGCGATTATTCTGGACACAGTACGGATATCCATTCCAAATATGTCCAAAAAATCAACCTCGAAAAGCCTTAGGACATCATTATACCTAGCGAGGCTAGATCTTGATGTCAATGACAAGCTACGATTCGTCCCGTGTCAAAGTCGATTCCCTAACATTTGTTCTATTCTGTCTACACAGAAATAAAAAATGTACAGTCTCATGTCTAATTTTGCTGCTTTAAACCCAGATCTACGTGGCTGTCGAAGTTTACGTCGATAAATTAGCAAGTTTGCCCATGTAATCGTCGAAACTGTTCAGTCGTCTAGCTACCGGTGTCGCGATGGCGGCCATATTGTATTTTGGTTAAATGGTTAACCGGTATAGTAGAGGTGGGTTAAATTTAACCGGAATTTGACTCTGGTTAAAATTAACCAAACCTTTATACAATCGCTAACCAACAATTTAACCCAAACTCCTTCCTAACCAAACTTTTAACCCACTGGTTAAATTTAACCAACGTTTATACAATCGGGTGCAGATGGCGAAATATGACATCATGTACCTTACATTTCTCGCGCTTGACGTAATACTGTAATGCGTTGCTATGCGGGAGGGGTACGCCGTGGGGAATAACGGAAAAGAACTGTACTGGATTTTGAGAAAGCTCCTCCTAGAAAGGGTTAAAATCATGAAATAAATAGAATATTTGTATTTTTCGGTGAAAGATAGAAATTTATTTCACTCGATGAAATAAATTTCGATCTTTCACCGAAAAATACAAATATCCTCTACATATTTGGCATTCTGTTACAGTTAAACATCTTCTGTCTGTATAAGTCGTAGTAATTTCTAGTATGTCAATAAAAAGGCTGTATGGAAATTGATTTGTTTGGAAAGGAACAATGAATAATATGAATAAATTAATAATAAAAAAAAAAAAAAAAAAAACAACATAGATTACAAAAATAAAAGGAAACAAAAAAGCACCCAACGTGGGTGCCAACGCTAGTCCGGTGTTGCTTTTAGGTACATTTTAATTTTCAATTAAAGAAACATAAGTCGAAAAAGGGATACAATTTTGTCAAAAATATATTTCGTTAGTTACATGCCCTTGCTTTATGTGTTCCTCTATTTATAATTAATAACTAGCCCCAGTTTGAAGTAAAAGTCGTCAGTAAAGACATATATAGAATCTGACAAGAGTGTGCGTTTGAGATAAGATTTTGTTTCATTATTTTGTCAACGAATGCCACTTTTAAAACTAGTGATCTCGAGGCAATTAATTGGATAACCGATATTATCAAAAGAAGTAGATCTAGTTTAAGATTTTTGGCATGAGGAAACTACATGTATTCACTGTGACGGAGAAATAATTCTCCCAGCTTAAATTACGACATTTCTTTACCAGAACATTTCTAAAAAGAGAAACATGGAATATAATATAAGAACATTCGTGATGGGTATATTACACTGAAAACAAGGAGGGTTATGTGATAAAACGGTATTATGAACTGTCAAAGTTTTTGAACGACAGATTTTGAGTAAAAAATGGGTAAAACTGCGTCAAAAAAATGATGGTCAAAACGCCCTTGATGTATCGGTTCCCATATGAATAGCTAAACAACTTGTCCGATTTTGCGGTACATATCTTCAGCAATGGCATGTATAAAACGAAAAAGTCTTTGCACAACAAAGACAAACGAAGAGGACAACATGGCTTTGACAATATTTTTATCTCGACTTTTTATTTGAAAAAAAAGCTGAGTTAACAATGATACAAAAAAGAAAGAAAAAATCTCTATACAAATCAATGGACAGTACTTTTACAATCCCAAAAAGTAATCATAAACAAATTAAGTCTTTTAAACATTAGCATAGACATCTCCGCCCTCTAGATAGCAACGAATAACTTCAAAGACAAACAGATACTCCTCCTGTATTGAAAAGATAGAAAAAAAGCAATATCAGCAAGATTACACGTGACATCTACTGTACTTTCAATTCGAATTATAACGGAGAAACTAACTCGTGAAAGGCTATTCACACAGCAATGAAAAATAGCTGCTTTAATAATAATTATAATAATGTTTTAAAATTTCTAAGTTTTCTTCTGTGTTGTTTTCCTTGTTATAGACTTTTGAAGGTCATGATTTACCTTGTAGGCTTACTGCTTTTTATGTTAAAGATGTATGTCAGAGAATCAGCTAACAAAGTATCACTTACATAGGTGGAGATGAAATCATGATTTCTCGCTTTCATTGTTTTCACCGACTGCAAGACATTCAATACTCCGCCGTCTTGTTTCATTCTGTTTAACTCATTTAAAAGGATGCATACCACACCACTGAATTTAGCCCCTGATCTGTAAAACAACAATACCATTGTCGATCGTCAAAGTTTCGAACAAAAAGTGATTTTAAATTTTAGACGAGTTCATGTTTTGGTCTGGACATCTTAAAACGCCACACATAGCAGGATAAATTTAGGGATGCTCACGATATGTATAATACGTTTAGCTATCACGAACGTCAAAACCTGTCCTGATAGTCGCAGATTCAAGCTAAGAACGCCCACCTTCGAAATAAAATTGGTTTCTGTAATGGCCACCAAAAGGAAACCCAACGAATCTCTAACGGTCATTATCAACCCCAATAATCTTGCATTCGTCGCAACTTGTTTTCATCTGCCTTTAAAGACCATTTTAAATAATACTTTTTCCTTTTTTTATTCATGCAGACCAGGTCAGTCTGTCTTACTGATAGAAGGAAAACATTGCAGCGAGTAATTTACTGACCGCACAAACATTCAAAGTCGTTCATTGCACTCGAACGATTCAAAACAACGACTTTGTTGTTTTTCATGTTGATGTTGTTACAATTTCTCGTTTTTTGTAAAAGTTTTGAACCCTTTTTAATTTTCCATGACCTTCATGGTGCACGTCAGTCCATTTTACAGCAAAGCATAAGGAAAGTCGTTAAGAAAGTGTGTAAATAAGACAATAAGAAGGGGGAGACAAACGGAGATTTATAGAGTATAGTACAAGAGAAAGATAATCTATCCCCGTTGAGAACTGTAGAAAGCATAACAAGTAACCTACGGACAATGAACTAAAACAGGATGAGTATCCGACAGATCTTGTTGCCAATGTAACACATTTTCGAGCAGATCTATGAAGGCCCTGGACTCTATTGGTTCTCTACTATTTGACGTCCATTTTGTACATTCATACTGTTTGACAGTTAATTCTTCTTTAGTCTGAATAAGAACATGAGTTGCAAAAGTTTTTTTTTTTCAGTTTGCAATAATACACTATGACAAATATGTGGTAAAACTATCGATCATAACTCGAACGGTCTTAAATTAACCCTTTCCCAAACGACAAAATTTTAGACTGGTCCAAATTGAAAGCACTTGCAGACGACAAAGTACATGTTACTCAAAAATTGAAATTTGTTTCTAGCAGGGTAGAAAACATTGTGGGAAAAAGAGAAAATGCTGGTTACCAGCATTTTCTCGTTTTCCTACAATGTTTTCAAAAGGCTTCTATGTCAGAGACGTAAAAAACAGGGATTGTTTGGTAAAGGGTTAATATGAACCATGCTCTGGAAAGATGGGGCTTATATGCTTCTCTGTGATACTTTATACCAAGCAAGTCATCCATTAATTATGAATTCATAAATCTATTTCATCAAACAACCGACTTATTCATTAAATAAAGTGATCCTTACACAAACATAAAATCTTACAATAGCAAACAGTTTTGATACAGGTCAGCATGCCTGGACTTCGCAGGCTAACCCGAGTCGATACTTTTTGTAGATGCAACAAAAAATGCTCACAGAGTAGGGTTCATTACATTAAAACCAGAATTAATGTTCATGACAATTACGTATAAGCTTTTTATACGTATACATTGTTTTGCAAGTGCCTGAAACCTCGCCAAACCGGGCACAACTATCAAGCTTACAATAATTCCCATTTTAACTAGTCGACAAAATTTAAGACTGGTCAAAAATGAAAGCATTTGCAGACGACAAATTAAATGATGCACACATCATGGAAATTTCCTTTGAACGGGTAGAACACATTGCGAAAAATGCAAAAATGCTGGTTAACCAATATTTTCTCATCTTAGACAATGTTTTACCGAGGTCGTTAAAAATTGGGTTTTGTATGGTAATATTTACAATTAAAACTTGCCTGAGATCTGTATGTGAGTTTCCTCTCGATGTAGTGACTGGCGTCATTCTCCTCAACCAGTGTCAAACTAAAAGTTTCCTGAAGTTTTGATTCCAGGTGAAAGCAATTCTTCTGAGAATATAACACATGAGTAACAGCATGTAAATAATATTAAAAGAAATATAAGGACTATTTTTCGTCATCCAAGATTTTTGATAGGAAAAAACACATAGGTATATTGTTTTGTTATTTATCTGTCGGTCTGTCGGTCTGCTTCTTTCTCTCTCACTCTCTCCTTCTATCAATAGTAAAGATAATGGTCAATTGCTGACAAAAAATATACTGGATGTGTGACAAGGAAAAGGGTAAAGTACTGTTTGAAAAAAAAAAACAACTGTAAATAAAAGAATATCCAGTATGACTGATAGCAAAAATGTTGCAATTCTAGCAAAATTTTCGCATGTATGAATTAATATAGCAGTATCATTTAACTATAATTTGTTCGAGAGCTGACACGGGAGAGAACACAAAGAGTCAAGCTATTGATACACGATGATAAAAGAAATAAAGTGGACTAAAGATAATATCAAAGTAACAGTTTACATGTAAGTTGCCGTTTATAAATATATTTTTATGTACCGTATCCGCTTTCTCCTTGGCTCCAAGGCTTACAATTGTTTTTACCTTCTGTTCTTGTACTACTGACCAAAACTCAGTCATACCGTTCTCCTTCGGTGTCTTCATAGCTATAAATACGTCCTGGTCCTGCGAATTCTGAACAAAAAAAGTAGTCCATCTTTTTCTATGTCTTTTCTGAAAGTTCATAAAGGCTTCTATTATTTTAAGTGGATGTGTCGCATTGCCGTAATTTCCCCTTGATTTGAAGCATACCAGAAACTTGAACTGCTACTATGACAAACAAATTATATAATATTGATGGATTGAAATATGTACATTTGTTGTTTCCTTTTTCATGCATTCTTAGAATTCACCCGCTGGCATTATTGAATTTTTTAAAAGTAGATCTAAATAAGTATTAGATGAGTATCAAATGTTAGAGAACAGTTATCATATGACACAATTGGATTCGGTGCACACTTAAATCGTTTTAAGATGAAACAAATACTTTGAAAAAAAAAGAGAAATCTTACCGGCAGAAAAACAGCGCCAGTCAAAGTTGCACTACTGGTTTTATCTATCATCATTTTTCCTAAATTTAAGTTAATGAACAAAAGAAGCGTTAAATTGCTACGGTATTTTACATCCATAATAAATACATGTGCATATTTACATTATAGAAAACATCAACCAAGAAAAGAAAATAATGTAAGTTATTTTCATACATTCTTTACTGTGAAGTTTTCTGCAATATAGAAAAATATGATTATGTGTTGATGTTTTATGTCCTTTATTTTTGTTGATATCATGTCGCTATTTACCATATTGTACATTATACTGCTTTTTAGATGGTCAGCTGTATTTTTTCTTGTTGTGGTTGATGTCTTTGTTCTTGATTATCTTTTCATTTCATTTGTTTCGTACTTAAAAGACGCAAAACAACATTTATCTATTGAATGATTTTCAAGATAAAAAATACACATGTAATATTACAGATGCATTTCAACCTCTCGTAAATTCTACAGTTGAATTAGACCAAAGAAATCAAACTTGAGTGGAATAATCAAATAGGAAAGTAAAATTTAGATAGTACATCTCGTTAACAAATAAAATATTGTAGAAATAATGACAGTCCTGGATAGCATTTACCAAAGTAAAAACTTTTTAAAATCATTGGGCGTTTGGTGAATTAGAAAAAAAATAATGAGTAAATGCATTTATAGTTTAGTAGAATACACTGTTTAGGGTTTACTAGTATCTGATACTTAATAATATTGATTCGTATTACCTTCTCCTTGGTATCTGTCTTCAATGCTTTTAACTAGCAACTGAAAGTAAAATTGCATACTGTTTACGCTAACGATTTACTTGCCGAGGAAGGTACCCGAGTCGAAACGCTCACTTACACAATGTAATTCTTAAAATACACTTAATACATTTATTTTGTGTAATTTTTTGGAGGCCTGTCATTCATATATCTTTTTTTTTTTCAGGAAATGCTTATGTAAATGCAAAGTAAACGATCCAATTAAGAATTAGATATATTCAACACGCCCTTAAAAAGTAATTATTTAGATTTCTAGTCAAATGAATTGCTTTTTGAGGTACATCTCAACCAGAACTGGTTATTTTCAACACTGAAATGAATGAAGCCAAACCATTTGAAAACACAAGAGATAACACAATTTTCAAAATTGCATTACAAAAGGTGTTTTTGAACTCGAAAACTAAGGTAGAAATTCAATCAGTCATGTTTTAACGTAAAGCTAGGTACTGGTTTTATTCATTATCAACCTCTTCTCATAATTAAAAAAAAGAGTATTGTTCGGTATTCAAACATATTTTATAAACATATTGGATTAAGTGACATGTTCTACTCACATCGTATTGAGCCCGCAATCTCGGGTTCTTGGTTTCCATCTCAATTTCTTTCAGAAAGGCGTAAACTTCATGAAACTGATTCATACATATAGCATGTGTACCAAACATGAATGCATCTGCTAAAGCTTCATGTACATAAATATATTGTTGCTGAAATAAAAAAACAATTTAGTTCTTTGTCAGTAAATCACCATAATTATATACAAAGAAATTTGCTCGTGGGAGCTTTGCCTACAAGTATTAGCTTTGTTGCACTACAAGATGTTCAAACAAAAAAGGAAGGACGGTAGCTTTAGAGTTCGTATTTTTGGCAAGGAAAAAATCGAGTTGCAATCGATAAAGTAACTAAGGAATGTTGAAGTTAAACTTTTATATTATGTGTCGCCTTTTGTTGTTTTGGGTTTTTCCAATGAAAATATCTTTATAGTAGAATGCTATTTTACATAGATTTTGTATCTCAAAAACAGACCAAACCCTGAATGGTGTCTGGAAAAATGATTATGAAATCGTGATATACCGAGAAGTAACTGAAAGCTCGTCCCTCCTAGTGATGAATCGTTGTAAGACTGACAGAGCATACAGGCCATTTCTTTACTGCATTGTATACCACCATAAACGGTACTTTTGTATTTCTAGATGAAAGCCATTCGTTTATTCAGTTTAGTAGATTCCACTGGTTTTGCTTCGCCCAAGGACTTTTATTTGTCGTGTGAGAAATAATGAAACTCATTGACAAGATGGTGGAATATAGTTTTGTTCAGTATCCAAAGAATCAACTTACCAATGTTTGCACCATATTTACACGTTGTTCCCTCAACGACCTCACTATGCTCTGGACCCTTACTGTGCCCTCCAGTTTAGCTTGAGTATAGGCGTTGTCTAAAGCAATAAAAGTCCCTGTCCTTCCTATGCCTGCGCTAAAGTCAAAACAGTGACAGCATTTTATTCTACAGATGTGTTATCTTTGTGAATAGAGTTCCTTGGGTAAGATATGTTTATTCCACCCTTCTAAAACAAATTAAACATCGCCTGTATGACAGAATTTATCTTTTAAATATAATATATAGGTGTGAGAAAATGGAGCAAAATACTGGTTACCAACATTGTCCTCTTTTCACACAATACTTTCAAAATCCTTCTTGTTAAGGGCATTTAAAGCTTGGGATTGGGTGGTAGAGTTAATTCACGAGTACAAGAACCGGATTTCAAACTGAACTACAGACACATGTACTATGAAAATAAATCAAACATCTTTAACCTTTTACCACATTATTCGAGTTTTCCAACGGAAAAGCTGTGAAAAGGGAGAAATTGCTGGTAACAAACATTTTCTCCTTTTCCCATAAGGTTTTTCTTTACCCTTATTGATACACATCTAATCATCTAATCCATATTGTCGTCTTCAAGTACTTTGAATTTGGACCAGTCTAAAATTTCTTTGTTTGGTAAGAGACTTTTTCTAAATTCCATCGTAAGGCTTATACAACGACGTTGATAATTTCATTTTAACAGTGACCCTGTTGAATTATCGATAAATCCCATTGGCCAGATGTTATTAGTTGTACGGTCAGGTGGCAGGAGACTTGGAAACTTGTCCACGGCTGTGGTGAATCATGTCGCCCCGAGCCGCAGCCGTTCAGGGCTGTAGTGAATTATGTCGCCCCGAGATTTCGGCTCGGAGCGACATGGTTCACCACAGCTGTAAACAAGTTTTCAAGTCCCCTGACCAAGTTTCCAAATCATCAATAATTAAGAATAATAAAATTACAATTTTTATGGTGTTCCCTTTAAAGGTTGCATAGCTTCTTCAGATATTTTTAGATTTTGCGCCAGAGATCAAAAGAGCATTGTGGGAATGTCGAGTGACTGGCACATGACTTACGACGATTGGATTCCATAACATAACAAACATGTAATTATTTTCCATAATGTCTTTTTCGTGGGCTATGTTAGAAGCTTTGTCCGTATATTTCCGGTATGTAAATGAGTGAGTTGCTCGCATAAGAACTAAACGTATTTCATGTCGGTGTCGACCTGGGCCGTAGTTAATCTCTAATTTCTCTTGTTGTCGGATGGTTTTCGACTACTGGGGTTTTATATGGGAGTATAAGGATGATTTTTTTGAGAGTATTTTTGTAAAATGTTCGTCTCATAATCTGAAGGGCCACCTGTAAGACATGACCATAAAAAAAAGAAAGATTTCCCAGTCAACTGATAAATGATGGTGATTGTTTGTGAAAGTGAAAAAAAAAAACTTGTGCTAAACGTAGAAAATGCTGGTTACCAACATTTTCTTCTTCCCGAAAATATTCAAGTGGCTTTACAAATGGTTTTTCAAACAGCTTTTTGAAAGGTTTTCCAAACGCTTTCTCCCACAATCGTTACAATTTGGGACTGCTTTGTAAAGAATTACTGGGTTAACCTGCAGTGAACTACAATAGGTCCATCCTTTTGAATCGTACTCCTATCTTTTGCTACACATCTCCAGAACTTGACGAGCGACCACGTGGTGTCGGGGACATCCTTGTCTGGCCACGCCTTGAAGTGGTACTGGGTCATAACCACAGGGGTTTCTGTACCCTATGAAAAATAAATAGAGTTTACTTCATCAGCTTGTGGTTAATATGGGGAAATATTGGCCGAAAAAGGGAAAGGTATGCGAAAATAACGAGTGCCGTAAGGCATGAGTTATTTTTCATTTTTTGTGGACCTTTCCCCTTTGAGGCAAATATTTGACGGGGGAAATAATTCACCCCAGCTTAAATTACGACATTTCTTTACCCATATACATTTCCAAAAATAGACACATGAAATATAAAGTAAGAAGTTATTCGCCATGCTGTGGGAAAAGGAGGTTTAATCTATCTCCAAACAGCATCGACTCATATCAGCCTGCTCAGTCCGCGCAGGAAAAGAAAACACGAATTACAGTTTTCTATGGAAATCTTGCTAAATACATTTCCGTTGACAAACAGCGTGTTTATTCCTGTTTTACGTGCTCTATTAATTCCACTTGAAGTTTTCACCGACAGATACATACATGTATAACTTGACCGTGATTGTTGAAGTCATTGTAATCGGATTTTATGGGCGCCGCCATGTGGAAGATCATGTGACCGATAACATGAGAAAGGACACTCTGGGGTCATTTCTGTACGTAAAATAATGACCTGGTCATTCCTCTACGTAGAATAATAACCCGGGTCATTCCTCTGAGTAGAGATGACCGATGGGTAGGGGAGGTCATTTCTCTGCACTACAGGCGGATCCAGAGGAATGAAGCATGTGTACCTTTTGCACTTTGAGGTTCCTGATGATGAAATCTCCAAAGGTTTCCTCAGACTGCAGGTGAACTTTGATTTTACCGTAAATCTCTTCTCCTTCCTCTGGCCAGTAAATCAGGCATTTTTTCTGCAAAAATGACAAAAAGTTGTGCTTCTAGAAAATAAAATAGACAGTACCATTCATCCCACAATGCGAGATTTAACGATACTAAAATAACACCTCTTCAAAAAAATGAGGGAAAAGGAGAAATGATAGGAACTAGCATTTTCTCCTTTTTGCCACAATATTTTGTATACTATCAATTACGGAAATTACTATTTAAGCTACAATCATTTTATCGTCTGCAAATGCTTTCAGATTGGTTCAGTCTTTCATATGGTCGTTTGGTAAAGAATTCAATTATTAAAATTTTACCATAAACATATCGACGGAATTCTTACTCAAGTGCTTTAATGGAGAGGTCATCAGACCTCTCCAATAGCGGTGAGTTTTCTGGCTAAATCTTCTTCTTTTGCTAAATTGTTCTGATACAGAGTCTGTTTCGTCAGGGCTTTGTAAATAAAGCGAAATAATATTAGGCTGACTTCGTTTGGGGCTATAGCCACGGCTACAGTAGCAATGGCTCCAACCGAACATCAAAAGCCAGGACTATAATGATGTCATTTGACCTTTAACCTCGGCTATTGTCGGACCGCGCTCGCACCCACGGTCGGTTTAGTTCCAAGATGGCGACTGGGGAAGGAAATGAAATGTAAGTTATGTTGAAAAGGTAGAAGTACAAACCGTATTCGTTCCATATTATTTATTTGATCAGACCTATATGCCAGCCAATAGTTATGCATCGAAATGGAGTATATGTATTATTTCAAACGAACCGATGGCTTCAGCCGATGATATTTTTCATTATGATTGATGGAGAAATCGGCCCGTTGAGAATCCGTCCCCAAATTGAATTTAATTTTTGAGCCCATAAGTCCAGATCAATTTTCAGAAATGTCTCATTTTTTTTTAATCTGAGATATCCCATCTTAAGACCCATAAAATAAGACAATATTCTGCCTGGGAGAATACACTTCAATAGAAGGGGTGGAGGAAGATTCGGAACCAAGAAGATTCGGCCTAACGCAAAATCTTGAGAAGATTCGGACCCAAGAAGATTCGGACCACCTATGAGAAGATTCGGCCCAAGGTAGAGGAAGATTCGGCCCTAATTTTGAAAACATTTTGAATAATTAGTTCAATCAGGTAATTTTACTGGCACAAACAATATAATACAACTTGGGCCGAATCTTCTCACCTGCGGGGCCGAATCTTCTCGAAAATCGCTGGAAGGCCCTGGGCCGAATCTTCTTGGGTCCGAATCTTCTGACATCCCAATAGAAGTACGTTTTTTTTTTAAGTAAAAAACTAAAATTATTTCTATTCAAAATCACTATTGTACTGTAGAAGAGCAGTAATATGATATTTGCACTTGTTTCTTCTTTCAGGATTATGGTGAACAAAAATGGCACAATGTACTTGGCAAGAATTAGCCAATCTTTATTTGATATGATCAGCTCACCAGATTGTGGTATGTATGATTTGGGAGAAATGTTAAAAAAAAAAACCATGTTGCTAGGTTGGGGTATCAAACACCAGTCTTCTAGCTTGTGTCAGATTAGTACCATGCAGGCAGGTTTTTTGAAGTTTCATAAGCTTTATCAGTACCCTTTACACTCCTATGATGGAGAAATAAGACTGATAATTGCTTATTGGGGTTCATGCCATATTAGCAAATTTTCAGTTATACATGTATATCAACACTCATCCTAAACCAGACTCTACTGAATAGGCAGAACTTTAACCAGTACTAAGTCAGATACTGGCATCTGCCTACTTCAGAAAGAATCTTACCTGACCTGTACCTAAAATAGTAATAACATGGGAGTTATATCACTTCACCAAAGAGATAATTGTGTAATCTTATGAAATCATATATTGACTTCTATATAGGCAAGTAAACTGAAACTTAATTTGGCCTCAGCAGAACTGGAAAGATCATTGCTTTTCTAGAGCCGTGAAAGTGCTCAGGCCAAATCAAAATTCTGTTCCTTGGCAGAAATGTTTGTCATCACAAGATACAGTGGCTTTGAATGATTTTAGTGGTTGAAAAAGAACTAGGATAGGCTATCTTTTCCTGACCAGCACAGGAGGAGTCCTGCAGGGCTCAGTGGTAAAGTGTGGGACTCATAAGCTGGAGGCTCTGGGTTCAAGCTGCACTGCATTCATTGGAGTTTTCATTGGAGTGCCCTTTGGCAAGACACTTCAAAGCTCTTACCTAGTACTGCTATAACCCAGAAAATACATGAATATACCAGCTGCTGCAGTGATATGACTGAAATAATGTTGAAGCGGCATAAAACAGTCGTCAAATATATCCCCTTTTTTTTTTTTAAATTTTTTATAGCTTACACACCTATGGACATCAAGTGAAGAGAAAGCTCTAATAACTGTGAGAGGAGAAGTTGATGAGGAGTTTAATAAAAATCAACGCCATGATGTCCTGGTTTACTGGTCTAACTTTTCCATGATTTTAACATTTTCGGACTTTTGAGAGTGCTTCTTTGTAGAGGTTCATTTTTTCTGTTTCTTTGATAACTCTAAAAAGGCAGAGTGGCTGTCTGTTACCAGTGTCATACACTACCATAGGTTTGGTTGA
This sequence comes from Tridacna crocea, assembly GCA_943736015.1. Classification (NCBI taxonomy): domain Eukaryota; kingdom Metazoa; phylum Mollusca; class Bivalvia; order Cardiida; family Cardiidae; genus Tridacna; species Tridacna crocea. Next base: position 8,262,541 of record OX031063.1, read on the forward strand.
AGCCCTGTTTCAATAGATTCTGTTGAAATCTTCAAAGTACTTGAATTTAGTTGGATTATTCCCTGTACTGTTGTTCTCAAGACTGCTTTCCGATAATCCTTTTTAAGTTTGTTCCATTTATTTTTCACCTCCACATTTGTCACATTTATGCCCTAACAATATGGGAAAAGTAGCCAGTTAACCCATTACCACACAATCCCTACTATTGATGCCCCTGAGAAAGAAGCCTTTAGAAAACATTGTGGGAAAAGGAGAAAATGCTGGTTACCAGCATTTTCTCATTTTCCCACAATGTTTTCTACCCTTCACAAAACAAATTTCAAATTTTCAGTCACTTTTATTCTGTCGTCTGCAAATGCTTTCAATTTGGACAAGTCTATAAATTAAATATTGTTGTTTGGTAATGAGTTAAAGTTTAAAATTTCAATTTCATATTTACATGGTTTGGTCAGCATTTTTGGTTGGATTTTCGTGAAACTTGCACAATTTGTTTATCTCATCAACAGCTTCAAGCTGATTGATTTTGAAAAAAAAAAAAAAAAAAAACAAAACAAACAGTAAGGGAAAAGTAGCCACTTTAATTTGAAAATAGCTATTGCTTGTTTACTTGATAAAGAATGCATTATCTATCAGATTTCTGTGTACTTGCAAAGTTTGTTTTATCAATAGCTTTAACCCTATTGGTTTTGAAAAAAAAATAAACAAACAATATCGGAAAAGTAGCCATTTCAAGTTGAAAATTTCCATTTCTTGTTTACATGATGAAAATTTCATTTGTTTTTATGTTTTTTTTTTTAACTTTGACAGTTTGCAAGAAAATAAGTAGATACACTGCAAGTAGAGCAGTTCAGGCTCTTAACTCATTACCAAACGACAAAATTTTAGGTTTGTCCAAATTGAAAGCATTTGCAGACCACAATATAAAAGTGACTGAAAATTTGAAATATGTTTTGTGAAGGGTAGAAAACATTGTGGGGAAAGGAGAAAATGCTGGTTACCAGCATTTTCTCCTTTTCTCACAATGTTTTCGAAAAGCTTCTTTCTCAGGGGCGTCAAAAGTAGGGATTGTGTGGTAATGGGTTAAGGGACACTAGTTCTTTATACTCTACCACAGGAAGTGATGGGATATTATGTTATATTGTCTAATGCCTGTTCATCCCATATTATATGGCTTTTGTTGTAATGCTGCCTCAATTTAAAACAGGACAAGGCTTTTACCCTAATTCTGCTTTAACTTGAAGCAGCATACAAAGAAACTTTGGTGGCTGCATTTGATTTCACAAGTTTTTATGAACAACCTTAGACATTTTTATCTCCACTGGCCCAAGGCCAGCAGGCTTATGTCATGGCCTGGTGCCCGTTGTACATATGTGTCTGTGTGTTAACTTTTTCTTCAAACTTATTCACTGGAACTACCCATCCATTTGATGAAACCTCACAGAAACGATCCTGCTATTGTCTTCTCCAGAAATTCTTGAAAGAATTAAAAAGCTGGTTGCCATAGCAACAAAACCGAAAAATTTTGATTGTCTTTGAAAATCTTCTTGTCTGAAACCATAAGACCCAGGGCTACCAAATTTGGCATCTAGCTTTATCTTATGCACCTCAATCACTTCAAATTTGTATGGTTAAAAAGCCAGTGGAGCAATGTACAGAGGCATAATGGCACTCTTGTTAGATTTATCTGACACTTTGATTTTCATGTTAGTTTTCAAACTTTATTAAAATGATGTTAACTGTTGTTGGCATATCTCATTTATTTTCCAAACTTCTGCTTTTATGACTTGAATATACTGGTACCCTTCAAATGATCAATTTTGTAAGACCTACTTTATAGTAAAAGTTTGGGTGTACAGTTATAAATGTCGTAGGCTAGACAGGAATTCAGCTAGATTCAGAATCTGGCTAGACCAGATAGGCATTCGATCTTATCAGGACTATGACAGATAAAAATTCTTAATTTGTCTGGACTCATTCAGGATCTGGCTAAACAATTTTTAGCCAGATAGAAATTCTTATTCAACTCCTGATCTGCCTTACACCAAAAAAGGATTTTTATCAAGACTACAACTAGGCCTACACTGTACGAGTCTTGGTCATAGCCCTGGGAATCTTTGTATTTAACTCTATAGGAAATAGCAAAATTTTGGACTTGTCCAAATTGAAAACATTTGTAGACGACAAAATGAATGTGAATAAAAAATAGAAAATTAATTTGGAAAGGGTAGAAAACATTGTGGGAAATGGAGAAAATGCTGGTTACCAGCATTTTCTCCTTTTCCAACAGTGTTTTCAAAGGTTGAAATTGAATGCATATGCAGAAATCAAATGTAGCTGGAATTACGGTAGAGCTAATTGTCTCCAAAAGTTTTGAAAACCTTTCGGGGTCAAAGAAAAATACCAAACATTTTCATTGAAATTTGCGATTTTCGGAAGAAAAACAGATCTGTGTCCTCAATACCACCACTATGGCCCTGGCTTGTAAGAAAAAGGCCGATAATCCTTAGAACCTCCTCACACATCCCTTTATCAATTCGAAAATGTTACCTTAACCCTTTCCCAAACGACAAACTTTTGGACTACACCAAATTGAAAGATTTGCAGACGACAATTCAACTCTTGCTAAAAAGATTTCTGTCTATGATTGGGTAGAAAACATTGTAGGAAAAGGAGAAAATGCTGGTTACCAGCATTTTCTCCTTTTTCCACAACATTTTCAAAAGGCTACTATTCAAGACCCGTAAAAACCAGGGATTGTTTGGGAAAAGGTTAAGTCAAAGTCTATAAACTGGGGAATTATATTCTCTGAATAACCCTGCACCCGCTGAATATGCTGTCGACGGAGTCTGAGTAAGAGACCAAGCTAAACAGTTTTTGTAGGTAAATGCAAAAAAAAACATGTCATTTAAATCATCATCCATAAAAAAATCTCAATCGCCAACAGTATAGGTATCCATGGAAGCCGCCATATTGTTGACTGCTGTTGCAAAGGCTATGTGTGTTCGCTTCATGACATGCGTACTTGACAGCTTCCCGTTTATTTATAGTTTTCTGACGTCACTTTAGCCGTGGCTATAGCACCAAACGAAGTCGGCCTTAGTAATAAAAAAACAAACAAACAGGAAAAAGACGAGGTTTATTTTTGTATGACGAATTTCGAATAAGATGTGTTATATTGATTTGCCATTGCTGCAAATAATTACTCATTTTCATTTTTTCATTAACCAAATAAATCCAAGAAAAAGAAAAAAAAATATGAATTTTGTTCAAAAGAAAGAGAAAGAAGACCGTTGGTCAAGATCATGACACATGAAAACGTGTCAAGAAGGTCAAATGACCGTCATGTAAAGCATTTATAAGAGGTTTTCCTACGTGGTGGCTTTTACATCTTTGTTTACATGTACCAAAATGTATTGAAATTAAAAGCCAATAAACTGCATGTATTTGAAAACATTGATGCTGACCTCTCCTAGTTTCTTTTGTAAAGAAACCAACTTGTATTTTCTTTATATTTCAACGAATCGTGTATTTAACCCCTTACTCCATAAGGCATTCCTATGGCATCTCTAATTATCCCTAAATAACAGCAAGGATGAAGCCATTTCTTATGAGTAAATAACACCTTTTGATAGCATGGAAAACACTGTGACGAAAGGTGAAATTGCTCATCATGATCAATTTCACCTTTTGCCACAATGTTTTCCAAAGGCTCCTGCAAGCAATGTGTAGAAATGAGTATCTATGGAGTAAAGGGTTAAAAACTCATTTCGATACACCAGCTCTGCATTTACATGTATAGGAAAAAATGGCATCTTACGAACTAGCCTAATGCAAAGTCAGTGCTTCAAAGCTAAAAGAGAGATGATGCCGCACTGACAGTCGTTCAGTGACGGCGGGAAATTCGGGGCTTTGATGATCAGTCCCCATTGACGACTTTACTACCTAAGTCTCCTTATTTTTTATTCTTTATCAAAACAGTACAAAATCACGACCACTACTTAACTCATTACCACAAAATCCCTACTTTTGTCGCCCCTGAGAAAGAAGCCTTTAGAAAACATTGTGGGAAAAGGAGAAAATGCTGGTAACCAACATTTTCTCCTTTTCCCACAATGTTTTTTTCTCTTAAAAAAAAAAATAAAAATTTCAGTCACTTTTATTTTTTTATTTTGTCATCTGCAAATGCTCTCAATTTGGACAAGCCAAAGAATTTTTTTGTTCGGTAATGAGTTAATAAGTGTAAAAATATTACAGTACAACCTGTAGTCAGAGATCACTCAAGGGAAGTACTGAAATTGGTCTCTTACAGCAGGTGGTCTTTAAATACAGGTTATATTAGGTTAATGTAAGAAGGATTGTTGTATCAGAACAGTGGTCTCCTAAAGCAGGAGGTCTCTTAATACAGGTGGTGTCTAACATATTTAACTATTTAACTGTACTTACGTTTCCCATTTCCACAAGATTTGTCAACATGACTATTTGCTTTGATTTTTGTTGCCATATCATACGCCAGAAATCATCTCGCATCGCATCAGTAGGACCTAGTCAAGTAGATAACTATATAGGTTGATAAAATGTTACCCTGCTTTCGATAGGAGTATTTATCGAAGTGGGGAAGCAGCGTCTCTCTGCCGATCTATAAGGTTTACCCGAGTCTTAGCCGAAACCATTTGGCTATGAAAGGCTATGTTAACAGAACCCATTTCCGGTGCAATTATCTTTCTGCTTTATTTCATGCTTTCCGGTGGGATATCGAGAAATATCTTTGAAATTTTTTTTCGATCTTACACTGGTACCACCAGTGAAAATACCGATTTTCATGTTCTTGTTGCCTAGGTTAATTGCGCGTGCCTCACAACCAGATGGAAATATGACGTCATTTACCTTACAATTCTCGCGCTTAACCTTATATTGTAATGCGTTGCTAAGCGAAAGGGGTATGCTATGGGGAATAACGGAAAAGAACTGTACTAGATTTTGATAAAGCTCCTTCCAGAAAAGGTTAAAAGCATGAAATAAATAGAATATTTATATTTTTTTTTCGGTGAAAGATCGAGATTTATTTCATCTCGTGAACACATTACCGATGGTATCCACTGGATGAAATAAATTTCGATCTTTCACCGGAAAGAAAAAAAATAATATCCTCTATATATTTGGTATTCTAGAAATGTCATTTTCGAGAGACTGTGCAGGCTATCATAGGTAGATACTTTTTGCAGTCGTTTCAAGCCCATTTTTAATAGAGCAGGGGTCATTTGTTTTGAGGTAAAGATTTGCATATAAAAAATTACTTCACGTAGGGTCAATAACGTTATATACAATGACATCGAACATTTTATTTTTCAAATTATTTTAACAATAACATTAGAACTTTTACCTTGTGATGCAATGAACCTTTTCGGTTCGCCATAACCCTGAAAGAGCGAAAAAAAAAATTATAAAATAACGTTTTCTGTACTGTATGCCCTCTCAGGTTAAATGAAAAAAGGTTGCATAGATTTTAAGTTACATGGATAAAGTTATATTTTCAGTTATAGCTGTGTTGTTTTGATGGAAGAGCTACCTTGAAGTAAGTCTGAAGTGAATTCTAAAACTGACTTGTATGTTTACAGGTAAATCTTACATTGCAGACTTACATTGACGAAACAGGCATTGATGTACTCCGACTCTCCTTCTTCTGCTTTTAAAGGTACCCTGGTATGGTCATCTGAAACAAAAGTGTAATTCAGGGCCCGTACTTACCAACCATTATTGGTTTCATTTTGTCTTATTCTGAATTTAGAATACAATACATCTTTTGATTGGCTAATTTATTTGTTTTGAAAGTCGTTTAGCAAATAAGAAATTGTGTTGCTCTCAAAATAAAATGCATGTTTAGTAATAAAATGAACCCGTACTGCGAGACAGTGAGATAATATCGGGTCAGACACGGTGCCCGTACCATCAACAGATAAAGTAACCCATAATGAGAACAAAACGTGAGAAATGGTAGTCTACTTATTAGACGCGATGTCGCAATGAAATGTGCATCCGTACATAAAGATAGTTGGATTCAATTGTATTCTATTGAGTTTTGTTTCTAGCGTCTTTCCAATTATACATGTACATGTAGGTTTACACGAGCCTTTAACTTCAAAAGTTCCACTGATGGAAATAGGAAGTACTGAAAGCATTTGTAGACGACAAAATAGATGTGACTCAAACATTGAAATATTGGAAAGGTAGAAAACATTGTTGGAAAAGGAGAAACGCGTGCAAGTTACCGCATTTTCTAACCCTCCCCCCGAAATGTTTTTAACAGCCCCTTCTCAGGATCATGAATTCTCGGGATTTTGTGGTAAAGGTTTATTTGGCACCAATACTTTACTAACAAAACAAGCTATTCCTTACATGCATAGAGTCCTCTGTATCTATTCTTTGGTCGGTTCTCTTCAAGCATAGCTACCTGATGTGGGTGATGTAGGCCCTGTGGCAATTGCTGCTCAAAAAAAGGAGATAAGTGTCAACTATTTTGTTATTTATCATTGATACAAATCAGTCTCAATTGTAATTCAAGCTGTATACTGCATCTTATCATCTTTGCAATAACCTGTCTTAGTGAAGAAAAAATTATTTCGACATCCGCTGCTTTGGACAGTGACCACGCGATAAATCTCAGTTGATCCGTTGATCAAATCCCTCGCCTGTATATGCACTTACAACGTACATTTTTTCGTAGAGAAAAAAAGAGACTAATTTACCGTTTTGAGAATAGTAAGACAAACAGTTTGTAAATCATAATTGGCCTATAACACACGAAAAGAGACATTCGGACATTTGCGTAAAGTGTCGTCTCGGATCAACCTGCGCAGTCCACTAACCCTAAACGACACTTTCCGTTTTTATGTAATTTTGTGTTTTGCCCTGTCTACTGTAGCACAAAATCTAATGTAGTCGTAAAGTGCCGTCTCGGATCAGCCTGCGCAGACTGATCCGAGACAACACTTTGAGGTAATGTCCGAATGCCCTTTTTCGCGTGTCGCAAGCCAATTATTATATTAACGTGGTCTATCAATCCAGTTTGTGGATAACGTCATTGTCGTTGCTAACTGATTTTAATGGGCGCCGCCACGCTTAAGGTCATGTGACCGGCGCTTTTTCAAAATGAAAGCCCTTCTTGATACGGACGAGGTTATGTGTAGTTACAAAATTGTCCCAGTTGTGATGAGAGGGACAATGGCATCAGATAACATCGGTCCATTTATATAACAAAACTCCACATGGCTATCTTTTTCATTCCACTCGCAATTTTCTGATGAATATCGGCGAAGATATGTCAAAGTGGCACATAAATCTTTCAGTGTATTCCCAGATATCTAAATGTATTCAAAACAAAACATTCCTTCACAGTCGATAGCACTTTTTCAAACATCAAGGGTCAAAACAAGACTTGTATGTGGGGAACGAACATAATCAATTCAAGGATTTTTTTTTGTTAGCAGTGTAGTGGTGGAGATGCATTCATTTTATTTCACGATAAATGATATAAAAATACATTTATAAATTTTGTTTGTAACAGTATAGGGGCTACATAATGTGCGAGAAAGCATTCGCATTTTTGAAGGAAAAGGACGTAAGACATGCAAAGAAAATCACATCTGCAACATTTATGATCTCGAAGGAAAACGTACGATTTTTTTTATAGATTAAGCACACTATTGTTTGAAAAGAATGAAGCGAGAAACCAATGACTTTCCGGAAAACCAGGGATCGTATTTACCAACCATTCTTAAGAACGTTCTTTGTCCTATTCTCAAGAATTTTCTACATTTGTAAGTAACACAACTTCTGATTGGATAAACCATTCGGTTTAGTCAATCAGAAATGGTGTTACTTACAAATTTAGTAAATCTTGGAGAATAAAACTAAGAATATTCTGAAAAATGGTCGGTGAATACAGGCCCAGATTATCTTCCAGATGTTCTATTTTTACTCGTAGACAAGCACGAGCTAAAAAAAATCCTATTTCTCTCCACGTTCAAGCGTTATGAAAATATACAATGAGTATATCTAGATTATAAAATATTATCTATTGAAATTAGTCCGTCTAACCTGGAAAAATCCGTGCTCATTTTATTTCAATTAATATCTTTGGGTAAAATATATCGCACTTCGCCAACCAATCACAAATGTAAACACTTTTCCTCTCGATTGAGTTTCGGATTTGGTTACGCACGATGTGATGAAGACTAACAATCGCGAACTTGCTCCTACATCTAGGTTTAACCCTTTACCTCTTGAGGTATTTCTATGGTATCTCTAATTGACCTTAAATAACAGCAAGGATGAAGCTGTTTCTTATGTGTATATGACACCTTTTGATAGTATAGAAAACATCTTGGCAAAAGGTGAAATTGCTCGTCACGAGCAATTTCACCTTTTGCAACAATGTTTTCTAAAGGCTCCTACAAGCAATACGTAGAAATGAGTATCTGTGGAGTAAAGGGTTAACTTCTGATGAAGATCTTAGACGAAATCTTCTAGACTTAGATCTAGTCTACTGCAGCAGTTCGTGCTATGGATCTGACTCTCGGAGACGAGCTGAAGTCAGTAACTAAGGATTTCATCAAATTCCAAATACTCACTGACTTGTAAACATGCATTTTTTTACTTCGGGAATGTTTGATAAGCCGCTTCTGATCATGCTATGATAAGGAAAACTATGCTGCAAGAAAACAAGTTTACAAGACCTGTATTTTTTTATGGACACTTGGATCAGGAGATCTCAACATTACTCTAAATATAATCATTTTCAAGGAAAAAAGTGTCAAGCAATATAAGCCAGAGTAAAATGATATTTTTTTTCTAACTTCGGTAGAGATGTACTATAATCGACAAAGTTGCCCATACTCTTTTTAATCTCCTACGTGTTTTTCAAAGCCAGAGAGATTTTCGCCCGTTTTGTTCAACATCTATAATAAACATTGGTTAAACATTCGTAGTTCACTGACAAAGGACTATAGCTAAAAAAATAACGCATTTTCTTTGTATATATTTATTTATTTATTCATATATTAATTTATCTATTTATTCTAAAAGGATCAAACATTTTTTTCTCGATTTGTAAGATGAAGAAAAACAAAGAGAATGTTTGATATACGATTGCAATATATATTTGATTCATGAACACATAATCGATGTTTTCACTTTCGGAGTTGCTGTAAAATATCAATCTTGATGTTCCACTGGTGAAATGTCATTCTCCGAAACAAACAATTTACCCTTTATGTATATTCAAAACCATCATTTTTCAATGAAAGTATCCCCCAACAAATTGAAAATATTTTTGACATTTAAAACTAGCGTACTCACGGAGAACTCTTGATGAAAACCGTTGTTTTCCTGTTTCTTTCTGTCCACTATATAGTCCCACAGTTGGTGAATCTTTATATCAGTTTCCTTAGCAACAAATGCGTAATATTCATGATCGTCACCAACGCCCGCTACGGGAGCACACACACCGCCCATTTCTTCTTCTGTGCACTCAGTATCGAAGTTTTCTTCTTGGTCTACAATAGAATCTTGATGTAATAAAAAATGATTTTAAAACAGCCTGCATTTCTCTGTGGTCGGATCCAGTCAAGTTCTATGTGGAAAGAGATGCATATCCGATCAGACCGATCACACAGAAGTGCAAACTCTTGTAATATGTCCTCTATAATATATCCTAGGTCAAAACGGTTTACAAAAAAAAAAAAGTCAGATGACAAGTAACAGACAATGTATTTTTCGTCATAGCGGCATCATTTCCGGATTTGGCGGAAAGAGCCGAACGTGAATACGTACGAGTAAAAGTGGTACTTTCAGCTAAATGTACTTTCAGTACAGTAGCCTGTGTCCAGGCGGTCGTCATGTTGTACTCACTTCCTTTCGCGGTCTCCTTTTAAGGTCTTTACATATTTATGGCAAAACTGTCAATTTGATATGTAATAATCACCATTATCTATTTTGCTAATTCTGAATGTAGGCCTACAAGAGCAAAAAATGAACGAACCGGAACCCAAGTATGCATCAGCTTCGTGTGTAGCAAATTTTGGTACAAAGAATTAAAAAAAGAAAATCTCATAGATATGTTCATTACCTCCTCTTTTCGTCGATTTTGTTTCTGTAACAGGCTTGACAGCATTTTGGTTGATGGTTAATGTCACCATATTTTCATACTTGGCGCTCTGAACCCGGGTGGATTGTCTTTCTTCCGCTCGATTCAAAGTACTGATAGTACCGACTCCGTTTGGTGTCGAAGTAGGTTGTTCGCGTTCGGGATTTTGAGATCTTCGTCTTTATTAGAAAATATTTTTTATCTTTATGCTCTGACAAATGGGGGTTTAATGCATATGCAAAGGGTATGGACACATACATGTCAGTGTGCACAATCCACGCACGCTGACCTAGGTCCAAACGATTTGCTTTTGGTAGATTTATTGCATGCCCAAGGGACCATTCTAACTTAGAGAATCACTGAGATCCATTAATCCTTTCCCAAACAATCCCTGGTTTTTATGGGTCAGGAATTGAAGCCTTTTGAAAAAAATGTGGGAAAAGGAGAAAATGCTGGTAACCAGCATTTTCTCCTTTTCCCACAATGTTTTCTACCCTATTATATAGAAAAATCATCTTTTTAGCAACAGTTAATTTGTCATCTTCAAAATGCTTTCAATTTGATAGGACATTACGATACCCGTAGTCAAGAGTAAAATTAATGACAATTTATGACAAATTTAAGCTCGAATCAAGCAACGAATGAATACATTTTCCTGCCTGAAAACACAAATAACTGCACAGAGGCTCAAACCACACATGTGTAGTGGACGATCCCAAAAACCTTCGGAGAAAAAGGAGCCATTGCTTGTAACTAGCGTTCTTTTGTCTTCTACTAAAAACGTGCTCGATACTTTTGAATACGTAATCCGTATTTTCTTCCATTTTTTTTTCTTCTAACCCTTCATCACACGCTGAAGAGTTTTAACGACTCTGAACTAGAGGCCATTTGAAAAAAAAAACGTGGGAAAAGGAAAAAAAGGTGTTAAACACAATTTTCTCCTTTTTCCAAAATGTTTTCCACCCTATTTCAGACAAACATCAATCTTTTATTTTTCTTCTGCAAATGCTTCCATGTTGGACAAATCTAAAAGATTATCGTTTGGTAAAGTGTTAAACCTTTCCCAAACAAGCCCTGGTTTTTTACGTGTCTGCAGTAAAAGTCTTTTGAAAACACTGTGGGAAAAGGAGAAATTGCTCGTAACGAGCAAATTTCTCCTTTTCCCACAGTGTTTTCTACCCTTTTTGAGAACTTTCTGGCATTTTCTCCAAATCTAAAATTGTCGTCTGCAAACTCTTTTGGTTTGGAAGAGTCCAAAATTTGTCGTTTGGGAAAGTGTTAAGCAATTGACACGAGGGTAAAAGTAATATACACTTTTTGAACTCTTAAGCTGCTAAGCGCCACTCAATGGCCTTATGCAGACAGTGTAGATAAAGATCAGACTGTACAGAATGTGTGGTCTGATCTTAGATCCATACTCTCCGATAAGTTTATATTTTTGTCAAAAATAACTTTGCAATAATATAACATTCGGGTTTCTACTCTCGGGTTGAAAATTTTATTTAACATGTTAAGGATTAATGAGCAACAAAAATCGAGGGAGTTACCTTTTCACTTTGATCCAGATAATTACCGCAATAATTACTATCGCTACTAGGAAGACTAACGACAGTATAGAAGCAACAACTGCGGCGATCACGTCACTTATAGATGACTCTGACTGGACTGAAAGAAAGCAGAGTTTGTGACATAAATAACCGGCAGATTCAGATAGGATTTATTATGTGTAACGTATGGTATATTGTTTACCCGCTTTATTTCTGGCAGTTATTGTTACTTCAACTCTTTACCGAACAACAATATTTCAAATATTTAGATTCTGAAAGTATAGAATGGACTTTAACCCTTTACTCCATAGATACTCATTTCTATGCAGTGCTTGTAGGAGCCTTTGGAAAACATTGTGAGAAAAGGTGAAATTGCTTGTAACGAGCAATTTCACCTTTTGTCACAATGTTTTCTATGCTATCAAAAGGTGTCATATACACATAAGAAACTGCTTCATCCTTGCTGTTATTTAGGGTCAATCAGAGATACCATAGAAATGCCTTATGGGGTAAAGGGTTAAGAAAGGAATGAATGAGGCGAGGCTTACCTGTACATGAACTAATGCAATAAATGACCACGTAAAAATTATATACATGTATGATAAATATATAAAAGTATGTATGAATCTAGGGTAAGAACTGACCAAGTGTAATGTACAACTAATATGAACAGAGAATCATTATAAACATTTTTAAAGTTTCAGGACATGAACAAGGATATTATGCTGTGGTGATTGAAGGTAGAAACCGTCTATAGCAATTTTAAAGTTCCAGGACATACGTGCGGAAAGGTAGGGCTAACTGTCATTGTAGCATATTAATGTTTTAGAGAATTCAAACTCAAAATACTTATGTTACTTTGTCTGATCTTAGTTATTTCGTATATTACAGAATAGAAAATCTTATATCGTTGCCTTTTTCTGTAAAACATAATATAGTTATATGCAAATGGATTAAACCTGGATTAACTTCTAATAAAAACATTTTAACCCCATTTTTACTTTTTTTTCTAGCCCCATCGTATCATTTTTTATCCCCAATTTCTCGCAAATTAACCCCATAAGGGTGCATTGTGCGCATATAGGCCACTGAACCATAATACTATGACATCTATGTAAAAAAAATAAACACATATATAAACACAAATATAGAGTTATTTACCTTTTGATTTTTAAGAATCAGTAGTGCAATTTCATCTAAGTTGCTTCGGTACATTTTGTAGTAGATTAGATCTATAAAAGTTGCTTGTACCTGATTTAAACCAGCTGACAAGATAGTGATTACTGATCTCGCCATTTTTAGGTAAATAGAAAATTAGTCATTCATAAGAATTCAACGTTTTAGTATACCTGGAAGGCATTTGACTCCGTAGTATCCTTCGTCACACTCTGAACAGTTCCCAGAGAAAACCTCGCAAGCAGAACCATTGATACAGTGTCCACATTTAGACTGGCAACCCTCTCCATACGTTCCGGCATTGCAATCTGATGGAGGATCAAATATTTTTGTAAACTTACATAATGATATGTGTTAACCCTGTCCCAAGTGAGAAATTTTGGACTCTTTGAACATTTTAGACTCTGCCAGATTGAAACTATTGTTTTGCCACTCAGTGACTTTTGATCAGGTGATATGTCTTGTAAATTAGAAGTGATATGGCATTTAAAATATACATGTATAAAGACTGCACTGGTCTCTCTAAAAACGGTGTCCACGAATAAGTCATTAAATGTACGAAACATACTTGATATATACAAAACCTATTGAAAAGGCTGAAAGAGAAATATATGTTAGAGAGAGAGAGACAGACAGACAGACAGAGACAGAGAGAGTGGGAGGGAGGGAGGCAGAGAGAGAGAGAGAGAGAGGCAGACAGACAGAGAGAGAGGAGGGAGAGAGAGACAGAGAATGAGGGTAGGGAAGGAGAGGGAAAGAGACAGGGGGAAAGAGACAGAGAGAGACAGAGAGAGTGAGATTGAGAGAGAGAGAGAGAGAGAGGGAGTGGGAGGAGGAGAGAGAGAGAGAGAGAGAGAGAGCATACATCCACATCTTCCCCATAGTAAAAACATATCTACAGTATAAACCTACACACATACACACATTACATACGTCATACGCGTACATATGAATAACTGTGTACATGCATAACAACATAAAATAATGCAGCCAAAATGTTTAAAACTTCTATGGTTTAATCAACCTGTCTGACAAAGAGGTGGCTGCTTTCCCCGAGGACAGCCCTTGACGCAATGTCCATCTGTTTTCCTACAAGCCTCTCCTTCATGACAATGGCCACATGTCTCATTACACCCAATGCCATACTGACCGTCCGTGCAAGCTGAATCAAGACAAATAAAACCTCGTCACATTTCAAGAAATAACGAGTCATGCCCGTGTAAAAGGTATTTTAATCCTTTACCACACAATCCCTACTTTTAACGATCCCGAGAATGAAGCCTTTTGAAAACATTGTGGGAAAAGGAGAAAATGCTGGTAACCAGCATTTTCTCCTTTTCCAACAGTGGTTTCAACCCTTCCCAAAACAATTTCACTGTTTGAGTCACGTTTGTCTTCTGCAAATGCTTTCAATTTAGACCAGTCTAAAACTTTGTCGTTTGGTTTAGAGTAAATGGAGCTCCGTACGGCATTATACAAAGTAAATCATGAAGTAATTATTGATCCCTACCTAGAATTCATTGTTCTAAACCTTAACTTAATCATAAGACAGCATGTTGCTTAGAAATGCAGAACATTCAGAAATACATGTGGCAAAAAAGTTCCAGCGTATTTATGCCTACGCCGACCATACAGGCTGATATGAATCGGGACTTTTTGTAGATGAATTTGAACCCCGCCTCCCTACCTCCTTGCTTTTCACAGAACAAACATGTAGATCAGTTATGTTCTGGGTTAATATATCAATATAGACTGAAGTGATTCAAATCACTGGCCATTTCGAGGACTTTAATGTCTCATCCAAAAGACTTTTAGTAACTTTCTAAGATAGTCAGTCGTGGGGCTCGAACTAAATCAATCAAGTGGCCGAAGGCTTGACGTTTACAAGTCCTACACTATAACGCTTGAGCTATTAGGACTGGTCAATTACATGTTTGTAATTGCAATTGAATAAAAATGTCTAATGTATGCCCTTACTTTTATTGCAGTAAATATTGGTAAAGCCTGGGTTGCACCCATCGTCACATGCGCCTGTGGTTATATTGCATTGCAGATTGTCGCGACACACACCGCATTCAAATGCACATTCCTCACCATATTTCCCTCTAGCACATTCTGAAACAAGACTAGTTTATCCCTTTACCAAACAACAAAATTTCAGATTTGTCCAAATTGAAAGCACTTGCAGATGACACAATAAACGTAACTCAAAAATTGAAATTTGTTTCCAGCAGTGTAGAAAACATTGTGGGAAAAGGAGAAAATGCTGGTTACCAGCATTTTCTCCTTTTCCCACAATGTTTTCAAAAGGCTTCTATCTCATGGTCGTGAAAACCAGGGATTGTTTGATAAAGGGTTAACAGCAAATCAAAATAGAAAAACCATAGTGTATATATCTAGTACTAGCTCTGTATGGTTGACTAAATTTTAGACTTTCACGAATTGGAAACGGATTCGTTAAAACAGAGGAAAGTTTAAGAAAGGTTTTAGCTCTTACTAAACGATCCCGAGTTTTAACGACAACGAAGACTAAAGCTTTTGAAGACAGATCAAACTGAATACAACATATCCATGATATCAAATCAACCATGGATTCCTCATGGATATAATGTGAGACATTGCAACTAAGAAAGCCTTTCGATCTGAAAATTGTCGATCAGTTTGCATAATATTGCTGCTTGAACAATTATATGTTCTCGTGTCATTTGGAATAAGATGTACGTTAATAACATTTTGAAGAAAAAGTTTGTCGACGGCAAAATTTGTGACGATATTCGACAATAGGATTGTCATGAGAAGAACATATCTGTACTGTCGTAGAATATAAAAGGCCTCGCCCGTAAAGTATCAGATCCTGATTTCATATTGGTTGGTTGTATTGGGGTTTAACGCCACTTTAACAGCTAAGGTCATATCATGGCGGTCGGTGACGCACATGTGTTTCCTGGCTTTCTCACACCGGTACTTACACTACTTTCTTTCCAAAGCCACCGATTACTTTTCTCACATGCTTCAGCAGAGGTGAGAGGCGAAAGTACGCCGGAAAGAAAGTTTGCCTCAACCGGGTATCGAACTCACAACCACCAGGTCATGAGTCTGACACGCTCACCACTGAGCCACCCGGGCGGGCTCCAGATTTCATAGACTTTGTACAGTTCTATGACGTAATTTTCCTACAAGACACATGGTTATCTAGAAATACACATTTCAATTTAGAAAAGAAAGACTATGAAAAGGTCAGTTTATATGGAAACAAAGAAACTGATTTTAAAAAGGTCTGCTATACAGGAGAAATTTCCATCTGTTATAAATAGCATTTATCGAATAAGGTCAGACTGGTTAACTGGTTAAGAAAGACCGACCACTCATTACTTTCCTTCAATGAGGATGTTTTCATTTGTAATGTTTATGTTCCACCTATTAACTCAAAGTTGCATAGAAATTCCAATTTGATTTTTACAAAGAAAACAAAACAACCTGGGAACGTTATAAAACTTACGGTAAATGTTTTATCACAGGGGATTTTAATAGCACAGTTTGTGGTTGCTGCGATCTTTCCCAATATGATGTGTTTGTTAACCTTTAGGATGCTAATCGCGACTTACTGACGTTTTGCGGACAATGTATATCAAGATCAGACTGCATATAACGTGCAGTCTGATCTTGGATCTACACTGTCCGATAGGGAGATATTATTCACTAAACGCAATTTTGAAATAGTAATATTTGAGCTTTTACTTTCGAATTAATAAAAAAAAAATTAGTTATCCAGCAGAATAAGGGTTAACACTGACCACGACTTATCAAAATATTGTTAACATCACAACACCACGTGCTTCACAAGATCACGTGACTACTTCTTTTGTAATTGGGAATGGTCGCCTGCATAGCGATGACAAGATTGAAGAATTTACGTTTTATTAAAAAATCGGATAAAATGTTGTTGATTATTTTTCATTGCAAAAGCAAGGCTTTTCACATGAAATTGATTTTAAAAAGTGGAACCAAAATGAATTTTTGACTATTCAGGTCCTCCATTCTCTATTGAGAAAAGCACGGTCCGATCTCTAACTAAGAATAAGGAAAATGCGAATACGCAGCAGCAGTTTCTTAAATTTGACGACAGAAGTTTGCTATTTATTAAACTGGTTCAAAATTGTCTTTCGCCGTCAAAAAGTATGTGTTCCGTCATAAAACCGAAGGTCATGTACAAATCCTAATTATCTCCCTTTATCGAATCAAGCATTGGCGTGAAACAAGGAGATCCGTGCTTTATTGTTGTTTTTATTCTTCATTAATGATCATATTAGCCGTATAGATAAAAATATGGATGATGTATTTACAGTAGAGAATTTAAAACTTTTTTTTTTTTATTTTGTTATTTGTGGACGATGCAGTCGTTTTCGCCAATACACCAGAGTCACTGCAAATGTTATTGACTGAAACATAAACCTATTTATATTAACTCTGAATAGTCACTAATCTAAGATTGTGATATTTGAAAACGGTCGCCCAACCGACAGAACAATTTACTATTCCCTATCCCAACATGTCCCGATAACAACAAACACATATATTTGGTGCACTCCGTTGGGAGTACAATGACTGTAAATACCATTGTTACTTAGCAATTTCATACAGCTGCAGTATTATTGAACATGTCGAATTTACCTAGCCAAACATATGCCCCAACTTAGTACTGAACTATCTACCATGAACTAATAACATCCTTACGTCGTTTAATGAGTTACATACATATACATGGATGTACTATATAACTAATACAAACCTTAAGGAAGAAAGAAGAAATATATTATAAGGAAAAAAGAACAAAAAACACATCCAGTCTCTTGTCGGTCCCAAGGCTGAATGGACATCAGCAAATAGCACGGACTACACGTGCATAACTTACAGCGCCACCTATCGGAACTTATTCCAACAGGGAAAGCATTTTTCGTCTAATTCGTTATCTCAAACGACGAATGATTACATCGATCGACACTAGCTATCCTCCGTGACAGAGTTAAATATTTAGCACTAACATTACATAACAAGGAAATATTGATGCATAACATCAATGGCGCCGCAAATCAGATGTTTCTGAAATAAGGCACATTGCAGTATTTCAAAATTGACCAAAGTATACGCAGAACTAGGTGAGAATTGTACTGAAAAGTCATTAACAATCTGTAGAATGTAAATCAAAACTTCAGAAAGAAAAGAAAACAACAATGGTAAGACGCAATCATAGCCATTCTTCTACGAAGTTTAACATTCTTTCAATTGGAGCTATGTACAAAAGCGGTTTTCATTCGGAAAACAATACACACAAAAATAGATTAAAAAACAGGTTCTAAACTACCAAAGTGACTACCAAATTGTACGAAATTGCTTAGGTACGAAATGACTGGAAGCCTATTAAACAATATGGCTTCCTCCATGGGTACTTTTCAAAAGCGAATAAGAATATAGTGCCGCCGCTCATGCGGCGCCACTGAAACGGAGAATGTACTCGGACACAAGAGAAGCTAACAGAGCAATGCCAATATCCCTTACATAAGTTATTTACAGTTTTTAACCAACTTGATCTCAATAGAAAAAAGAAATCTGCAATGAACAGATTCTACATCTTTGCACTTATCAAACCCAAGTACCGCCGCTCCATAGTTTGATAATGGCGCCAAAAAATCATCGAATAGAAAGCTCGGCAATCACCCGTCTACATTTGAAAAATCTTCAAGATCAGTCTTGTGAAGCTGAATCTAGAGAGTAACACAAATTGACGCAGAAGTCAAATTAGATCCTACCAAAGACGACATAACATTTCTTAATCTATGTCCTTCTTGTAATAGATTTTTGTAACTAGTTTACTGAAAAAAATCAGGTTCTGTATCAGGAAGCTTTTTCTCGAATATCCATCTAGAGCCGAGACATGGTCCCTCAATATCCGTGAATACTGCTGAGAACTCTATTATATCAACCAAGATTTCTGCAAAAAGCATGAAGTCAGCTTAAATGGCCTAAAAACAGAAGAAATCCCAATAAGTACCAGTTTGCCATCTGTAACTAAATATGGTACAATATGCATTTGCAAACAGCTGTCGATTACGCTATATAAAGTTATTTCCGTCGAACTCCAGCTACGATACACATTGTTGGAGAATAATAAAAATAAGTTTATCGTAACATAATCCTGCGTTTTAACGATCCTCATAAAAATGCATCACCCTTTCATAACAAATATCAAATATATCTTGAAATCTCCAACGGAAATAAAAAAAAAGTCCTTAAGATGGAGTAGAGCAAAAAGAACCGATCATGTGATTCAGGTTGAGGAGATCCACGCAATTTAAACACACACAACAACTTATTGACAGAATGACGCCACCTATGTTCCATGGTAGTTAGACAAGTCTGAACAGAAACAAAAGTTTTGATTTAAAAGTAACCCTCTTAACAGTTCACGATCTTTTTTTTTTTTAAAGAAATAAAAAGACAACTATATACAAAGTGCTCGAAACCTTTGTTCATGTTTCTCTATGTTTTGAAATACATGTGGGCTCAATCAGTTTACAGGAAACAATCATCAATGTATATATCCCTTTCCCAAACAATCCTGTGTGTTACGACTCTGCCGTTAGAGAAATTTGAAACCAATGCTTATTCATAATGCTAAACCCGAACTTTTTTTTACCACAAATTCCCCTACTGTACCTGCAGTCTTAAAGGTGGGTATTTAGAATTTTCATATCTCACCAAATCAAAAAATATATATATCACTGAAATTTATATGAAAAAACAATACAAATCATCAATAATTAAGAATCATAACAATTTTTTTTGATGGTATTCCCTTAAAAGGCTACGTAGCCTTTTAAGCTATTTTTAGATTTCGTGCCAAAAATAAAGAAATGCATTGTGGGAATGTTAAGTGGCTGGCACGTGACTAATGACGCTTAAATTCCATTACATAACAAACATGTAATTATTTTTCATAATATCTTCTTCGGACGCTATGTTTGAAGCTTCGTCTGTGTATTTCCAGTATGTAAATGAGTGAGTTGCTCATGTAAAAATAGAACGTGTTTCCCGTCGATGTCGACCTTGGCCGTAGTAAATCTCTAATTTCTCGTGTTGTCGGGTGGTTTTCGATTACTGGGGTTTTATGAATGGCGATTATAAGGCTTTGGAAGTAGAAGGATATTTTTGTATTTTTGTAAATTTTTCGTCCCGAATTCTGAAAGGCCACCTTTGAGCTACATCTGCTTTATGTCAATTTTGAAATTGACATCTGCAGATGTGTTGAATTTGGAGGAGTAATAAATTGTCGTTTTGCAAAGGGTGAAAGGTACTGGTTCTTGTTAACCTAATTGCAGCATCACTTAGATTCAAATATGAAACTTTAATTTATTAGTGAGTACTTTGTCTTTTTACCTGTTTTACACATGTCCCCGGTATATCCAGCTTCGCATTTGTTAGGACAGGTTCCATCAACACGGTTGCAAGTTTCTGTATTCTTGCAGTGTCCACAAGTCTCTTGACAATCCGCACCATATTTGCCGTATTTACAAGCTGAAAAAGTAAATAGGAAGTATTCGTTTTACCAATTTCATGTGTTAGAAACAATAGTTTTAGTAAATGCTACACCATGTGCTGAAACACCACCACCACTGACAACAGCGACAAGACTGACAGTCTTTAATTGATTGATAAGCATCCAATTTAAATATTCTTCAAAGTCTTTCTTGGTTCATTTACAATGAATTATTAACATGATCATGCTGTTTTTACAGATTATGCATCATTTTGTTTGCATCAGTGCAAGTTAATGTGTGAACCAACTTGTAGAAGAAACGAACCATCAAAACTTAATTTTGAATCTGTATGCTGGGGCTATATTAGAGTAAAAAAAAAAACTATGAATGATTTTAGCAAAGTTATGGAAGTACCATACGAGTTCAATTTCATTTTTCTTATTTCTTGAACATTGATGCAGTCTATTTTCTTTTGCTTAACTCTATATCAAACTTCAAAACTTTAGACTTGACCAGATTGAAAGTATTTGCAGACCACAATTCAAATTTGACTCAGAAATTTGAATTTGAGAAGAGTAGAAAACGTGGTAGGAAAGGGAGAAAATGCAGGTTACCAGCATTTTCTGCTCTTCCCATATTATTTTCAAATAATTTCTATCTTAGTTTGCTCATACGGGTAGATCAGTGGTCAGCGTATCTGACTAGTCACTTGGTGGTTGTGGATTGGATACCTGGTCTGCAAACTTTTTTTCTTGCGATTTCTCACCTCTGACGTATGTGAAAAAAGTAGTCAGTGATTTGGAAAGAACGACATGATAGTACTCGTGTGAGAAAACTAAGAAAAACATGCGTAGGCGCACTGACCGCCTTGATATGGCCTACGGTGTTAAAACGGCGTTAAACTCAGAAACAAACAAAGTTTCTCAGTGTGGTTAAGTCAGGATTGTGTTAAACGGTTAAACAGTAGGCTCTTTTTTTCATTTTGCCTGTATTGATACTAATCCCTTAAGGTAAGACCTGTGTAATGGAAAACAGCTATTTCCACTAAAATATCATCCTGTGAAATTAGCTATAATTAAAAATGAGTATTATTGAACTACTTTCACCGTTTCATTTTTTTCCATTTTCTTCTTCTTTGAATTATCAATTATAAATCTAAAACCACTATATTCTCAATTTAAAAAATGACAATAATTACCTCCCTTTTCAGAAAACTAACAAAAGTATATATAAAAAAAATTCAAGATAGACATAAATGGAATTTCTGATTCGTTAGAAAAGTGCAAAAATATTATTTCTGCATAAATCCTTATTTTTTTCTTATTTATCAACCAATTAGAATTTTCACCGGAAGTGCATTACAAAGGTCTTACCTTAAACTTGACAAGAATCGTTTTAACAACCCCGAGGAAGAACTTTTTTTTCACACATTGCAGGATGAATAGTACATGTAAATGGTTTCTACCGTTCTAAAAACACAAATCATTTTCAGAGCAGAACTAAATTTGTGATCTGCCAAAGTTTGCGATTTGGACAAGCTTGAAATTTTGTCCTTTGTTAAAGCCATATCGTTGTACTAGATCTACTAAATTCTGTTTACCGCTATGTCGTAATGTTTCAGTGAAATTTATAACCTTTTTAGGTGTGATATTGAATGTGCGTGGAATGTGTTTTTAGATCTCATTTAGACAATTTCGAACTACAATGGACGACATACTGTTCTGATACGTCAATTTTTCTGCCCAAATTAGTTGTAAAGGAAACGTTTGTTCATGAACATGTTACAAGTGTGGTGTACCGTTATCGACTAGTAATAACTGTAATAAATGGCCCACATACGTGTTTTACAGGTTTTGTCTGTATATCCCAATTCACATCCGGCAGGGCAGGATCCGTCCGTGAAGTTACATACAGCTTTGTCTTTACAATTTCCACATTTTTCTGCACAGTTGCTACCGTATCGTCCTTTTTCGCATGCTGCAAATGAAGACAAAATAGGGTGAAGAAATAATGTACGACAGATATCTACAGATCATAATAGTTATTTATATACTCGTAGTAATAATAAATCATGTTACAATATGACTGGTTTGTGCTCCTGCAGTAGGGGGCTTAATGCATCTCCCTTATGCACGATTGAAGCTAAGTCATCACAAAGTACAAAGGATCCATAAAATCCATTTTGTCTGACAGCACAATTAATTATGAAGTATAATAGTCCTTTGACATGGAAAATAAATTTCAAATAGCAAACATTTCAACGTTAGTCAGTCTGCTTAGACTGTGTAGGCTCACATCGGTCGTCGTTTTGTTTGCAGATGCATTCAATATCTTCACCTTTTCTCATAGAGCATTTAGTCTGAAGTGCTGACCATTTAATATTCGAGGTCGTCAGTTTTGGGTTCCGGGTTACGCGTCCTCTTGGCCACTGTGTCACACTAGATATCGTTTACATACATTGATCAAATACTAGTATTCTATGCTCACTTTACTCAGCTATACTATATTGATTTGTTACAAACAATCCCGGCTTTTAACAGACTAGCGGAAAACAATGTTTAAGAATATTTTTGGAAAATGACAAAATGCTCTTAAAAAGCATTTTCGTCTTGTCCCACAATGGATTCTACTCTATCACAGCCAAGTCTTAACATTTTGCCTTGTCGTCTGCAAAATTAGTTTTCTCGATGTGGACAGATCTAAAATTTTGTCATCTAGGTAAATCTGCCATGGCTAAAATCGACTTACTAGAATCACACTTAGTCCCCATGTAGCCATCAGCACACCTGTAGCAAGTTCCGTTTACTTTGTCACAAGGTGCATTGTTGAAGCACTTTCCACATGTTTGTTTGCATTCGAACCCATACATTCCATTTTTGCACTCTGTCGAGAAAAACATAGAAAAGTAAAATAAAGGTCTCATTTTAAT
Organism: Tridacna crocea; assembly: GCA_943736015.1. Classification (NCBI taxonomy): domain Eukaryota; kingdom Metazoa; phylum Mollusca; class Bivalvia; order Cardiida; family Cardiidae; genus Tridacna; species Tridacna crocea. Next base: position 8,285,869 of record OX031063.1, read on the forward strand.
GTAAGTTTTACAAATCAAATTATTCACATATTTAACCCATTACCACACAATCCCTACTTTTGACGACCCTGAGAAAGAAGCCTTAAGAAAACATTGTTGGAAAAGGAGAAAATGCTGGTAACCAGCATTTTCTCCTTTTCCTACAATGTTTTCTACCCTTCACAAAACAAATTTCAAATTTTCAATCGCTTTTATGTTATTGTCTGCAAATGCTTTCGATTTGGACAGGCCGAAAATATTGTCGTTTGGTAATGAGTTAAACTTAATTATTTTATTTCTAACAGGACTGTGACTTTCTTTCAAAATACTTTTAAGTAAAGGACTATTATTCTAAATCTAGGATTGTCCCGAAATATGTCCTCTTTGCCGACGACAATATTTTGGACAGGTATAAATTGAAAGCCTTCGCAGACGAAAAATGAATCTTGTCTCAAATTATGACATATGTCTTAGAAAAGAGTATAAACATTGTAGAAAAAAGAGAAAATGCTAGTAGCCTACATTTGTTTCCTTTGTCAAAATTCTTATCTATTTTGTGCAAGACAGGTTTCATATTTTGTGCAACATTTAGCTTGTCGACTGCGAAAGCTTTTAAATTTGGATCCGACCGGAAATTTGTTTTCTGATAAAAAGTAAAACACGCGGGAAAAATTCAGGTAGACAGAGCAGAACTACATAAATATATTTTATAACTGTTACTAACCACACAATGTTTTCATATTGATAATAAATGCGACGGAATACTGATATCACTGATGACGTCACTCTCCAAAGTCTCGTTTAAGTTAAGAAAAGCCTTACCCCTGTTACACGTTCGCCCTGTAAACCCTGGTAGACATTTTCCTGAAGGACAAACACCAGTTGTTTTGTTACAATGGTTTCCCTCACAGTGACAGCGATGACCACAATCTGGACCAAACTGGCCATCCACGCAATCTGCAATTACAACGATCCAAACCCAATCAATTCTTTACTTAACTCCATTCCAGACCTAACGATTTTGTCGACAGCGAGGGAGAAATATTATGAAAATATTGTGGAGCAAGGAGAAAATGCTGGTAACCAGCAATATCTCCTTTTACCACGTTTTCTATACAGTTTCAGAGAATTTAAAAGCTCATTTGTACCAAGTTTTGATATATTGTCTGCAGATGCTTCGGTTTTGGACAAATCTAGAATTATGTCGTTTGTTTATTGTTTAATACAACTGCTTCACTTGTAGAAAGAGTTATCTAGTACTAAAAGTTAAAACAGTTTTAACGAGAATTATATTGGTACCTAAGTAGCAGAGCAAAAGAGCTCACAAACGAAAAGTTGATTCTGGCGAAACCCAAGACATACATGAATGTGTGAGCTATCACCGTCTTATAAGCCTGGGTTCCAATCCGTTCATTCTTTTTTCCTTTTCTACCATTGGGACGTTTCATTGTCAAAACTGACAGCATGGGGACATTCGAAAAAAGAAAATCGCAGCGATATCTACTTTCTACCTTCTCACATTTGAGTAAAGCAGATGCCGCTCCAACAGGTTTTCGAACGTAAATGACTAAAATACATAACGAAATTCCAATAACCTCGATTTGTTTACTTCCTGTTTGTGAGCCATCTTTGAAAGTATTGAAAACAAATTTCAATCAGGTTATTGACATAAACTTAGGAGGTTAGTTTAACAATAACAAGGGTTGTTGAAGGTTGCCATGTATTTTTAATGATACAGATAATAGATTATCTTTACAATTCAAAGTCATGGGGGAAACCGTCGAATGTCCTCAGAAGGTAATAATACCGGTAGCGATGAACATAATAACTGCAAAAGGTCTATAGCAGACCGTGATGAAGACAGCGTGATATCGAGTAACCTAATACAGAAATTAATTAACTTCGAAAAATAATACACATTATCTTAACACTTATCCTGCTAAATAACTAAATAGAGGATAATCAACTGGTTATTTTTGATATGAAAAATATCTCACGAGGACGCGTCGTTAGGCGTTGAAAAAACGAGTGCGCAGCACGAGTTTTTTTAACGCCTTACGACGCATCCGAGTGAGATCTTTTTCATATCAAAAATAACCAGTTGATTATTCTATTTATCATATACCTTATGAACATTATTATTTTTAATTTTTCGTTTTAAAATAAAAGTAGTTCCTAAATTACGGCAGGAAGTGAAAGTGAAAGTTGATATCGTCACTAGTGATGATATCAAAATTTATTACACTGGGAAATTCCAAGATTTCATAAAATAAATTTTTCATTTAGATAGTAAAACCCAAAAAACTGTCATTTCAAAGTTATGATATTGGGAATACTATCTCCTTATCGGACAGTGTAGATCCAAGATCAGACTGCACGTTCTGTGCAGTCTGATCTTGATCTACACTGTCCGCAAAAGGTCAGTGAGACGCGATAAGCAGTCAAAGGGTTAACACGGATCTGAATTGTGTTTACTTACCTCCGTAAACCGAGAGCTCACATATAACAAAAAAGTTCCCGGTATTTCGGCGAATCAATGTAACGAAACGAGACGGTGCTGCATTTGGCAACAAGAAGTTTAAACTGTGCCGTGCCGTAGTGACTTTGGTTAGTGCTGTCTTTCCCTTAATATCTTTTTCAGGGGCCAAAAATATCTCCATAAGACCTAAGTTATCTGCAAGAAAAATAAGAGGATGATTAAAACAGACCAAGTTCTACTTTCCGTTTTTGCTCTTTCTCAATATAGATCTAGATATTCTATAAATAATCGGGCCTTATAAAGCTGATCATAGAATTGTCTTGCTTCTTTTTCTTTAGCTTGTCTGCTCGTCTGTACGTCTGGCTCACTTTGGTGGTTTCAATAAGGGTAAGTTATTAGATAATACCCCACTAAAGTTGGACAACTTTTGGCTAAACTGATTATATTGAAAATGAGCTATAGTATGTGAATAGAGTTTAACCCATGATGCTAAAAGTATCGATCTTGGCCAGCCTACACAGTCCACGAAGGCTGACCTAGATCCATTAATTCTGGCTATGTGTATATTGCTTCATGTCAAAGGACCAGTCTATCTAATTCTTCAGTCGCTTCACGGATCTAACTTTTTGTTAGTGCTATGGTACCAACGATAACATTTTCTAAAAACAAATTAGCGGCTTCGGAACTGCTATAGAATTCAAAACGTAAATCTTTACAACAAAATACTGAAACCTGATTAATTGATTTTTAACTGTGTTATATAAAAATAGGTGTTTATAAAGAAATACAGTAAAATAAAGTAAAACAGAATCACCCAAAAATTACCTTCCGTTTTCAATTTTAGTCATTTAACAATAAATTAATATAGTCCAGCGCCATGCTTTGTGAAAAGTGGGATGAACGCATCTGCAAAAACTATCGACACAGTTCAGACTGTGTCGAAATATTTTGCCATCGGTCAAATATCTGCATGTCAAAGGACTATTCTATTGCAAGATTGAGCTAGCTGTTGAACAAACTGGAATTTATGGTTTTATTACTATACGATGACTTTCTCGGTGCAATACACTACGGATGTTAGACCCTATTTTGCCGACGAATGACTCATAATTTTTCCATAATGGTTTGTTGCCAACAATCACCGAACCTGATATAGTTTCATCTTTTATCCATTATCTATCAATAATTACCCTGAGGAAGCGAGGTAAATATTGTGGGAAAAGGAAAAATACTGATATTCAGTATTTTCTTCTCTTCCTTCAATGTTTTCTAACTTTTCATAGACAAATCTTAACGTTTGAGCCACATATAATTTGTCTTCTGTAAATTCTTTCAGTTTTGACCAGTCCAAGATCAAAGTTTGTTGCCCTGAGCAGATTTAAAAGAAGTCTACCGAGATAAGAATTTTTCTCTCAAATTTAAAGACTATCGGAGCTTACAAAGAGTCTATTACCTTCATGGAACATTTTAGCCCTACCAAGTTAGCTGAGTGGTTCGGGTATCTTGTTCATGACTTGGCAGTGGTCGTGGGTTTAGTGCCCGGTTAGGGCAAACTTTCTTTCCGGTGATCCTTCGCGATCTCACCCCTGATGCATGTGAGAAAAGCAGTCATCGACTTGGAAGAAAGGTGTGTCAGTACTGGTGTAAAAGCCAGGAAACACATCCATAGGTGTACTGAAGTCTTTGATACGACCTAAGCTGTTAAAATGGCGCTAAACTCCAATACAAACGAATGAATTTGAACATTTTAAGAAAGTTTTAAAATTACTAAAAGTTTTCCATATCACAGCTTGAAACTCCATGTTAGGGTCATTTGGATGGTTGTCTAATCAATCTAAATCAGTCTATATTTTAATTCATAATTAAACATACGCGCTGCCACTTCTGACCTCGCTCTTCCAACCACATCTATTCTTTCGATGAGAAACTCTCTTCCTAGATCTAGTTCAAACCAAGGACTACGATCCGGTGTAGTTGCTGCACAACATTTGCACGTGTCTGGTGTATTGGTACGATTCCCATCTACCGCATGTCGCAGGTCCCAGTTTTGGTCTGCAGCTGTATAAGTACTGCTCGATCTAATACCTTTGTTGAGGGAGATAAGTCTTTCACCTGAATTGATAGAAATTGCCAAATATACATGAGCCATGCCCTGAAAAAAAGATGCATCTTCTAAAATATGACCAATGGCATACTGTGTAGTCCGCATAGAACATATGGCCAAAGCTTTTTTTGCTTAGTTTATATTTACTCATGTTCAAGGACCATTCAACCCCATGACTCAGTTGGTTGTTTGACAAAATGGATAGTATGGATCAATAATTGAGCCACGCTCTGTGAAAAGGGGGCTTAGTGCAGTCCGCGCAGGCTGACCTGGGCCGAAAGTTTTCGCCATTGGTCAATTTTGTGTATGTCAGAATTTTTATCCTGAAAATATCTAGGACGAGAGTGAAAATGATGAACATCTGTTAAAAAACTAGTCACTCAGTCAAAACTTTGAAAAACCCTTCAGTACGCTCTAGAGGCTTCATTGTCTGTTCAATAGTTATGGAAGTTGGTAAGAATGGTTGCCTTGGTGATATATTGAAAGACTTCGAAAATAGGTGACATTGGGTAAAGATAGGTGAATGAGTCAATTCTTAGAAAAACCTTGCCTACTTTCTAGAAAACCACGCTTTCTGAGCAACACTTCTGAAAGGTGGTGAGAATTTTTATCTGAATGTTTGATAATGTGATAGGTGAAAGTGAGTCATGTTGGGTCAAATAATACCGCTAGGTCTTGAGGCCAAATCCTATTAAAATTTTGTGTTCTTTCCAAAGGCTACATACTCATGAGATGAAGTCAGAAGTCTTGTCTGAGTTACATCCTGGTGTAGTCTGAACTTGGTCATATCAGGGTCCGTATTCTTAAGACCATTCTTAAGAACATTCTTTGTCGTACACTTCTAGATTGTCTGACTGTGAAAGTAACAGAACTTCTGATTGGCTAAACCATTCAGTTTAGCCGATCAGAAGTTCTGTTACTTTCATATTGACTAAATTCTAAAGAATAAAACCGAAATGTTCTTAAGAATGGTTGGTCAATATGGACCCAGGTCAAAAACAGGTCACATGGTTATATTATGGTCAAATCCTGGTTTTCACCCAAGAAACCGAATTTTCGGTTCAATACCTATGAATGTTTATAAGAATATATTTTCATGAAAGTTGGTTAGTATGTTTGTCTGAATAATATCTACAACCATTTTGGAAACTGGAAATGTTAGGTCTAAAAGAAAGTCACTGAGACAAATTCGCCACATTCCAAGACTGGTGAAAGTTTGTTAGAATTTAAACAGAAATACGTCTGAAGATATTGTAAATGGGTCATGTTTGATCAAAAGGTTCAGGGGAGCGACTTATTGGTCCTCTTAATATATTATAGGCTTGCCCAAACCAGCGAACAGTATAGATCCAGGATTATACTGCAGGTACTGTGCAGTCTGATGGACAGACAGACACGCACAGACAGACAGACACACACAGACAGACAGAAAGAATAGAAAGAAAAAACGGCAATAAAAAGGGAAGGTAAGACAGAGAAAGACAGACAGACACAGAGACAGAGTGAGAGAGAGAAGAAAAATAATAAAAGAACGAAGAAAATGAGGAAAAAAAGAAATGAAAAAGACAAACAGACAAAGAAAGAGACAAAAAGAGGCAGGCAGACAAAGTAAGAGACAAAGCGAGGCAGATAGACAGAGAAAGACAGAAAAAACTTAAAATTAAAATAAAGAAAAAAAAATCAAAGAACGAAAAAGAGAGATATAGACGGACACAGAAAGAAAGAAAGAAAGAAAGAAAGAAGTTTAGCCTACCGGTCACTATCTGAATTCAGACTTAGACAAAGATGAAGTTTAGAGTGCCTGGTAAATACAGCCAGGAATTTTACTGATTCTTGCCTACTTACAAACAACAGCCTTCCAAATAATCAGTATTATCAAAAACCTCAGTATTAGTGACATTGCTGTTACAGCGATCTGTATATCCTGAAAGTAGACATTTTTTGTTATTAACCAGTTTTCTTCCTTGTTTATTCGTATAATTATTACAATTATAATCATATTATTAGAATAATATTGTTATTATAATAATCATATTTATCACAATTGAGCGCTTATTTACGGCGCTCTCCAAATAACTTCCAGACAAATTACGGAAAAAGTTCACTTATTCATATTCTTCCATATTTTTACGAATCTAAAACTTGGAGTCTAATGGGTCATGTCACGAAGCCACTCGAAAGACAGACAATCGAATCCGGGACCACGGGTTGCCTGTCAACAACACCCATATGATATACGATTAATCAATTCATGTGGGGAAAAAAAATGTCCAGTAGCCAACGAAGAACATTGTGAGAAGCACTAGTAAAGGAAGCTGCTGGAATGCATTGGTCGCCGAGATATAACTGAAATAATGCTGAGAACAGCTAAACACCATAAAAATATTGTTCAAAAACATGTATAGGATAATGTAGGGTTAATTCACGTTTTTGAGGTCGCTTACATTGGCAGAGACCTGGAAAATGGTTTAACGCCGGAATGCAAAGCATGAGGGTGGTAAAGTATTTTGAAGGCCTCTGCGAATGTTGACGACAAAAAATTAAATTAATGCAATTATTGCATATTTCCATAGAAATGCAAATAAATAAATTTGAAATGGGCGGAACCTAAACGGGTCAGTACCGGAAGTTGGCGAAGAAGTTTTGGTTACGAGCAGTGAAGAGCTGTTATTTTTATATGCCAGTTTTGATTCTCTCTGTGTAATTTCATTTCTAATGATATTTGATACAATGTAAACTTTTGTGAGATAAACTTTCACAGGTTTAGAAGATCACAACTAGAAAAAATAGGTGAATTTGAATCTCTGTAATTGAAAGACGTCAAAGGGATATATCGAGCGAAGGAAATGTTGATCATGTTAAATAGTGAGCTGGATGTAGCTGGCGTAAAGTACACTTCACGAGTAATTTTGTTTTTTGTTCAGATCACGATTAGACTGTGCAAAATCTTGTTTGTGGTGTACTAATATCATCAAAGACAAGGCATAAAAAGATCTTATACGGGCGAAAGATCGCCTATAGGTTATATGTAGAAGGTACATCTCAATCCTGAAGGGCAATTTTTCGGCCATTTTGAATTTCTCCGCAAGGAGAAAAAGTTGGACTGTACTTCAACTTCCTTGCCAACAAGAAGATTCAGTTAATACAAGATGAGTTCAACACAGTCTGACTAAATCCACAAAATTAGATTCAAATTAATTTTTCTTAAAATCTAAACAATTTCGCTTTTGTTCGCGAATTATTAAAAGAAAACTTGAAAAAAATATATTGATACAGGAAGTTTTCTTAAATATCCTCGCTCATTCCTATATACTCTTTTACCCGTTGTGCACATGGTAAATGAATAACTAACTTAGTCCGAGCGATGATTCAGTGATAAAAGGTAGTAAATACTGTTGAATTTGAGAAAGTTGACCGGGGCTAGATAGTTGGTTACTACACGTAAGGGATTGGATAGAAAATGTTTTCTCTGTTTTCTCTTAGTATGTCAAACTGCAGTTCTGATGATATGTATGCAAATTGTGCCTTAACCCTTTCGGCCATATATGCGGAAATTAGAACTCTTGCGGAAGGCGTAGATCAGGATCAGACTGAACAGAAAGTGCAGTCTGATGTTTAATCCATACCATTTGCTTGTTTTAATCAAGTCAGCACGTTAAAACGTTTTGTTGACTTTTTTTCTCCAAACGTCAAAAAAGTAGAATTATTTATTTGGCACTGAAAGAGTTTATAAACTCTTTCGAAGAAGATCCATGGTTTATGGATGAATTGTTTTTCTACCCTTGAAAGTATTGTGAAGAATGCAGAATAGTCAAAACTTTAGCAATCTTCCTTCCCAAAAGGTTTCTTTTGTAGAATGTTTAACAATTGTACTCTACAAGAAACTCTTTGCAGACATTAACTATCAAGAACATAAATTCTGGCCCCTTTTCTTCCCTTCAAAGAGAAGAGAATACAGATCTTTCGATGGTTAGAAGACAAAACTTTTTCCATATGTTTCCTGAAAGAAGCTCGTGTTGCATACCCATTAAATAAACAGTGAAAAAAATAATAGAATGGGATTTTTTTCCCGCGAGACCAAAACCAACAAAGAAGGCATATCCATTTAAGTAAATGAAAAGTTGAATGTTAATATTAGAGAATGTAAGGAAATCATTATAGGACGTTTGTTTGGTGACAATGGACATAACTATCCAGGAAAAAGAATTTGTAATAAGAGATATTTATGGACCAAATTATGATAATGATAATGTCATTTTTGAAAAACTTAATGAAATAATTGACATGGATAATAAAACTATTATTGGAGGAGACTTTAACACAGTTTTAAAGACGAATATCGATAAGAGAAATGGTGGGGACGATACAAATATAAAATGCAGAAATAAAATAAATAATTTTTTTGAAGATCATAACCTCATAGACATTTGAGTTAAACAAGACAATATACTTGGCATTCAAATACAAAACCAACAATATTTAGTAGGCTTGATTATTGTTTGACTTTGATTATTTGAATAATGTTGTGAAAGGTTGTAAAATAAAACCATGATACAAATCGGATCATTCCATTGTTTTTTAGATATTAATTTAATTAATAATTTACAAAATAAAGGATTGTATTAATGAAAAAGTACAGAATAATAATTGTAACCCAAACACATTATGGGAAGTTATGAAAGGTAATTTCAGAAATTAATCAATCAAATATTCTACACAAAGGAAAAAAACATACAACAGATCGGGAAACCTTTTTACTTAAAGAAATCGAAAAAGTTGAAAACATTATAAATACAACTTCAGATAATTTAGAATTTGAAATTGAAAATTTTAACTGATAATGTTGAAGTCACTAATACAAAAGATATAATAGAAGAACAAAAGAGATTTTATAATAATTTATATAAAAAACAAAACATATCTGCTCTAAACACTGACAGTTCTATTCTTGATTTTGAATCAAAACCATTGACAGAATATGAAAAAAATATTTGTGAAGATATATTAACTGAATATGAATGTAAAGAGGCCTTATTTTCTATGAAAATTACAAAAGCCCGGAATCTGATGGATTGACTGTAGAATTTTATAAAGCATTTTGGGGCTATTTAAGTACTCACTTCATTAACTCGATGAATTATTCTTTCAAAACAAGGCTCTTTAACGGCAATGCAAAAGCAAGGTTTAATAACCTAATTCCAAAAGAGGGAAAAGAACTGGATACACTTTCGAACTGACGGTCAATAGCTTTGTTAAATACTGATTATAAGATTGCAACAAAACCAATAGCAAACAGAACTAAAATATAATATTTTCAATTATATATTCTTAAAAAACAGGCTTTATCCAAGATAGATACATGCACATCGGAGAAAATATACGAATATATTGAATACCTCAACAAAGTAAATGAAGCAGGGCCTATATTCTTTGCCAATTTTGAAAAAGCATATGATAGTATAGACCATGACTTTATGTACAAATGCCTCGAAATATTAAATTTTTGGTGAAGATCTTATAGAATGGGTTAAATTGTTTTTTAAATATATAAACGGTACAATTATAAATAATGGTAATATGTTGGAAAGTTTTTTTTAAATGAACGTGGAGTGCACCAAGGCTGTCCACTATCATGTTCATTATTCATATGTTGTTTGGAAATACTGGCAAGTAACATTAAAAAGAACAAAGATATCAAGGGAATTAACGCGGAAAATAACGAAATAAAGCAAACTATATTTGCTGACAATGCTTTATTTCTTACGGACGGATCAAAAAATTCTTTTGCATCATTAATCTACGTTTTAACAGAGTTTGGTAAAATTTTAGGATTTAAACTTAATTACAAAGAAATCAACTATTCTAAGAGTTGGTAGCCTAAAGGATATGCAATTACAATGCTGCAAATGTAAACGATTCGTCTGGACATCAGATTCAGCAAAAACGTCAAGAATTACCTTATCAAACTATGCAGATGTCATCATAGAGAAAAATATTCTTCCAAAAGTTCAAGAATTTAAAATCGTTTTAAAGCAGTGGCAACATAGAAAACTTACACTATTGGGAAAAGTTATAGTGACTGTTATAAAGATTTTTGCACTACCCAAGATCATCTACCCCCTTAAAGTATTACAAAATCCATCAGAAAACATATTAGTATTGCATGATATAAATAAGAGTATTTTTCACTTCTTATGGGAAAGTAAACCGGACAAACTAAAACGATCAGTAGTAACACTTTCAGTTGAAAATGGTGGAATAGCAGTTCCAGATATAAATGCACTAAATGAGTCACTGAAAGCAAATTGGATTTAAAGATATTTGGATGAAAATAAAGGACAATTGAAAATATTTTTGTCTAAATCACATAATCATTTTGGGGGTAAACTGATTTCTGAATGTAACATAAAGGAAACGGATATTAAGAAGAACTGCTCCAACCATGTGTTTTTTTTTTTTTTTTCTTTTACAGATGTGTTAAAAGCATGGACTAGAATTAAAATCAATACAATTAACAATAACGTTAAGAAAGAAATAATTTGGAATGATTATGTTTGATTTTCGAAGAAAAACCTTTTATAACTTTGAAACATTCGAAATCTTTATGACTTAACACGGAAGACTTTTTGAAATATTACAACTTATTTGGAAGCATACCTATTAGAATGAAAAATGAAATAAAACAGCAACAACTGGTAAGCAATTGCTTGAATTAAGGGAATAAACAAAGCAAACAAATTATTACATAAAATCCAAAATCCGAAGAAAAGTGAGAAAAATTAATTGGACAGAAAGTTAACTGCATACACAATACCTTATGAAACAACGATAGATATAACCTTAAGATGTTTCCAATACAAACTTTTGACACAAATCCCCCAAAAAACAAAATGCTCTTCAGACAAAAGATTGAACCTTCCAATTTATGTGATTTTTGTGCAAGTAATGTGCAAACTATAGAACATTTACTTTGGGAGTGTGTGCATGCTCAAACAATTTGGAATAGTGTTACTAACTTCCTTACAAGTAAACGCATAAAGATGAAGAAACACTATGATGGGCCTCTGCCTTATTCATGACAATGCAGCTGCTCACAAGTCTGCAATTGTACAGAATTTCCTAGATACGAAAAAGGTGGTACAGCTTCCCCATCCATCCTAGTCTCTCGACCTTAGCCCATGTGACTTTTTTCTCTTTCCTTTATTGATGAAAACTCTCCTTGGATGTCCATATGGCTCTAAAAGTGCCTTGGGAAGTGCCATTTTTCAGTGTCTGATGGGTATTCACAGAAAAGTCTACTTTTACAACCTTCACAGACTGGATTTCCAGACTTGAAGATGTATTTCTATCAAGGCAGAATCTTTTGAAGGCATGAAATGAACGGAATACATGTATAATACATTTAACATAATGGTCTCATAGACACCAAGTGACAGAATTACCTAATTAAACGACCCTCGTACACCAGTAATCGCGCTAGAATTGTGAACCTGTGCAATGTCCCAAAGTTGACATCCGGCTTCCCGTATTGAACACAGGACCTTTTGGTTCCGAGGCCGACGCTGTACCTCACATGAACGGACACAACACCAGACTTTCTAGATATGAATATTGCAGTAATAATTATCATTTATCACCGGAAAGAATAATGAAATATTAAACAATACTCACTGTAACAATTTCGCATCCCTAATATATCTGATTAAGACTATCTTTCACTTTTAGTTTATATTGTCTTTTGACTCTTGACAAGAAGACAACATTTCACACTCATGTATTTCAAAACATGTGTATTTAAGAAATTAAGCTTGGCTCTTATCATGAGAACTGTATATGACATTGTAAGAAAACACTGTTGGAAAAGAAGAAAATGCTGGTAACCAGCATTTTCTCCTTTTCTAACAGTGGTTTTTAGGAGGACCTTCGCGTCATCCTCAGGAAAACAGAGGATTATTTGGTACAGGGTTAGATTTAACTTCCGGATTGCAGGTCAAGTGGTCGGATGTGAAATAATTGCTTTCTCGAAGTTAATCATCGGAATCTGTATAAACATATTCAGAGTTGTCCATATTCAAAATATTGATTGATTGATTGATTGATTGATTAGTAGTATGTTGTTTAACGCTGTTTGCAATATTATTTCAGTTATATCGCGACGGCCAGTGCACTTATCCATGCTTTCCTGGAGTTTCTTTACCAGTGCTTCACTCAATAATCTTTCCAAAGCACTGGCTGCATTCCCACATAGCCATTTTCGAAACAATAGTCAGCGGTGGGAGGGGAATGAATCCTGTCGCAATGACTATCATCAATCCTCGGAAAGAAATTGGCCGAACTAGGGATCGAGCCCTCGACCCCTTGTTCTCCGAAAAAACAAATATTCTATTTATCTTATGCTTTTATCCCTTTCTGGGAGGAGCTTTGTCAAAATTCACTGCAGTTCTTTTCCCTTATTCCCCGTGGCGTACCCCTCCCGCATAGCAACGTTACGTCAAGCGCGAGAAATGTAAGGTATATGACGTCATATTTCCCATCTGGTTGTTAGGCACGCGCAATTTACCTAGCCAACAAGAACGTGAAAATCGGTATTTTCACTTGTGGTACCAGTGGTAAGATCAAAAAATATTTTCACTGTTATTTCTCGATATCCTACGGGAAATTATGAAATAAATAGAGGATATTTGTTTTTTTCGGTGAAAGATCGAAATTTATTTCATCGAGTGGACACAATCGGTAATATTTTCACGAGTGGCGAAGCCACGAGTGAAAATATTACCGATGGTGTTCACGAGATGAAATAAATTTCGATCTTTCACCGAAAAAAACAAATATTGTATTTATCATATGCTTTTATCCCTTTCTGAGAGGAGCTTTGTCAAAATTCAATCCTTTCGTAAAGATAATCGTCATTATTTCATGCTTTCCGGTAGATATCGAGAAAGAGCAATGAAAATATTTATCGATCTTAAACTGGTACCACCAGTGAAAATACCGATTTTCACGTTCTTGTTGCCTTGGTAAATTGCGCGTGCCTAACAACCAGTTGAGAAATATGACGTCATATATCTTACATTTCTCGCGCTTGACGTAACGTTGTTATGCGGGAGGGGTATGCCACGGGGAATAAGGGAAAAGAATTGTACTGAATTTTGACAAAGCTCCTCCCAGAAAGGGGAGTTCGCGAGATGAAATAAATTTAAATCATTCACCGAAAAAAAAAAAAAACCATCAGATATTCTATTTATTTCATGCTTTTAACCCTTTCTGGGAGGAGTTTTATCAAAATCCAGCACAGTTCTTTTCCGTTATTCCATGTGGCATACCCCTCCCGCATAGCAACGCATTACAATTTTACGTCATGAGCGAGAAATCCAAGATAAATGACGTCACATTTCCCATCTGGTTGTCAGGCACGCACAATTTACCTAGGCGACAAGAACGTGAAAATTGGTATTTTCACTGGTGATACCAGTGTAAGATCGAAAAATATTTTCACTGTTATTTCTTGATATCCTATCTGAAGGCATGAAATAAAGTGTTTTATTTTTCAGTTACTATTTTTTTGTTCTCCAATGACAAAATTTTAGACCTGTCTAATTCGAAAGCGTTTGCAGACGACAAAATGAAGTTTGGCTCTAGTGATTGTATTTGTCTTTCAATGGATAATAAACATTTTGGGAAAAGGAGAAAATGTTACTTAAAAACAAAAAAACGTGGCTCAACAGTTAATAATTTTGTTTGAAAGGCTGGAAAACATCGTGAAAAGGGGAGAAAATGCAAGTTATCAGCATTTCCTTCTTTTCCTAAAGTGTTTTCAAAGTGCTTCTTTCTAGTGTTGCTAATACACGTTCAGTTGAGGGTTCGTTTAACTCTTAGGCTACTAAGCTCAAATCACTGACCTTTAGCGGAGAGTATAGATCAAGATCAGACTGCACAGAACGTGCAGTCTGATATTTAATCTATAGCGTCGGATAATGAAATAGTTTTCTCCTATGACATGCTTTTGAAAAGGCAAAACTTGGCCTTTTCCATCGCTTTAAGTGTATTATTTCTTTTACTCGGCAGGAAAAGGGTTAAAATTGACGTTGAAATATCATTTTTGATAAAACTACATTCCCACACAAAAAATTATCATGAGGGAAGTAAGGATCAAGTACAGTATTGTTCATTGTGTCTTTTCCCTTTACCTCATATCCTGGAGTTTTAACTGAGACGACTAAATTTTAGAAATGTCGAAACTGAAAGCATTTGCAGATGACAGATTAAATGTTACTAAAACATTTTAATGCCCTTTAACAGGATACAAAACATCGTAGGAAAAGGAGAAAATTCGGGTTACCAATAATTAAGTATTTTAATATGTTGTTGTTGTTATGTGTAAGGATGTCCTAATAAGCTACTTTCGTTGAATAAAGATATTATTATTATTTTTATTGTTGTTGTTGTTGTTATAATTACATTTGAGAAAATGGTCAGTTCTCAAGATCGGGGTTGCATGGTAAAGGTTTAACGACGTGGGAGAAGAAAGCTTTTGAAAACACTTTTTTTCCACAATCTTTCAAGCTTAAAAATGGAAATCTCAACTTAAATTAAATCACATTTAAATATGTCGCCGGCAAATCTTTTCGAAATGGACAAGTGCAACGTTTTGTTGTCTTGTCTGGTAAAAGGTAAGTATTGGAAAAATCCCCGATTACCAGGAAAACCTCAAGTTTGTGAATTCTTCCTGTTTATAATTTGTCACGTTTTCCAGCAAGAAAAGAAAATATTTTAACGAGTTTGTCATAGAGAGCACAATGAAAATAAACAAGTAAGACCCTGGGCTTATAAGCCCGGATCAGTGCTCAGTAGATAAAACTTACATTGCCTGTGTAATGCAGAAAAATGAACACTTTCCATACAGAAAATACCATAAAAACGAAAAGTGTCGATTCTGGTCAGCCTGCGCAATCTGCGCAGTCTGACCAGGGTCGACACTTCTCGCAGGTCCTAGATGGTCCATTTTTGTGTGACGGGTCAAATTCAGTTAATTGATACTGTTTGACTCTATAAAGTTTATAGATGTTCCATTTGTTTGGCAAGTCTGTATTGCGATGTTTTGTAATAATAGTAAGATGAACATCAAAAATACATACAATGTTGCATGCACAAATGCACAAATGTGACACATACTGAAATTCTTTTGAAGCTGGTGAAAAAGTAAAAGAACTAAAAACTGAAGACGTTATGCTAACCATATGACTTTTTGTGGCTTGTGTTAAATTTGATTAAGCAGGATGGGTAAAAATAATGAAGATGATTAACTGTTTACCAAACGTCAAAATTTTAGACCGGCCCAAATTAGGTGACAAAATTAATGGGACTCAAAAATTGAAATTTTTTCGGGGGGGATAGAAAACACTGTGAGAAAAGGAGAAAATGCTGGTAAACACGATGTTTCCAAACGGCTTCTATCTCAGGGTGGTAAAAGCCAAGGATTCAGGTTTGATAAAGGGTTAAAAGTGGCCGCTTAGAAGTTCACTTCAGTGTACATGTCTTTCTAAGTATTGACAGTGATGAACTAAGCATCCTCTTTCAATCCTTTAATTGTTAAACTCGATTGAAGTAGTTATGTTAAATTGAAAATGAGTCATATCTCCTAAACATAAAATACCAGTAAATCAGACAGTGGGGATCTAAGATCAGAATGCACGTTCTGTGCAGTCTAAGTTTGTGACAACACTGTACGTAAAAGTTCTTCAAGTCGTACTAAGAATCCTAGGTGGTATATAATCATTTCATTGAACTTTTATTTGACCTTTTCTGAGGACTTGACCTCCTCTATAGCTCAGAAGTGGAGGCCAAACAATGAAGTCCACCTTCTTTCCTTTGCCTTCCACAATTTCAAACATGGCGGTGTTTACTTCCTGTTTCGACGAGTTCGCTTCTGGTGTATCTGACGGTTTTGTATCAAAATCTATCCAAAGTGGAGTTGACTGAAGAACCGCTGGCCAGCACACTTCTATACATTTCTCGATGTACGACAAACAGCCGCTTATTTCAGTTAATGAAAACTTCTGAGCGTGTGTTTCTTCTAGGGACGATATGACAGCCTTAAAAAGTATAATTCAGAAAGAGTCATTATTGTAACCCTTGTGTAAGTTTTATGAAATATGCTTTCTGTAGGATTTATGCAAGAGTGACAAAGATGGTCAAACCTTTTTATGAAATCGCACGTTGCAATGTGCATTTGTTTACCTTTTTGCAAAGATGTTATGTGCTCGAGGATCACCATAACACGCCAGATAATCGATTTAATCTCGTTCTAAATCTTATTTTTTTTCCTCTTTGGTAAATGCTTCCATGAAACGAAATAGATCTCATTCGAGTTTTAAGTTACAGCGGCATTGTGTTTGGTTGGCCTAGACAAATTGATCTTTAACAAAACTCTATTTGATCTGAAGTGCATATCTTTGATGAAGGTTTATTTGGCCTATACTCGAAGAATGGGTATAGTCCTAGATCAGTATTTTCAAACTATTCTTAATTTCAGTCGAAGTCTAGTTTATAGTGATAACGCAAATTCTGATTGGTGAAACCATTTGGTTTATTCAGTCAGAAATTATGCTTCTTCCAAATTTAGAAAACTCGTGAGAGTAAGACCAAGAATGCTATTAAGAAAGCATACTAAAACATATTAAATACCCTGATCTACAGTAAGAATTTTAACACATCGACAAATTTTTGCACTAGACCAAACTGAAAGCATTTGCAGGCCACAAATCAAACGTAGCTACCTTAACAAATAACGACATGATAGGACAGAAAAAATGTGTGAAAAGGGAAATACTGATCAGCAGCATCTCTGCTTGTAGTAAATTTTTTCTAAACCCTTAATCCCTAGGGTCATTAAAACCGAAGCGGTTTCATACAAAAGTGTGATCAGTTTGTTTTTTTCATACCTCCATGAAAAAAATAAAAGTCTCTTCATTCCTTATAATTTGATATTACAGACAACATATACCCTCGGATAAATTCATTTTCTTTAGTTTTAAATCTAATGTTGGAGTTTCTATAGTCCCTTCCATTCATATTTGTATGGTGCAAGAATATAATAGGGAAGCAGTTTTCAGATCCCCAATACTGAAAATTAACCAATAGAATGAAAGTAAAGGAGCAAAGTTGTGTGTAAGACCCGCAAAAATACCTTCAGCAAAAGTAGTTCCGGCACAATGTGATTTTTTTTTTTCATGGAGTTATGAATTTTTTTCAGCCAATCAGAACTCGCCAATGTTCATGAAAACAACTGATATTAAATTACATCCTTTTAGATATACGAGTACATCTTTTCTTCAGTTTCCTTTCTTTAATTTGAAAAAGAGCCTATCTGGATGATTGACACTTAAAATTTCTCAAGGAAAATTTATTACATCTACATCACTTGTCCATTAACCCTTTACCAAACAACAAAATTAAACGTGACTCAGAAATTTATTTTTTTCCTGGAAAGACAGAAAACATTGTGGGAAAAGGAGAAAATGCTGGTTACCAGCATTTTCTCCTTTTCCCACAATGTTTTCAATAGGTTCCCTTTTCAGGGCCGTAAACACCAGGAATTTTTTGGGAAAGGGTGAAATCATTTTTATCAGAGGAAAAAAACTTGTGTCCGATATTAATGCCGGTGTTATGTGGAAAAATGACTCTCCCCTACAAAATGACCCATACGTAGAGGAATGACCTAGGTTATTAGTTTACGTAGAGAACTGACCCTAGATGTCATTTCACTACGTAGAGGAATGAACCGGGTCTGTATAATAGTATATAATACTTACACTCTTTACAGGTTCTACGGTTTGTTTACACAAATTTCGTCGAATGTTCATTAGTGCCTTTAATTCGGCGTCCTCCAGTTCAGTTTTGGGCTGAAAACGAAATAGGATTTTTTCTGCGTCGATGTATGACCTCACTTTGACCTACTTTAAGTACTAGGAAGAAATGAACTGTTTCTCGTTCTGTGATTAGCCAAATATATGTAAACTACTCGAACAAATGAAGGTCACAGAGAACTACCGATATTGGATAAAGCTGTTCATGACTAAAAACAAATTAATCACGTGATGATCATATTTTCCTCTGTAACGTTGTACTTGATGGCCATGCAGGTGTTAAACTTGGGCAAAACATCCATAATCAAAATCATATTGATAAACTTATAGCAATGAGTATTGGTGAGTGTTCTATTTTGTTTAGTGTAAAAGATTTGGTACCCGTTTCTCCTCGCGTAAAACCGAACATGAACTGCAACGACAGGCTACATCTCTGTTGTTTTACACGAGAACGGGTTGTAGAATAAATCATTTCGTTTCTTGTTACAATGGTGTTATGTCTTGAATTTGGGGATTCAATTAAACGTGAATGACCATGCCTGCTTAGGGGAACAATAGGTTTTTATTGCGTTGTTAGCTAAGAAACTGAGTTTTACGAAATTACTCCCAGTAAAAGTAGGTGGGTGTGATTGGGTTGATAAACACCGCCTTCGATAACTACAAATTGTCGATGTTTGAAAGGTGCTTCATGCTTCTTAATTCTTAAATGTTATTTTTGCTTTCAACCAATTCAAAAGAGGCTAACTGTTTTCATCATTTCTCTTCCGATGATATTAGACTATATATCGAATTTAAATTTTCAAATTCCAGTCTCTCTTTTGTCGTCTATCTTGTTTTCAAAGAAAATTCTTGTTTTATCTAACTCTTCACGCACAGCATTGAAATGTATGCAATGGACCTAGTTTCTTCTATCAAAAAAGAAAAAGAAAAGAAAAACTACTACATTTTAGCAGCTCTTTTAACGTTGTTTTATCCGTAACATGTACAAAGTTTGCAAATACCACAGAATGTGTGCTTGGAATAACAAGATTCTCTTAAATGCTTATTTTAGGTCTTATGAAGTATAGTAATACGATGACTAAGATTTTGGTCGTAGGAACTGTTTAAAGCTTGCATGCAACCCTTCAAATATGTTTTTCTTTTCCATAGAGCTAACACATGTATCAAATTTTGTTTTTCCCGTATATCCATACAAATCTATGATACCATTGTTAGTCTAGTTTATCACAGGTTCTTGATTCGAATCCCTGTGATGAGCGGGGTCAACATTTGGAAATACCCCAACATCAAGATGCGAGTACTCTGTCCCTTAGTATTTCTCCAAGATTTTCCAAATTAGAAACTAACACAACTCCTAATTGGCGAAACCAAATAGTTAAGCCAATCAAGAGTTGTGTTACATTCAAACGTAGAACATTCTGGAGAATAAGATAAAGACTACATAGCGAACAATGTAGATTAAATATCAGACTGCCCATTTATGTGCAGTCTGATCTTGATTTATCATATCCACGAAAACGTTTTTGGGTCGCGCAGACCAGTATACAGGGAAATGTAAAGCTGACTTACTTTGATAGACTCTGTACTCGAGGGGTTCAGAAGATGTGCTGTGAGCGCTTCTAAATGTTGGGAACTGATCGTCTCGCATACCATGTAACACTCCTCATATTTAAAGGAAAATTAAAACTTAGTTAACCAAAATAGTGATTAGCTCAACTGGGAGCGCTTTAGCGTACATTGTAGATCAAAGACCAGGCTGCAAATAATGTACGGTCTGATCTTGAACCAACTCAATCTCCGAGCAGAGTTGTCGTTCGTCACTCTCACCATACATTTCTGCAATGGGCTAAATGACAAGAATCTTGTCAAACCGATGGAAACATGTTTTGTTACTGTTTAACTGTTTCATGTATAACATGATAAAATAGACAAAGGAAATTCTGGATGCATTATAGGCGCATTCAAACTGACGAATTTACCTGTATAGAATGGAACTATTTTTTCGAGCTTCTTCACTTATCAGAATCTTACACCAATTTTAACAAAAATGGCTGCGCCCATGAAAGATGACAACTGATTTGACACACCGGTGGATCTAGGTTTGTAAGATTAAAAATCAAGTTATTGTCCTTTATAGATATTTAGGCTTTACAGAAAGTCCCTCTTTTTTACATTTCCTACCAATATGTCTGATTGGTCTCATGCTGTTTGAACAGCACAGGAAACACCGATATTGATCTTTCTTTCACCGGCGTTTGCGTCGCCATTTTGAGTTATGGTCATGTGACGAAAATATGACGTAATGACGGACTACTTTCTGAGTACACTACAGAGGTGAATTTGGATGATCCGGAGTGCAAGAGAGTGGAACCAACTCTGTCAGTTGTAGTGACTTCTGGTCATTTGTACCATTCTTGGATATGTCGCCTGCTGATATCTTTAAGTCGGAAGAGTCTAAAATATGTCGTTTGGGAAAAGGTTGATTATCCCTATAGAAGTAAGACTTGAGACTATCTTAGTTACGTCTATAGAAGTAGGCACGCCCACTGAAATAAGAACAAGTTAGTTCGTTGAAATGATCTCTTCCACCGAAAGAAAAGACTGTTTTATATGAATCGTGATTTGCATGTCCTCGTACCTTAAGTAAGTCTATAGCTCTAGTTGAAGCATCTTTATCGCTCTTCTTCTCTGTTGTTTTGTAGAAGTTAACAACTGAAGCTCGCTCGACCTTAAAAAGTTCTATATATTTATCAGCAATTTTTGTGGGTGGATACGGATTGTTTGCCTCACTTGTATCTCCAGTTTTGGACTTCATCAGTGCATCAAACCTGTAAGAAACATTACACCTTTTTTTTCTCAAAGACTTTATACAGTCGTTGGTTTACTCGTGTATCTGTGCTTGTTTCGAACCTTCCTAGGCACTATAGAAACGAGTAAGGCGCTGCGCACAACCAAAAGTTGTTGATAATGCTCTTTGCGGATAATGTAGATCAAGACCTTGTCATTACAGAACATGTAATTTGGTCCAAGTTTCAGTAGCAGGAAGAAAAATTAATTTTGAAAGCGTGCAAAGTGGCCAGATCTTTCTATATTTTTTTGTTTCTTTTTATCTGTTTTTGAATTACATCCTTCTGCCAGTGGCTTACTCTTTGGCTGCATAGACATTTCCCGTGATCTGATTTGATAATATGATCCGCACATATATATCATGTACACTGACAAAAACAAATTTAAAAGCAGTTTCCCTTTCGGGAACCTTGTATACATGTATATGACTACACTATCAACACAACATCCAAAATGGCGGCGTCAAGCTGCACGTTTTAGCACGAATTACTAAGGTGACGTCAGTTTCCAGTGACGTCAGTTTTCATTGAACAGGAGCGCTCAAAAGGGAAATTCTACTTCGTTGGCGTACTCAAAATTCGCATACCAAACGTTGGAATGGTAAAACTTTGCAGTATAATAAATTTGTTGTACGGTCAGGTGGCAGGGAACTTGGAAAGTTATTCACGGCTGTGGTGAATCATGTCGCTCTCGGGGCGACATGATTCACCTCAGCCGTGAACAACTTTCCAAGCTCCCTGCCACCTGACCGTACAACTAAAATGTTACGGGAGACAACGTCTTCATGCATGACCTCATCCCGATTTGAATACAATACCAAACAACTGCGTTATGGAGATATCTCTTTGGCTCAGTGATCATGGTATTGGCCTTTTGTCAGATCGTTCCAAGTTCTGATCATGCCCAATCCTTATATTTCTGCCATGCTTTCATTCATTTGTTTCTTTGTTACGGACTTTGTTCTCATCCTCAAAATAATGTCTACTGTAGAGGCTGCTACAGGACGACCAACGATAATGACTCTCACGCAGGTTTCATACCTCTGTTTAATGTCTGATAATTCCTCTTTCGCTTTCTTCAGTTCCACGTCTTTAGCTTCAACCTGGCGCTCCAGACCTTTCACCTTCATTTGATCTTTAAACGTGTCCATTTTCTGTTCTTTCATGTTATTGTGTTTCTTCTCTAGGGTGTCGATTGCGGCTGTTAGACTTTTAAACGACACAGTAATATGATTAGAGCTATGATTATTTGTTATGAAAATTCTTCAGCTACAATGCACAACTCAATGCTCTTTTGGGGACACGACAGAATCATCATCTAAGTGCGCAGAACGTATATATTGTCTGATACGACGTTTTTTTTTTCTTTTGTCTGTGGTCTGATCTTCACTGTCCTTAGCTATTCCTGCACTGAATGCTAGTATAAGAAATTCTATGAATATCTGCTTTTATTTCATGCTTTCCGTGAAAATATTTTTCGATCTTACACTGGTACCACCAGTGAAAATACCGATTTTCACGTTCTTGTTGCCTAGGTAAATTGCGCGTGCCTAACAACCAGATGGGAAATATGACGTCATATACCTTACATTTCTCGCGCTTGACGTAACGTTGCTATGCGGGAGGGGTACACCACAGGGATTAATGTAAAAGAACTGTACTGAATTTTGATAAAGCTCCTCCTGGAAAGGGTAAATAGCATGAAATAAACAGAATATTTGTTTTTTTCGGTGAAAAATCGAAATTTATTTCATCTCGTGAACACCATCGGTAATATTTTCACTCGTGGCTGCACCACTCGTG
This sequence comes from Tridacna crocea, assembly GCA_943736015.1. NCBI lineage: Eukaryota > Metazoa > Mollusca > Bivalvia > Cardiida > Cardiidae > Tridacna > Tridacna crocea. The sequence goes on from OX031063.1 coordinate 8,308,945, forward strand.
AAAATATTACCGATGGTGTCCACTCGATGAAATAAATTTCGATCTTTCACCGAAAAAAACAAATATCCTCTATGTATCTGCTATCTGCCAGGTAGTTGCTGTGATATAACTACAATAAAATTGAAACAGCCAACAAACAACAAAGAAATAATCGAGCTTTTATTGTATTCCTTCGCAAAAAGTTTGTGCAAACTTTTGTAGCAAAGTATGATTGGAATGGGGAGAGGGAGGGCAGCAAGTCACAGCTCTTTATTAAAAGAGACAATTTTAGTTTTAATTCCATTCGAAAGCAGACAATAAACAAGATATTTCTCAAATAAGTGGATATATCTGAAAGATGGGAAGTAGTTGTATTGCGGAAAAAGTAAAAAGTATAATTATACCGGTCATTTTCTCCTCATCTAACAATGTTCTGTAGCCTTTCCAAGACAAACCTATCAATTGAGTTACACTTGTGTTGTCGCTTGGTTTGTTTGAATGGTGTTTACGCCGCTTTCAACAGTATTTCAGTCATATCACAGCGACAGTTCACATATTCATGTTTCCTGGGTTTCACCAGTACTAGGCTAGGCTCTGAAGTGTCTTGCCCAAGGACACTCCTGTGTAAAAAACCCAGTGGAGCAAGCGAGGCTCGAACCTGGGACCTCCAGGTTACGAGTCCTGCACTTTACCACTGAGCCACACAGGACCCCTTGTGTTGTCGCTTGGAAATTCATATACTATCAAAATGGAAAAGTCTAGAATTTCATAGCCGGTGTAACGCAGAAAAATGACCCCCATTACAAAATGACCCCCGGGTCATTTCTCGACGTAGAGGAATGACCCATGGGTCATTTTTCAACGTAGAAAAATGACCCGGGTCATTATTCTACGTCGAGAAATGACCCATGGATCATTTCTCGACGTAGAGAAATGACCCGGGTCATTATTCTACGTCGAGAAATGACCCGGGGGTCATTTTGTAATGGGGGTCATTTTTCTGCGTTACACCGGATAAAGAATTGATAGATGATAACATATCCATAAATCTTCCACTGTCCCCACGTGCTTGCACTGTAAATTGGGCGAGAAAAGAAGCATTGCTACTCACTGGTTAATTTGGGATTCCCTGTCATCTAATTTTTTCTCTGTGTCCTTCATTTTGGATTCTATGTTTTCGATCTTACTTTTACTTTGTTCAAGTTCCCTGCAAGGGTGGAAATTATAGAAGTACAGAAGAACCAGATCGAGTTAAGCCTTAAAATGCCAGACCTGAACTTCCCAGGTACATAATCACGTATGTCCAATACGAACTCATGAAAAAAAAAACGTTATATATCTCGAAACAAATGTATGGCAGGTTTATATAGGACCTAAATAATGTCAAACCTGAATATGAACTACAACATGCAAAAATGGGCATTCGGGTATAGTGTCGTCTCGGATCAGCCTGCGAGGTCCTCACAGACTAATCCCAAACGACACTTCCCCGTTCTCATATAATTTTCTGTTTTTGCACAAGTCTACTGTTGGAAAAAATCTAATGAAGACGTAAAGCGCCGTCTCGGATCAGCCTGCGCGGACAGCGCAGGCTGATCCGAGACGACACTTTACGCAAATATCCGAATGCGCCTTTTCTCATGTTCTTAGTCATATATGGATGTATGATTGTCTGTAATAATTTGGTGATACTAAGTATACAGTTTGTATACATGTAGACTACATGTAAATAAAATTACTTTTCAATTATTCCATCTGACAGTTTTCCGGTATTTATCACTTACAACGGATACGACTTGATGAAACTCTTCCTGTCTTTCTCGGAAAACAGCTTACTGAAATGTGGTCTTCATACATGTAACTCAAATCTGAACATACTTGATAATTTATTTCATGACATAAAACTTCCTCTTGCAGTGTATTTAAGGTGAATATTTAGATTTTTCACATCTCACCAAATTAAAAAATATATATATATCACTGAAATTTGTATGAAAAAAAAACAATACATATCATCAATAATTAAGAATCATAAAATTACAGAAAAAAATGATGGTGTTCCCTTAAAGGCTACGGGACTCTCAAGGTATTTTTAAGATTTCGCGCTAAAAATAAATAAGAAAAAAAAAAAGCATTTTTGGAATGTCAAGTGACTGGCACGTGACTTATGACGCTTAAATTCCTTAACATAACAAACATGTGATTATTCTCCATAATGGCTTCTTCGGACGCTATGTTTGAAGCTTCGTCTGTGTATTTCCGCTATGTAAATAAGCGAATGGCTCATGTAAAAATAGACCGTGTTTCCCGAAGGTGTCGACCTGGATTGTAGTAAATCTCTAATTTCTCTTATTGTCGGATGGTTTTCGACTACTGGGGTTTAATGAATGAAAATTAAAAGGCTTTGGGAGTATAGGTATATTTCTTTTTTTGTATTTTTGTAAAATTTTCGTCTCAAAATCTGAAGGGCCACCTTTAAGATTTTTTTAAATTAAACTCGTTGACTAAATTGTATTTGACGCTCTCCAAGGCTCGCGACATACAATGTTAGTCATCTCGTTTGATAGAAATGATAATACATAAACACTCATGTATAAGATCCTCTTTGTCAATATGGGTGTATACGATTGTGTAACTCTGAACCCTTTCCCAAACGACAGCCTTTTGGACTAGACCAAATTGAAAGCATTTGCAGACAACAATTCAACTCTTGCTGAAAAGATGATTTCTGTCTATGACAGACTAGAAAACATTGTGGGAAAAGGAGAAAATGCTGGTTACCAGCATTTTCTCCTTTTCCCACAGTGTTTTCAAAAGGCTACTATTCCAGACCCGTAAAAACCAGGGATTGTTTGGGAAAGGCTTAATCAAAGTATCCTGTGTTTTAACAATCCCGGCGGAGAAGCCTTTTGAAAACATTGTGGGAAAAGAAGAAAATGCTTGTAACCAGCATTTCTTCTTTTTCCACAACAGTTTCTACTCTTTAAAACACAAATCCAATCATACACATTTAATTTGTTGTCTTTAAATGCTTCCGATATAGACATTTCGAAAATTTTGTCGTTTGGTTCAGTCATATTCTATTCTATGCTATTCTATTTTATGGAGAGGACAGTTTTCCTGTGCTTGTCGCATAATTGGCCTGTTACACGCAAAAAGGGGCATTCGGACATTTGCGTAAGGTGTCGTCTAGGATCAGCCTGCCCAATCATCGCAGGCTAATCCGAAACGACATTTCGCATTTTCTTATGTAATTTTCTGTTTTGCTTGTGTCAAATGAAGGAGAAAATCTAATGTAGTCGTAAAGTGCCGTCTTGGATTAGCCTGCGCTTGCTGCTCAGGCTGATCTCAGACGACACTTTACGCAAATGTCAGAATGCCTCTTTTCTGATACACGGTCTGTTTCGTCATGGTTTTGTAAATAAAGCGAAGTCAAAGAACTGAAACAGAAAATAGACATGGTTAATTTTATATCACGAATTTCAGAAAAGATTTGTTATATTAATTTGCCATGGCTGCAAATGGCATCTCAAATAATTGTAATTTTTCCGGTGTATTGCAGAGAAATGACCCTCGCCTACAAAATGACCCATGGGTCATTTCTCTACGTAGAGGAATGACCCGGGTCATTATTCTACGTAGAGAAATAACCATCTAGGCTCATTTCTCTATGTATAATAATGAGCCTTGGGTTATTTGTCTACGTAGAATAATGACCTGGGTCATTCCTCTACGTAGAGAAATGACCCATGGGTCATTTAGTAGGGGAGGGTCATTTCTCTGCATTACACCGGCATTAAGCAAATAAATCTAAGCATAAGAAAAAAAGAAGCATTTCGTTAAAAAGAGAAAGATTGCTGGAGAAGACAGAGCGACTTCAAAACGCGACAAGAAGGTCAAATGACCGTCATGTAAAGCATATGAGGTTTCTACTCGGCGGCTTTTTTACTTGTTTGTTTACATGTACCGAAATATATTGAAATATTAATGCGGCGCCGCTTGAGCGGCGACACTATATTTTTATTCGGTTTTGTAAAGTGCCTATGGAGGCAGCCATATTGAACTGGTTCTATGCTTTGTTTAAACATCCATCTATATCTACTGTACTTTGATTACCAGATCGGGGTCCATATTAACTTTTTTATTTATTTGTGGGATTATTTTTAATATTTATTATATACCTAGAAGTGAAATCCTGGAATTTCCCAGTGTAATAAATTTTGATATCATCACTAGTGACGTTATCAACTTTCACGTTCACTTCCTGCCGTAATTTGGGAACTACTTTTTTTTTTCGACTACATTTTTTTCGACTTTCAAACGCAAAATTACAATAATGATGTTAATAAGGTATATAGAAAATAGAATAATCAACTGGTTGTTTTTGATATGAAAAATATCTCTCTCGGACGCGTCGTAAGGCGTTAAAAAAGCTCGTGCTGCGCACTCGTTTTTTCAACGCCTAACAACGCATCCTCGTGAGATATTTTTCATATCAAAAACAACCAGCTGATTATCCTTTATATGATATCTTGCACTTTCATTGTTAGATGGATAAAAACCCTGATCGTAGACATATCAACATTTTCCTTTCGAAAAATAATGATAAATAAAGATCCATTTCGAAAAATAAGTCACGTGATAAAAATATCTGTCACAAATTTTCGAAGTCGCCATTTTGAATATCTTACGCTGGAAAAGGTTAAGAGGTATTTTTAAGCTCTTTGACCTAGAGCACCTATGTGGTACTTGTGACCCGAGTTATATGTTTGTTCCAGTGTTGTATGGATTGTAGAAATATTGTTTTCCTTTCGCGATCGTGTTTTTAAGACCAGCTAACTGTAAAAAGGTGAATGTTGGAGCGCCTGACATGACTGGTATCATAGCACCCCTCTAGTCTATATAGATATAATAAGAACTTCATTCAAGTCTTTATTATATCTATTCAGAGGGATTGTATGATACCAGACATATGTGTTTGAGTGTCAATTTAGCACAATCCGATAACAGACTTTTTCTTTCGTTAATGTATGGTAATTCATTGCCGACAAATATTTTTTTGTGGAGACAAAATCTTACAAGGGCGACGACTTTCTCCACATATGCAAATATTGGATGTTTTAAACGTGACAAAATGAGTCACGTGATCAACAATGCGATTTCTACTGAGCTGTTAAACGATCACGTGATTTTCACAAACGTTTTAACGCGGCCTAATGTATTGTATTGTGCCCTGTTACAGAAATAAGTGGTTTGCGGCGCCATTGATGTTCAGCATCAATATTTTCTTGTTCGTTTTTATACCTGTAAAATTCAAATATCCATTCATGTCGCCGCCTTAAACTTTACTTTACTGTACCAGTGCGTTTCAATATGTTTATTCATTTGAACTATACTGATGCATGATTATAGGTCAAACCATGTTCTATTCTATTCTATTATGTTTCTATTACAATCTATCTATACCTGACAATTCTTCTGTATTTATCCGATATAGCAGATACGGACTCATAACAACTCTTCATGTCGCTGGAAAGGAAAGTGGCGGGTGAAGAGACGGGCGGTGGGTCGTTTGAACTCTCTAGTTTTTGCTTCACAATTCTCAGAAAATCTTCAAATTTAGAAATTTCGTCCAAAGACTTTTTCAAATCACTGAAAGCAAATACAAATAAGACAACATTACGACCAAAGTTCTCAAAAGTTTTAATGTTTCGAGATATTGTCTCGAGACGTTTGTAAATCAGTTAAAAAAAAAAAAGACAAGCTAGTCATGCTTGAAAGTGGATTTCAACCTTTGCTCCACGGTGATTTGTTCAAATTCAAGATATTTGCAGATGACAAACTAAATTTGGCTAAAACGACGTAAATTGGTCTAGATAGGATAGAAAAAATTGTAGAAAAAAAGGAGAAAATTCTAGTTACCAGCATTTTCTCACAAGGTTTTCAAAAGCTTTCTCTTTTCAGGTTGTTAAAAGTGGGGATTATATGGATTGCAACACGCGAAGAGGTGCATTGGGACATTTGCGTAAAGTGTCGTCTCGGATTAGCCTGCGCAGTCCGCGCAGGCTAATCCGAGACGGCACTTTACGACTACATTAGATTTTGTGCTACAGTAGACTTGCGTAAAACAGAAAATCACATAAAATCGGAAAGTGTCGTTTCCGATTAGCCTGTGCGGACTGCACACACTGATCCGAGACGAAACTTTACGCAAATGTCAGAATGACCCTTTTCGTGTGTTGCAAGCCATATGGTAAAAGGTTAATGCATCTTCAAAAACGAAATGACCAAGGTCAGCCTATGTAATCTGCGCAGGCTGACCTGGGTCAGTTCCTTTTGCTTTTGATAAATCTTCGTCATGTCAAAGGACAATTCTACCTTAAGATTCAGCCAGGTATGGATGTATAAGTATACGTGTACATACAGTAAAACTCCTCTGTAAAGACCACTCACGGTACTTTTAAAATTTGGTCTTATTAGTGGGGTGGTCTGATTTCCGGGTTTCACACGCCTACATTTTGATATAAACCCAGGCTCTGAGTATACTTTTGCAGGGCTAAATGATGTGAATAGTAAATGCATTTGATTTAGGGAAGCCTAAGTAAACAAATGAAAATGACAACATTTTCATATTCACTAAAAAGTTTTATTTTTTCTTGAATTTGTTAAATAAATAAATAATGCTGTAAAAGGATGCCTATTCATAATTTCCTATTTAACTCTTTACCAAACAACTAAATTTCAGATTGGTCCAAATTGAAAGCACTTGCAGATGAAAAAACAAATGTAACTGAATAACTGAAATTTGTTTCCAGCATTTTCCCCTTTTTCCATGATGTTTTCTAAAGGCTTCTATCTCAGGGTCGTATAAAGCAGGGATTGTTTGGGAAAGGGTTAAAACAATTATAGGTATGTACATTAATTAACTAATTGCATCTGAAGACAAAATGATCTTATGTTAGTACTGACAGAATTTCTGCTTTTTAATAGTGGGTTGCTCGTACTGCCGGGGTGGTCGGGAGGAGAGGTTTTACTGTATTTACTTGGTTTGATTCCACGCAGATATACATCAAACACCTTTGCCAGAGGTCAGCTATTGTACTATTCAACGGCGTTAACCCTTTACTCCATAGATACTCATTTCTACGCTTTGCTTGTAGGAGCCTTTAGAAAACATTGTGGCAAAAGGTGAAATTGCTCATGACGAGCAATTTCACCTTTTGCCACAGTGTTTTCTATGCTAGCAAAAGGTGTCATATACACATAAGAAACAGCTTCATCCTTGCTGTTATTTAGGGTCAGTTATAGATACCATAGAAATGCCTTATGGAGTATTGGGTTAACAAATTACGCAATAAGGACCATTTACTAATACAAAGTTTTACGATTGCTTTGTTATTTAGTCCCTTTTCACACCTCCCCCCCCCCACTCCTGTCGCCTGTCTGCTTGAAGGGAGAGTACCCATGACAAAGTTAGAGTTATTTGTAATGACGGTTTCTCTTTGACCATTAGGAGGAGGCAGTAGTAATGTCCCTTGACAGTGGGATGCATGATGGATAGGGAGAGCAACCATGTGAATAGAACGAATGAAATTAAGTCTCTACCTGAAAACTATGATTTTGAAGTATCTTTGGTCGTTAACATTTAATTCCCAATATTACAATCAGTTATTTCTGTCTATAAATATTCATGCCCAATCAAATAGAATAGCACGCAATCATAGGATGAACAAGTCATGGGACGAACTGGTTTCGGAACGAAAAAGCCCAGGACCAAGTGATCGATAGACAAGTTTTATATCATTGCGTCAATAGAAGGCTGTGAGGGAGTTAACCCTTGACCCCATAAGACATTCCTATGGCATCTCTAATTGACCCTAAATAACAGCAAGGATGAAGTCGTTTCTTATATGTAAATGACACCTTTTGATAGCATAGAAAAAATTGTGGCAAAAGGTGAAATTACTCGTCACGAGCAATTTCACCTTTTGCCACAATGTTTTCCAAAGGCTCCTACAAGCAATGCGTAGAAATGAGTATCTATGGAGTAAAGGGTTAAGCTATCTTTTAATCAAAGTCAGTATTTCCAAGATAGATGGCCTCACGCAGTACATTTCAATATGACATTTCCAATTATATCTCTGCATGCTACGAAAAATTTCATTTGTCTGCGAAAAATTGAGTTTTACTGAGTTTATTTCCTTCGGCATTGCTCAAAATACGAAACATAGTCTTTGAAATTTAAAATTGAACTCATAGTGGTATTTTATTTCATGCTTTTCGTTAGGATATCGAGAAACAGCAGTGAAAATACTTTTCGATCTTACACTGGTACCACCAGCGGAAATACCGATTTTCATGTTCTTGTTGCCTTGGTTAATTGAGCGTGCCTCACAACCAGATGGAAACATGACGTCATTTACCTTACATTTCTCGCGCTTGACGTAATATTGTAATGCCTTGTTATGCGGGAGGGGTACCCCACGGGGAAGAACGGAAAAGAATTGTACTGGATTTTGATAAAGCTCATCCAAGAAAGGGTTAAAAGCATGAAATAAATAGAATATTTTTTTTTTCGGTGAAAGATCGAAATTTATTTCATGTCGTGAACACCATCGGTAACATTTTCACTCATGCCTGCGTCACTCGTGAAAATATTACCGATGGTGTCCACTCGCTGAAATATATTTCGATCTTTCACTGAAAACAAAACAAATATCCTCGATGTATTCGACAAATACCACAAAAAATCTTCAATACTTTGCCAATTCCAGAGTTCGACTCTTGTCCTCTCTCGGCGTATCTTTTGCAGCAAATTCGTTTTCATCCACCATTTCCTCTGGGTTCTGGAACTGAAAGAAATTAAGGGGTATGAACGCAGCTACATTGTCTCTGAAACTTGTTCTATTGTTATTCCATTCATAAAGACAAGAAGCACGGACTGTGAAAAGGGAGCATAATGCATTTGCAAAAAGTATCTACCCACTTCAGTCGGGACAGGCTGACAGGTTTCTAAACCCTTGGAAAAAAACCCTTTTGAAAACATTGAGGAAAAAGGAGAAAATGCTGGTTACCAGCATTTTCTCCTTTTTCCACAATATTTTTTCACGTTATACAGGACGAATACCTGCCTTTGAGCCATCTTTAATTTGTCGTCTGCAAATGCTTTCAATTTGGACCAGTCCAAAATTTTGTCACTTGGTAAAGAGTTAAATACGAACTTATGTCAGATTCCGTATATATAATATTTTAACATGACACGCGACTTTGGCTCCATAAACACATTGCAAGGGAAACGTGGTAAAATCTGCAATAATCCATGTAGAGTGACGTCATTCAATGAGTGAGTTATTCAATGGAACGTAATCTTCATCCGCGTTTTTACTCCAAGTTTGAACTTGTTTTCATTTCACTAAGAATTGGCCATGTTAGAATCGAAATAATCTTCTTTCTACCGTGGTATATCGTTCAATAAACCACGTTGTGAGTTATGAGGCGCAATGAATAACCCACTCGGGCTATCGCCCTCGTGGATTATTTATTGCGCCTCATAACTCACAACTGTGGTTTATTGAACGATATACCACGGTAGAAAGAAGATTATTTCTTAAATGGAACACTTACAGCTGTTTTAAGTTTGTTGATAAAGGACGATACAGATTTGAGCATCTTGATCTTCTGTAAACTGTCTGTCAACTCCTGCAGAACATCCTCCGCTTCCTGCCAGGATTTCTAGTTTACAATAAAATTCGTTTGAAAAAAAAAATATTGTAAAAGATCAGCTTATTGCCCTTGATTGATTGTTTGAATGGTGTTTGGGGCCACTTTCAGGATTATTTCGGTCATACATTCAAGGCCGTCGGAAGCGGTCCGGCCGGTCCGGCCATGGCCGGATCAAATTTTCGGCCGAAAATGAAAAATGGCCAGACCAATTTTCGAAGAAAAAAAATGCGTAATCTAAACCTCAAAAAATGCGCCGGAATGCACCAGGGAGCGTCTTATTTTTCAAAAAAAAATCCGGGGGAGCATGCCCCCGCCCCCCCCCCCCCCCTCAGCATGGCTTAAACGCGTAATATTAACCTCAGAAAATGTGCCAGAATGCACCAGAGAGCGTCTTATTTTCAAATTTTTTCCGGGGGAGCATGCCCCCGAACCCCCTAGCATGGCTTAAATGCGTAATATAAACCTCAAAAAATGGGCCAGAATACACCAGAGAGCGTCTTATTTTTCAAAATGTTTCCTGGGGAGCATGCCAGCGGACCCCCCACCCTAGCATGGCTTAAATGCGTAATATAAACCTAAAAAAATGCGCCAGAATGCACCAGAGAGCGTCTTATTTTTCAAAATTTTTTCCGGGGGAGCATGCCCCCGGACCTCAAGAAATGCGTCAGAATGCACCAGGGAGCGTCTTATTTTTCAAAAATGTTCCGGGGGAGCAGGGGAGCATGCCCCCGGACCCCACCAGCATGGCTCGAAATGTGTAATATAGACCTCAAAAAATGCGCCAGAATGCCACGGACCCACTAGCATGGCTTCGCGACTTCGTCGCTCGCCATACTGGCCGGACCAAATGAAATTTCCTTCCGACGGGCCTGACATTGCATACATCACAGTGACAACTCGCTTATTCGTATATGTACTGGGCTTAACCTGTACTAGGCTGGGGTTCTTTAGGGTCTTGTACAAAGACACTCCCGCAGTAAAAAAATACCCAGTTCTTCCAGTGAGGCTTGAACGCACGTTGTCTGCACGCACATGTAATTTTCTTTGAAGATTCGATCTGTCTGCTATGACGTATCACCCACCCCCTAATACATGAGACAAGTAGAGCTTATACCAAAGCTATTAGCCTATTACCCAAGCATGCGGAAGCTGTTTAAATGAATGGTAGATGCATAGGTTACTCGCTAGCCTATGATAGCTGAATGAATCGCACCAAGTAGCAGCAGATTACTCATGAAACCCCAAAACGCGCGGAAGAACATCTTTTACCTACGAGAATTGGAGGGATGTGTGTTTTATTGCAATAGTTACTGGATTAACTCATAACCACACAATTCCTTCTTTTGACGACCCTCAGAAAGAAGCCTTGAGAAAACCTTGTGGGAAATGGAAAAAATGCTGGTAACCAGCATTTTCTCCTTTTCCCACAATGTTTCCTACTCTTCATGAAACAAATTCCAAATTTTCGATCACTTTTATTTTGTCGTCTGCAAATGCTTTCGATTTGGACAAGCCTAAAATATTGTCGTTTGGTAATCAGTGAAGCATTCGTTGGGTTTATTTCGGTAAGGACATAATTTCGGGGAGATTGTACACAGTTGTTAAAGGCCCACTGAAGGCCAATATTGAAATCATCCCACTTAAAAGTATGGAAAAAAATGTGCAGATGACAGCCTGCCATGGTGTGCTTGGGCCATAATTACGTTGGTCGCTGGAAAAACAAAATTGAAATCAGGCAAAAAGTAAACAAAAGACACAGCTAACTGGCAGGTTTTTACCTACGTTTGAAATTAATTAATCCATTACCACACAATCCCTACTTTTGACGCCCCTGAGAGAAAAGCCTTTTGAAAACATTGCGGGAAAAGGAGAAAATGCTGGTAACCAGCATTTTCTCCTTTTCCCACAATGTTTTCTATCCTTCATAAAAAAAATTCAAATTTTCAGTCACTTTTATTTTGTCGTCTGCAAATGCTTTCAATTTGGACCAGTCTAAAATATTGTCGTCTGGTAATGGGTTAATTTCTCAGCGTCTAACACGTGGACCAACCGTACAATTATTCAATGTCATCTCCACAATAATTTCCATACTTTTAAACACTATGATGCAAATTGAAACGCATTTAAACATCTGCTTTGTTTACATTTGGCCTTTATTGTTACTTTAAGGAACGTGCATATTGATTTGTCTAAAGGAAAAAAATGCGATTGCTCGTAACAAGCAATTGGTCTGAACTAATGTTTTCAAAAGCTCTGCTAAGAGGGACGGACGGAAGTACAGACAGACGGACCGAAATGGAGAGAGAGAGAGAGAGAGAGAGAGAGAGAGAGAGAGAGAGAGTTATCAATTTGAGGAATTTTACTTACAACTTCGATTTTTTGTCGAAATCTTTTCCAGGCGTCTTTCACCGCCACGTTTCGTAAAGCACCATTACTCTCTAGTTTATCTTCAACCGTAACGGTGACTACCTCTATCACTGTCTTTCTAACCATTCTATTTATGGAACTATCATTTATATTCATGATGATGATGATAATGATGATGATGATGTTAACTGTTTTCATCATGATTCCAATCCTCATCATCATCATCATCATCTAAAGAAATTATAATCGTAAAGTTAAAAACGAAACATTGCGATATTCACAGAAAAGTACCAGCAGTAGACAAATATAAGCCTGCTTAATGCAAGCATTACATTGAAAGCATCTTTTATTACGTATTCTAAGTTCTTTGTTGAGGCCTATCCCACTAAATTGCTTAGAGTAGTTCAATTTAGCATTTTAATATATCGACTTTTTCTTTATATTTATCCTTGTATACCATTTCCTTTGATCGCTTTCCCATACTATAGGCATATATCTTCAAAATGAGATATACGATATAAACACGATTAAGCAATTAATTTCTTTTAAATGAAAAGTAGTAAAAGTTTCAGACTTGTACGCTAAAATAATAGGTGAATTACTCAAATTTGAAAAGAGAAAAAAACTATTTGTCAGGAAAATAGAATATAATTATAATACAGTAATATACATGTATGTCAGTTTCTGATATGTGCACAAACACATGCTTGAGTTAAAAGAAGAGCTTAAAAATATTTAAAAAAGCCACAAATTAATCACTTTAAAAGAGACAAAAGAATACCTTTGGTTGTGTGTAAATGATTTCTTTACTTGTTATACGAAATCAAACATTATTCCTTTGTATTCACGGTTCTACACATTCTGTTTTTTTTTTTTTTTTTCCAAATGCAATATGAATGTACGTTAAAGAAAAAAAATCATTGTCTGAATTTTACCTTAATCCTTATACTACCAAATAACTAGAATGAAATTTTAAATTCGATATTGAACCCCGAGATATTTCTTTTTTAAAGGTATGTTTTTAGGAATAATATCCCCTTAGCGGACAGTGTAGTTTCAAGATCAGACTGCACGTTCTGTGCATTCTGATATTGATCTACGCTGTCCGCAAGAGATCAGTGAATCGGGCTTAGCAGCCTAGGGGTTAAACCTTAACTCTTTCCCAAACAATCCCCTTTTTTTACGGATCAGGAATAGAAGCCTTTTTGAAAACATTGTGGGAAAAGGAGAAAATGCTGGTAACCAGCATTTTCTCCTTTTCCCACAATGTTTTCTACCCTATCATATAGAAAAATCATACTTTTAGGAACTGTTAATTTGTCATCTGCAAAATGCTTTTAATTTGGTCTGGTCCAAAATTTGCTGTTTGGGAAAGGGTTAATCTGCTTAAACAACATAAATGGACAACTTCACTCAAAAGTAAAGTTCAAAACATTGCAATTTCAAAGCTAGCACTTTGCCGTAAAATGTCTTCTCATCGGATTGGATCGGTTCAGCAGCGCATTCTGATCTTTGAGTTACACTTTGGCAGTGTTCAAGTCTAACAGAGAATTGTTATCGCGTTCAACACTACCCTTTTCTACTATCCTACGATTTCGCTTATTCTTTACTATTTACGCTCTGTTAGCTCAGAACAATGGATTAATCTTTGATCTTTTAGTTTAAGAAAAACCTATGAAATCAAAGGAAAATCTCTGTCACTCTCTATATATACTTAATAGATCTATCGGCCTCGCATTCCTGGTCTTGTAAACTCGTTTTTTTTTCTATCTTTCTGTCTCTCTGTCTATTTGGGCGTGTTACTCTCTATATATTCCAAATAGATCTATCGTCCTCGCATTCCTGGTCTTGTAAACTTTTTTTTTTGTCTATCTTTCTGTCCGTCTGTCTTTTTGAGCGTGTCACTCTCGCTCTGTTTGTCAATCTGTGCACAGGTATGTCTGGATATTGGTATTTTCCTACAATGTTTCGGAGAGTCTTCATTGGCTTTACCACACATAACACTCGAATAGAGTCTTCATTGGCTTTACCACACATAACTCTCGGATAGAGTCTTCATAAGCTTTACCACACATAACTCTCGGATAGAGTCTTCATTAGCTTTACCACACATAACACTCGGATAGAATCTTCATTAGCTTTACCACACATAACTCTCGGATAGAGTCTTCATTAGCTTTACCACACATAACACTCGGATAGAGTCTTCATTAGCTTTACCACACATAACTCTCGGATAGAGTCTTCATTAGCTTTACCACACATAACTCTCTGATAGAGTCTTCATTAACTTTACCACACATAACACTCGGATAGAGTCTTCATTAACTTTACCACACATAACTTTCGGATAGAGTCTTCATTAGCTTTACTATACATAACTCTCGGATATATGGTGGGGGAAATATTTTTATCCAGATAAAGTACAAGAGCCCCGTAGCTCGAGTGATAATCTTCAGAGCTTGAAAACTACGTCATTCTATATAGAGTGACGCCATTCTGTATAAAGTAATTAAGTTATACAATAGGGGATAATCAACTGGTTGTTTTTGATATGAAAAATATCTCACCAGGATGCGTTGTTAGGCGTTGAAAAAACGAGTGCGCAGCACGAGTTTTTTTTAACGCCTTACGACGCGTCGGAGTTGATTATTATATTTATTATATACCTTATTAACATCATTATTTGTAATTTTGCGTTTGAAAGTCGAAAAAAATGTAGTCGAAAAAAAAAAAGTAGTTCCCAAATTACGACAGGAAGTGAGAGTGAAAGTTGATAACGTCACTAGTGATGATATCAAAATTTGTTACACTGGGAAATTCCAGGATTTCACTGCTGGGTATATAATAAATGGAATATAATCTGCATCCGCGTTTTTACCCAAGTATGAACTTGTTTTCCTTTCATTAAAGAGATGGTCATGTTGGTCATGTTAGAAATGAAAAAGTCTTCTTCCTGTCGTGTTTTATCGTTCAATAAATCAAGTTTTGAGTTATGAGGCACAATGAATAAACCAGTCGGGCTATCATGGATTATTTACTGTGTCTCATAACTAACAACCGTAGATTATTAAACGATAAACCACGATAGAAAGAAGATCATTTGTTAATTAGAGAGATGCATTAAAATGCTCTTTGTTAAAACAAAGCTGATATGGTTTTGAAGGTGGTCGGTTTGAATCCAAATGATGAAAGATATCGGGCTTTTTTTTATCAGCTTGTGGTTGATATGGGGAAATATTTGCTGTAAAAGGGAAAGGTATTTGTCAACGAATGTCACTTTTAAAACTCAACTAAGTGATCTCAAGTCAATTAACCGGATAACCGATATTTAAAAAAAAAGTAGTTCCAGGTTTTCGGCAGGAGTAACACATTCACTGTGACGGGGAAATAATCCCCCCCCCCTCCCTCCAGCTTAAATTGCTACGTTTCTTTTCCAATAAAATTTCTAAAAATAGACACATGAAATATAGTCAGGCATAAGTTAAGCATCACCAGAGCCAATTGAGTCATCATTTGTCTTAATGGATAACCTTTATTTGGTATATTTTAAAGCTATGCACGGACCCACTAGACAAGTAACAGGCTGATTTATGAGCCAAATGATAGGATGGCTACGAGATAACTTTCCGAAGCCCAGAAAGCCAGAAGGTGGGCATGAGTAATGCTGGTGTAAGCACATAGGCTATTGCTGGTCAGTTTTTGTGATGTTAAACTTATCTCTGACTGTATATGATAGAATGTTTTTGTCGTATTTTTGCATATTCGTTTCCCAACTACATATCGACCTTTTTTCTCTAAATGATTTTTTCTCCATCATTTACTAGATCTGTCAACTTTCTTCAAAGCCGTCTCTGCCAGTGAACCTGTATAAGTTGGCTTTTGACCTAAATCTTAACATAAGTCAGGGTAAAATAAACAGCAATCTGTGATTGGACAAAAATGTTGAGATGTTTGTTCTGCGAGCCTCTCTTGGCCACAAAAGAGTTTCAGCCATTTTTTTCCGGGACCTTTTTCCTCTACTTTTTCATGTAAGATTTTTTTTTTTATTAAAATCTAGTTTTATGTACAAACAACAAATTTGAAGGCATGTTCAAATCGAAAACATTTGCTGATGACCACTCAAAATATGTGATTTATCCTTGAATGACGAGGAAACATTTAGAGAAAGGATAAAATTAAAGTTGCCGGCATTTTCTTCTTTTCTCCCATTTTTTTCCACGTGTCTTTTTTCCCAAATGTCGAGAAAACTCGAGATTTTAAAGGTAAAGGATTAAAGGTTCTCTAAGCCAGCCGAAACCCGCCACAAAATCTTGAGCTAGACTCTATCACTGATATCATTATCAAAATTGTTATCAGCTGATACGAGATGCTGTCAATGTATAAAGATACAGTAAACTGTACGGAGACTTACACCGTAACCTTAACCTTTTCACCAAACAACCCTTTTTTAACTCTATCCAAATTGAAAGCACTCGCAATCATTAATTTTATTGTGGCTAAAATGATACAATTTTTCTTTTATTGGGTAGAAAATTTTGTGGGAAAAGAAGAAAATGCTGGTTACCAGCATTTTCTCCTTTTCCCACAAAGTTTTCAAAAGGCTTCCTCCTCAGGGAACGTTAAAAGTCGTCATAGTGTGGTAATGGGTTAAACTTCAATTATCTCCGACCATAACATTTTAGATTTGCTCAATCCCAAACATTTGCAGAAAACAAATTAAATACGGATCTTTATGTTTTTTTTTTTTTAACACGAATGGTCTTTGAAAGAAAAGAGAAGCATTATGGGAAAAGGATAAAATGCTGAATACTAGCTTTTTCTCCTTTTCTTATAATGCTTTCAAAAAGGCTTCTTTTCCTGGCCGTTATATCACAGGGGCTGGGTTGGTAAAGGGTTAAAGTGCATTAGGGGTACATACATATCAGGGTACTTAAGTAAGATTTTGTGTTATATCAGAGCAGGAGAGATGTGATTTTTGTTTTCGTTGGACTAATCCAAATATTCAAAATGGGAATTTGTATAAAAGATCTGATACTGGTGTTCGTGTGTTTGACTCTTGGTACGTACATCTGCCCAGTTTTCAATTGAATTATAAAATTTTACTCTTTACAAAACGACGAAATAATTTTAGACTGGTGTAATTGTTCAAACTAAGAGCAATTCCTGATAACGTTCACAACATTCGTTTTCCCAAATGGTGAAATTAACCTGTGAAAATGTGGAAATCATTGTCGGGGAAAAAGGAGAAATTTAAACCACGATTTTGTTTTTCTTTATCCAGCCATGCTTTTATTACCTTCGTCTCTCGGTAGCGTTAACCCTTTCACAAACGACAAATCTTGGACCCTTCCAAACCGAAAGAGTTTGCAGACGACAATTTTTGATTTGGAAAAAATGGCAGAAAGTTCTCAAAAAGGGTAGAAAACACAGTGGGAAAAGGAGAAATTGCTCGTTACGAGCAATTTCTCCTTTTCCCTCAGTGTTTTCAAAAGACTTTTACTGCAGACACGTAAAAACCAGGGCTTGTTTGGGAAAGGGTTAATTAAAAGTGGGTATTGTGTGAAAAAAAAGTGACCGCACTTGTGCAAGGATGATATCGTAGGCATCTCATATATCAGGAGTTTGGGGTTCGACTCAGGTCATTAGGGGATTAAAGTCCAAAAAAAGGAGCTAACCACGACAGCTCAAGTTATAGAGCGTAGGACTTGTACTAGCCAGGTCCTTAGCCACCTGAGGGTATTGGTTCGATCCTTACGGCTAGCCCCTTAACCCTTTCCCAAACGACAAACTTCTGGACTAGACCAAATTGAAAGCATTTGCAGACGACAATTCAACTCTTGCTGAAAAGATTATTTCTGTCGATGATAGGATAGAAAACATTGTGGGAAAAGGAGAAAATGCTGGTTACCAGCATTTTCTCCTTTTCCCACAATGTTTTCTAAAGACTACTATTCGAGACCCGTAAAAAACAGGGATTGTTTGGGAAAGGGTTAAGATTACTCAATCTCTGTCGGAGGAGACATTAAACGAGGTCCCCTTCAATGCCCATGTCGTCGCCCACGTAATAAAAACCGACGGCAACGTTCGACATATCAAACTACTTTACTGCAACATTAGTGTTAGCCTTAATAGCTGCAGTGGTACAGGACTCGTAAACGCCATTATCTCCCTACTAGTTGGCATTCTTCAACTACATCATTATCTCCCGCTGGATGGCATTCTATAAATACTCATCTATCTAATTTGGGCTTTCTGGGTACAGAACCGAACCACTTTCCTAACAACCGCTACTTTGAATTTCAAACCAAAATAAACGTTTTCTCAATAAAACGCTACCTCGTGCAATTCATTCAGCTATGATCAGCAGTTTAGAGAAATATTGAGCTATAGCAGGTCTCATTTCTCATCAAACGTATTAATAAAACTATATTCTTAATTGCTACTTTAAAGAGTGTAATATTATAGTCAGCCCGCCTTTGGGGCTAGTTATGCGAAATATAAGACAGTCGAATCTTCGAAGAATATGACATGCGCAGACAACGCTACATATCTATCTGGGCATCCTGGGTACAGGAGCGGACTAATTTTTCAAAACAACAAACTTTACTTTGAATTTCAAAACGAAATAAACTTTTACTCAATAAAATGCTACTTGGTGCTATTCATTCAGCTACGACCGGCTAGCATCATATGCATGCCTTGGCCATTTATTAAAACAGCTCCTACATGCTTGGGTAATAGGCTAATAGCTTCCATGTAAGCCCTTCTTTTCCCAGGTAATGGGGAAATGGACGATGTCTCATAGCAGACAGGTCGTATCTTCGAGGAATATGCCATGTGCAGACAACGTTGTCTCTGGCTAAGAGAGTGTGGTTTCGAGCGCCATGGCTGGCCATCTGAAAAATGCTGATAGTCTTTTGGATGAGAAGTTCAATCGAGGTGCCGTGTGACGCTACCATACACCATGCAACGGATAAAGAACCAGGCTTAACCCAGGATGGGTTTCGTTCTGTTTTTTGCCTTATCCTCTGTAACACAACTGACAGCCTTCCGGGGCGTTGCCCTTCTGGACAAAGGCTAGCGACAACAAAAAAACAGAAAATCAATCAATCAATCTATCAATCATTCAATCAATCATTAATTCCACCAACCGACCGACCGACCAACCGACCAACTGACCGATCAATCAATCAATCAATCAACCAATCAACCACTGTGCGAGTAATGAAAGAGTGTTCACGGGGCAATCATCGAAAGTAATTGATATAAGTTGCGTCAAAGTCATGGGGCTTGTGTTGTATTGCTACAGAGCTAGGTTTTGCTTAGAAGGGCGCAATTTTCTGGAAAAAGAAATTGTACTTTAAGGCTGATTTTGTTCATATTGTCTCAGCAAAGCGAAAGTTTTTACTCCAAGATATTTAAGCCTGGAACTATTTGTTGCGCGTTCTTTCATACGTTAAACACATACATCAGCACTCCAGGTACTTGAAGGTGTGTTGGATTCTAAATACATTATTTCTCTTTGAAATCATATACACATTGGGTTTAGTTGAGAATAATCAATATTTTCAATTTTAAAACCAGAATCGCTCCCTCTACCTGGAGCTCTGCATACATGTAACAAAATGTCACACTGGACAGACTTAGACTTATCCGGCTAAACACGACTTGGGAAGAATAAGTCGATTGTGGAGAGTCAGATCATCCTGCACGTGTATACGTGCTGTCTAATGTTGATCTTTACTCTTTGCTGCGTTACCAGTGGTTTCAGTCCTGTGAATATAATCCAATATCAGTAAACTTCACGAAATCTATCTTTGTAACAGAGAAAAACTTAAAATTAGTGGAATTAAGTATTAATACTAAACAACATTTCTCATTTTGATTGCAATATTACGTATTTATATTATCATCATACTCATTACGAAAAGGTATGATGAGAATTTTCCTAACAGCTTACTATTTAAAGCATTAGGCACGTTTCTCTTGTTGCTAATCTGAATGATAGTATATGGATCGCTAGATATATATACTGTTCTTATGCGTTCTAAAGTCAAATTCATGCCAAGAAACAGTCGTGAGTAGGCAGGTTTCACTTGTGTGTTATTTATGCTGTTTTTTGTAGAAGAGAAACACGCTAAAGAAAAGAGCTGTTGACGCAAGTAACCCTACACGGCTGCAGAATATATCTTAGCCGTACAATAAACTATCCTAGATGCTAAACTCCGGCTCTACTTACAGTTCCAAAAGCCGGGAAACAATAATACTCTCTACATAGGAGAACACCGTAAAATTACGTCTGATGATTCGGGTCCTACTAAAACACGCCGTACCAGAAAAATACGCCGTACCATACGCCGTACGGATTAAAACACGCCGTACCAAAATGTGAGTTATATTGTATGCTTTTTTTGGTATTTTTATATTGTAAAACATATAATTTAACCTAAGTAGCGATATTACTGCCCAATTTTTCATATTTGTCAAGTTATTGGTAATTATAGACAATCTTGTACGGGACCAACAGGTGCCCGTTACGCCGTACCAATTTCATGAGCGCCGTACGAATTTTGAGGCACAAAAACACCAAATTAATAAGAATGTATGGTACAATATGCAATTATCTACTTATTTACGAGTTAATGTTGTTCTATTTCATGTCTTACAGAGGTTGTAGATACATGTCAAGCATCAAGCGGATATTTACAGAAGGGAAATAACTCTGTGGTACTGATGAAGTTTATACAGAGAACTTTAATGAAACCTTGGGAAAAAATAAGAAATTGCTGGTCTTGAAAAATAAGGTTATTGAAAATACTTTGGGAAAAGAGGAAAATGTTGGTAACCCTCCCGTAACAAATTTCAATTGTGTCGTCAGCAAATTTGGACCATTTGGAAATTGTCGTTTGGTTAAGATTAAATGGTTGTACATAGAACTTTTTGCCCTTAAAATGTTTCCAGACTCAACGACGTGGACTTCTACGATGAGTCCTTTTGTTTTTAGTTAATTTCACTGTTATTATTTTAAACTAGATACTGTTTTATGAATTTGGAATATTAAAACTCGGTTATATTTTTTCATTCATTAATCCATTTTTACATTACTAGTTCTGGTGTTTAACAGTCAGTATCGTTGTCCACTGCGAATGAATTAGCCCTTTCCCAAACAACAAATTTTAGACTCTTCCAAAGTGAACTATATAGTTTGCAGACGACAATTTAAAACTTGGTGAAAATGGTGGGAAGTTCTCCAAAAGGTTAGAACACAAGAGCAATTTCTTGTCTTCACAGTGATTTTGAAAGATTTATACTGCATAGACTTAAAAAAAGGGTTGTCTAGGAAAGGTTTAGATGACCAAAATAGATATGACCAAAAGGGATTGAATACTGCTCTGAAGGCACTACATTACAAGCCTACGAACACATAAAAGAAGAGGGCTTGAGGACAATGAATCGCCAGTACATTCACTTCGCCGCTTCCAAGACCCTACTGAAGAAGGGCTCGCAAGTCATTATCACACTTAATGTGAAGAAATACCTCCAAGAAGGGATGAAGCTGTTCTGCTTAGCAGATGGAAACATCGCTGCATGTGGAAACAGATCGGGTATAATAAAGCCACGTTTCCTTAAATGTGTGACTGTAAGAAAACGGCCCTTCTAAGGGCCAACCAAGAACGACCTTCCAAACACCAACGGCCCTTGCTAAGGCCACCAATTTCACAGAAATCTATCTTTGCGAAAAATTGTCTTAAAAACGGCCCTTCTCCTGGGGCAAGAAAATTCAGGGCCCTTGCCTAGTACTGGTAAAAACAGGAAGTACATGAATATGTGAGCTTCCGCAGTGAAATAATGTACTTAAAGTGGCGTAAATCACCATAAAATCAATCAATCAACATTTGCCAGTCAAATTTCTTTACATTGTTTATTGGTAAAAAAATCACCGGGACAAAAGAAAAAGAACACATGTTTGTAAAACACTAATGCCCCCGTTTATGTAGACGGACAGGCGGACAAGAGTAAAGCTATATGGCCCCAATCTTCCGATGCGGGGACATAAAAATAGAATAGATCTATCTCAATATTAATTAAACAGTTTATTGATTGCAAGAGTTGTGATGACAATTTTCGGAAGATATCATTCAAATCGGCACATGTAAAGGTTGAGAAAGTGTTACTTAGGGCACACAAATCGGATGTATCTAAGTTCACCTATCCTTATTTTTCCATACCGTGTTTTCTACCCTTTTGGAGAACTCTCCGCCATTTTCATCAAGTATAAAATTGTCGTCTGCAATCTGTTTCAGTTTGGATGGGTCTAAAATTTGACGTATGAATAAATGTTAATTTTTTCACAGTGTGCAACAATACAGCATGGAAAAAGCCAGCGCTAAATGGGAAAAAAAATGATTAAAGAATGAAAAAATACAGTCCATGTTCTACAATCATTAACTCTTTACCAAACGACAAAATTGTAGACTGTTCTAAATTTGCAGACGACACAAATGAATTTTTTTCTTGGAGGATAGAAAACATAATATGAAAAGGAGAAAATACTGGTTACTAGTATTTTTTTCCTTTTCCCAAGATATTTTCAAAAGCCTTATTTTTCAGGATCAGAAAAAAAGACAAACGGTCATAAGCAATTTTTCGTTTTTCCACAAGGTTTCATTGAACCGATGTTTAACGTAAAGTTCTCTGTATAAACTTCAGAGTTATTTCCCTTCTGTAAACGTCTGCTGGATAAATGCTTGACATGTACCTGCAACCTCTGTATGACATGAAACAGAACAACAGGAACTCGTAAATAAGTAGATAATTGCATATTGTACCATACATTCTTATTAATTTAGTTGTTTTGAGCCTCAAAATTCGTACGGCGCTCATGTAATCGGTACGGCGTAACGGGCACCTGTTGGTCCCGTGCAAGAATGTCTAAAATTGGCAAATAAAACTTGACAAATATGAAAAATTGGCAAGTAATATCGCCAGGAAGGTTAGATTATATGTTTTTCAATATAAAAATACCAAAAAAAGCATACAATATAATTCACATTTTGGTACGGCGTGTTTTAATCCGTACGGCGTATGGTACGGCGTATTTTACTGGTACGGCGTGTTTTAGTAGGACCGGATGATTCTGCTTGAATTTTTTGGTAATTTACGAACAATTTCTTGTTTTCTTGTCAGTCACTCGACAGGGCCACAAAAACATTACATTCGCCATACTTGTTATCTAAAAATTAATAGATGATACGTACCATTAACTGCAGAAATTCATCAAGGTTCAAAACAGTCTCATTTAAAAACAATGGGTCGAAAACTAAGACGAAACAATCACAATATTAAAGTACTGCGAGCCGTTTTATCGGAAAACTGCTAGTTTATTTTTTGACAAGGACATTAAAGAATCCCTACACTGGCTTTAATATCGGAACAAAGCCTTAGCGCGTCTTAGAAGAATTGCTAATGATGTATATTAACTCTTTACTCCACAGATACTCATTTCTATACATCGCTTGTAGGAGCCTTTGGAAAACATTGTGGCAAAAGGTGAAATTGCTTGTGACGAGCAATTTCACCTTTTGTCACAAAGTTTTCTATGCTATCAAAGGGTGTCATATATACATATGAAACTGTTTCATCCTTGCTGTTATCTAGGGTTAATTAGAGATACCATAGAAATGCCTTATGAGGTAGAGGGTTAAGTTCAGATTGCAATGTCCACTCGTATGCACTGCGCCTTATCCACACTACCTAATATTGTATGTGATTTGACCATAGAGGTCCGTAGTTTAATTCCTGGCACTGACTATATATTGCAAACAAGAGATTGAACTGTATGCAGCCTGCTATTCGCCCCCGGTTATAACGCATCTTTTCTACCCAATTAATTATTCTCCTATTTTCTTTCAACAACAGGGAGCTTAAATATTTTTCCACCAGAAAAACACAACTGTTTGTCAGTGGCTAATGCAGTCTGGCTGCTATATTTGCTCAAACTTGTAAACTTGCTCAAAAATCTTTGCCATTTACAAGGGTTTGTACAACCGTTTTCAAGATATAAAATGCACCTTAGATCAAATGAAATACAGCATTAGCGGCACACACCCTTTAACATGTTTCAAAATACCACTGACTCATACTCTTTGTCTTTCGTAACAGCGAAAAGCCCCAGAATTTGTTGAATTTGTGATGCAGGAGTAAATTTCGAACAGCTGCAGCCATCTCATATCATGTGAAACTATATGAAACAACAAATTTCATTGGTTGATACACTATGTTCTAACAATTGTGCATTCAACCAGTGAAATTTCGTAAATCTGCTCACACCTTTTGTCACGTGACTCTGTTTGGAACTAGAAGTTTCATTGGTTTATATGCGCGACCGTCTCTGTATCTTATGTACAAACCTTTGTCAATGGCGAAGATTTTTTAGCAAATTTACAAGTCCGAAGGACTGCAGCAGCCAGACTGCACTAGCCACTAACAAACAGTCATGTTTTTCTGGTAGGCAAATGATTTAGCTCTCAGTTATCGAAAACATTAGGAGAATAACTGATGGGGTAAAAAAGATATGTTTTTTTTTTTGTAACCAGGGGCGAGTAACAGGCTGCATATAGTTAAATCCCTTGTTGATAATACAGTCTATGGGTGCCAGGAATAAAACTACGGACCCCTATGGGTTTGACTAGTTTTCCATATTCTACTAAGATGTGTCCAATGAAGGATAGTCCCATTTGGTAAACCCGACAGAAATACAGCTCTCTAGGCTGAAATAAGTGAAACACAGCACTTCTCATCATCAGTGATTTCATCATCTGAAGACAGATATGATTCACTGTGGGATGTATCAAAAGATTGTCTTGAAGGACCTGGCTGGGGGCTTCAATCAAGTTTTTCGTTTGTTACTGATGGAAGGTGTAACATCAACTTTTACTTGAGAACTCAGCTGAGACCATTTTTTTTTTCACTTTCTTTTTGTGCATTTGCCTTTGCTCTGTGGGAGAAGTAAAAAAAGATAGGTAAGTACTGAAAAGTTACTTTGAAAATTCAAGAGAGGGTTCTGGATCTGTCCACAGCTGGATCCTCTGATGAATAAATTTTCCATGGAAAACCCAGTATAATGTTTTTTGTGTGGAAAAGCAGAAATTAATGCAAATAATTCATGGGCAGCTACTTTCAATTTTGTTTGGTTGCAGGTGAAACTTGAATAGTTTAATAGAAAAATCCTTACTGACAGGATTCTCTTCAATGTAGTCTTAACCCTTTACCAAACAATCCCTGGTTTTTATGACCCTAAGATAGATCCCTTTTGTAAACATTGTGGGAAAAGGAGAAAATGCTAGTAACCAGCATTTTTCCCTTTCTCTACCTTGTTTTTATGGTGCTGGAAACAATTTTTATTTTTTGACTTCTGTTGATTTTTGTTGTCTGCAAGTGCTTTCAATTTACTCCTGTCTAAAATTTTGTTTCTGGTAAAGAGTTAATCAATAGGGTACTGGATAAATGCAAAAAAATTCAATATAAGGAAAAACAGCCAATTATTGTCATTATATCTAACAAAGCAGCAGACAATTCAAAGGCCCAATATGGTACCTGCTAAAAGTAATAACATTAATGAGGTGTAGAGATATATTTTAATTTAAATCATATGTTTAAAAAATGTAGAATTTATTGTGAAGATGATAATGTATTGTTTTACAGAAGGTGTTACTTGCCGGCAGAAAAATACATTTTCAAATCAGGTAAAAAAGTAAACAGAAGATCTATAGAGCAATCTGGCAATTTTTAACCTAGTTTTAGATTTCAACTTTTACTCTGTGACTGACAAAGGACAGATTCACTCTGTGACTGACAAATGGACAGATCATACGATAACAGATTGTCATCTTCGCAATGATTTGCTTACTTTTGAATGGTAGGATATACAAATTGTAAATTTGAATATGTTTTTTACTATTACGGTGTTTACCCTTGAGGGCTGATGGGCCTCTAGACTCATACAGTACAACCTGGATTATGCAATGATATCTAAAAGTTATTTCTAAGGGATTATCTTGAAAGGTAGGGAGTCATTTTGATACCAAACCTTTCTGACCCCAAGGTTCTTGCAGGGGTGTTATTCAGGCCTAGGTCTTTCAGCCTAATGTTTGGGTAAATAATTTGCATTGAAACAATCTTAACTCATTACCAAATGACAAAATTTTAGGTTTGCCCAAATCAAAAGCATTTGCAGATGACAAAAGAAAAGTGACTGAAAATTTGAAATTTGAATTGTGAAGGGTAGAAATTATCATGGGAAAAGGAGAAAATGCTGGTTACCAGCATTTTCTCCTTTTCCCACAATGTTTTCTAAAGGTGTCTTTCTCTAGGGCATCAAAAGTAGGGATTGTGTGGTAATGAGTTAAATTAACCAGAAAACATGCTCATAATGCTATTCTTTGATTTATCTAACTGCAGGTGTGACACCAGTAAATTGTGACTGTGAGCCAGGGTGGTATGGTTACTATGACACTTGTTACTATATATCTGATGTTAGGCATAACATGAACGATTTAATGAGGACCTGCACCCTTCATAATGCAACTCTTTGGACAGCTCATTCAGCTGATGAAATTGTGAGTAATCTGTGACTGTCTGTGTATCTGTCTGTCCATGTGTTTGTCTGTCTGTGTTTCTGTCTGTCTGCCTGTGTGTCTATCAGTCTGACTGCATGTCTGTCAGTCTTTGTGTCACTCTGTGCATCTGTCTGTAAGTATGTGTGTGTCTGCATCTGTCTATCCCTGTTTTGTCTCTCAGAGAGAATTGAGATTCAGGGCATCAGGGGTATTTAGCTATTCCTCCATGTATGTGAGGTATTTACAACTACTTTGATATTGAAACTATTACAATTTCAGACAGTATCAAGATGAAAACAATGTAAAGGAAGGAAAAAAGGATAGAAGTGATATGGTCATAATCAGCTCAGAAGAAATACATGTATTGCTAATCAAGCCATTTACCAACTTGGCTATTTGCTTGGCCATATTTGTCCACCAGTTTACAGCTCATGTCTGGATTTTCAACAATGCATAAGATCCTATTATCTCAGATCAAAAACTTATAAATACTAATTTTAGAATATATGGCATGCTCGGCTCTGTGAAAAGGGGGTTTAACCCTTTAACCCATAAAGCATTTCTATGGTATCTCTAATTGGCCCTAAATAACAGCAAGGATGAAGGCGTTTCTTACGTGCATATGACACCTTTTGATAACATAGAAAACATTGTGACAAAAGGTGAAATTGCTCGTCGTGAGCAATTTCACATTTTGCCACAATGTTTTCCAAAGGCTCCTACAAGCAATTCATAGAAATGAGTATCTATGGAGTAAAGGGTTAACACCTCTACAAAAAAGTATAAAAACAATCAAAACCTTTTGATGTTTTTAAACTTTCTACAAGTCAATGACCATTCTACCTCATGATTCAGGTGGTTGGTTCACAAACTAGATTTTATGGATTTACAATCATATGATGATGTGCTTGGTGTGATGCATCAGATGGGATACATTGAAATCCCTTTTGCTGGAATTCAGCTCAGTCATTATGTTTTTCAGACATGGGTTGCAAACATACTGAAGAAAGGGCCAAGGATAATGTGGTGGACAGGCTTGAAGATTGTCAATAAACGTTGGACATGGGCGGATGGAACAGCTTATCAAAAGAGTAATGTGTAAGTGAACTTTGCATTTTCTGGTTTATTCTTTTATTTGTTTCCCTTTTGTTTTGCATTTGCTGGTTTATTCTTTTATTTGTTTCCCTTCTGTTTTGCATTTGCTGGTTTATTATTTTATTTGATTCCCTTCTGTTTTGCATTTGCTGGTTTATTCTTTTATTTGATTCCCTTCTGTTTTGGATTTGCTGGTTTATTCTTTTATTTGTTTCCCTTCTGTTTTGCATTTGCTGGTTTATTCTTTTATTTGTTTCCCTTTCGTTTTGAAATACAAAGAAGAAGTTTTTATTTGCCTTTTATCCCTTTACCTCAACAACAGAGGGAAAGCAGGCTTTTGAAAAAAATGTGGGAAAAGGAGAAAATGCTGCTACCCTTCCAAAGGTGATTTCCTCTGTTTCAGCAATTTCTCCTTTTCCCACAGTGTTTTCTAGCCTTTCGGTAAACTCTCTGCCATTCTCATCAAATTTAAAATTGTCATCTGCAAACACTTTCAGTTTGGGACATTCTAAAATTTGTCATTTGGGAAAGGGTTAATGGATTCATGATCCAACGATGCCTTGGTTGGTATAATGCACCAGGGGGGTGCATTAAACCCCCTTTTATAAGAGCATCACTCACATATGGCGTGGAACACATGAAATAAGGCTTTCAGACATTCATAAAATATCATCTCAGATCAGCCTGCGCAGTCCCAATATACTAATCCGTAAAGACACATTTCCTTCTTTTGTAATTTTGAAAGGCAATCCAATGATAATAATCAAATTTTAGTATCAAAATGTTGGTAGTTATTGATCTATATTAGTGCAGTGGAAAACTTGAATCCTTCATATCAAGTTTGTCCTGTAAACTCTGTATCAGGTAACAAAATTTTAGACTTACGGTTACCAAAATAAAAGCACTTTCTGACAATAGATAAGAATATGCAAGAAATGGTTAAACACACATGTGAGTAGATAAGCTGTTGTCATGATATGAATTAATTGATGTTGAAAGTGGTATAAAACATGTGTTAACACTTTTCCAGACAATCCTAAGTTATTGCCTGTTTTGGAAAGGGCTTTTGAAGCATTGTTGAAAAATAAGAAAAATGCTGGTATTTTTTGGCCATGTTTTTACTCTTTCACAAACACGAACTCTCATTCGATTAACATTTAAATTGTCATCTGCATATGCTTTCAATTTGAATTAGTCTAAGATTTTGGTGAATGGTATAGAGTCAATTAGTCAATCATTATGAGAATGAAATGATTTTTCTATAAAGGCCATGGTACAGAAATCAAGAAGGGAACAAAAATGACGCAGGTCAGCTCTGTGCTGCAATGTTTGGTTATGATAGACAAGTGGGACAATTTCAGCAGAAACGGTGTAGAGATGGGTGGGGAACAATCTGTACAAGACCTAAAGGTAAGTTAGGGTAACAGTAATATCAGTGCCTTCACTGTCAGATAAACAGCTTTTATCTTGATAACATCTTATCTCTTTACCAAAGGACCAAATTTTTGACTGGTCCAAATTAAGAGCACTTGCAGACGACAAAATAAACACAACCCAAAAATTGAAATCTGTTTTCAGCAGGCTAGAAAACATTGTAGGAAATGGAGAAAATGCTAAATACCAGCATTTTCTCCTTTTCCCACAATGTTTTCAAAAGGCTTCTATCGTAGGGTCATAAAAACCAGAGATTGTTTGGTAAAGTGTCAAATGAGTTTAAAAATTGGCTTCCTGGTGTCATAAAGTAGGTTACATATTCATTTTGTAGATAAAGCCAAAGCTAATATTTTCATTCAAATGATCCTGACATTTGCTCACAATATTTGTTATCCCCCATCAAGGCGGAGGGATAAAGTTGTAGCATTGTCCATCCGACAATCCATCCGTCCGTCCTTCTGTCTGTCCTTAAGTGCCTGTGTCTGTCCCAGTGAATATCTCCAATATTATTGGATTGAATTTCCTGAAACTTTATACATGTTTACATTTTGCCAAGACACTTTTGTTTTTTTGATTCCATGCAAAATGGCCGACTGGGAGCTGTTTTAACCCTTTCCCAAACGACAAATTTTTGGACTAGACCAAATTGAAAGCATTTGCAGACGATAATTCAACTCTTGCTGAAAAGATGATTTCTGTCTATTATAGGGTAGAAAACATTGTGGGAAAAGGAGAAAATGCTGGTTACCAGCATTTTCTCCTTTTCCCACAATGTTTTCAAAAGGCTACTATTCAAGACCCGTAAAAACCAGGGATTGTTTGGGAAAGGGTTAAGTTACGCAGGTTTTTTTATATACAGGGTTATCATTGCAAGGAAATTGCTTGTTTAGATAAATGTTGGAAGTTGTTTGAAATTGGTTTATCTTAGGTCAAAAGGTAGATCACTTAGTCAAATGTTGGAAAAGCATTGTTTTAACTTTAACTCTTTACCAAGCGACAAAATTTTAGACTAGTCCAAATTGAACGCATTTGCAGACTGCAAAATGAAAGTGACTGAAAGTTTGAAATTTGTTTGGGTAGAAAACATTGTGGGAAAAGGAGAAAATGCTGGTTACCAGCATTTTCTCCTTTTCCCACAATGTTTTCCAAAGGCTTCTTTCTCAGGGGTGTCAAAAGTAGGGATTGTGTAGTAATGGGTTAAGAATATCATTTTCATGGAGTTTGCTTTGAAATATTGGTCATCTTGGATAGAAGTATAGATTGAATATAAGACAAAAACTTAAGTAACATTTTTAAAGCTAATTTCTGGATATACAATGCTTTTGAAACAGAGAAAGAATGATGATAGCTTGTTTTTTAATTAACTTGTCATTTATCTCTCACAGATATAGAGGCCTATGTAAGCCAGATAGGGCTATTATTACCCTCTTGTATCACTAATTCTCAGTCTATAGGGAATGCAAGGACAAGCACACTTTTTCAGTCACATTCTTAGGCTTTTTTTCAGCAAAACAGACAGTATATATCAAAGATCATATTTTGTGAAGTACAATCTTGATTTATATGTATATCAGCCTGGAAATTTAGTTCTGAAACACCTTTTAAGCCCTCACTGCACAATCATGGCTTTTAATAACCCTGAGGAAGGAAGCTGTTGAAAACATTGTGGGTGGAAAAGGAGAAAATGCTGGTAACCAGCATTTTCTCCTTTTCCACCCACAATGTTTTTATCCTTCCAAAACTAATCTTAATTTTTGATTCATACTTGTTTTGTTGTCTGCAAATGCATTCAATTTGAAGAATCTGAAATTTCATCTAGTGGTAGAGAGTTAAAAGATCATCATTTCTTTTTTGTATGTTTCAGCCATGTTAGACATTTGTGATCTGGAAAACGGATGGCATTATATTGATGGTCAATGTTTGAAGCACTTCAGTGACCACCAAACCTGGCAGCAGGCCAGACAAATATGCCAGAGTCATCAAGGGGATTTAACGATATTCAAAAATTACGATCAGCTATTAGCTCTCAATGATCTCCTTACTTGTAGACTGTACAACTATACTGCCTGGATCGGACTGTCTGACACTGTAAGTACAAGGTTTGTCCCAGAAGTATGTAGGCTTTACCATATATTAATTATTGACCAACATTTCAGTACTAAAATTTTTCAGTATATGATTTCATGTATGATCTATTGATACATGCATGCTACAAACTCAATCAAATTACGCAGATCAGGTGTAATGCTACAAACCTTTTTAAAGACTAACACAATCGTCTTACACACAGTGGATTTAAACAAAGGAGAGAAACTGTGAGTCATAGTGAATATATAAACAAAAAATATACTTTTCATGATGACCAAATTTCTTCCTTTTTACAGGTTTGACAGTTCCTATTCATTTATTTTTCATCAAAACAGTCTAAGAGTTTTACTTAACCCTTTAACAGACAACAAAATTTTAGCCCCGTCTAAATTGAAAGCATTTGCATACAACACTTTCAATGTGGCTGATAGTTTGCAATTGTTTAGTGATAAGGTATAAAACATTGTGGGAAAAGGAGAAAATGCTGGTATCCAGCATTTTCTCCTTTTCCCACAATGATTTTTAAGAGGCTTCTTTACCAGGGTCATAAAAGTCGTCATTGTGTGGTAAAGGGTTAAAGTGATGTTGTAAACTGCTTTATGTATTTGTTATACATGCCAACCCGTTGATTGGTTGGAAAGAATATTGTGTGGCGTATTGGTAAAAGAGAGCCTAGAAAAGCATGGATATGTGCACTGGCTGTCACAATATAAATGAAATATTGTTGAAAACAGTGTTAAACGCCATATATACAATCAATGAATAAATAAACCCATTGATTACTCCTTTGAAGGTTGTGCCAAGGCAGTGGAGATGGATAAATAATGATACAATGAGATACTCAAGATGGTACCCGTATGGAAACCAGATTCTGTGAGTATTTTTTCATTGCAAAAGTACCACTTTATTTCATGTGTTATTTTCCCTAATGTTTTATTTTTCTTAAGAAAGGAAACTTTCTCCAACAAAGTCCTTTTGATCTTTACCAAATGACAAAATGTTAAACTTGACCAAATTGAAGGCATTTGTAGACGAAAAAATATATGTGGCTCATAAATTGAAACTTGACTTTAAAAGAGTAGAAAACATTGTGGGAAAAGGAGAAAATGCTGGTTACCAGCATTTTCTCCTTTTCCTGCAATGTTTTCAGAAGCTTTTTCCTTTGAGAAATAAAAAGCAGGGATTGTTTGGTAAAGGGTTAAATTTACATTTGAAGCTACTTCAAGTTCAATGAAATGCATCTTAGATCTAAGCTTGTATTAAAAGCAAAGGTTATATTGGTGATACTTCTATTTTGATTTTACAGAAAGAATGGCTCTACCTGTGCAGCTGCAGATCCTTCACAAGGTTGGAGCTGGAGAAATTTTGTGTGTGACACCAGACTTAGTTTTATTTGTAACAGATCTATTGGTATGCATGTTAGATCTACTAGCTAGAAAAAACTTGTAATAGAATTCAGTAACAGAAAAAGTTAAATTAGTTTGTAGAAAAATTATGTGTTTAAAGTTAGCTTTATGAGTGCAACTTAAACAATAGAAAGCTGGAACTTTAACTTTTTAGCTCACAAAAAAAAATTCTGATTGTCCTTTACTCTTTACCACACAATCCCGACTTTTAACAACCTTGAGATAGAAGTCTTTTGAGAACATTATGGGAAAAGGAGAAAATGCTGGTAACCAGCATTTTCTCCTTTTCCCACAATGTTTTCTACCCAGCTGGAAACAAATTTCAATTTTTGAGTTACGTTTATTTTGTTGTCTGTAAGTGCTTTTAATTTGGACCAGTTCAAAATTTTGTCGTTTGGTAAAGAGTTAATTAAAAGCATTTTCAGATGACAAATAAGGTACTTTGTAAGCAGTTGGATTTTAAAAGTATAGCAAATACTGTTAGGGAGAAAATACTGGTGGCCAGTAGTTTAGACTTTAGACTTGAAATCACATGCAGACAAAAAATTTAGTGTGGCTTATGATGGTATTTGTCTCTCAGATGGTAGAAAAAATTGTTGGTAATAGAGAAAATATTGGCTCCTTTTTCCACAATGTTGTAAAAGCTTCTTTTATATGGTCTTTACAACCCCACATAAATATGTTTAGTTAGCAGTGCTTTGTGAAGGTATGAACTCTTTACCAAACAACATTATTGAAGACTAGTCCAAATTGAAAGCATTTGCAGAGAACAAAATTATTGCCACTCAAAAATTTAAATTTGTGTCAGAAAGGGTAGAAAACATTGTGGGAAAAGGAGAAAATGCTGGTTGCCAGCATTTTCTCCTTTTCCCACGGTGTTTTCGGAAGGCTTCTTTCTCAGGGTCATGAAAACCTGGGACTGTTTGGTAAGGGGTTAAATTGATGTTGGTGTCAGTTTGATAACAGTCAAAACCATTGCTTGTTCCAGGTGTATGCCCTACAGGATGGTTGCAGAATGAGGATAGATGTTATAAACCTAATTCTGAAGATAGATCTATAAAAACATGGTTTGATGCAAAAACATATTGTCAGTCTCTTGGAACTAGTCTTTTAATAATAAATAGGTAATATTCTTGTGCAAATATATTATTATATTATGAAACATTAACTTTTCTAGATTATTCCAAGTAGAGAATGTCTTCAGATATCTTAGTGTAGAAAAATGAAAAGGCATTTCAACATTAACCCTTAAAGTGCTATGCTCAACTCACTGACCTTTTGCAGACAGTATAGATGAAGATCAGACTGCATAGAATGTGCAGTCTGATCGTATATCTACACAGTTATATAAAGAGATATTTTTATGCAAAAATAAGTGTAAAGTAATATTATGTAAGAAATAATCTTATATCTTTTGTAGGTTATCATTCAATAAAGCACAGTTGTGAGTTATGAGGCACAATAAATAATCTATGAGGGCAATGGCCCAAGTGGGTTATTCATTGTGCCTCATAACTTACAATGTGGTTTATTGAACAATAAACCACGATACAAAAAAGATTATTTTGATTCTGTTCCATTGAATAACCTACTTACTAACTTTATACAAAAAGACATTACTCTACATATAATGACGTCACTCTACATAGAATAATGTTGATTTTACCACACTTTCATAGCACTGTGTTTATGAACCAAATTCATGCATCATGTTAGAATAGTTTTTTACCACAGGCTTGAAAATTCTGTTTAACTTATTTAGCAGGATAAGGCTGTAGAGAACTGTGAAGGAAAAGAAAAATAAAACATCTTTGGAAAAGAGAAAATGCTCATGTAGAATAATAACTGCTTAACCCTTTCCAAAACAGCAAATTTTGGACCCTTCCAAACCAAAGGAGGTTGCAAACGACAATTTTAGATTTGGAGAAAATTGCAGAAAGTTCTCAAAAAGGGTAGAAAACACTGTGGGAAAAAGGAGAAATTGCTCGTTACGAGCAATTTCTCCTTTTCCCACAGTGTTTTCAAAAGACTTGTACTGCAGACACGTAAAAACTAGGGCTTGTTTGGGAAAGGGTTAATAGCTCTTCATCATAATTGCTACATTTCATCCATGTGAAGTACAGATTAATTAATTTCAACATCAAGGATATCAAAGTGGTTTTTTTTTTATCTAATAGGTTAGAAAATGGTTAAAGCTTGTTTATTATAATGAAGAAACTTGTTAAGAAAAAAAAAAACCTTTTTTTTGAATTGTGAGAAAAAATCCCGGTAAAAGGGACAAGGTTGCAGCTTGCAAGATGTTTATTTCAAACCTAAAATCTGCAGGGTCTTCAAAACTTTTTTTCTGATAACATTGGGTAAAAGAGAAAATCAAAACAAAACTTTCCTGAATGTTGTTTGTTTTGGTTGTAGTGATACAGAACAGCAATTTATCAGTAAAACAATGAATGACCTCCACATTGACAAGAGTTGGATTGGCTTATCAGGTATTATAAATCTTTTTTTAACACCCGGTAAGAAGTAGCTGAAGCAAGGAAATAAACTAGCAAAATGAAAGTTTTTACTAGTGATTTAAATATTGACCACATAACATTGATACTGAAATTGATAGAAAAAATTGATGGTAATTCTTTTAGTAAATAAAGAAAAATGTTTTGCTTTCTTGCTGTCCTTTACTATTCATAAAACTTTATCAGATATTATTTGGCCAATTGTGTCCATGTATGGATTCATTGGTGATTATTGAGAACTTTCTCTTAGATTAATGATAAACACATTAAAATGAATTGTATACTGATTGGCAGTGCAAGATGAAGTACATGATTTACGGAAAGCTCAATTTGAGTTAGTGTCTTTGATTATCGGTTTTTATCCAAATCAAGTTTTGGAGATTAATAATATGACTAGGTGATTGCTCATTATGATACATTCTCAGGACTATTTTGAATGACAGTAGAGCCATGCTCTGTAAAAAGGGGGCTTAATACATCTGCAAAAAATTATTGACCAAAGTCAGCCTGCACAGTCAGGGCAGGCTGACTCGGGTCTATAGTTTGTGCTATTTTCAATTTTCAGTAGTATTTCAAAGGACCAGTCTACCTTATGATTTAGTTGGTCTTTTAACTCTTGACACACAGAAAAATTTTAGACCTATTAAAATTGAAAGCATTCGCAGATGAAAATTTCAAAGTGGCTCGAATGGTGCAATTTTGCTTTGATAGGGTAGAAAAAATTGTGGAAAAGGAGAAAATGCTAGTAACCATTATTTTCTCTATTTCCAACAATAATTTCAAAAGGCTTCTTCTTTAGGGTTGTTAAAAGTCATCATTGTGTTGTAAAATGTTAAAAAAGTCTGAATTATGGTTCCATAACCTTGTGATGACTTCAAAGGTTTCATGCATTTCAGATATGCATTAAGCCCCCTTTTGACAGAGCATACCTCATATATATTGCAAAATTGACATGAGATTTTACTTTTGGTTTAGATGAAATCCAGACAGACATATTGGCTTGGGTAGATGGCTCCACAGTTACATACAAACATTGGGCAAATAGTCAGCCAGTTGTCAAGGGCAACCATTTTGACTGTGGGATGGTTTCAAGAAGTATTTTTTGTTTTGTTTTATTCTTAGCTCACTTGAGCACAAAGTGCTGTAGGTCAGCTTTTGTGATTGTGCTGTGTCTGGAGTGCATTGTCTGTTGGTTTTGTGCCTCGTTCGTTATCAACTTTTACCTTGTGCATGCTGTACAGGCCTCACTGATGGAACTTAGTTAGAATGTTTGTTTTGATGATATCGCGGACAAGTTTGATAATGGGTCATGTTGGGTCAAAAACTAGCTCATTAGGTCAGATATTATGAAAAAAATAAAACAACTGTGTATGCTCTAGAGGCCACATTTTCAATTAAAAAATCCTGAAAGTTGGACAGAATGTTTGTCTTGATGATATCTCAAATGAGTTTGCAAATGGGTCATGTCCCATCAAAAACTAGGTCATGAGGTCAAATATCAGAAAAACGATGTGTACCTTCTAGAAGCAACATTTTTAGTCCAAAACTCTTGAAAAGTTATTCAGAATGTTTGTCTTGATAATATCTCAGACGAGTGTGAAAATGGGTCATGTCAGGTCAAAAACTAGGTCACCTGGTGCACTCTTAGACAACCTTGTGTACACTCTATCAGCCACATTTTCTGTCCCAAAATCTTGAAAGTTGGTCAAAATGTTTGTTGTGATGATACCTTGCACAAATTAGAAAATAGGTCATGTCCAGTAAAAAGAACTTGGTCAGTCGGTCAAATTGTAGAAAAACTTTTTGTATGCTCATGA
The DNA here is from genome assembly GCA_943736015.1 of Tridacna crocea. Classification (NCBI taxonomy): domain Eukaryota; kingdom Metazoa; phylum Mollusca; class Bivalvia; order Cardiida; family Cardiidae; genus Tridacna; species Tridacna crocea. Next base: position 8,345,985 of record OX031063.1, read on the forward strand.
GGCCGTATTTTCTGTCAGAAACTCCTGAAGATAGCCAGAATGTTTGACTTGATTATATCTCAGACAAGTTCAAAAATGGGTCATAAAGGGTCAAAAACCAGGTCATGTGGTCAAGTCTTAATAAAACCTTGTGTACTTTCTAGAGGCCATACTGTTACTCATGAAACTTGGTCAGAAAGATTGTCTTGATGATTTCTCGGACCAGTTTGCAAATGGGTCATATCAGGTCAATAATTATGGCACTGAATAAAATCTTCAAAAAACCTTGTGTATGCTCCAGATGCCAAAATTTCAGTCAAATTTTCATGAAAATCTTGATAGAATCTTTGTCATAGTATCTCAAAAGAGATTGAAAATTGGTCATGTTTGGTCAAAAGATTTAAGTGAGCGATTTCAGGGCCATCATGACCCTCTTGTTGTTTTATTCAGCATCAAATGTTTTAAACCTTTGTGTTTTAAAAAGGGATAGAATTTTGTAGTGATTAGTTAAATGTCTTACTGATCTTTTACATAATTTTTGGATATGAGTCAATGTACCAACTGTTTATTGAAAATAGAAATGAGAGTAAAGTCTTCAATGAAACAGTTTCCATTCTCTCACACTTTATCTTGATAAAATAGTCAAGGTAGATCTGAAAGAATTGAATCCTTTTAGAGTGATACAGAATGAAAGCAGACATCAGTGTCCTTTTCTTTAAAAACTGTTTTTATAGAAGCTACATGTATTGATGACATCCAAATTAAATGATGCATGTTAGGAGATTGTGAGTAAGGGAAGGTTTGAATTCTCTTTTTGATCTGAATTGTCACACTTAATACAACACTTTTTAGAATATGTCCCATTCTGGCAAAGCAGTAAATGCAGGTCAAAGATCGGACTGCTTTTTTTTGTACAGTTAGGTCTTGATCTGCACTGGCTTTGAAAAGAAGTATTACTGTGTAACATGCATTTAGGATTGATATATTTACCTGAGAACAAAGAGAAAAAATATTGAAATGATTAAATATAGTGTTAAATTAATTTCTTCATTTTTGTATGTTTTTATATTAGATCCCACAGATTCTAGATGGGCTACAGGTTATTGTTTCAATATGAACCCATTTTTCTGTGAGATGAAGGTGACTGATGTACCACTGAATCCTACACCAGCTCCGGGTAATTCTGTACTTTGACAAATTCATCAGAAATATACATGTATGTACCATGCTCTGTGAAAAAGGGGCTAAACATCTGCAAAAAAAGTATTGAGCCTTGTCAGTGTGCATAGTCTGCACAGGCTGACATAAATTGAAACTTTTTGCTATGGTCAGCTCTCCACATGTCAAAGGATCAGTTTACCTCATGATTCAGTAAGACAAACTGAATCTTTCTGATCATTGATTATGTGATAAAATGCTTGGCATCTTGGGTTTGAGAGATGCATTAAGCCCCCTTTTTTGCAAGAGCACAGCACATGTACTCTTTGTCCTAATAAAGAAATTTAACCAAAGCGTTTCTCCTAATGCATTAACCGTTTACCAAACAATCATGTGTTTTAACAAACCACAGGAAAAGGGCTTTTAAAAAAAAAATGGGAAAAAAGCAAACCAGTTGCAATTAGCATTATCTTTTTTTTGCCATTATGTATTGAACCCTTTTAATGATAAACTCCATTATATGAGCCAAATTTTATTTGCTGCCAGAAAAATACTTTTGGTTTTAAATAAGGCTCCAAAATTTTACTCTTAAGTAAAGAGTTCAATTTTCATATTTGTCAGAAATTTCCATGTCATTCAATGAGGATTCACCCTATTTTGTACAATACTGAAAAACATAGCATTAATTTGCACCAATTGTTTTACTACTGAATGAATAGATAAAGAATTCAGTTTTCATATTTGTGAGTAATTTCCATGTCATTCAATGAGAATTCGCCCTATTTTGCACAATACTGAAAAACATAGCATTAATTTGCACCAATCAGTTATTAATGCATTGAAATGGTTTCACTATTGAATGAATGAATAAAGAATTCAATTTTCATATTTATTAGAAATTTCCATGTCATTCAATGAGGATTCACCCTATTTTGTACAATACTGAAAAACATAACAATAATTTGCACCAATCAGTTATTAATGCATTGAAATGGTTTCATTACTGAATGAATAAATTGCATTGCCTCAATAGCTCAATATAGCCACAAATGCAGTTCCCTTGCATGTTCAAGAGATAGTTTATTCATAATCTCGGATAAAGGAGTGGACAGTATAGATCAGAGATCAGACTGCACATTCTGTGCAGTCTAATCTTGATCTACATTGTCCACCTAAGCTGCTCGTGTCATCTATGGTATAGAAACAGTTAAAGTGAATATTCAGCTGACATCTGATGAAGATGCATTCAATTTTTCTTTTCAATGAAAAATGTTAAGCATTTATTTTGTTCAAACCAGTTAATGTTGCATTAACCCATTACCACACAATCCCTACTTTTGACGACCCTGAGAAAGAAGCCTGTAGAAAACATTTTGGGAAAAGGAGAAAATGCTGGTAACCAGCATTTTCTCCTTTTCCCACAATGTTTTCTACCCTTTACCAAACAAATTTCAAATTTACAGTCACTTTTATTTTGTTGTCTGCAAATGCTTTTGGTTTGGACAAACCGAAAACTTTGTTGTTTGGTAAGAAGTTAAAGTGCATAAAGTGAGAGTTGCTGTTCACATATGTATACATTTAAATTAAATTATAGTTAACCCTTTACCACACAATCACAAGTTTGAATGATCCTGAGGAAGAATCCCTTAGAAAATATGGTGGGGAAAGGAGCATGTTCTTCTTTTTCCACAATATTTTCTACCCTATTAATGACAAGTACCATCATTAGAGTTAACATTAAGTTGTTGTCTGTCAATGATTTCAGTTTAGAAAAGTTTGTTTTTATTGTGAACTAGAGTTCAATATGTACGGTATGTTATATCATTTAGTGACTGTGCATTGTGATCCAAACTGGCAGTTATACAGAAACAAGTGTTATTACTTTGGGCCTATCGGTAATCAGACGATGAAAAATTGGCTCGATTCCAAGGACTTTTGCGAAGCATCGGGTGGACAGCTGATAGTCATCAATGATCCGTATGAAATGTCCTACATTACTGGTTGGTATAAAATGTTACTGTCATCTTGCTGTGGGTACCTTGCCAGTTGGTATATAGAGGATCTTACATGAGTGTTTATGTATTATCATTTTTATCAAACTAAGGCAAAGATTGTACGAGGCGAACCTTGGTGAGTGTCAGATACAAGTACATTTTAGACTATGAGTTTGACAAAAATAATAATACATTGACGAGAACGTGGGATTCTATTTATAACATAAGATGAATGACAAACAAAAAAATCCTGCATTATCAGCTCTAGCCTAGCTATACACTTTTCACTGGTACATGTTTCCAGTTGTCGTTTGCTTTCAAACATGTACACACAGTTAGATAGCTCTTTGACATTTACACTGAAAACAGAATGAAACAGGTTCTACAGGGGTCCATAGGTTTTGTAGCATTTCTTGTTTTTAACTAACTTTTATCAACCCTTTTACCCATAAGGCATTTCTATGGTATCACTAATTGACCCTAAATAACAGCAACAATGAAGACATTTCTTATGTGTATATGACACCTCTTGAAAGCATTGAAAACATTGTGACAAAAGGTGAAATTGCTCGTCACGAGCAATTTCACCTTTTGCCACAATGTTTTCCAAAGGCTCCTACAGGCAATACGTAGAAATGAGTATCTATGAAATAAAGGGCTACATATGAAAACCAAAGCTAATTGAGCCAAGTTTCTGCATTCACTGAAATGTTAAATTTTAATTAACCCTTTTCCAAATGACAAACTTTTGGACTAGATCAAATTGAAAGCATTTGCAGAAGACAGTTCAACTCTTGCTGAAAAGACGATTTCTGTCTATGATAGGGTAGAAAACATTGTAGGAAAAGGAGAAAATGCTGGTTCCCAGTATTTTCTCCTTTTGCCACAATGCTTTCAAAACGCTTCTATTCCAGACACGTAAAAACCAGGGATTGTTCGAGAAAGGGTTAATCTTAAGAGACTGAGGATACAATTTTTTTCTGAAAATAGATACAGACTAGGACAATTTTAGTGTTTTATAATCGATGAAATTAAAGTTGAACTTATGCACTTTTAAAACAGTTCAACAGTTAAAGAACACTGTCACATGGATTGGACTGAAGTTTGATAAACAGTTACAGAAGCTGGTCTGGGTCGACAAAACTTCACCTGGTCAGAATAATGTGAGTGAACATTTTGTTATACTGCTGTTAACAAGTGCAGTCTTTATTTCTGTATTTTACCCCATAAGGCATTTCTATGGCATCTCTAATTGACACTAAATAAAAGCAAGGATGAAGGCATTTCTTATGTGTATATGACACCTTCTGAATGCATAGAAAACAAAGTGACAAAAGGTGAAATTGCTCGTCACGAGCAATTTCACCTTTTGCCACAATGTTTTCCAAAGGCTCCTACAAGCAATGCATAGAAATGAGTATCTATGTAGTAAAGGGTTAAATGTATCATTGAGAAACATTTATCACACTTTTGCCAGAGCATTGCTCCTAGTTGTTATGTCGATGTTCATTTTATCAAGAATATCCATCCAGACAGTGTAGATCAAAAATCAGATAAAGTTTTCTGTATCTCAAGTTCTAAGAGGTATGTATATGTTTCAGTAATCTCAACTGTACAGAAAATATAATAAGAAGTTTAGATGTCAAAGTTTGTCCAGTCTGATCTGAATCTATGCTATCCCTTAAACCTCTCTCCCCCCTTTCCCCCTGTGTGACGCTGAGATTGTTCCTTGAAGATAATTTTTTTTTTTTTCTCTCTGACACTGTCTAGTACCGGTACCTCCATTTACTGTAAGATTCTATTGATTTTTTTTTCAAATTATCATATTATCTGTGTATTATGACTTATTTAAATTGTAGGTGAAGGAGACAAATTTTTACCCCGGAGAGCCAGATGATATCAATAATGGTCAGGAATGTATACAGATAGTGGGTGGGAGAAGGGATTATACAGGTAGCTGGGATGATGGAAACTGTACTCTACCAAAGTCTTTCATATGTGAAAAAGATCCTGGTGAGTAAAACAAAATTCTGTGATTGTTTGTTATGTAGGAGACAAAGGAAGGTAACTGGAATCTTGCGAAATGTGAATTGTAACACACTTTGATTACAACCTGATGTCAGAAACCAAAGTTTTTGGTTTCAAGTTCTGTTTGAAGGAAAAATCTCTCTTTGTATGCTGGTGTATATCAAAGATTGGACGAAAGCTTCTTTTCAATTCAATCTTGATCTATACTAATGACAAAGAGCATTTTATGTACATGTTATACTTGGCAGCATGGGGTGCGTACCTGTTTTTACACGAATAGCCTTTTGTATGTTTCTTAAATCTTAATGCATTGAATTAATGATTTGGACCTTTTTGAAATGGAATGAGCAGCCCAAAATATTGCTATTTCAAGGTTATTTCCGTTTGAATATGTAGCATAGCAGAAGACAGTGGAAATCAAGATCAGACAGCACAGAATGTGCACTGTCTGCAAAATCAACATAAGTCAGTCCCAAGGCTTTAACCCTTTCCAAAACGACAAATTTTGAACTCTTCCAAACTGAAAGGGTTTGCAGACGACAATTTTAGATTTTGAGAAAATGGCAGAAAGTTCTCAAAAAGGGTAGAAAACACTGTTGGAAAAGGAGAAATTGCTCATTACGAGCAATTTCTCCTTTTCCCACAGTGTTTTCAGAAGACTTTTATTGCAGACATGTAAAAACCAGGGCTTGCTTGGGAAAGGGTTAAGGGTTTAAAAATTTCTTTTTATTTTAAGTACTAGACATTGTTATCCTAACTACAATTTTGTTAACTCGCCAGTTTCTATTTTGATTTTTGAAGAAATGTCAAACTTTGGAAGATTTACTTTCTAACTTAAAGGTAACCCATTACCAGACAACAAAATTTAAGCCTTGTCTAAATTGAAAGCAGTTGCACTCAACAATTTCAGTCTGGCTCAAATGGTGTGATGTTTCTTTGATAGAGTGGAAAACATTGTGGGAAAAGGAGAAAATGCTGGTTACCAGCATTAACTTCTTTTCCAACTATGTTTTTAAAAGGCCTCTATTCAAGGAGCGTCAAAAGTTGGCGTTGTGTGGTAAAGGGTTAAAGCACCCTCCATAGGTAGAGTTGCTTTTTGTGGTCAGTGTAAATCAAGATCAGGCTGCACATTTTGTGCAGCCTGATCTTTGATCTACACTGTCTGCCTTTGCTAAAACACTAAGCAAACAACAGACTTAAAATTACAATTATTTGGGTCATATTTCTAGGATAAAAATGTCTGATGGGTTTACTCTTCCCTCTAAAGTTTAATTATAATGGAAATATCTTTGATTCATTTCTGTTTCAGTAAGTCTTTGATTCATTTCTGTTTTAGTAAATGGTGCTGGAAGCATGACAAACCCAACAACAGTTCCAAGTAATGTATCAAATTTATTTTCTTGTCCTTTGCAGATTTGTAAGAATGACATGTTTTTTTACCACACAATCTCAATTGTTAACAATTTTGATGAAAGATGCTTATGAAAACATTGTGAGAAAAGATCAAAAGGCTAATATGCTGCATAATCTCCTTTTCCCACAATGTCTCTCCTTTGTTCAAAGCAATTCTTTTGAGTCATTTTAAAGATCTCCTGTACAGAACTTTCAATATGGATGTTTGAAATTGTCTGTGCAGTAAATGTTTGAGTTGACACTGAAATAGCTTAATTTAAGTCTTTTAATCTTTGTAAACAAAGAGGATTGTATCCGGCATTTACTTCTTTTCCACCATGCTTTCTAATCTTGTTTTACCTGTGCTGAATTTTTCTGCATGTACAAGGACCAGTCTGCAATATGATGCAGCCCCATGTAAGACAAAATGTTATGGATCTGTAATTATGGGATGAATCGATCACATAGTAAACAGATTGCACTCTGTGAGGCATTTTGAGATAGAAATTGTTATGAATTTTATTTAGCCCTTTCCGAAACAATCCCTGCTTTTTACGGGTCTGGAATTGTAGCCTTATGAAAACATTGAGAGAAAAGGAGAAAATGCTGGTAACCAGCATTTTTTCCTATTCCCACAATGTTTTCTACCCTATTATAGACAGAAATCATCTTTTCAGCAAGAGTTGAATTGTCGGCTGCAAATGCTTTCAATTTGGTCTAGTCCAGAAGTTTGTCGTTTGGGAAAGGGTTAATTATACTGATCTTAAAATCTTCCGTTTCCATACTATCATTCATGGTGAGTACACAGTTCTAGAGATAAATTCTATGTGTTGTCTTACTGCAGATCTTCTGTCTCCGTACTGTGGAGCAGGCTGGGTATACAACTCTGGAGACAATTTCTGTTACCAAGTTGTACTCAACAGTCCAAAGTCATGGCCTCTTGCAAGAGCAGATTGTATTGCCAGAGGTGGAGATTTGATGAGTATATCAGGACAGAGAGAGCAGAACTTTTTGGAAGGTAATTATTGGAAGCTGCTCGAAAATGGCATCCAGTAGGAATGCACCTTAACTATATACCATGTAGATGATCAGTAATTATTCGATTGGTCATTATATTTGGAAAATTTCTAATAATGTTGTGTTGTGACAATTTTTCCCAAATATTCAAAGAGACCTGCTTGAAAATCAAGCCTGGTTTTCTTGCAGTTTATACATGTAGTTTATTCCCAAATAGCAATAAAAAATACAGAAGAATAAACATCCTTTGATTAGTTAGTCCCCGAAGTTTTCACACTTACATGATTCCTTCTATTTTCCCAAACAAAGTTTTTATGCTTTCCGTTTATCTCGTACCTTCCCATTTCTCATTGGTTTTCGCATTAGCCTACTCCTTTACTAAACAAAATAATGATAATGGTAACCAGCATTTTCTCCTTCTCCCACTATATTTTCCACCCTTCCACAGGAAGAAATCGTCTTTTGAACCAGATTTAAGTTGTCGTCTGCAAATGCTTTTGAAGTTGGTCAGGTCCTAAATTTTGTTGTTTTGTAAAGTGTTGAAGTATTTCTCAAGTTCCACTCATTGTCTTTAGCAATGCTGAGCACTGGCCAGTATGGGTCTATTGAGCTGAATTATTGGATAGGAGCAACAGATCAGACAAGAGAGGGAGGATGGGAATGGACAGACGGGTCACCTTTCAGGTCAGTATTAACTCTAGTCCTTAACCCATTACCACACAATGCCAACTTCTGATGACCCTGAGTAAGAAGCATCTCTAGAAAACATCGTGGGAAAAGGAGAAAATGCTGGTTACCAGCATTTTCTCCTTTTCCCACAAAGTTTTCTTCTCTTCACAAAACAAAATTTTAAATTTTCGGTCACTTTTATGCTGTTGTCTGCAAATGCTTTCGATTTGGACAAACCTAAAATTTTGTCGTTTGGTTATGAGTTAATGTGGTATTTAAGAGTTTACCATTTACCAAACAAACATGCTAGTCAGTACTTGTAATGTCTGACTTGATCAACATAAGTGTGTTAAAATTACTTAGGTTGTTATTAGTTTGAAGGTTTATATCATGAACTACATGTATCTTTATAAGGAAACTGGACTAAAGCATGCCAATTTCCAGGGTATGACTGATAGAGTATTTTGTAATAAAGCCAATAGTGTGAATCCAACATTCTAACATATGGTGAAATGAATAAATTGTCCAGAAAATGCCCTTATGAATTATTTATTGTGCCTCATAACTTACAAATGTGGTTTATTGAATGATAAACCACGATAGAAAGAAGATTATTTCTTACTTATACTGTATAGTCTGTGCTTTCGCATTTTGGTCTTCACTGTTTATTAGTCTTTCTTATCTTGATATCCATTGTCTAGAAAATTGACTGAAAGTTTTGCCTTGTGCTCTACAGTATAGGATATATAAACTTTCAGACTTTTGCACTGGTATCCAGGGGAACCTAATAATATTGTGACGGGAAGAGAACCTGAAAATTGTGCAGAAATAGTATCTGCATGGAATTATCAGTGGAATGATAGATATTGCACCAAGGAGCAGCTCTACATTTGTAAGAAAAATGGTAGGTAAAACTTCAACTTTAGCACAAACTATTAAACAAACACTGCGATAAAAGGAGAAAACTTACCAGCATTTCTCCTTTACCTGCAGAATTCTTAGGTCTTATCCTCAGGATCTTTTTTATTTTATAAAATTTTGTAGAACTGTAAAAAAAAAAAGTAAGATTAGATTAGTAAATTTTACAGTATATATTAGAAGTGCCATTTCAAAACTGCCAGCAGTTCATCAATCTGTCAACTAAATATGAGTCATTAAATGATTAACCCATTACCACACAGTCCCTACTTTTGACGCCCCTGAGAAAGAAGCCTTTAGAAGACATTGTGGGAAAAGGAGAAAATGCTGGTAACCAGCATTTTCTCCTTTTTCCACAATGTTTTCTACCCTTCACAAAATAAATTTCAAATTCTCAATCACTTTTCTTTTGTCGTCTGCAAATGCTTTCAATTTGGACAAAACAAAAATTTTGTTTTTTTTTTGTAATTAGTTAAATGATTCAATGGATATCAGATACTGTGATTGGTAAGGTGGCTAGTAAACTCAGTATACTGGTTGTTGCCATTTTTTTCTTATGCCACAATGTTTTGTAATGTTACTGCATATAAATGAGCCATGCTCTTGAAATAGAGGGTTTAATGCATCTGTGTGATGCATTGCAACAAATAATAATGGATCCATTACATTTATTATTCCCCTGTAAAACGAATGTTTTCAGGGGTATACTTGAATCAGCCTTTTTGTCCGTGTGTTAGTCCATGTGTCCATCTGTGTGTCTGTCTGTGTACAAAATACTAGTAATTTTGTGTCACGAATTCCTCCTACAGTTTTCCTTCAATTGTATTGAAACTGATCATATATTGAAAATTTGCAAGGCAATTTTCAAGTGCCAACTCTTCCTGGTTGAGGAATTATCTCCCCTTGGACTTAACACTTTTTTCTGTCAAAGCGCTGGCAGGGGTATTAAGTCACATTCAGTGACAGGTCTAGTTTTGTATTACAATTGAATCAACCATAAACCACACTGGTAGATTGATCTGTAGAAGATTGAACAGTTGACCGATAGCAAAAAGTATCAATCCAGGTTAGCCTGTGCAGACTGCACAGGCTAACCTGGTTTGATACTTTTTGCAGATGCATTAAGCCCCCTTTTGACAGAGCATGACTCAGAGCTTTTATAGAATAATATACTGCTACCTGTAATTGTTTTATTTACTTGGAAAAACTGTAGATGTCCTTTTGCAAGCCGCAAATGCAGTTTTGATCCTATGATCCGTTTGCCTCACTATTTTCTTTTACAGCTGTGATGACAACATTGACAGGGATAACTCCACCATCAGGAACGCCACCTAGTGGTAAAATTTACTTTGTATTAATTACCAGGAGAATACAACATTTGATAAATATGAAATGGACAGCTTTGAAAACATTGATGGAAATATAAAAAATACCTACATGCAACTGCCCATTTTTTTTTCAACATGCTTGACATAGTTTCTGTATATGTGGAAATTTTTGCAACTTGGAAACTTTCGTGATTTGACAAATTCGAAAAATTTGCAAACTTTTCTAATCATGTATTTAACAATAATATACAATCAAATAATGAGTGTCTTGAGTTAGCAAATATTTTTCAACGCAAAATGTCTGTATCAGGTAATTTGCAAATTCTTTGACACGTGGTTATAATCCATTTATACAGTATGCTGTTTACCTTTTTCCCTCACATAAACGCAGGTCTTATGTATAATGATTTCAAATTAACTCTGTACCAAACGACATTATTTTTGACTCCTGGAAATTGGAAAAATTTGCAGACCACAAAAGCAATGTGACTCAAAAATTGAAATTTGGTTTTGGAAGGGAAGAAAACATGGTGGGAAAAGGAGAAACAATCCAGTGTAATAATTATGATCTTGATGAAGACAGCTTTTGAAAATAGTTTGGCAAGAGAAAAGTGCTAGTTACCAACAGTTCTTCGAATTTGGGCATGTTTGTGATTTTTGTTGTCTGATAAAAATAAAACTTGAGCAAGATACACGTATTAACCAATTACCACACAATCCCTACTTTTGACGTCCCTGAGAAAGAAGCCTTTTGAAAACATCGTTTGAAAAGGAGAAAATGCTGGTAACCAGCATTTTCTCATTTTCCCACAATGTTTTCTACCCTTTCCAAATCAATTTTCAATTTTTGATTCACATTTATTTTGTCATCTGCAAATGCTTTCAATTTGGAGGAGTCCAAAATTTTGTTGTGTCCTAAAGAATTAAGATTTTGAGGTGTTTTTTTTTCACAGCTAAGTGTGCAGGGGAAGCAATGATATCTGGTAATTACAGTGTAGACTCAGATGCTTTTGATGCAAGTTCATCAGCCGACCCTCAACATCTTCCATATAACTCCAGATATTTTACATCTTCCAACTATGGTAAGTATATAAAGTAAACCATGTTGAGTTAACCCTTTACTCCATAGATACTCATTTCTAGCATTGCTTGTAGGAGCCTTTGGAAAACATTGTGGCAAAAGGTGAAATTGCTCGTCACGAGCAATTTCACCTTTTGCCACAATGTTTTCTACACTATCAAAAGGTGTCATATACATATAAGAAACTGCTTCATCCTTGCTGTTATTTAGGGTCAGTTGGAGATACCATAGACATGCCTTATGGGGTAAAGGGTTAAACACAAAAAAGCTTCACATCCCTTTTGAAAACTGCCTACAATAGCCAAGCTTCCATACCCTCCTGATTTCATTGGGAGTCAAACATTTACAATAAATCCTTTACTACACAATCCCTACTTTAACGACCCTGAGAATGAAGCCTTTTGAAAACGTTGCGGGAAAAGAAGAAAATGCTGCTAAACAGTATTTTCTCTTTTCTCACAGAGTTTTCTACTCTTTTAAAATCAAGTTTCAATTTATCGGTCACATTCATTCTGACATCTGCAACTGCTTTCAGTTTGGACGTGTCTAAAATTTTGTCATTTGGTAAAGATTTAACTGAAAAAATAAAAAATCTGATACCATTAATAACTTGTTTTCAAAAGCCTTTGAAAATTGACTGAGTTAAGACTTGTCCTTTAAAAAATGTTTATCTCTTTCATGAATGAATCAACTCTTGTTCTTATTGAAAGCCTTTGCAGACGGTAACCAAATTGTGACTTCAAATAATCAGATTTGCCTTGGCGAGAGATGGAAACATTGTGGGAAAAAGAGAGAATGCTGGTTGCCAGTATTTTCTGCTTTTCCTTCACTTTTTTCAAAAACTCTTTTGTTGAGGGCCTGTAAAAGTGTAGTTAATAAGGACTTAACTTAATGTATTTGAAGTTGATGTACATTTACTTCCTCTTAAATCTGTTTCTAGGTGGCTGGACTGCGAAGACATTAAACTTTAATCAGTATATTACTGTGAATTTTTACAATATGATTGTGGTAACGGGAATAATAACACTTGGTCGTCCCGACAACAACCAGTGGGTCACTCAGTATAAAATACAGTACAGCGAGAGTTACTATGCAGACTGGTTGACCTACCAGGACCCTCCTGGAGTTGATAAGGTAAAGGATCTGTTTATTCCCCTCCTCCTGCCTAACAGAGTTAGGGTATCATACCAGAATCAGCTTTTTTGAACAGACACAGATTTTTGTCTTTTCCCTCCTCCCGCAGTTACCAAACATTCACAGGGTTTTTATGACGTAGAGGAAGAAGCTTTCTGAACACATTTTGAAAAAGGAAAAAATGCTGGTAACCAGCATTTTCTCTTTTCCTACAATGTTTTTTACTCTTCTAAAGTTAATTTTCAATGTTAAGTTCTGTTTGTTGTTTTCAAATGCTTTCAATTTGGACAAGTCTAAAATTTAACAGTTTTGTAAAGAACTAAAGAATTCCAACCAAGGAGTGTGTGTATCTGCAATTATCCATATCATTGATTGACTATCACAAGGGTAAGGACCCCTTTACATTCAGATCTGAACCAATGACAGCGCAACCATTGGTCTGTATACAACAGTTTAACCCTATAGCACTCAGAGCAAGAACCCACAACCCTGTGGAAGAAGGTTTTTGAAAACTTCTGTTACCAGGCTTTCCTCCTTTCTTCACAGTTTCTGTTCTATAAAGCATATTTTGTCATTTTGGCCACTTCTAATTTGTATTTTGCAAATGCTTTCAGCTTTAGCAGTCTTAACTTTTAACACAAGGTACATATTTTTTTCTTTTCGTGGATCTTTATTCTTGAAAAAAAAAAGTGTTACAATTACTGCAAAAAAACAAGCACTAAACCCATTACCACACTGAAAACCTTGAAGAAGAACTCTTTTGAAAACATTGTGGGAGAAGGAGAAAATGCTGGGAACCACAATGTTTTTTACCCTTTTACAGTTATGTCACATATTGTCATCGCATTTAATTAAGGAAAGCTTAAAATTTTGGTGTTTCTTAACCCATTACCACACAATCCCTACTTTTGATGCCCCTCAGAATGAAGCCTTTAGAAAACATTGTAGGAAAAGGAGAAAATGCTGGTGATCAGCATTTTCTCCTTTTCCCATAATGTTTTCTACCCTTCACAAAACAAATTTCAAATTTTCAGTTGCTTTTATTTTGTCGTCTGCAAATGCTTTCAATTTGGACCAGTCTAAAATTTTGTCGTTTGGTAATGGGTTTAAGGGTTAAAAGATTATTATGTACAATAAATTACATTGAAATTCTCTATGATTCAGATATTTACTGGCAACACCGATGGAACAACACCTGTCACAAACAAACTTCTGTTTCCATTTGAGGCAAAAGGCATTAAACTTGTGCCAGTCAAATGGCATTTTGGGATATCTCTAAGATGGGAGATTCTTGGTTGTTTTGAAGGTAATGATGAAAATCTGAATGTTATTCTTCTAAGAAACCCTGTAACTTTCGATTTAACCATTTACCAAACAATCCCTGGTTTTTATGACCCCAAGATATATGTAGCAGCCTTTTGAAAACAGTGTGGGAAAAGGAGAAAATGCTGGTGACCAGCATTTTCTCCTTTTCCCACAATGTTTTCTACCCTGCTGGAAACAAATTCAAATTTTTGAATTACATTTATTTTGTCATCTGCAAGTGCTTTCAATTTGGAACAGTCTTAAATGTTGTTGTTTGGGAAAGGCTCAAATATAATTATTTTTATACTGATTGAGAAACAAGCCTGTACAACTATTACTAATCTCTCTCAATTCTGCTACCTGAGACCAGCACCAGTTTTTGCCCTGATTTGCCCTGATTTGTGTGGATGTGTGGACCAATGAACAATCCCAAAGTTGACACCTCCTAGTAGTAGTTGAATTCTAGACCTTATGGTTTCGAGGCTGATGCTCTAACTCATAACCATGGAAACCACTCTTTCACTATGTTGTTGCCTCTAGGGCAAGTATAGATCAAGATCAGACATCACAAAACACGAGGTCAGATCTAGGATCTGCACTCTTGGCTTTGCTGAAATTGCAATAATATGGTTCTTATTCCAGATTTAAAATGTCCATTTGGGTTGATTCAACACTATCAGTTTTATCCAAACGATATTGTGTAAAATCTATGACATAAACAACCATAATAAGAGGTTTTTGTCAAGGTAAGCACTTGACATTTCATTGGGTTATGCCAAAAGGGAAGCTAAAATTTGGACCAGGACCAGTCCACCTTCAAAAATGAGTAAAAAAGGGCAAGTATATAAATTTTTGGGAAGGTGGGACATTTAGAAAATGTTGAAGTTCAAATTCTAAGGTACTGGGTCTTTGAAAAACCTTGAAAATTGTCTGTATTTAACAATAATTTTCTTGTAGAAGTTAGGTTTGTGAACTACAGATAATTTCCACTGCATTCCTAACACAAAACCATATTGAATATATATATACCTTACCAGATAATGGCTTGTTTCAAGAGGAAGGATTTTTTATGCACTATATCCAGAATCTTTTTCCCCTATGGTGTTTTCCACAGAGGCAAAATTTAATGTGAATCATTTAAACATGTGAACTCTTTGACATGGTAGAAAACATTGTGGGAAAAGGAGAAAATGCTGGTTACCAGCATTTTCTTCTTATTTTCCCACAATGTTTTCAGAAGGCCCCTTGGGTAGGGTCGTGAAAGCATGGATTATTTGAGAAAGGGTAAATAGGGTAAACAATCATTGTGGGAAAAGGATAAAATGCTTGTAATAAGCATTTTCTTCTTTTCTCATGATATTTCAATATGCTTCTTCCTCAGGGTTGTTAAAATTCAGGATTGGGTTGTATCAGGGTAAAAATAAGAATAGAGCATTTCTTATTTATTGCAGAGGATTGCAGTCCAGACTATGCTATAAGTGGACCTTTAGTTGTGAAGGACAATCAGCTTACCGCTTCTTCCACATTGGATGTTGGTCACGATGCTGCCTCGGCCAGAGTTCGTCCTGTCATGCCTGGCATTACCCCGTCTTGTTGGAAACCAAAGACTTCAGATGTTAATCAGTGGATACAGGTTTGTGAATTTTTAAAGATATACAATTTTTGTGGTATTTGTCGAAGACAATACCACTATGAGTTCAAGATTGAATTTTGCTAACCATGTATCTTAAGCCGAAGGAAATAAACCCAGTTAAACTCATTTTTTCTCAGGCGAATGAGTTTTTTGATAGCACTCAGATATATAATTTGAAATGGCATATTAAAATACATTGAGCAAGGCCATCGTTCGTTGAGATACTTATTTTTTATTGAAAATAGCTTCCATCCCTCATAGCCTGGCGCAATGATACAAATTTGCCTGCTTTTTCATTCCAAACAAATTCATTCCATGGCTTGTTCATCCTATGATTGCAAACTTCTCCATGTGATTGCTCATGAATATTTATAGATCGAAGTAATTGATTGTAATGTTGGAAATTAAATGTTAAGGCTAAAGATAATTCAAAATTATAGTTTTAAGGTACATGAGCACTCTCCCTTTAACAGAAAAAGGTATTCATTTGCTTAGTGGGTTGACTTTTAAGCCAATATTTGAACAACATGTCTCTTTTTCTTTCAAACTATTGATTCCACACAATGGGTTTCCTTGACAAATACCACTTCAGCGTTCTCAACGCTTTGATTGTATCTTAGAGAGAGTTAGTTTTATCATTTTACTGTACAGAAGTTTAATACTTTACATCATATATCATTGATTTACTTTGAAAACCTTGTAACTACAGCTTGTTACAAGGTGCAAATATGAGGTTTTTAAAGTAAACTGATGATATTAAATTTTGTTTTTTAACCTTATACCACATGACAAATTATTAGAGTTGCCAAAATGAAAAGCAAGTGCAGTCCACAATATGAATGAAATTGAAAAACTGAAATTCGCTTTTGGTAGGGTAGATTGTTGTGAAATTAGAACATTTTTGTTATCGGTTTTTTCTTGTTTTTTTTTTTAATGCTTTGTTAATTTTTTTGCAGGGTTATTGAATTATGATTGCAAAAAATAATGGTTAGAAAATGACATGCACATGTAACTTTTTATACTGGTTTGTATGGTGATTTTTGATTCACTGACCTTGTGCTGACAGAGTAATTCTAGCATGTGCAGTCTGATCTTCGATCTGCACTGTCCAATGTGGAGATATGATTTCCCAATACATAATTTCGATATAGCAATATTTAGGTCTATGCAGTCGAATTTCATTTTTGTTATTTAGCAGGATAAGTGATAATACCCTGCGTACAAATGATTAATATTTCTCGTTGCTGGTCATTTTTAAAAAAAAAAAAGATTATGCAAATAATAAAAGCATGTGCATATGACAAACGTAGCTCAAGCAATGGAAATTGTATTTGAAATGGTGAAAAAAATTGAGGGAAAGGTGGAAAGGGAGATTGCTTTTTCGAAATATTTTCAAGAGCAGCAATTGCCATGGCCTTTGTTTATATGATGTGATTGTTAAATAAAGGTGTGAAGATATGAGCTGTGCTCTTGCATAAAGGGGCTTTGTGCATCTTCGTGATGTGTGATACCAAGCAAATGGACACTTCCTTATGGATCCAAAATAGCCACATTTTTTTTTAACAAGCAACTTAATCATATGATAGACTTGGCCATTGACATATAGATATTGACCAACAGGGAAAGATGTTGACCCAGTCTGCGCAGGCTAACCTGGATCGATACTTTTTCCACATGCATGAGGCTGCCTTTTCACAGAGCATGGCTCATATGTGCTTCTGTTAACTCTTTCCCGCACAAGACATTGTCTGAGCATGTCATATTCTTCGAAGATTCGACCTGTCTTATATGACACATCACTAGCCCCGAAAGCGGGCAGACTGTAATATTATGCTCTATAAAGTAGCAATCTTGAAAATAGCTTTTATCAATACGTTTGAGGAGAAATGAGACCTGCTTTAGCTCCAGATTTCTCTAAACTGCTGATAATAGTTGAGTGAAATGCACGAGGTAGCGTTATATTGTGTAAACCTTTATTTTAGTTTGAAATTCAAAGTAACTGTTGTCGCGTAGGAAAGTGGTTTGGTTCTGTACCCAGGATGCCTAAATTAGAAAGATGAGTGTTTATAGAATGCCATCTAGCGGGAGATAATGCACACAAGCAAATAATAGACTTGTCCAAATTGAAAGCATTTGCAGATGACAATTCAAACATAGCTCAAGTGATGGAATTTGTCTTTGGTAGAGTTGAAAACATTGTGGAAAAAGAGAAAATGCTGGTTACCAGCATTTTCTCCTTTTCCCACAATTTTTTCAAAAGGTTTCTTTCTAAGGGGTCGTCAAAAGTCAGGATTGTATGGTAATGAGCTAATAATGTCCATATTATCCCGGTCTAATGCGGAAGAGAACACCTCACGTAAAATAATGATTTCAGGTTGATCTTGGTAATGTTATGATTATTCGGGGTATCACAGTTAAGGGAAATCCATACGCTTCAGAATGGGTGACAACATACTCAGTGAAGTACGCAGCTAAAAATGTTGAGTCACAATATGTTTACTACCAGGAGCCTTATGGTCAACTTTATGTAAGTTCACATTTAAACCTCTCACTTCTACATGATGATTTACATTTGTTCATTAGCTTTCAATATAGTTCCACAGCAAGATGACGAGACACTTAATCCAAAGTACCGTATTGGTTAGTGTCAATAAGAGATCAGACTGCATGTTCTGTGCAGTCTGATCTTGATCGACACTGTCCACAAAAGCTTCTGGTGTTGTCAACAGTAAGGAAAGAGCTAAAGCTTTACCAACACAACGAAACTTGAATCACACTGTGTGAAAAGGGGTTTTGAGCCTTCACCATGGAACCCAAGTTTCAACGACCTTAGGTGATACAGCTTTAGAAAATATTGTGGAAAAAGGAGAAAATGCTGGTAACCAGCATTTTATCCTTTTCCCACAACATTTTCAAAAGCTTTTTGAAAAAAAAAAGTTAATTTATATTTGAGCCAATTTTGATCTGTCATCTGCAAAATGCTTTCATTTTAACCATTTTTCCAAACAATCTGTGGTTTTTACGACTCTGAGATAGAAGACTTTTGAAAATATTGTGGGAAAAGGAGAAAATGCTTGGTAACCAGCATTTCCTCCATTTCCCACAATGTTTTCTACCCTGCATGAAACAAATTTCATTTTTTGTTTTACGTTTATTTTGTTGTCTGTTGTGTGCAAGTGCTTTCAATTTGTACCAGGTCGAAATTTTGTCATTTGGTTAGGGTTAAATAAGTCTAAATTTTGTCATTTGGTTAGGAGCTGGTACATCTTGGTATCGTAGTATACATGTACCAAGGAGGTCAATACAGATCATGCTCTATGTAAAGAGCGCTTAAATCATCTGCAAAAAAGTATCGACTCATGTCAGCCTGCGCAGTCCGGGCAGGCTGACCTGGACCGAAAGTTGTCTCTCTTGGTCAATTTTTGGTACCTCAAGAGACTCGTCTACCTCATAATAATTGACACAATAATTGTGACTCAAAAATTCATTATTGAAGTGGTGAAAAAACATTGTGGGAAAAGGAGAAAATGCTGGTAACCAGCATTTTCTCCTTTTCCCACAATGTTTTCAAAGGGCTTCTTCCTCAGGGTTGTGAAAACCAGGGATTGTTTGGTAAAGGTTTAAATGAAAACTGTTTTTTTCCATGAGAATATTTATGGACACAAAAATTGTGTTAAAAAGTTGTATTGAGTGCTGAATTGGTCAAGATATTTTCTCTAAATGAACACCCAATATGTGTTTTTCAGTATATAAAAGGGAATACAGATAATGTCTCCCCCGTCACTTACTATTTCAAGATGCACATCCAAGCCAGGTTTTTGAGAGTTTACCCAGGCACCTGGAACACAAGCATTGCTCTAGCTTTTGATGTATTGGTCTGTAATACAGGTAGCGTATTCAAGCTGTTTTCTTATCGCCCTCCTTGCTAAAAATTCTTCTTTTTCTTTCACTTATTCTGGAGTATGTTAATTGTATAACTCTTTACTAAATGACAAAATTCTAGATTAGTCCAAAATGAAAGCATCTGCAGATGATAAATTTAAAAGTTGTACAAATGCTGATTACCAGCATTTTCTCCTTTGCCCACAATGTTTTCTAAAAGCTTCTTTCTCAGGGTTGTCAAAGGTAGGGATTGTGTGATAATGGATTAACTCTTTACTATACAATCTCAAGTTCTAAATACCATGAGGTTGGGGCAAAAAAAAGAACATAGTGGGATAAGGATAAAATGCTAGTAGCCAGCATTTTTCCCTTTCCCACAATGCTTTTGCTCCAGTCAAATGCAACATGTATAACTTGAGCCACATTTGATCTATTAACTGCACATGCTTTGGGTGTGGACATGACATACAGAAATATTGCTACATGTATATGGGATGGGGTTGAAGGAGTCATAGAGAAAAACATTACACAACACAACATAAACTTTATTCTTAAGTATGTAAAAGCATTTAGATTTAATGTTATGATCTTTTGTCTTTTATTCTGTTAGGTTGCCATGGAGTACCATTGGTCAGTGGTGAAATGCCTATACCTGATGACCAGATCACAGCGTCCAGTATATTGGATAACAACCATG
The DNA here is from genome assembly GCA_943736015.1 of Tridacna crocea. Classification (NCBI taxonomy): domain Eukaryota; kingdom Metazoa; phylum Mollusca; class Bivalvia; order Cardiida; family Cardiidae; genus Tridacna; species Tridacna crocea. The sequence goes on from OX031063.1 coordinate 8,366,200, forward strand.
CTGCTTTCAGAGCCAGGTTAAACCAAGCTTCTCATGGATCATATAGCGGAGCTTGGATACCCAAGTACAGCGATATACATCAATATATACAAGTGAGTTGCTGATATACCATACATCCTAATTTGCCAAACCTAAATTTGCTTTTGCAGCAAGTGTAGATAAAGAACAGACTGCACAAAGCATGCAGTCTGATCTTTGATCTACACTGTCCACTACTCTGAGATATTCTGGTCAAGTGGAAGCCTTTATTTGGTTCTCATTCCTAGGCTGAAAATGTCTGCTAGGTTTGTTTAACCCTTTACTTAATGACAAAAGTTTAGACACTTCCAAATGCAATGCATTTTCCAGCTTCAAATTACATGTCCGTTATTTTGTTGGATTTGTCTCTGAAAGTTTAGAAAACATTGTGGGAAAAGGAGAAAATGCTGGTTACCAGCATTTTCTCCTTTTCCTACAATGTTTTTAAAAGGCTTCATCATCAGGGTCATTAAAACTCGTCATTGGGTGGTAAAGGGTTAAAGCTCTAGGGGAGGAGATGTTGGTCTTTATATTTTGCACCAAAACTCTCTGGTTATTGTACTTTTTTTTTCCATTATGACAAAGAACAAGTTCCTGGCAGGAGTAAGAGGCTATTTTGAAAGGCTAACTGTGTGTATTTATTACTTTTATGTTATTAACTCTTTACCACATGAGAAAATTTTAGACTGGTCCAAATTGAAAGCATTTGCAGATGACAAAATAAAGTGACTAAAAAATAGAAATTTGTTCTAAGAAGGGTAGAAAACACTGTGGGAAAAGGAGAAAATGCTGGTTACCAGCATTTTCTCCTTTTCCCATAGTGTTTTCAAAAGGCTTCTTCCTCAGGGGCGTCAAAAGTAGGGATTGTGTGGTAATGGGTTAATCAAGTGATTTCGTATTGGCTCAGTTACAGGTCCGAGGTCAGCCGTATTGGCCCCGAGGCCGAAGGCTGAGGGCCAATACAGCTGACCTCGGACCTGTAACTGAGCCAATACAAAATCATTTGATTAATGACAATTTTATTTATTAACCCTTTACCAAACAATCCCTGGTTTTTTACGACCCTGAAAAAGAAGCCTTCTGAAAACATTGTGAGAAAAGGAGAAAATGCTTGTTACCAACATTTTCTCCTTTTCCCCACAATGTTTTCTACCCTGCTGGAAACAAATATCAATTTTTGCGTTATGTTTACTTTGCCACCTCCTTGAACGTGATTGGCTAAAAGTAAGCGAAGACGCTCACGCGACTGAACTTTTTACCAATCACGTTCAAGGATTTCTGTATTGGTCGCCAGTCAACAATATTGATACGAGGTCAACTGTATTGATCGGAGGTCAAGTCGTATTAAGCCGGGGACACGACCTGTATACTATACGAAGTCAGAAATGTGACTAGTATTGCGGGGACCGTTTTCCATGTATAACTGCTATATATCCAGTAGTTAATTAATAAAGATCCTTATACATTTTGTTGAACTGACAAATATAGATATAAAGCATGTAACCTGTAAAAATATGAAACATTGTGTTTGAGATAGCACAAAAATACTCAAGTTCTTGTAAGTATATGTGTATAGTAAAATATTACTTTAATCATAGATCGAGACTTACTGGACAAATATAAATGGAAATGTCATTAACTCTTTACCAAACAACAAAAATTTAGACTTCTCTGATTTGAAAGCATTTGCAAATGACAAACCAAATGTTACTTAAATGATTGAATTCTTTTGTGAAAGGTTGTAAAACAATGTGGGAAAGGGAAAAATGCTGGTACCTTTTCCCACAATGTTTTCAAAAGGCATCTTCATGAGGGTTGTTAAAACAAGGTATTATGCGGTAAAGGTTTAAGTTCATGCTAGAGAGTGCACTGTTCTGCATTTTAGGTGGATTTAGGGTTTATGGTCCATGTTTCTGCCATTGCAACACAAGGTGCCTTCGAAAGCCAGGATTGGGTGACCACCTACAGACTGAGTTATTCAGATGATGCCAAGACTTGGGTATCATACTATGGAATTAGTAGTCAAGTATGGGTAGGTATTTCACATCATCTAATCTTTCAGGTTTGATCAAACAGCCAATGGTCATAACTCTTTACCAAACGACAGAATTTAACCCTAGTCCAAATTGTAATCATTTGCAAACAACAAAATAGACAAGACTCAAACATTGAAACTTGACTTGAGAAGACTAGAAAACATTGTGGGAAAACAAGAAAATGCTGGTTTGGCCTTTTCCCACAATGTTTTCATCCTCGGATACCCCGGGTCTCCCTATTTGCTACGCTACATCGACCCTGGGACAATTGACTAATAAAACTTTGAATCAGCCGCCGAAAATCGATACGAAACGTCATAGTGTACAGTCCACTTGCCCATCACAAAATGATGATGGAACCAATGAAAAGCCAGCATTCGGCCAGCGGTAAAGCGAGGGAAATTCAATTAATTGTCCCAGGGGTCGATATAGCGTAGCAAATAGGGAGACCCCGGGGTATCCGAGGATGCAATGTTTTCTAGCCTTCTCAAAACAAATTTCAATTTTTGAGTCACTTCAATTTTGTTGTACGCAAGTGCTTTCAATCTGGACCAGTCTAAAATTTTGTTGTTTGGTAAAGAATTAATGTTCATTTTTCTGCCAACTACTTATACTTAGACCAAGTGCACAATAACAAATTGTCAACTAGCAATATTTAACTCTTTACCAAATGACGAAATTTTAGACTGGTCCAAAATGTTTTAGGAAGGAAAGAAAAACATTGTGAGAAAAGGAGAAAATGCTGGTAACCAGCATTTTCTCCTTTTCCCCCAATGTTTTCAAAAGGCTTCTTTCACAGACGTGTTAAAGATCGGGATTGTGTGGTAAAAGTTTAATTTTCAATGAAATTGGTGAGATTTAGATATATAATTATGCTTTTTAACAGCCACTTTGTTTATGTTTGGCTTCTATTGAGGCTTTATTAACACATTTCTCCTGTGCTTGTACAACAGGTATTTGATGGTAACTGGGACAACAAAGTATCCAGGAAACAGTACATGTTGTTGCCATTTATAGCTAGATATGTAAGGATATGGCCACAAGCCTGGCATAACAGAATTGCTATGAGATTAGAGGTATATGGATGTCCAGGTATATATGTTTTCTTGTGTGAGTAGAACTTCTTGTAAGATGATTTAAGTCTAACAGGAAAGGGTTTTAATCAGTCAAATGTAATACATGTAATTACAAAATTAGATTTGTATTGAATAACCCTTTACTAGACAACAAAGGCTCATTCATTTTGAAAGCAGATGTGGATGACAAAATAAATTTCGCTATTATCAATGAACTTTTTTCTTGGAAGCTTAGACAGTATTGCACAATAAAGAAGATAATGCTAGTTACCAATTAACTCTTTACCAAACAACAAAATTTCAGACTGGTCCAAATTAAAAGCATTTGCAGATGACAAAATAAAGGTGACTGAAAAATTGAAATTTGATCTGAGACAGGTAGAAAACACTGTGGGAAAAGGAGAAAATGCTGGTTACCAGCATTTTCTCCTTTTCCCACAGTGTTTTCAGAAGGCTTCTTTCTCAGGGGCATCAAAAGTAGGGATTGTGTGGTAATGGGTTAATGTTATAGTATGGCTGAAAAAAATGATGAAATTGTCTTTCACAATTGATTTTTCAGTTTTAGTAGTGTGTACTGGAATACTCATCCACTGCTTTGTTTGAAAAAGTACATGTATAATTTAAGGGGTGTTTCTAATTTGAAAGACTCATGTAGAATACTGTAAATATGATTGTTTTTTCTTCTATCATTCACACATGTACATTTTTAATCCATTTATTGCAAGAAATATTTTTTAAAAAGTTTTCTTCTGTTAGTGTATCATGAACAATCAAGTTCTAATATGATATGTTTGTATATAGGATCTGACTCGGGTACAAATATTGGATGTTTTGCTGATAATTCCTTGAAGAGGGACCTGCCCTATGAGCCCTTCACAGACCCCAGGGTTGGGATGTGGCCCCCCATGTGTGTACACCATTGCTTTAGGAAAGGCTTTTATTATGCTGGGATCCAGGTGAGCAAGAGTAGATGAGTTATTGTCAAATATCCAAGTACAAATAATTTGATGTTACAATTCATTGAGGTATGCAAATCTTGCTGTCAGTGCTCATGCTTCTGTTATCAATAGCTTGATTTGGATTTTTCTCTGTGATTCAGCTGTTAAAATTGATGAATGTAAAAAATGCTGTGATTTGTTTTAAACCTTCACCAAAAATACCCTGATTTTCACGACCCTGAGATAGAAGCCCTTTGAAAACATTGCTGGTAACGAGCATTTTCACCTTTTCTCACAATGTTTTCTATCATGCTGGGAACAAATTTCAATTCTTGAGCTACTTTTATTTTGTATTCTGCAAATACTTTCAAGTTGGACAAGTCTATGATTTTGTCGTTCGGTTAAGGGTTAAGCCCATGATTTTCCCCTTTCCCAAACAACAAACTTTTGGACTAGACCAAATTGAAAGCATTTGCAGATGGCAATTCAACTCTTGCTGAAAAGATGATGTCTGTCTGTGATAGGGTAGAAAACATTGTGGGAAAAGGAGAAAATGCTGGTAACCAGCATTTTCTCCTTTTCCCACAATGTTTTCAAAAGGCTACTATTCCAGACCCATAAAAACCAGGGATTGTTTTGGAAAGGGTTAAACTAAAATTTGTGACATGTAACCTTCTTTGGAAAGATTGTTTAACATAAAAATCTCCCAGACACAAATAACTCTCATTTATTTACATGTAATATCAACAGACTTACATGTAAGATCATATTGGGTTTTTGTAGTAAACATTTGATTGTTTTTCTGTACACCAAAAGCTCAGCTTTACTAAACTTATATAACCCTTTGCCTGCTAAAAATCTAAATGAAATTTAAATTCAATAGTAAAAATCTAAAGATTGCTGTTTCAAAGGTATGTCTAGGGGAACCTCCTTGGCAGACAGTGTAGATCCAAGATCAGACTGCGCATTCAGAAGTTGCGCTCCATATAAAAACTATGGAGAATATCAATACTTTTTTACAGATGTGATAAACACCTTTTCATAGAACATGGTTTTAATGTATTTGACAGGACCAGTTTAAATGTTTCTGTGGAAATTCCTATGGACGTTATGGACCAGCAACAGACTGTGATCTGAGTTGTGTTCCTAAAAACAACTTCTTTTGTGGTGGACCTTCCTCTAACCAAGTCTACAGCACAGGATTGAGTAAGGATTTAAATCTTCATTGTAAACAAGTATTTCAAGAGGATCTTGCCAAGCCCTGCAGCTTAGAGTGTAAACTGACAGGCTTGAAAACATCAATTTGCATGTTCTAATTCCATGCTTGGCATTTTAGGATTTGTAAAAGTCATTGTAATAGGATTCATTCCTCTGTGCGGATCAATGCTACAACTTGAGATGGCAGAAAGAATGGTATTGAAAGAATCTCCAGGAAAGCATGAATAGGGGCAATGGCTGCTGAGATAAAACTGAAATGATGTTGAAAATTGGGTCTTATACCAGTCAAATAGACCAGCAATTAAAAAGATCCTTGATGTTGTCATAGCTTAGAAAATTCTGCAAAAAAGTTTTGTTGCAATTTCTCACAAAAATTGTTTGGGCCCGCTAAATTTTTATCAACATTAACTCTTTAGCAAACGACATAACTTTAGACTACTCCATATTGGAAGAATTTGCAGATGTCAAAATTATGGTGACTCAAAAACTGAAATTTTTGGGGGGAAGGGTAGAAAACATTTTGGGAAAAGGAAAAAAATGCTGGTTACCAGTTTTTTCTCATTTTAGTTTAAACACATTTATTTTACATCGATTTAGAAACAAGTTCTTTCAACTTATACTAATCTTTCTCGATTCTGCTTCCAAGGAACTAGACCAGTACTTGCGCCAAATGTGTGGGCCAATGAAAAATCCCAAAGTTGACACCTGCTCCGGGGTATCAAACTTAGAACCTTATGGTTACGAGGCCGACGCTCTACCTCACAGCCATGGACACCACACAAGGTGTCATTTTCCCACAATGTTTTCAGAAGGCTGTTATCTTTAAGTCATGAAAACCAGGAATTGTTTTGCAAAGGAGTAATTTTGTAAAGGAAAAAATAAAATTTGCATAAAAAATGTTTACAAATTAATAAATTACTTCACATTGTAACAATACCTAAATGGTACAAGCTGTACTGCATTTGTTTTAAGATCCTTCATAAAAAATTTAAAGATGGAGTCCTAGAACACACGCCATGTGGAAAATTTTTATGTCAATAAGGAACTGAACAACTTTTAAATACCATTTGTTAACCCTTAGAGCGAACAACATACCAAACTGACCTCGTCCGTCTAGAAAAATAATGTGAATAGTTGTATTTTTAAGGCTGCCTGTGTCAGGAATGTGTAAGTGAAATGGACATTGTAAATTAAAGCAGTCAGATCTTGATCTATAAAGGCAACTATAATTGAATGGCATTTTAAGGATTAATATAGAATAAGATACATGTGTTTCCATGCATATTTTTTAACTCTTCAGCCCCACAATTTAAAGTGTGCCCACCAAACTGGAAAGGTTACCTGGACAAGTGCTACATACTTATGTTGGACACCAAGTCCTGGTACGATGCGCAGGCGGACTGTCACATGCTGGGTGGAGATCTGGCTTCTCCTAATAATCAACAGCAACAAGACTATGTATACAGTATTTTACAAGCTGGAGGTCTGTATTTTCAACCCTGTACCAAAACATTCCATCACTGTGAAGGAGAAGGTTTTCGAAAAACATTATGGGAAGAGGAGATAATGCTGAAAATCAGCATTCTCTTTTTTCTCCCACAATGCTATCTACCCTGTCAAAGATAATTAACATAGTTTCAGCAATGTTCAATCGACTGTGAAGCACCAGATAGAGGGAGTGATTTTGATTTCAAAATTGAAAATATTGATTATTCTCTTCTAAACCCTGTGTTGTCGGTACTCATTAGAACAATCTCATTGAGACTATTCTAATGAGTACCCACAGCATGGGGTTTTGAAGAGAAATAATGGATTTAGAATAGCATCACTTCTTCTTATCTGGAGCTCTAGTCCACTATCTGCACAGGCTCTGAATGTGGACTAGGACATCATTTTCATGTCAGAAGTCTCAATGATTGATTTCATTGTTTATATGACAATTGTAAATATTGAAAGTTTTTGTAGGCAATGACTTAACCCATTACCAAACGACAATATTTAAGACTGGTTCAAATTAAAAGCATTTGCAGACGACAAAATAGATGTGAATCAAAAAATTGAATTTTGAATTGGAAAGGGTAGAAAACATTGTGGGAAAAGGAGAAAATGCTGGAAACCAGCATTTTCTCCTTTTCCCACAATGTTTTCAAAAGGCTGATTGTTCGGGGTCGTTAAAAGTTGGGATTGTGTGGTAAAGACTTAAATAGAGGATAATCAACTGGTTGTTTTTGATATGAAAAATATCTCGCGAGGATGCGTTGTTAGGTGTTCAAAAAACGAGTGCGCAGCATGTGTTTTTTTAACGCCTTACGACGCATCCGAGTGAGATATTTTTCATATCAAAAATAACCGGTTGATTATTCTATTTATTATATACCTTATTAACATCATTATTTGTAATTTGTGTTTGAAAGTCGAAAAAAATGTAGTCGAAAAAAAAAGGAGTTCCCAAATTACGTCAGGAAGTGAAAGTGAAAGTTGATAACTTCACTAGTGAGGATATCAAAATTTATTACACTGGGAAATTCCAGGATTTCACTGCTAGGTATATAATAAATCTGGTAAATTGTAAGTCCAATATCCAAATTGTTATGGTTATGGTATTTCATTTCAGCCAAGCTCTGTGAAAATGGGATTTAACTCTTTACCACATGAGAAAATTTTAGAGTGTTCGGAATTGAAAGCATTTGCAGATGACAAAATAAAAGTGACTGAAAAATAGAAATTTGTCCTGGGGAGGGTAGAAAACACTGTGGGAAAAGGAGAAAATGCTGGTAACCAGCATTTTCTCCTTTTCCCACAGTGTTTTCAAAAGGCTTCTTTCTCAGGGGCGCCAAAAGTAGGGATTGTGTGGTAATGGGCTAATGCCTTAGCAATCCTTGCATGTTGACCTGGGTCACAGCATTCTGCTTTTGGTAAATTTTCTTCATGCCCAAGGACCATTTTACCTTGTGATTTAGGGTTTCTAAGACAAAATGGATTGTATAGATCTATAAGTAAATGGTGTCTTTACAGTGCATTACAGAGATGCATGTAACTCCCTTTTGCCAGATAATGGCTCATTTCTTTCGTTAACCCTTTACCAAATGACAAAATTTTAGACTGTTCCAAATTGAAAGCTTTAGCAGACGACAATGTTGAAGTGACTCAGAAATTGAAATTTCTTTTTGGAAGGGTAGAAAACATTGTGGGAAAAGGAGAAAATGCTGGTTACCAGCATTTTCTCCTTTACCCACAATGTTTACAAAAGGTTTCTTTCACAGAGTCATAAAACCAAGAATTGTTCTGTAAAGAGTTTATTATATTTTGGAACACACTTACAATTTTGAACAATTACTGATTTTATCTCAATTTTTTATACAGCTGAATTTCATGCGTGGATTGGCTTTAATGATATTCAGGAAGAATCCTTGTTTGAATGGTCAGATGGTACCCAGGTCAAATACACCAACTGGGGCTTGAACCAGCCTAGCGGTAGCGTGAACAATCAACAGGACTGTGTTCAGATGAATTCTAAAGTGAGTTATGATTATACTCCCACAAAACGAATGGAATCAGCCTGTATGTCCTTCCCTCAGTGTGTCCATTCCTGTGTCCATCTGTGTACAAAATACCAGCAATAATGTGTTGCAAACTCTTCCTACACTTTTGCTGTTATTGTATTGAAAGTTTGTTGATAAATTTATCATGTACTAAAGGTGTGCAAGACACAGTTTTCGATCATCTACACCCTATGATTCATGGGTAATCTCCCCCTGAACTTAGAAAAGTTTTTCTTAAGTTGCCTGTTTCTGTCAAAGCGCTGATGGGGGTTAAAAGTCACATTCAGTGACAGCTCTAGTTTTATTTGTATGTTTACCTAACCGATTACCACACAATCCCTACATTTGACCTTAGGTAAATGCCTTTTGAAAGCATTGTTGGAAAAGAAGAAAATGCTGGTATCAGCATTTTCTCCTTTTCCAACAATGTTTTCTGCACATCACAAAACAAGTTTCAAGTTTTCAGTCACTTTTATTTTGTTGCCTGCAAATCTTTTTGATTTGGACAAACATAAAATTTTGTCTTTGGTAATGAGTTAAACCCTTTACCACATGATCTTGTGTTGTAACTAATGACCTAGAGGATGGAGACTTTTGAAAGTAATGAGGGACAAAGATAAAGTGCTAGTAAGCAGTGGTGTACACTGAACATATTAACCCTTTCCCAAATGACAAATTTTGGACTCTTCCAAACCAAAAGAGTTTGCATAGGACAATTTTAGATTTAGAGAAAATGGCAAAATGTTCTCAAAAAGGGTAGGAAAAAATGTGGGAAAAGGAGAAATTGCTCATTATGAGCAATTTTTCCTTTTCCCACAGTGTTTTGAAAAGACTTTCACTGCAGACACATAAAAACCAGGGCTTGTTTGGGAAAGGGTTAACCCTTATTCAAACAACAACATTTCAAGTTTTCTTAATTCAGGACATCTGCAGAGGACACTGTAAGAATCAATATGAGTGAGCATGAGTTCTCTGATAGTGTAGGAAATATTGTGGGAAAAGGAGGAAATGCTGTTTATAGCATTTTCTCTTTTTCCCACAGTGTATGCAAAAGTTTTCTTGCCTAGGGTTGTGAAAACCAGGGATTGTTTGTAAAAGGTTGAAAGAAGCAATCATAACTCAGAATGAGTTTTATTTTGCATCATGTACTACTCCAGTAACAAAACTAATAGTTTTTGGAAGGCGAGATTTTTATTCTCGCCTTCATATGTCAACGCTCGGCAGCTTGCTGAAAATGCCTCTGAACAGCATTATCAAAACGCCTTTCAAATAGTTTGATACTTCTCGAGTACATAAGAACAAAATGATGTAGAGACCATTGTAAATTTAATCAGAACAGCAAGAAGAAACTTCAAGTTTCTAGAAGAAATGAAATTGAATTCGTCAAAAAGCATCGTTTTTGACAAATGCAAAATACTTTGGATCAGTTCATTGATATATTCATGTTGCTACAGCAACAAATAAACCGTAGCTATTATAAGCCAATCGAAAGCTACTAACATGACATCATTCGGACCTACTTCCACTTCACAACGCATAAACAACTAACCAGTGGGATCGTACATGTAAATTTACTATCCCAGAACTAACCAATCGGATAGCTTCTTTGAATGACGTACCGCTGATAGACCCCTTTCCTCTGTTGGCAACCTTATTCTGTCTTTGTGAGAAGTAAAATTTCAATGAAATAAATTCCTTTGAATCATCAAGTGTTTAAACAAAATTTTCTCTTTCAAAGAAATATTTTTCTTTTATCAAAGTTGTGCTTGACTTTATGATTAATGACTAGGTTATTGTTACGCATCGGCGTGGCCGAGTTTTGATTCCGGAGACCCGTGAAAAGAAAAAGGTAAATCAGTTGAAATCACAATGGATGTGTCATTTCAAAGTAGTTCTGGTCAGTATAATGTACCGATGTATAGCCTGGGTTCCAGGCTGATCACTTCCTTCCTTATATACGAGTATGATCGGATTTTACTACGTCAAAAATGACAATAACATGATCTGTAACCGTTTTAACAAACAAAGAATTTTAACTTCTTCTTTTGGTCGTCACGTTGCTTAACGTTCAGCAATTATTCATAAATATTTAACCCTTTACCACTCACATGAAACGACTCTGAAAATCAAGCTTTTAAAAACATCGAGAGGAGAGGGGAAATTACAATCGGAAACCAGCATTTTTTTTTTTTCATTTTACCACATTGTTCTGCCCTATCAAGAACAAATTTCGTCGCTAATTTGGGCCACCCTGAGTTTGTCATCTGTATGAATCAGTGCTTTCAATTTCAACTTTGTCTGAAATTTCTTTGTCAGGTAAAGAATAAACGCTTATCGCAATGAATTGTTATCATAATCACTTACCTCCGTCATTATTAGAACTGAAATCTTTACCTTATATATTCCCATTTATTTCCCTCGAAAGAATTTCCTTCAACTATACACTTTTTTCCAAAACTGAATAACACAATGATAAAATTATCTTGACAGGGAGAATCCCACTGTCCTAGAGTGCATCGGACGTGTTCGTGATTTTCTAAGAACACGGACCAAGGGCCTGTATCTGTGTAACTGTACACGATATATTTTTGTCGAACAAAGGAATAGGGTGTATTTCTTTTGAAGACATGGCAGACGAGTCTATAGTCTGCACAGAATATGCAATCTTATGTCGGATTAGCTATATTGTAATAACCCGACCAAAACAGGCCAGGGTGAGGTTGCAATAATTAAGCATTTTTCCTGAGATGTAAAATGCCATTTTCATCAATCCAGCACTCTAGTATAAGGGTTCACGGAGTCATAGATTACAAGAATCGTATAAACGAAGAACACCTTCCGACGTTCCTTATAGGACCTAAGAAGTCAACCGTCAAATGATGTTGGTTGGTTATCCTTGATAGGATGGTAAACATTGCGCAAAACGGAGAAAATGTTCGTTGCCAGTATTTTCTCATGTACCTGCATGCTTTCAAAATACCTTCCCTTTCTAAAAAGCCACATTCTTTAAGGTCATTAAAACTCAGCACATGTATATTAATCTAAATGTTAAATCTCCGTTTTGAAGATTGAAAGTCGTTTGTTTTGAAGGTCTTTTTCAGTCTTGATAAAGTATATTTCAAATAAAATGGTAAACAAATAAAAAAAAGCCTTTTAACTGAACGACACTGAAATTTTGACAACCTCATGGGAAAACAAGTTTCAAAATACTTTTGGAAACGGAAAAAACACTAGTCACCAGTATTTTCTCTTTTTACCACTATGTTTTGTACTTAGCCAGCCAAACGTCACATTTTCAGCTCCTCTTAACTTATTATCTGCTAATGCTTAAATGTCGGCCCTAATTTTTTGTTATTTTCTGAAGGGTTTTGTAAAGGGTTACTAAGATGGAAAACATTGTGGGAAAGTCAAATAAAAGGTTGATTATCATTATTTGCTACTTTTCCTACACTGCTTTGAAAAGCCTTTTCTTCAACATTGTTGAAAGTCAGTATTGTGATCTAAAAGGCAGAATCTCAGTTTCTATACTCTGAAATGTATCTTTTTAAAAACCCTTTGCTCTCTCAATAGAATTATCCATGGAATAAAATGGTAAAGACTTTCAAGAAATTAATCATCTCATTACAGAGTTACAGTTTTAGATCTATCAAAATTGATTGCATTTTCAAGCAAAAACTGTTCTTTAATCCATTACCATACCCTATCAAGTACAGTTTTAACAACCCTGAGAAAGAGGCCATTTAAAAACTTAATTTTGAAAAAAAAGAAACTTTCTTGACTCTTTACACGAAGAAAAAAATTCAGACTTTCCAAAATTGAATCCATTTTCAGGTAGCAACTTTTTGATCTGGCACCATTGATGGAACCTGTATGAAAAAGGATGGAAGACATTTTAGGAAAAGGAAAAAATGTCAATTAGCACCGACCCGTATTCTCCTTTTCAGACCAAAAGTTCTCAAGCCTTCTTCCTAGACCTTTTAAACTCATTATTGGGGTAATAGAGGTTTAGATCTAAGTTTCTATACAATGTAAAAACATATACGGGTAACAGCAAATTAAAACTCTTTGCTATCACATAAAACTTTTCCTTCAAATGAAATGGAAAGGAGGTTCAGAAAAGTCCATTCGTTTTAATTTTTTTCAACATATTTTCACAAGCCTTCTTCAAGTTTGTTAAAACTCAGGATGGTAAACTGGTCGTCATTGCACAGGAACATTGCACAACTCTATAGACTTTGCTATATCAGGGGAGGCGATTTAAGTACAGGAAAATGTATTTCAATATGTTATGCCTATATTCTAAACTCGCCTTCTAACAGTACTTTCAGTACTTTGATCTAGGGATGTCGCCCGTATGGGCAATCAGTGATAATGGCTAAGGATGTAAGTCAGCAAAAACCATGCAAAACAAATTCAGCCTTTAACCTTTTCGAAGGAGACAAAGTTTAGAAACCAACCAAACGGATATTAATAGAAGATTGGAAAATAAATGAAGCTAAAACAATAGGATTTATCTTTGATAGAGAAGAAGGATACAGTGCGAGATAACAAGAAAATGCTGCTTACTGACATTTTCTGGTGTATCATAATTTGTTAAAAAGGTTCCTTTTATGGGTCATATAAAAGCATGAATGTTTCTTAAATTGACAGATAAGTATTTGTATATATGCTTTCAGACTGGAGGCTGGGAGAGTGACACTTGTGATTCAGTATACCAGTATGTTTGTCAGACAGACAAGCGCCCCTCTGCACAGCCCAGTCAAGCCACACAAATACAGGGATGTCCGTCGGGCTGGCTGGGATATAGGGCTTCCTGCTATCTGGTGGCAGACGCTGTGAGAGCATGGAGACAGGCTGTGTCTGTGTGTCAGACACTGGGTGGAAATATTGTCAGGGTTGATGATAGGTTAGTTGTGTACCTTGGACTTAACATTTTCATGGGGCTGTGTAGAAAAACTGGCTTTCTGTGACTCTAGTGATCAGAGCCCAGTGCGGTGGATATGCATGCTCTCTATGCATTTTACTCATGTTACTGTGGCTTCTGTTAACGCTTTACCACACAACAAATTTTTAGACTGGTCCAACACATATTAAATTTTATTTCTTTCTGGGTCTTTGAGTGGATTTCCAAAAGCAATTAAAGATAATTATGATCATAGCTTAGCATCAGGTAGTGATGTAGATATAAGATCAGACTATAGATTGTATGCAGTTTTCAGCTACTTTTAACTCTTTCCCAAACAATCCTGGGCTTTAACAACCTTTGGAAAGAAGCCTTTTTAAAACATTGTGGGAAAAGGAGAAAATGCTGGTAACCAGCATTTTCTCTTTTTCCCTCAATGTTTTCTATCCTATCAAAGAAAAATTGCACCATTTGAGCCATACTGAAATTGTCATATGCCAATGCTTTCAATTTTGACCAGACTAAAATTTTGTAGTCTGGTTTCTACCAGGCAACAAAAGTTCAGACTTGTCCAAAATAAATACATTTGCTGACAACAAATTCAGTGACAAAACAAAGATGAACACTTGACTTCAAGGTTCAGATAGGATTGTAAAAAAGGAGAAAAATGTTATTTACTAGCATTTTCTCCATTTCCCATGATTTTTCAACAGTTTTCTTTTGAGGGGTTTCAAAAGATTGGACTGTTTGGTAGGATTACGGTTTCATATCACTGTTCATAGAGGAAGAGTACAGACGAAAACATCTAGAAAATTTTATACTCCTGTGTTAATTGCAGATATGAACAAGCCTATTTGGCAAGCATTTTGGGAAGTCGGACAGGGAAATATTGGACCAGTATAACTTCTGTAGGACACCCAGGGTCCTTCCAGTACAGCTACGGGTCTTCACAGCTTATGTACAGTAACTGGGGACCATATCAGCCAGGTAGCTTCTTCCAAAACTCTTACTTTTTTAACCCTGCACCAGAGTTCCATGTTTGTACAAACTTGAAAAAGAAGTCTTTTGAAAACTTTGTCGTATAAATGAGAAGAAAAAATAAGTAACCAGAATTTTTCTTTTTTTCCCCAAGTCTTTACTACCATTTACAGTAAAAGTCAAAGCATATTTATAGACAATACATAAAATATGGTTTGCATATTCTTACAGTTCGTGATTTTATTTTCAAAGTCTTGTGAAAAGTTAAATGAGAACTAATCAAACACAACTTGAAACTTTTATTCATTTACTTTTTCATTCTGTTTAGTACTGAATGTACATAATATGGATTTAACAGAAACAAAAAAGTCAGATATGGTGGAAATGCATAGAACCATATCAGGTTCATCAGCACCAAGGTTGTCACAAAAAACAGAAAAGCACAATTTTAAGTAATTTTCAACATGTCATTCTAAGTCTCAGTTTTGAGGCTAGCCTCTCTATCTGAGTCTACCAAGTAATCAATCTTCAAAAACAAGAGCCAAATGGAAAGGGGGATAAGAAGTTGATACATAATTAACCCTTTACCAAACAATCACTGGTTTTACGACCCTGAAATAGAAGCCTTTTGAAAACATTGTGGGAAAAGGAGAAAATGCTGGAAACCAGCATTTTCTCCTTTTTCCACAGTGTTTTCTACCCTGCTGGAAACAGATTTCAATTTTTGAGTAATGTCCAATTTGTCTTCTGCAAGTGCTTTCAATTTGGCTGGTCTTAAAATTTGTCGTTTGGTGAAGGGTTAACAGACATATGAGATTATGTCAAAACAAGCTGACTCACAGAAGATGTTTTAGGCTGTGGAAAATTCCAAAATGCCTATTTTTGTGATTGTGATTTTTGTGATGGATTAGGTAAAAGATGTATTTTTTTCACCGTGGAAGATAATTTTTTATCATAATCAAGTAGTGGAGGGTGTGGGTCATAGATCAAACTTCACTTTCTTTTACACAAGTGTATGGTTTACATGAAAGTGCTTTACAGTTGACTTGTAGAGCTTGGATTACACCAGCTGCCGACACAACTTTAGTTTTCAAAGGACCCCCATCCTTTTACCACACAATTCCCACTTTTAATGTCCCTCAAAAAAAGAAGCCTCTTGAAAACATTGTGGGAAAAGGAGAAAATGCTGGTTACGTTTTCACATGTTTTCTTCTCTTCCCAAAACCATCTTCAAAATGTATGTCACATTTAGTTTGTTGTCTGCAAATGCTTTCATATTTGAACTAGTCTTAAATTTTATTGTTTGGTAAAGAGTTAAGGGTTAATTTATGTGTTTTACTGTAGGTGGCAGCAGCACAAGTGAAAGTTGTGTCTATCTTGGAAGTGGTGGTAATGCAGGACTCTGGTACAACAGTAATTGTTCAATAAAACTTGGCAGTGTATGTGAAAAGGCCAGAATTGGTTACACAACCCCGGTGCCTCCCCCAACTACGCCCCCATTTCCTGACTGTGATCCAGGTCTTGTACAGACAGATTCCGCTTGCTATCAGGTAGATTCCAATTAACTCTTTGTGGAATGTCCCTGTGTTTTAATGACCTTTAACCCTTTACCCCATAAGGCATTTCTATGGTATCTCACATTGACCCTGAATAGCAGCAAGGATGAAGCCATTTCTTATGTGTATATGACACCTTTTGATAGCATAGAAAACATTGTGACAAAAGGTGAAATTGCTCGTCATGAGCAATTTCACCTTTTGGCACAATGTTTTCCAAAGGCTCCTACAAGCAATGCATAGAAATGAGTATCCATGGAGTAAAGGGTTAAGAAAAAAGGTTTTCAAAACTTTTATGGGAAAATGGGTGAACTGTAATATCTTTTTTGCCAATCACGTTTTCTTTTCTTTATTTCACTAAAAAAGAAAGAGGAATAAATTCCAATGCAGGTTAATATTTCATTGGCGTTTTCCACCATGTTTTCTACTCTTATTTTAAAAAGATAAATTCCAACATGTGTGGATATTTCATTTATAATCAACATATCCATCCAATTTGTGCAAATTCAAAATGTTTGCTAAATGTTTTCATGAAAAAACAAATTGCAAACCTCGGGATAAAACAACTCCCGGGATATCTTTATAATGACCAATCTGGAGCAGGAGATTTTCTCTCCTTTATCACACCATTCTGAGTTTTAACAACCCTGACAACTGATTGGTTGATTGAATTGTGCTTATTCTGCTTTCAACATCATTTCAGTCATATTGTGGCAACAGATCACATTCAGTACTAGGCTGGGGATCTGAAGTGTATTGCCCAAGGATACCATTGGTGGATCCAAACCCTGATGAAGAAGCCATCTTAAAACATTGTGGGATAAAGAGAAAATGCTGATAACCAGTGTTTATGCCATTTTCAACATTATTTGAGTTATATTGAGGGGGCTAGTGCACCTTTCCATACTTTCACTGAGTTTACTTTAACTCTTTACCAAACGACAAAGTTGTAGAATGGTCCAAATTGAAAGCACTCGCAGACAACAAAATAAACATAACTCAAAAATAGAAATTTGTTTCCAGCAGGTTAGAAAACATTGTTTGAAAAGGAGAAAATGCTGGTTACTAGCATTTTCTCCTTTTCCCACAACGTTTTCAAAAGGCTTCTTTCTCAGGGTCATAAAAACCAGGGATTGTTTGTTAAAGTATTTTGCATGATATTCTTTTAAAGCTACTGGCTGCTTTCCCACTTAACAATCTTTGAAACAACAACCAACAGGTTAAAAGAATATATACTAATCAGATTTGTATGAGCTTAAGTATGTTTCAACCAGAAAAAATCTTTACTTTTCTGAATCATCACTTTTGTTTCTCTCTTTTAGATAAATGATCCAAAACTTGGCAAGAAAACCTGGGATGATGCCAGACAAGATTGTGTTTCAAAGGGAGGAGACTTAGCCTCATTTCACAAGCCTTCGGAACTCGACATAATTTATAATAATTTAACTACCGTGTAAGTTGTTCTTACTCATTTTTATTAAATATTTTTGAAACTTTCAAACCTGGGGTCATTGTAATCTGTAATTGTGATTAATGTAATCGATTACAAAATCTTTGATATTATGCCAGTAATATCTATTATATTTTTGTCCAAAGATTACTTTTAATTTATTCAGGTAATTCCATTTACATTAGTCTGAAAATGCACTATAATATTATGAATGTGATTCCTTTTATAGATTTTTTTAGTCTAAACATGCATTGGTGATGATTTATATTTTTATGGCTGAACATGGTCCATAACATTCTGATATTTATATATGATTAAACAGAGAAACAAGGAAATGTATGATATGAGCAAAACTGTATTTAGCCTTTTATATTGATACTTGTTTTAATCCCATGGAAGTGTCTGCAAGAAAATAAGATAAATAAATCAACAAAAATGGATGAAGCAGTATGCAAAAAAGAAATCAGGAAATGAAGGAAAAAAGTTGTTAAAAAGACTTATTTATCTACAGTATTTTCTTGATGTTTACAAGATGACAACGCATTTTGGTATTCTTTTTAGAAATGGTGACTCATTCTGGATTGGACTAACAGACAGAAATAAAGAAAACAGTAAGGACTCTATCTTTCACTGTTTTTAAACTTTTTCCCATGGTATATTTTACTCTTTCATCTATGATAAACTTTTGTATTGCCCTTTCCCAAATGGCAAATTTTGGACCAGACAAATTGAAAGCATTTTACAGGTGACAAATTAACAGATGCTTACAAGATGATTTTTCTATATGAAAGGATAGAAAACATTGTGGGAAAAGGAGAAAATGCTGGTTACCAGCATTTTCTCGTTTTCCCACAATGTTTTCAAAAGGCTTCTATTCCTGACCTGTAAAAACCAGGGATTGTTTGAGAAAGGGATAGATACATGTATTAATATATAGATGCATAAAATGTCCATCCACCGATTAATATGGGTCTGCCTTGCCAAAATCAAGGAGTATAACTTTATGTTCAGTGGAATTTATTATTTTTCAGCATTTTCATGGTCGGATAACTCACCAGTCAACTATGTGAACTTTATGAAAGGTGAACCCAATGATTATGGTGGAAATGAAGACTGTGTCATTATGAACAGAAATAAGCTCTGGAATGACAATGGCTGTAATACACCACATAGTTGGATATGCATGGTGAAAAGAGGTGGGGTATCTTCTTTCTAAATAAATCTGTCAGAGTGGTCTTACAGCTTCTTAGCCTTATATGGGAAATACATCTTTCTTAAAATACTGAGTTTAATTTTTACCAAACAACAAAAATTTAAGATGGGTTCAAATTTGAAAGCACTTGCAGATGACGAAATAAAAGTGACTGAAAATTTGAAATTTGTTTTGTGAAGGGTAGAAAACATTGTGGGAAAAGGAGAAAATGCTGGTTACCAGCATTTCGACCTTTTCCCACAATGTTTTCAAGAGGCTTTATTCTCATGGTCTTTAAAAGGGATTATATGGTTAACTCATTACCGAACGACAATATTGTAGAATTATCCAAATTGAAAGCATTTGCAGATGACAAAGTAAAAGTGACTGGAAATTTGAAATTTGTTTTGTGAAGGGTAGAAACATTGTTGGAAAAGGAAAAAGTGCTGGTTACCAGCATTTTTTCCTTTTCCCACAATGTTTTGAAGAGGCTTCTTTCTCAGAGTCTTTAAAAATCAGGATTGTGTGGTTTAGAGTTGAGTCCAGTTTGAAAGTGCTTAATTGGGCAAAATGTGGCACAGATGATGGGATTAGTAAAAGAAAGAGATGAAATCCTTTGGTCAAGTCTTATATGAATAGTGTTTAACTCTTTAAAGAACAAGAAATTTTTTAGACTAGTCCAAATTGACTGCATTTGCAGACGACAAAATAAACGTGACTCAAAAATTAAAACTTGACTTTAGAAGGATAGAAAACATTGTGGGAAAAGGAGAAAATGCTGGTTACCAGCATTTTCTCCTTTTCCCACAATGTTTTAAAAAGGGCTTCTATCTCAAGGTCGTGAAAACCAGGGATCGTTTGGTAAAGAGTTAACATTATCATCATCTTAGATTTTATATATATACTATATTTTAACATGGTCTTATTTCTGACTTCCAGTAGTAAATGTACTCAAGGGTTGATTCAGACTAGTAAATAATGTTATGAATGAAATAAAAATGGCTATAAAACACAAAGAATGTATCAATTTACAGGAGGACACTTATCTACCATACCAACCGCACCAATTCCCACTGCTGGACCAAGTAAGTAAACTTTGCTCAGACATCTTAGTTACTCCCCTTCCATTCAAAAATTACCTACTTTGCATGGCAGTGTAGGTGTGAATATATTTCAAAGTCGTAGCTTAACTTGTCTACTACTTAATGCTTTACCAAACAACAAAACTTTAGACTGGTCCAAATTCAAAGCACATGCAGATAGCAAAGTAAGCGCAACTCAAAAATTGAAATTTGTGTCAATCAGGGTAGAGAACATTGTGGGAAAAGGAGAACATGCTGGCAACCAGCATTTTCTCCTTTTTTCACTATGTTTTTTACCCAATCAAAGACAAAAAATGATCATTTGAGCAACATTTATTTTGTCGTCTGCAAATGCTTTGAATTTGGACTGGTCTAAAATAACCTTGTGTGGTAAAGAGTTAAAGTGTCCCTTTGATGTATTCTATTTCCCCTTTCCTACACAATGACGACTTTTGACGACCCTTGGAAAGAAGACTTTTGAAAACATTGTGGCAAAAGGAGAAAATGCTGGTAACCAGCATTTTCTCCTTTTCCCACCAATTTTACTACCCTATCAATAAATAATTATTGGACCATTTGAGTAAATTATAATTGTCGTCTGCAAATGCTTTCAATTTGGATAGATCTAAAATTGTGCTGCGTGGTAAAGGGTTAAGCAAGTCATCACATAATCATGGATTCATAAAACCTGTTTTTCTCAAAGCCAGTAAAATCATGAAGTAGAATGGTCCTTTGACATGCAGAAAATTTACTTACACCAAAAAGTTTTGGCCAAGTGCATGAAGAATTACCTGGGTTATTCAATTCTGCTGATGCATTTAATTCCTTTTCTCATGGTACAGTGTAATTTTTACACTTTTTCTTTTTTGATTTCATAAAATTGTGGCTTAAGAGTAAGTTCCCCTTTTGACATATTTTTTTTTTTAAAAAGAAAACAGTGTCACAACTTTACAGTAATTATACCCCTGCAAAATGAATGTTTTCAGGGCTATACTGGAATCAGCCTGTGTCCGTCCGTCTGTGTGTCTGTCTGTGTACAAAATACTAGTAATTTTGTGTCGCAAACTCCTCCTACAGTTTTGCTTCAATTCTGTTGAAATTGCACAAACATAATATTGATCATATATTGAAGATTTGCAAGACACAGTTTTCAAGTATCAACTCTTCCTGGTTGAGGAATTATGTTTCCTTGTAGTTGACAATTTTTTCTGTCAAAGCACTGGCGGGGCTATTAAGGTCTCATTCAGTGACAGGTCTAGTTTTGGCAATGTGTCATGTTTTTGCATAGGTGGTGTGTGTGACGCAAACTGGTCCAACTACAAGAACTACTGTTACAAGTATGTACCTGGTGTTGGTGACAATGCAACAACATGGAGAAATGCTAGAGCTTACTGTCAGAACAGTGGTGCTGACCTTGTGTCTATCTTGTCTCAAGAAGAAAACCAGTTTGTGTTTTATGTGATTGTAAGTAGCTCTTTGCTATACAGCAAAATTTTGGACTTGTCCAAATTCAAAGCATTTGCAGACGACAAACCTCAATCCCCATATGGATATGGATTTCAAAATTGAATATATTAATAATTCTCCTCTAAACCCTATGTTGTGGGTACTCATTAAAATTGCGTCTTTGAGACAATTCTAATGAGTACCCACAACATCGGGTTTCAAATACATGTAGAAATAATGGATTTAGAATAGTATCACTCTCTCATCGGAACCTATGACAATTTTGACAGTGACTTAAATGGTGAAAATAGTCACTGAAAAGGTAAAAAATATTTTGGGAAAGGAGAGCATACTGATTATCAGCATTTTCATCTATTCCCAAAACGTTTGCAAAAGGCCTTTTTCTTCAAGGTTATTAAAAGCTTAAAATTGTTTGGTAAAGAATTAACTTCTTATCGTGCAACAAATTTTTTGACTTATCAAAGTTCAGAGTATTTGATCCATGCTCTATGAAGAGGGGGCTTAACACATCTCTGTGACCCATGATACCAAGGAAGACATTGCCTAATTGTGGCTCCAAGGGTAAACATATTTAACTCATTACCACACAATCCCTACTTTTGATGCCCCTGAGAAAGAAACCTTTTGAAAACACTGTAGGAAAAGGAGAAAATGCTGGTAACCAGCATTTTCTCCTTTTCCCACAGTGTTTTCTACCCTTCCCAGAACAAATTTTAATTTTTCAGTCACCTATATTTTGTCATCTGCAAATGCTTTCAATTTGAACCACTCTAAAATTTTGTCGTTTGGTAATGAGTTAAGATGATTTTATTAGCATTTTAATTATGTCATGGTATTCCATGCAAGTACTCTAACAAAGCTATGCTTGTATTTTGTTGCAGCTGAATGAGAGTAGGAGCTACAACTGGATAGGGTTAAGTGAAATAACAGATGTTGGGTCAGGCTACAGGTAGGCATTTACTGTTGTTATATATGAACAGGCATGTTATCTGCTTGCATCAGGTTATATTTTTGATATACCTGTCCATGACTGTTAATTTAACAGCAAACTTTTAGACCTTGCAGTCTGGAAGTACTTGCTGATGACAAAATGACTCGGAGATCAAAATTTGATGTTCGAAGGGTAAAAAACAATGTGGAAAAATGAGTACATGCTGGTCACTTATTCTGTCACTGTAAAATAATGTAATATCATTTTGAGAGTTATAGAGGATATTTCTGTTGTCTGTGAAAGATTGAAATTTATTTTATGGGGTGAATACCATCTGTAATACACAGTCACAAGTGAAAGTATTACAGATGATTTTCACAAGATGAAAAAAACTTCAATCTTTCACTGAGAGAAACACAGCAGGAAGAGTCACTTTTTAAACTTTTACTACAAAATCCAAACTTTTATTGACCCAGAAGAAAAAAATGTTTGAAAATATCAAAACAATGATTTGTGACCTTTCAGTCAGAAATTTTTGTGTTTGAGTTGCATTCAATTTATTGTCTCCAATTTCCCTCAGTTTGGACCAGTCCGAAGTTCTGTTGTGTGGTCAAATGGCTTTCTTTTCTCTACATTTTCTGGTTCCTATTATTTCTAGGTGGGTAGATAAATCACCACTGACCTATACAAACTGGATGCCAGGGGAGCCCAATGACTATCAGGGCCAGGAAGATTGTGCTGCTATAAATAATGGTAGGTCATACAGGGTGTCCAGAAAGTAAGGTAACACTTTCGTACATTTATAATTTGGCTTTAACCCTTTCCCAAACAACAAAATTTTAGACTGGTCCAAAGCCAAAGCACTTGCAGATGACAAAATAAATGCAAGTCAAAAATTAAAATCTGTTTCCAATGTGGTAGAAAACATTGCAGGAAAAGGCGAAAATGCTGGTTACCAGCATTTTCTCCTTTTCCCACAGTGTTTTCAAAAGACTTTTTTTTTCAGGGCAGTAAAAACTAGGGGTTGTTTGGTAAAGGGTTAAATATAAGATAAAGAGATACAAGTCAATAAAACGTAAAAGTTTTTTTTTTTATGATAATTTAATTCAATTTTCATTACATTTTGTGTTTTTACATAGATGTCAAATCAAAAGTGCCCTTTTTGTCATTGGCATCATTTTAATGATTAATGAAGCTTTCATTGTTATGACCAGTTATGCCCCTTCTTTGCAGAACAAGCTTGATAAAATTGTCAATTACTATAGTGCATATACATGTATCAATATACATGTGTAAATCATCTTGATTTCACTTTGGGTGTTTTTTAACAGGATGTCTGTACTATCTGGGGTGGAATTGTAGACCTCTGACTTCAAATGACCCAACATAAAGAAGTGGCATAGGATGAGGCTAGGATGAAGTCACCCACAATGCAAAACACTTGGTTTATGTAGAATAGTGGTACGCCGTACACATCAAATTCAGTGACAGCCTTTTAACTCTTTACCACACAATCCCAACTTTTAACAACCATATTGAAGAAGCCTATAGAAAACATTGTGGGAAAAAGAGAAAATGCTGGAAACCAGCATTTTCTCCTTTTCCCACAAAGTTTTCTACCCTTTGCAAAACAAATTTTAGTTTTTCAGTCACGTTGAAATTGTTATCTGCAAATGCTTTCTTTCAATTTGGTTAAGTCTAAAGTTTTGTCGTTTGGTAAAGAGTTAAAAGGATGTGCTTCGTGATAAGGTAATATCGAGACACTATCAAGAGATTAAGGGTTGTTGAATAAAGTGGCCTACAAACAGACTCAACCTTAACCTGTGTGTTTTGTAGTCATAGGTCTACAATCCCAACCTAGAGAGCACAGAATATAATTTCTAAAGAAAACTAAAAGTGTAGTCAATAAGATTGATATCAGAATGTGTGCTAAAGCAACCAACAATTTCTTTGTGTGTGTTCAGCAAAGAAAGAACATAACCGGTCATCAGGTTGAAAATGTCATTATTTACTAAGATGACGCCAATGACAAAAATATACTTCTGATTTGAAATCTTTATAAATTGTGTAATGTTATGAAAATTATATGAAATTACCAGACGAAATATTTGTATATTCCATTATGTATGTATATTTCTACCTCTTTATCTGATTTAAGAGCCATATTATAGATGCACCTTACTTTCTAGACACCCTGTAGAATAGTTAGAGTGTTGTAGTCTTTATGTTTAGTCCAGCTTTGTTGGAAATGAACATCAAGGTATAGTGATAGCCCTATTGTCATCTGTGTGGTTTTGTAATTTTTTTCTGACTTTCTATAATACCTCTGTCATTATTGTTTTACTGATATTTTTACATTAAAGTCAAACTAGTTTTAAATAAAATTAATATGACGAAGGCATAGCCTCAATATAAGCCACATGAATGATTTGTGAAACAAATAGATCTATATCATAATTTCAAGTACAACCTAGTTCTTGAAATCAAAGGATAGAAGTAAAGCATGGGCCTCATAACCATAAAGTCCTTAGTTCGATAGCTGGTAGGGGGTGTGAATTTTTGGATTCTAACTAAATTGATAGGTTTTGAGTTTGAATTCCAGCTTTGCCAAAACTACTTTTGTGCGTTGTTAAAACTAGAAAGTATGCTTTGTTTGTGGATTTATACATGCATGTGAAAAAGGTTAATGGTCCTGGATTCCCTTAACCAGAATTCGACAGTTCCTCTGCAATTTTGTTGATTAAGAATGACTGGCTTGTTTCCACTGCTACCCATCTGATATTTCCAGACCTGATTTACATCATGATCTCCTTATCTTTGGAGAATTATGATGATTTCTTTTTTTTCAACAATGATTTTTAAAGGTGGCCCTTCAGATTTTGGGACGAAAATCCTTATACTCCCAACACCTTTTAATTTGCGTTCATAAAACCCTAGTAGTTGAAAACCATCCGATAACACAAGAAATTAGAGATTTACCACAGCCTAGGTTGACATTAACGGGGGACACATTTTATTTTTTGATGATCATTTCGCTCATTTACATACAGGAATACACAGACAAAGTTTCAAACATAGCATCCGAAGAAGACATTATGGAAAATAATTATTACATGTTTGTTATGTAATGGAATTTAAGCATTATGAGTCACATGCCAGTTACTTGACGTACCCACAATGCTTTATTGATTTTTGTTGCGAAATCTAAAAATACCTTAAGAGGCTACATAGCCTTTTAAGGGAACACCATCAAATAATTTTTGATTGCAATTTTATGAGTCCTAATTATTGATGATTTGTATTATTTTTTCATATGAATTTCAGTGATATATACATGTATATTTTTTACTTTGGTGAGATGTAAGAGTTCTAAATACCCACTTTAACACCTTCACATTTGTTAACTTCCTGGACAAGTTGTCAACTATTTGAATGGGAAAACCATTAAATTATTCATGGCATAGTTATCCCCCTTTTTAGCTGACCTGAGCACAAAGTGCTCATGATAAGCTTTTGTGATCGCCCAATGTCTGTGGTCCGTCGTGCGCTGTCCGTCTTGCGCCGTCCACAATTTCTTTAAACATCTTCTCCTCCTAAACCACTGGGCCAGTCTTAATGAAACTTGGCAGGGATGTTTCTTGGGTGAAGCTCTACCAAAGTTGTTCAAGAGATTGAATTCCAGCCATAATTCTGGTTGCCATGGCAACCAAAAGGAAAAAAACGTTCATATGATGCCCCAGGGGTCAACATTGGCCACGCCCAGGGGGTCACAAGTTTGAAACATAAGAACAAAGAAGGAAAACTTTAAATTTCTTATTCTCTGAAACTAGGTGGTGAAGAGCTTTGATATTTGGTATGTAGCATCACCTAGTGGACCTCTACCAAGATTATGAAAATGATGCTCCTGGGTCAGAACTGGCCCTGCCTCAGGGTCAAAAGTTTGAAACTTAGGAACAAAGAAGGAAAACTTTAAAAATCTTCTTCTCTTAAACTAGAAGGCGCAGAGCTTTGATATTTGGTATGTAGCATTTCCAAGTGAACCTCTACAAAGTTTGTTCATATGATGCCCCTGGGGTCAAAACTGGCCCTGTCCTGTGGGTCACAAGTTTGAAACATAGGAACAAAGAATCTTCTTCTCTGAAACTAGAAGGTGCAGAGTTTTGATATTTGGTATGTAGCATCTCGTAGTAGACTTCTACCGAGATTGTTCATATGAGGCCCCTTGGGTCAAACCTGGCCTAGCCGCGGGGGTCACAAGTTTGTATTATAGGAACAAAGAAGGAAAATTTCAAAAATCTTCTTCTCTGAAACTAGAAGGTGCAGAGCTTTGATATTTCGTATGTAGCATTTCCTAATGGACATCTACCAAGATTGTTCAAATGATGTCCCTGGGATCAAAACAGTCCCCGCCCCGGGGGTCACAAGTTTGAAACATAGGTACAAAGAAGGAAAACTTCAAAAACCTTCCTATCTGAAACTAGATGGTGGAGAGCTTTGATATTTGGTATGTAGCATCTCCTAGTAGACTTCTACCATGATTGTTCATATGATACCCTTGGGGCCAAAACTGGCTCAGCCCTGGGGGTCACAAGTTTGAAACATAGGAACAAAGAAGGAAAACTTTAAAATTCTTCTTGTCTGAAACTAAGTGGTACAGGGCTTTGATATTTGGTATGTAGCATCTCCTAGTGGACCTCTACCAAGATTGTTTATATGATGCCCCTTGGGTCAAAACTGGCCCCCTACGGGGGTCAGAAGTTTTAAACATAGGAACAAAGAAGGAAAACTTTAAATTGTTTATTCTCTGAAATTAGTAGGCGTAGAGCTTTGATATTTGGTATGTAGCATCTCTTAGTGGTCTTCTACAAAGTTTCTTCATACTATGCCCCTGAGGTCAAAAATCGCCCTGCCCCAGGGGTAACAAGTTCAAAACATAGGAATAAAGAAGGAAAACTTTAAAATTCTACTTCTCTGATACTGGAAGGCATAGAGCTTTGATATTTTGTAAGTAGCATCTCCTAGTGGACCCCTACCAAGTGTTTTCTTAGGATGGCCCTGGGGTCAAAACTGGCCGTGCCCAGGGGTCACAAGTTTGATTTTACAGCTTGGTACTCAGGTGAGCGATACAGGACCATCATGGTCCTCTGTTCAACTTATGATTCACACTGAAAATTAAGCCCTTGCAGCCTAGCATGGCACCTACTTGTCATGCTTTTGTTATTTCAGGAATGTGGCAAGATGCTCACTGTTCTGTTCGCTTTGGATACATCTGTAAGAAATTCAAGGGAGCGCTTCCAACACCGGCTCCACCAACAACCCCTTGGACCGGATATTGTCCAGCTGGGTACCACATGCTCTACGATAGATGCTATAAGGTGTTTACAGATAAGTTGCAATGGGGAAAGGCATTTGAAAAGTGTAGAAATATTGGACCAGGATATACTTTAGCCAGTATCAGATCTGATGTGGAAAATGGTAGGTTATAACAACTTGTTTCCTGTCCCCTTCGTATTGACTTGTTCACCAAACAATCTTGTATCTCATTCAATCTTCCCAAAGAATCCCTAAAAAAGAAGCCTTTTGAAAACAGTGTGGGAATAGAGAAAATGCTTGTAACCAGCATTTTCTCCTATCCTCAAAATATGTTCTACCCTCCTAGAACAAAATTCAGTTTTTCAGTCATGTTGATTTTGTTGTCTGCAAATGCTTTCAGTTTCGACTAGTCTGAAACTTTGTTGTCTGATACAGAGAAGAAGGTGGGTTTTGGAAACCTACAGGAAAGAAAGAAAGTGCTGATTTATCATTGTTTTTTCTGGTTACAAAATTGTTTATTAACTGCTTTAACTCCTGACCACACAGTTCTGACTTTTAACCTGACCCTGAGAAAGAGGCCTTCTGAAACCATTGTTGGAAAAGGAGGAAATGCTGGATACCAGCATTTTCTCCTTTTTCCAAAATGTTTTCTACCCTTCCCAATACAAATTTCAAGTCACATTTACTTTGTTGTTAGCAAATGCTTTGAATTTTGACCAGTCTAAAATTTTGTCGTTTGGTAAAGATTAAAGACAAATTCCATCCAATTTGGATCACACTAAATTTTGGGTTTTGGTCTACAAATGCTTCTTATCCAGACAAGTCTATATTTTGTCATCTTGTAATGAGCGTTACATTGTAACTCACCTTTATTTCCATGTCATTTACTTTTGTAGAAGCAAGTTGTGGAAGGGGGCAGTTCTTGTTCACTATTTTTAGCTCACCTTAGCACAAAGTGCTAAAGGTGAGCTATTGTGATTGCCCTATGTCCGGCGACCGGCGGCCGTCATTCGTCAACAATTTCTTTAAACATCTTCTCCTCCTAAACCACTGGGCCAATCTTCATGAAACTTGGCAGGAATGTTCCTTGGGTGAAGCTCTACCAAAATAGTTCAAAGAATATAATTCCACCCATAACTCTGGTTGCCATGGCAACAAAAAGAGAAAAAAAACAAAAAACTTTGAAAATCTTCTTCTCTGAAACTTGAAGGTGTAGAGCTTTGATATTTGGTAGGTAGCATCTCCTAATAGACCTCTACTAAGTGTGTTCAAATTATGCCCCTAGGGTCAAAACTGGCCCCGCCCCGGGGGATAACGAGTTTTAGTATAGGAACAAAGAAGGAAAAATTTAATAATCTTCTCCTCTGAAACTTGAAGGTGGGTCACAAATTTGAGCATAGGAACAAAGAAGGAAAACTTTGAAATTCTTCTCCTCTGAAACTAGATGGCGTAGAGCTTTGATATATGGTATGTGGTCGTAGTGGACCTCTACCAAGTTTGTTTAAATCATTCCCATGGGGTCAAAACTGGCCCTGCCCCGGAGGTCACAGGTTGGAATATAGGAACAAAGAAGGAAAATTTTAAATTTCTTTTTCTCTTAAACGGGAAGGTGTAAAGCTTTGATATTTTGTATGTAGCATCTTTGAGTGAACCTCTACCATGTTTGTTCCAAATGGTGCTTTGATTAAAACTGACCCAGCCCCGGGGACCACAAGTTACAACATAGGACAAAGAAGGAAAATTTAAAATTCTTCTTTGAAACTGGAAGGTGTAGAGCTTTGATATTTGATTGCCCTATGTCCGGCGTCTGTCGCCTGTCAATACTTTCTTTAAACATCTTCTCCTCCTAACCCACTGGGCCAATCTTGATGAAATTTGACAGGGATGTTCCTTGGGTGAAACTTTACCAAAGTTGCTCAAAGAATTGAATTTCACTCATAAGCTAAGCGTTCCAGGGCCAATAGCACTCTTGTTTGTATTTGATGTTATTGTATTTTTTTTTTTTGTGACTGCGTTGTTGTCAAGTGACAAAATTACAGTTGAAGCTTTTTGAAATGATTATTCTGACAAACCAAGCTATTAAAGATTTTAGAGGAGAAAACAGGAAGTAGGCAATGAAAAGTTAACGATGAACTGACGATTAAAAATTCTTGTCAAGGAAGTATGCAGTACTGGAAATAATCTATTTTTATAATCATTAGTCATAAGTGTTGATTTAATCCTTTCCAAGGAGGTAATTTTGAAATTGAAAGCAGACAGCAGTTTAAATCTATCCCAAATAACGGAGTTTGTCTTTAAAAAGGTAGAAAATATTTTTGGAAAAGGAGAAAATGCTGGTTGCCAGTATTTTCTCCTTTTTGCACAATGTTTTCAAAAGGCTGCTTCCTCTGTGTTGTTAAAACTGTGGATTTTGTGGTTAAGAGTTCGGTATTTTGCTACTGACTTGAGGAGTAGCACAGAAATCTGAAAATTGTTGTCATAGACGATGTAGATTAACATTAAATCTTTACCAAACAACAAAATTGTAGACTGGCCAAATTTTAAAGTATTTGCAGATGATTAAATAAATGTGACTGAAAAAATCAAACTTGGTTTGGGAAGGGAAAAAAACGTTGTGAGAAAAGGAGAAAATGCTGGTTACCAGCATTTTCTCCTTTTCCCACATTTTTTACAAAAGGCTTCTTTCTCAGGGTAGTCAAAAGCAGGGATTGTGTGGTAATGGGTTAAGCTTAGTCTAAACTGTCTGCTATTTTATGAAATATACAATCATGTATGTTAAAAATTTTTGAAAACTTCCTGAAAATTGTGCATTTAGGCCTGCTTTCCCGATAATGAAAGTCAATATCATTCATTTAGTACTATAAAGGTTCAATCAGACATGATTGGGGATAACAACATGTGAAATACATTGTATTCTTAGGTCCTTCTCAGGAAAGTGCAATTTATTATGCAATTTCGGTTTACCCTTTACCAAAAGAGTCTAACTTTTAAACATCCTGAGAAAGAAGCCTATTGAAAAGTAAGCAGGATTTTCTTATTTTTCCACCTTCTCAGTCGCCTCTTCTTTTATCTTCTGCAATGCTTTCAATTTGGACTCACCTAAATTTTTCTTGTCTGGTAAAGTCTAAAGGCCTTGTTACAATGTGGTTAACTCTTTACCAAGAAACAAGAAATATGACAAGTTGAAACTGAAATCATCTGCAGCAAACAAATGGCTATAATACGGGTAATTAAGGTTTTCTACGAGAGAGTCGAAAGCATTGTGGGAAAAGAAGAAAATGCTGGTTATCAGCTTTTTCTCATTTTTCCCACAATGCTTTCAGAAACCCTCTCTTCATAGGTTGTCAGAACTGGTTATAGTTTGAAATAGGGTTAACTCTTTACTAATTGACAGAATTTTAGACTGGTCCAAACTCGAAGCATTTGCAGACGTCAAAATAAAGATGACTCAAAACTTGAAATTTGATTTGGGAAGGCTAGAAAACATTGTGGGAAAAGGAGAAAATTTCTACAATTTTTTCAAAAGGTTTCTCTCTCAGTGTCATTTAAAGTTGGGATTGTGTGGTAAAGAGTAAAAGTGTTAGATAGATACATGCGAGTTATGCAGATGTCCTTGTTTCAATTGTCACTTAAAGTGCTTTGGTTTTTATTTGTGTATCCTTGGGCAAGACACTTTAGAGTCACAGCTTAATACTCTTGAAACCACCAATGTCCATAAATAGATGACATGTTGCTTTGATAGGACAGAAATTCTGTTAAAAGTGGAGTAAAAGGCAAATTAATCCCTTACTTCACTATTCAAACACAGTCTAAATGACCCTTAGAAAGGGAAAGTTATGAAAATAATCTGACCAAAGGAGAGAACGCTGGTATCCAGCATTAATTTTGTTCCTTTTTCCACAAAATTTTCTATCATTCGAAATGTAAATAACATCGTTTTAATCAAAACTGTATTTGTTAATTAAAACATGAATGCGATATGAACAAGTACAAAGTTTTGTTATTTCACTAAAACTTATTCACTAATTTTTGTTTACCAGCATTTATAGTGACATTGCTAGCAGACATGCACGTCAGTCCATGGATAGGAATGAAAGCTACGTACAGTAATAACAACTTTTTATGGATCAACAATGATGATGCAACCTACACCAACTTTGCTATAGGCCAGCCTAGTGGGGGAAATGAAAAGTGTGTTCAGGTAATTAAAATTCATACATTAGATAAAACTTAGCCCTACCCCTACAGGCCAGCCTAGTTTGGGAAATAAGGTTGTTTTCAGGTAATCGAAACTTACACATTACATAAACCTGACCCTATGGACCGGTTGACAGGTGAAATGAAATGTGTGTTTATGTGTTCGAAACTTGTACATTACATATATTAAAGCTGACCCTATGGACAAGCTGATGGGGGAAATGAAATGTGTGTTCAGGTAATCGAAACTTTTACATTACATAAACCTGACCCTATGGACAAGCTAATAGGGGAAATGAAATGTGTGTTCAGGTAATCAAAACTCATACATTACATGAACCTGACTCTATGGCCTAGTCTGGTGGGGGGGGGATGGAAAGTGTGTTCACGTATTTAAAACCTAGATACCTTACATAAACCTAACCCAAACAGTGTAGGCTAGACAGGTGGGAGAAATTTCTGCTATACATTTGTTCATTTGTTTCTTTGTTATATACTTTGTTCTTAAGAATGTTGTGTTCTATATTGATCTATTACAGATATATGGTGGGAATTATCAGACAGGGCAATGGAATGACAGAGAATGTAACATTCTGTTACCGTATATCTGTATGGTGAGAAGAGGCAAGTTCTTAGGAAAAGCTATATATTGTAGAGTGATTATTATTATATTTAGAACACTGTATCAGTCATCTTATTATACCACTCAAAACAAATGTTTTAGGGGGTATACTGGAATCAGCCTGTCTGTCTGTGTGTGTGTCCTTCCATGTATCCATATGTGTGCAAAATACTGACTTTGTTTACACTCTAGCACCTACAATTATTAACCAATCAGCACCAAACTTGGTCAAAATATATATGACTATAAGATCTTGGATGAGTTTGATTATGGATCATTGTTACTGGAATAACTTGAGTTATTTGCCCTTGAATTAGAAAAATTGCTCTAGCATCTACAATTATCAACCAATCTTCACCAAACTTTGTCAAAATTATATGACCATAAGATCTCGAATGATTTGACTATGGATGTAATCGGATCAGACCAACTGGAGTTATTTCCCCTTGAATTAGAAAAATTGCTATATTGGACTTTTTTACACTTGTCAAGTATCAACCTGTCAGCCCCAAACTTGGTCAAAATATATATGACTATAAGATCATGGAAGAGATTGATTATGGGTCCAATGGGACCAGAATGACTTGAGTTACTTGCCCTTGAATTAGAAAGCTCTGTAGAATAGTGCTTTAGTACAGAGCATAACTTAGTCATCTCTGATTGACTTTAAACATGGCATTAATTTTATGTTTATTGCAATAATACAGAGTGAAGTGTGAAAGGACCATAACTCTACCTCATACTGTCTATGAAGTATTTCCTGTTGATCATCATTTTTAAAGCATTTTCTGCTTGTGTGGAATATTACTTTGTTGTCTCCAGCCCGAAAACCTTCAAATTCGGTATGCATGATTGTTGAAAAATTACAGACTACAGTGCACAATTTTGAGTTATTGCCCCTTTCACTTTTCATACCTCAATTTATGCTACTCTAGATTGGAAGCAGATGCAGTGTGGGAGTCTAGATTTAAAGCAGATGCATATGACATATTAAATATGTTTTGAATTGAACAATTTTATTACCAGCATTATTAGCTTACCTCAGCACAAAATGCTTATAGAGAATGTTTTGATTGTCTAGAGGCCACATTTTCATTTCAAATCAGATGAGCCAGAACATTTTTGTCTTGATAATATCTTGTACAAATTTAAAGATGGAACTCATTTGGCTAAAAAAAGAAACTTTGTGTTTTTACGAAAGTTGGTCAGAATTTTTGTTTGTCCTGATGGTATCTCAGACAAGTTAAAAATTGTTTTAGATCTGGTCAAAAGGTAGGTCACTGAGATGAATCTTACAAACAATACAGGTGAACTCCAGAGGCCTGAGGCTCAATTCCGTATAATGAACATGAAAGTCCTTCAGAATCTTTTTCATTTTGAAATTTCTGAGAAATGTGATATTGGGTCACTTTGGGTCTAAAAGTATCTTAAGCCTGTTTCACATCAGCCTTGCGATTTTTTGTCGTACGATTTTCGCCGCAAACACAATCACTACCTACTCGTACCCGTCGCACAAACTGCAAATTTGCAAAGCGATCTCCGTACGTTGTTTGTACGGTTGACTGAACTGTACAGTGTCCGCAGGTTGAACGTACGAAAAAAACAAAATGACGTGTTCGCACGGCTGTCATGCAGTTATCTTAAGGCTGCTGCATAAATTCTCAAGGCACCCACAAGACTGCTGTAAGAATTTTCAAAGTTTCTTACGACCACGGCTGTCATGCAGTTATCTTAAGGCTGCCGCATAAATTCTCAAGGCACCCACAAGACTGCTGTAAGAATTTTCAAAGTTTCTTACGACCACCGCACGGCAAGCATGAATTTGCAAGACAGCTGTACGGTGTTCGTGCGATCGCCTTAAGGAGGAGGAATTATCTCCTCTTGTCCAGATTTGGATATATTGGTATATAGACACAATGGTATGCAGCAGCATCCTCATTCTGCAGAAGGCCTTCACAGAGTTAACTTCGGCTATCCAGGCACATAGGTTGCGTATTGCAGCCATGAACAGGATACTCGCGGATGAAGAACAGGACGATGCTATTTTATGCTAAAGGCATATTTGTCACTCTTGTACAAGCCCGTGCTTTCTTCATCTGAACCCTGAGTTGGTTGTACCTCGGTTGTCTCAGCAACCGCTGCCTTCCCCTTTCCCTTCTGAGATCTTTGTTTCTGAGGCATGGCCTTCTCTTCCTGAAATCTCGACAGCAACTGATGACGAACAAGACATTAAACTTTTTAAAAGGAGGAATGACGCTTACGTTTCGCAAGGCATTTGTGGGGCAGCTGTGCGAATCAATATGTTGTTCGTAGTAGTCTTCAGACAGCATTTCACCAAACGCAAGGCATTTACAAGACAGCCGCAAGATTTTCCTGCGATCATCGTGCAGTCTTTGCAAGACAAACGCAAGTATAAAACCATACGATTGATGTGCGATGGTCTCAAGGTAACCGTATGGCTGCCGTGTGACAACTGTACAGTTGCCATGCAAACTCCAAAAATCGCAAGGAAATCGCAAAGAAAATGAGCATGTTGAAAAACCATGTCTACTGCATTGCAAATTCATACAGCACTGTTGTGGAGTCCGCGCGAAGTCTTTTGATTTGTCAAAAAATGTTCCCGCACGGCTGTCGTAAGGCTGATGTGAAACAGGCTTTAGCAGATCAATGCCTAGAAAAACACTTATATAAACTATAGATGCCACATTTTCAGTCGTATGCCTATGAAAGTTTGTATGTTTGTATGATGATATCTTGCACTAGTTTGAAATTGTGTTACATCAGATCAAACAGTAGGTCAGTGGGACGATTCTTTTGAAAACCTTGTGTACACCTTTGGTGTGGCAGGCATGAAACTAAGCATATCTATCATGATGATATCTTGGAATAATTTGAAATAAGGTTAATGCCCCAGTCACAAATTACGAACTTCTGACAGACGGCTAGTTTTTCAGGAGATTTTGACAGAAGTATGGATGGTATGGAAATGGGGATCATTAATTTAATTCCAAAGAATTTTACAAGCAAGGACCCTAGTGGTATCGCTCTTCAAATTAAATATCAGCAATACACAAAAACTGCCTACATGTAGTTCTTGTTGTTACTTTATACTGTTGTGGTCATCAGTTACATTCTTTTCTTGTTATTAGCTCACCTTAGCACAAAATGCTAAAGGTGAGCTATTGTGATCGCCCTATGTCCGGCGTCCGTCAACAATTTCTTTAAACATCTTCTACTCCTAAGCCACTGGGCCAATCTTCATGAAACTTGGCAGGAATGTTCCTTGGGTGAAGTTCTACCAAAATTGTGCAAACAATTTAATTGCACATATAACTCTGGTTGCCATGGCAACAAAACGAAAAAAAAAACCCTGAAATCTTTGAAAATCTTCTCTGAAAGTGGAAGGCGTAGAGTTTTGATATTTAGTATGTAGCATCTCCTAATGGATCTCTACCAAGTTTGTTCAAATTATGCCCCTAGGGTCAAAACTGGCCCCACCACGGGGAATACAAGTTTGAGCATATGAACAAAGAACAAAAACTTTAAAAATCTTCTCCTCTGAAACTTGAATGCGTAAAGCTTTGGGGTCAATAGTTTGTGCATAGGAACAAAGAAGGATGATTTTAAAAATCTTCTCCTCTGAAACTTAAAGGCGTAGAGCTATTATATTTAGTGGCATCTCCTAGTGGACCTCTTCCAAGTTTGTTCAAGTTATGCCCTTGGGGTAAAAATTGGCCCAACCCCAAGGGTCGCAAATTTGAGCATAGGAACAAAGAAGGAAAACTTTAAGGTTCTTTTCCTCAGAAACTAGAAAGCGTAGAGCTTTGATATTTGGTATGTGGCATCTCCTAGTAGACCCCTACCAAGTTTCTTTAAATCATGCCCCTGGGGTCAAAACTGGCCCCACCCTAGGGGTCACAATTTTGAGCATAGAAACAAAGAAGAAAAAAACTTTAAAAATCTTCTCCTCTGAAACTTTAAGGCGTAAAGCTTTGATATTTGGTATGTGGCATCTCCTAGTTGACCTGTACCAAGTTTGTTCAAATTATGCCCCTAGGGTCAAAACTGGCCCCACCCCGGAGGTCACAAGTTTGAGAATGGGAACAAAGAAGCAAAACATTAAAAAATCTTCTCCTCTGAAACTAGATTGCTTAGAGCTTTGATATTTGGTCCGTTGTAGGTTCTAATGGACCTCTACCAAGTTTGTTCAAATTATATCCCTAGGGTCAGAACTGGTCCTACCTCGGGGGTCACAATTTTTAGCATAGGAACAAATAAGGATAATTTTAAATATCTTATCCTCTGAAACCTGAAGGCATAGAGCTTTTATATTTGGTATGTGACATCTCCTAGTGGACCTGTACCAAGTTTATTTCAAATTATGCCCCTGGGGTCAAAAATGGCCCCATCCCGGTGGTCACAAGTTTGAGAATAGAAACAAAGAATAAAAATGTTAAAAATCTTCTCCTCTGAAACTTGAAGGCATAGAGCTTTGATATTTGGTATGTGGTATCTCCTAATGGACCTGTACCAAGTTTGTTCAAATTATGCCCCTTGAGTCAAAACTAGCCCCACCCAAGGGGTTGCAATTTTTCTCTGAAACTAGATGGCATAGAGCTTTGATATTCGGTCTGTTGCATATTCTAATAGACCTCCACCAAGTTTGTTCAAATCATGCCCCTTGGGTCAAAACTGACCCTGCCCAGGGGGTCACAAATTCGGGCATAGGATCAAATAAGGAAACTTTAAAAATCTTTTCCTCTGACACTAGATGGCGTAGAGCTTTGCTATTTGGTATATGGCATCTCCTAGTAGACCTCTACCAAGTTAGTTCAGATCATGTCCGGGGGGTCGAGACTGGCCCCAGCCCGGGGGGTCACAAATTTGAGCATAGGAACAAAGAAGGAAAACTTTAAAAATCTTCTATGAAACTTGAAGGCGTAGAGCTTTGATATTTGGTATGTGGCATCTCCTAGTACACCCCTACCAAGTTTGTTCATATGATGTCCTTGGGGTCAAAACTGGCCCAGCCCCAGGGGTCATAAGTTCGAACACAAGAACACAGAAGGAAATCTTTAATACTTTTCTTCTCTGAAATTTTATGGTGTAGAACTTTGATATTTGGTATATAGCATGTTCTAGTGGACCTTTTACCAAGTTTGTTCATATGATGCCCCTGGGGTCAAAACTTGCCCTGCCCGGGGGGGGGGTTACAATTTCGAACATAAGAACAAAGAAAGAAAATTTTAAAATTATTCTTCTCTAAAACTAGAAGGCATAGAGCTATGAAATTTGGCATGTAAAAATTCCTAGTTAACCTCTACCAAGTTTGTTCATATTATGCCCTTAGGGTCAAAACCGGCCCTGCCCCGGGGGTCACAGGTTCAAACATAGCAACAAAGAAGGAAAACTTTAGAAATCTTTTTCTGAAACTTGAAGGTGCAGAGCTTTGATATTTGGTATGCAGAATCTTCTAATGGGTCTCTACCAAGTTTGGTCATATGATGTCTCTGGCCCAGCCACCGGGACCACAAGTTCGAAAATAGAACAAAGAAGGAAAATTTAAAATTCTTCTTTGAAATTGGAAGGTGTAGAGCTTTTAAATTTGATTGCCCTATGTCTGGCGTCTGTCGTCCAGCGTCTGGCAACAATTTCTTTAAACATCTGCTTCTCCTTAACCACCGGGCCAATCATGATGAAACGTGACAGGGATGTTCCTAGGGTGAAGCTTTACCAAAGTTGTTCAAAGAATTTAAATTCACAGATAAGCTATAGTCTAGGTGAGCATTCCAGGGCCAGTGGCCCTCTGATTATTATTTTTCACATTCAGATAGTTACATAACTTACCGTAACTATTGTTCTTGTTAAGAAAATTCAGTTATTCATTGTTGTTATCCATTACATTGAGATAGATATATTAATAATTGTTATCATTTATATCCAGATAGTTACATAGCAACCCCAGAGCCAGTTCCGACAATCTGCGATGCTAGTAAGGATCAGCAGCAGTTCATGAGTAATTGTTATGTCTACATGAAAAGTCCAATGTCATGGACTGATGCAAGAGCCAACTGTCATGCTATAGGTAATAATGATCTACCTGAAACCCCCTTCCTACCATCCTTTGTTCAAACTATCATGCCATATCAGTCGATGATGTTTGGAGCCCATACTCACCGACCATTCTTAATAATTTCTTTGTTATTTTCCCCAGAATTTTCCATGTTTGAAGAAAAACAACCTCTTATTGGCTGGGCCAAATCGACTAACCAATGAGAAGTTTTGTTACTTTACTTGTCAGGAATAAGACCAAGAATGAAACTAAGAATAGTTGGCAAATTTATCCAAGGAGTTTGTGTCCAGAGATGTTTTCATTTTTATTCCAAGCCCAATCTTTCAGAGGATTACTGTTATATATATTGCAACAGGATTCATTCCTCTCTGTCAGAGGACTGTTTCAACATTGTATATGTGGGAAAACGTCCAGCACCTTGACAACAAATGTGGTCACAGACTCTTTACGTCATGGATACTAAATGCACTGTTTTCCGCAAAATATATGAAATGGTGTTAGAAAACTGCATTGCCTCTTTATTTTGGCAACTCCTCAATATTAAAGGCATTTTCAGAAAAATTAAATGTTGTTTGATAATTGGTATTGCCTGTTAATGGGTAGGAAACCCTCATTGTCAGAAAAGGAGATAATATCAGTAGCAAGTAGTCTTTCCTTTTACTACACTGTTTTCAAAAGCATTCTCTATTAGGGTTGTTAAAGTCATAATCATTTTGCAAGAGTGTAAATGTCAAACAATAAAACATTTTGTTTAAGGTGCTTCTCTGACCTCAATTACATCCTTGTTTGAGCAATCTTTCATCTACATTCTGTCCAAACAAAATGGTGGACAACCTCTCTGGACTGGTTTAAATGACATTCAGGTAACTATTTAGGTGTCTGTCTGTTTCTGTTTGTTTCTGTCTGTTTGTTTCTCAGTCTTGGCTGTTGATTTCTAATGTCTCAATCTGTCAGTCCGTGTGTCTGCCTGCCTGTCTGTGTGTGTATCTATGCCAGCTTGCGTGCCCGCCTGCCTACCAGCCTAGCTGTCTGCCTGCCTACTGGCCCGCCCACCCATCCAGATGTGTGCCTGTGGATAGTTCTAAATGATGTCTAAGTAACAATAAAAACTCTCTCTCTAAGGTTCGGTCAAAAATATGTTGCATAATTAACGCTTTCTCTCTGTGTTTCTCTGTCTATCTCTGACTCTCTCTCTGTTGATCTAAATAATTTGTATTTATGCTGATTTTGTTCAGTGTGTTTAAGTGAGTGTGTCTTTTTAGCTAATTTTAGCACAAAGTGCTAAAGGTGAGCTGTTGTGATCGCTCTATGTCCGTCGTCCGTCAACAATTACTTTAAACATCTTCTACTCCTAAACCACTGGGCCAATCTTGATGAAACTTGGCAGTGATGTTCCTTGGGTGAAGCTCTACCAAAACTGTTCAAAGAATTGAATTCCACCCATAACTCTGGTTGCCATGGCAACAAAAAGGAAAAAATTAAAATCTTTGAAAATCCTCTTCTCTGAAACTAGAAGGCGTAGAGCTTTGATATTTGATATGTGGCATCTCCTAGTGGACCTCTACCAAGTTTGTTCAAATGATGACCCTGGGGTCAAAAACTAGCCCCGCCCGGGGGGTCACAAGTTTGAGCATAGGAACAAAGAAGGAAAACTTTGAAAATCTTCTGGTCTGAAACTAGAAAGTGTAGAGCCTTGATATTTGGTATGTGGCATCTCCTA
Source organism: Tridacna crocea (assembly GCA_943736015.1). NCBI lineage: Eukaryota > Metazoa > Mollusca > Bivalvia > Cardiida > Cardiidae > Tridacna > Tridacna crocea. Next base: position 8,406,512 of record OX031063.1, read on the forward strand.
ATAACCCTCTACCTAGGTTATTCAAATGATGCCCGTGGGATCAAAACTGGCTCTGCCCCAGGAGTCACCAGTTTGAGCATAGGAACAAAAAAGGAAAATTTTAAAAATCTTGCTCTCTGAAACTAGAAAGCGTAGAGCTTCGATTTTTGGTACGTGGTATCTCCTAGTGGACTTCCACCTAGTTTGTTCACATGATGACCCTTATGTCAAAACTGGCACCGCCCCGGGGTTCACAAGTTCGAGGACAGGAACAAAGTAGGAGAACTTTAAAAATCTTTTCTTCTGAAACTAATTGGCACAGAGCTTGGATATTTGATATGTGGCATCTCCTAGTGGACCTCTAGCAAGTCTGTTCAAATGATGTACCTTGGGTCAAAACCGGCCCCAATCCCAGAGGACACAAGTTTGAGCATAGGAACAAAGAAGGAAAACTTTAAAAATCTTCTCCTCCGAAACTTGAAGGCATAGAGCTTTAATATTTGGTAAAAAGCTCTTCCTTGTGAACCTCTACCAAGTTTGTTCACATGATGCCCGTCAAAACTGGCCCCACCCCGGGGGTTACAAGTTCAAACAAAGGAACCAAGAATGAAACTTTAATAGTCTTCTTCTCAAAAACTAAAAGGCATAGAGCTTCAATATGTAGTATCATCTCCTAGTGGACCTCTACCAAGTTTGTTCATATGATGCCGTTTGGGTCAAAACTGGCCCATCCCCTGGGTCATAAGTTCGAACACAGGAACAAAGAAGGAAAACTTTAAAAATGTTCTTTTCTGAAACTTGATGGTGAGGAGCTTTGATATAAAGCTATAGTCTAAGGTGAGCACTCCAGGGCCAATGGCCCTCTTGTTTAACAAGTATCTGTTGATATGATCAGTTAAGTCTGATTGGAAGAGAAGAGCATATAAATGGCTTTCTTCAGATTTGAATTTTTCATAGATCTAATTTGATCTTTTTGTGTAGAATACAGGGTATTACACATGGACTGATTCCTGGCCTGTTGTGTACACAAAGTGGCAAAAAGGGGAACCAAACAAAGGGCCTGGGGAAGGATGTGTGGTATTTAATTCCACAGGGAGATGGGTAGACACCACATGTTCAGCACTTTACAGATCAGTTTGTAAAATATTTTCTGGTGAGTTTGCTTGATTTTTTATGAGTTCATGCATGTTTTTTTTTTTCAGCTAGAAAAACTGTAAGTCAACCTGTCAAATGTATAAATAATTTTCAAATCAATCAGTACAATGACGAACTCTGAAATTGGCGTAAGATGTGAATGATGGCAGAGTTTTTGTTGACCCTGTACTACACAATTTCCGAGTCTAAACAATCCTGAATAAGAAAGCTTTAAAAACATACAGGAAAAAAGGCTCCTCTATCAATTTAACCCTTTACCAAACAAGTCCTGGTTTTTACGAGCTTGTTATAGAAACTGTTTGAAAACAATGTGGGAAAAGGAGAAAATGTTGGTAACCAGCATTTTCTCCTTTTCCCTCAATGTTTTCTACCCTGCTGAAAATAAATTTCAATTTTTGAGTCATGTTTACGCAGACAAGTCTGCAAGTGCTTTCAATTTGGACCTGTCTAAAATTTTGTTGTTTGGTAAAGGGTTAAGACAAAAAAAGCCATGTAGAAGAGCATTATAACTAGGTTATCAATTATTTCTCTCTTAGATTTTTTTCAAAGATAGCACAATAAGCATAATCTTTCTTTTCCAAGATGGTGTAGATTAGGTGAAAGTACTATGTAAGGACAGTAAAGATCAAGAAGAGACTGCATAGAGAATGCAGTCTGATCTTGAGTTTTTAGTCTGTTACTTTCTGGCAATAATGCACTGTACAGTTGCAAGGTTTTGATTGATTTCTTGATTGGGAATACCTGTTTCATTTATACAGAGTTGCCTTTTCCCTGTTGTTGTGAAAAAGTGGGATTGTTTGGTAGAGAATACATCCTTTACCACACAAAGCAAACTTTCAAAGACCCTTGGAAAGAGGCCTTTTGAAAACATGGTGGGAAAAGGAGAAAATGCTGGTAACCAGCATTTTCTCCTTTTCCCTCAATGTTTTCTACCCTATCAAGAGCAAATATCATTATTTGAGCTACCTTTAATTTGTTGTCTGCAAATGCTTTGAATTTGGAAATGTCCGAAATTTCACTGTGTGGTAAAGAGTTAAGAGTTCCCAACAATTTCTTAGTTTAATTTTTACAGGATCGCCAACCTTGACGCCTTTGCCTCCAAATGCAGTTTGTGATCCAGGCTGGGTCTCCAATGCTGGAAAATGTTACTTCTTTGGGTTAAAAAGAACATTTTTAGATGCCAGTTATTATTGCAAGAGATTTTCAGCAGATTTGGTGTCTATTCACAATGCCACTGTCAATCAGTTCTTAGTAAAAACCTTCAGTTCATTGCCTAGCCATGGTTTCGCATTCTGGACCAGTTTATACAAGTCATTAGATTGTAAGTGTATTACTTAAAATCCCACAGGTGTTGAACTCAAGTGAGGCAAAAAAAGAAACAGAGTCGAAATTTAAAGCATTAGCAGACAGCATATTGAATGTTGCTCAAATTATGAAACTTGTAAAGGGTAGAAAACATTGTGGAAAAAGTAAGTGATATTGGTTACCTGCATGTATTCCTTTAACCCTTTGCCACACAATCCCGACTTTCAATGACCCTGAGAAAGAACGCTTTTGAAAACACTGTGGGATAAGGAGAAAATGCTTGTAACCAGCATTTTCTCCTTTTCTTACAATGTTTTCTACCCTTCCCAAATCACATTTCAATTTTGATTCACATTTAATTTTTCATCTGCAAATGCTTTCATTCTTGGCTAGTCCAAGTGCTTATTTGAAAAAGATGGGATCTCTTTCTTTTTACCTGTATGTCTTTTTATCCTATTTTATCTTCGGTATCGGTATAGGTGTGTCAAAATATTTTCACATGAGAAATGGAGAGCAATCAACTCTCAAACATTTGAGCAAAACTTTACTTGTTTATGTAGACAAGGAGGAAGATGATCAAAGTAACTTTTGTCAAAAAAAAATATATCGAGATCAAATCCAAAGAATGTGAATTTTTATCAAAAAATGATGCTGTACGATACTTTGTAAAATATCGTAGTAAAAACTTTCTTTAATTGTAATATAACTCTTTTTAGCTCTCCTTAGCACAACGTGCTAAAGGTGAGCTATTGTGATTGCCCTATCTCAGGCGTCCATCAACAATTTCTTTAAACATCTTCTTCTCCTAACCACGGAACCAATCTTCATGAAACTTGGCAGGGATGTTCCTTGGGTGAAGCACTTCCAAAATTGTTCAAGGAATTGAATTCCACCTATAACTCTGGTTGCCATGGCAACAAAAATGAAAAAAAATCAAAATCTTAGAAAAATCTTCTTCTCTGAAACTAGAAGGCGTAGAGATTTGACATTTGATATGTGGCATCTCCTAGTAGACCTCAACCAAGTTTGTTCAAATGATGACCCTGCGGTCAAAACTGGCCCTTCCCCGAGGGTCACAAGTTGGAGCATAGAAACAAAGAAGGAAAACTTTGAAAATCTTCTTGTCTGAAATTAGAAAGCGCAGAGCTTTGATATTTAGTATGTGGCATCTCCTATTGGACGTCTACCTAGTTTGTTCAAATGATGCTCCTGGGGTCACAAGTTTGAGCATAGGAACAATAAAGGAAAATTCAAAAAAAAAAAAAAAAAACTTCTTCTCTGAAACTAGGAATGATATTTGGTATGTGCCATCTCCTAGTGGACCTCGACCTAGTTTGATCAAATGATACCCCTGGGGTCAAAACTGACCCCTCCCCAGTGTTCAAGATTTTGAGCATAGGAACAAAGAAGGAAAACTTTAAAAATCTTCTCCTCTGAAACTAGATGGCATAGAGCTTTGCTATTTGATATGTGGCATCTTCTAGTGGACCCCAACCAAATTTGTTCAAATGATGTACCTAAAGTTAAAACTGGCCCCAATTCCCGGGGGCACAAGTTTGAGCATAGGAACAAAGAAGGAAAATTTCAAACATCTTCTCCGACGAAACTTGAAGGCGTAGAGCTTTGATATTTGGTATGTAGCTTTTCCTTGTGGGCCTCTACCAAGTTTGTTCACATGATGCCTCTTGGCTCAAAACTGGCCCAGCCCCGTGGGTTGCAAGTTCAAACATAGGAACAAAGAATGAAAACTTTAATATTCTTCTTCTCAAAAACTAAAAGGCATAGAGCTTTGATATTTGGTATGAAGCATCTCCTAGTGGACCTCTACAAAGTTTGTTCATATGATGCCTTTGGGGTCAAAACTGGCCCTACCCCGGGGGGTCATAAGTTTGAACACAGGAACAAAGAAGGAAAACTTTAAAAATTTTCTTCTCTGAAATTTGATATAAAGCTATAGTCTAAGGTGAGCGCTCCAAGGCCAGTGGCCCTCTTGTTTCTTGTTGGAGTCTATTCAATTTGTTAGGCCTTTAAACTTTTTGCCGCAAGAAAAATTTTTAGACTTGTAACTATTGCATTTACAGAAAACAAATTTAAAAGTACCCCCATTGATGGCACTTGTGTCAAAAAGGGCAGGGAAAAAAAATGGTAGAAAAGGAGAAAGTGCTGTATACTACTGTTTAAACTTTGCATTCTTTGGTAAATGGTTACAAAGTATAGAAATTTTATAGAATATCAACTTACTTTTTCAATATTTTTTTAAACAGCTGGATTTGCATGGGGTGATGGTTCCCCATTACAGTATATCAACTGGAAACCAGGAGAACCAAACAACTTTGCACATGGTCCGATGTCCTTTGGTGAAAACTGTATGGAAGTTGTCGTTCAGACTGGTCAATGGAATGATGAATTTTGTGATGTGAAAAGAGATTTTGTCTGTGAAAAACAAATAGGTAGGAAAGCTGAAAAGTGGAAATTGAGAAGTTGGTGTTAAAAATACATAGAGCCTGTTTCTAAAAAAGAAATAAAGATGTCTTTCTTAATACAAACATTTTATACACTTATCAACCACTATTCTTTTTTGAGATGAGGATGGGAGGATTGCCCTATTTGCAGAGAGAGAGAACTGTTTTGCTCTAATTTAAGGTTAAGGTAGAACTGCTGCATAAGGTGTAGATACCGGCTAGATGAGAGTATTTTAGGTGTAGAATACAATTTAGATAAAAGTTTTGCTCTATATCTAAGTGCAGATTACAACATCGTTGTATATACAGGTGTAGATATAACTGTATATTCTGGTGTTGATAATAGTTTTGTTCTATATCTAAGTGTAGCTTACAGTAAAGCTGTATACCAGTTGATCGTAAAGCTGTATATATTGAAGTGAAGATAACAACACAGCTGTATATCCAGGGTAGATAACAGGTTAGCTGAATTTCCAGTCGTGGATAGCAACACAGCTCTATACCCCTGTGTAGATAGTTTTGTTGTATATCTAGGTGCAGCTAACAGAATAGCTGTATATCCAGTTGACAGTATAGCTGTATACATCAAAGTGTAGATAACAGTGAAGTTGTACATTCAGGTGTAAATAACAGCGTTGCTGTATACAGCAGAATGTAGATATCAGCATTGCTGTATACCAAAGTATGGATAACAGCGTTGCTGTATATCCAACTTTAATTAACCCTTTACTCCACAGATACTCATTTCTACGCATTGCTTGTAGGAGCCTTTAGAAAACATTGTGGCAAAAGGTGAAATTGCTCGTGACGAGCAATTTCACCTTTTGCCACAATGTTTTCTATGCTATCAAAAGGTGTCATATACACATAAGAAACAGCTTCATCCTTGCTGTTATTTAGGGTCAATTAGAGATACCATAGAAATACCTTATGAGGTAAAGGGTTAAATAACATTATTAGTTTACATTTTGGTGTAGAGAACCTATTTTTTAACTCTTTATCACACAATTTTGAATTTTAATGACCCTGAGAAAGAAAGAAGCCTATAAAAAATATTGTGCGAAAAGGAGAAAATGCAGGTAACCAGCATTTTCTTCTTTTTTACACAATGTTTTTCATCCTACCAAAGTCAGAAATCATAATATTAACAAAATTTAAATTGTTGTAAGCAGATGCCTGAATTTGGTCCAGTCCAAAAATTTGTTGTTTGGTAAAGAATTAATGATATTGTTCTATTACCATTACCAGGTGAAGGTAATGTTATCGGTCTACTTCCAACTGTGTACATGTATAACTTGATTGATCTATTCCAGTGGATAGCAATATACAATCTAGTTCTGTTTGAAAGTGTATAGATTTTATTGTTTTTTTTTTTCCAGGTGAAGATAACAGTATCGCTCATCAGGGAAGAACAGCATCATTCAGTATCCCAACCCCATTACCTGTCTCAGTTCCATCTATCCTTCCCTCTCAGGTAGTACCCACTTTACCTGGTCCAACTGGTGTAGTGATTCCCAAATCCCCACCCCTGGCTGGGCCCACCACAACAGCCTATTATCCAACCCCATATGTAAACCATCACACTCCCAGACCACCCCCTTTTATAAATCCTGTATCAAGCACACAGCGTAATAAACCATCAAAAGGTCTTTCATCCCCGAGATCTGGGAAAACTGGGAGTTTAGCAACAAATATGGTACCTACTGCTGGTAGTCCAGGGCCACTGTCACAACAACAAACAGGTAAAATTCTTGTGCTTGATTTTTTTTCTTTACCCTTTCCCAAACAAGCTCTGTTTTTTACGTGTCTGCAGTAAAAGTCTTTTGAAAAAAGGGTTGGAAAGGGAGAAATTGCTCGTTCTCCTTTTCCCCCAGTGTTTCCTACCCTTTTTGATAACTTTCTGCCATTTTCTAAAAGTCTAAAACTGTCGTCTGCAAACTGTTTTCGTTTGGAAGAGTCCAAAATTTGTCGTTTGGGAAAGGGTTAGATAACTGATTTTTTGCACTCTAGCAGACATACATTGGTTAACTCGTTGCCAAAAGGTCAAAGTTTTGGACTGGACTAAATCGAAAACAGTTGAAGGCAAGAATTTAACTCTTTACCAGACGACATAATTTAAGACTGGATCAAATTGAAAGCATTTGCAGACGACAAAATAAAGGTGACTGAAAAATTGAAATTTGTTCTGGGAAGGGTAGAAAACACTGTGGGAAAAGGAGAAAATGCTGGTTTCTCCTTTTCCTACAGTGTTTTCAAAAGGCTTCTTTCTCAGGGGCGTCAAAAGTAGGGATTGTGTGGTAATGGGTTAAATGAAGCTCAAATGATGGTTATTGCAACTGATAAGGTAGGAAATTTTATTTAAAAAAGGAGAAAATGCTGGTTACCGGTATTTTCTCCTTTTCCTTCAATGTTTTCAAAAGCCTTCTCTTTCAGTGTCATTCAAACATTGTCTATTGTAGCAAAGAGTTAACCCTTTACCATACGACAAAATTTCAGACTTATCCAAATTGAAAGCGTTTGCAGACAACAAAGTAAAAGTGACGGAACATTTGAAATTTGTTAGGGAAGAGGAGAAAAAACTGTTGCAAAAGGAGAAAAGCCTTCTTTCTTAGGGTCGTTAAAAATCAGGATTGTGTGATAAGGGTTAAAACAGTAGCAACAGAAAACCCCTCATGGACCAAATATTTGAATGTAGAAAATATTGGCTGGAAATAGACCAGACGGTCTGTGTCTGTTGCTTGACTGGACTCTAGTGATATGCTAACGGCACTGTTGGTGGGGTCGGGTCCCGATGTCGAGCGAGAAAGCAAGTCTCCTGGAAGAGTCAAGCTAATAGCCTTGCTAATCTGTAGAGACATGCTTCTAGGCATGTCAGTATCTGTGACATCATTAGATCTTGGAGACATGCTGCTGTATTTGTTGCGTCGAGGCATGTCACCAGGGAGCATGTCTTTAGGAGACATGCTTTGGTCTTTGCTGGGAGTTGCTTAATGCACTGGCAATACTATCCCTGACCAGTTTCATTCTCTATTTAGAACTCTTCAGAGGTAACGAAGCTATGATTAACTTATTTGGTAGTTGGTGGATAGAGTATGGCTGTTATGTTTATAATAAGTGGTGCCGGATTTCTATTAATAACTCCATATGAGCGATGGTGCCGGTCGGTGTTGGTCTGGGCTATTTTAAGCAAAGTGGTGCCGGTTGATGCCTGTAAAAAGCCTAATTTGGCTTTTATGCAACTTGTGGAGTGTTCACGTGGAGCTATAATGAGGGAGGGAGACTATATCAGCCATGGATGAGGGACAATTGTGAAATATAAATGGTGTCAGTGATTTTTGAGAAAATTTATATTTGCATAAAGAAATCAAAGCAAGCTTCATGGTACTTAGTTCACGTGTGCATTATCCGACGTTGGTTGTTACATGCAGGTGAATTTGCCAACATCGTTGACGGAAATGAAGTTCAAAGACAATATAGACTGGTTTTGTCTATTAGAAGGATTTCTTTATCATCCCAGTAGGTGGGGGTATTCAGTTGTCCCTTGTCAACATCAGTTTTAACATCACATCTCATATAGTCGGGAAACAGAAAAGAATGACAAAAATAAAATGCAGGTTTCCCGGCCATCCAGAGATACAGATCCCTACCAGATAGAGAGTATGGAGTGAGTTGCAGATTTGAGTGTGTGAGAATCTTATGACATTAAACCACAAAGTGACAAAGGTTTGAATGTGTATCAGATGTTATGAAACACCCTGTACATACCAAATCATTCTTCCAATCAGGAGTTTCTCATTCATTGAAGTAAAGACATTCAAACTTTTGGAAGAAGAATAAAATGGCTGAATGCATGTTTTTCGGCTATCCAGAGATACAGATCCCTAGCAGATAGAGAGTATTGAGTGAGTAGATCGGATGAGATTCTCGTTGCAGATTTGAGTGTGTGAGAATCTTAGTTAACGTAGTTGGCTACGGGAGTGTCTTTAATTAGGCATTAATTTTGTCCCTGATGTGTTCCTTATACCTAATTTTGAATTTATGTAGAGTTTCCCCAGGTATATTTGAGGTAATTGTTGCAGTTTGAGGGATAGTCAGCATTCTTGGTTGTACATTGTCCTCTTATATGCCATGGGAAAATCACAGGGAGAGTTACGATGATAAGTGGCCAGAAGCTGAGTATCATTTGATGGAGGAGTTTTTCTTGTCAAATGTAAAAAACTAATGGTAGAACTTCCATTCCCCCTGTAAGCACGTCTTTGGTTAGAACTTGCTGCAGTACAATCTATTGAGGTTGTTCTGCTATGGTAGTAGAATGGTAATGATTCTACTAGGTACAGCGCTGATTAAATTAGGATCAAGTTCCAATTACCTTTGGAGTTTTGGGTCCTGCATTTTAAATTGGAGCTTCATTAAGTCCTCTGGGTACAATAATGCTCTGTTTGCATTCTAAGAAATATCAACTAGATGTTGAGATTCAATATACTTGGTTAGGATCTCAAGAGTACATCTAATCTTGAGGGGGGGGGGGGGCATCCCCTGAATTAAGGTTGATCTTCGTTGATTAAGGTTGCCTCAGCACAAGCTACCTTGCTTTGATTTCTTTATGCAAATATAAATTTTCTCAAAAATCACTGACATAATTTATATTTCTCAATTGTCACTCATCCATGGCTGATATAGCCTCCCCCATTATAGCTCCACGTGAACACTCCACAAGTTACATAAAAGCCAAATTAGGCTTTTACAGGCATCAACCGGCGCCACTTTGCTAGAAATAGCCCAGACCGGCACCGACTGGCACCATCGCTTATATGGAGTTATTAATAGAAACACCAGCACCAACTTCTATCCACCAACTACTAAAGAAGCTAATCATAGCTTCGATACACCTCTGAACAGTTCTAATTAGAGAACGAAACCGGTCAGGGATAGTATTACCAGTGCAATAAGCAACCACAAGAAGACCACAAAGGCCAAAGCTCCCTGGTGACATGCCTCGACGCTACAAAGACAGCAGCATGTCTCCCAGGTCTAATGATGTCACAGTTACTGACATGCCCAGAAGCTTGTTTCCATAGATTGGCAAGGCTATTATCTTGACTCCTCCAGGAAACCTGCTTCCTTGCTCGACATCGGGACCCGTCCCTACCAGAGTCCAGTCAAGCATCAGGCGCAGCCCGTCTGGTCTCTTTATAGCCAATATTTTCTACTTTGTCTTCCTATTAATAGAGATAACGGGTCGTGCTTAACTCACCACCTCAATTGAGAAATACCACAAATACCGGGAGTGCATCTAGCAAAGCTCCATTATGAGTGATCCCGCCCTTGCCTCCCTCTCAAACAGCACCTACACTTTGGGGAGGCAACCGTAAGCAGCGCAGATCAATCTAGATTCACGGGATCCGCAGCCCTTCAAGATTAGACGCACTCTTTAGATCAATGCCACAGCATTACCTTTTACAGAGAAACCATATAGATCCTGTCCAAGTACATTTAAATCTAAATCTCAACATCTAGTTGATATTTCTTAGCATGCAAACAGGGCATTATTGTACCCAGATGACTTAATGAAGCTCCAATACAAAATTCAGGACCCAGAACTCCAAACGTAATTGGAACCTGATCCTGATTTAATCAGCTCTGTACCTTGTAGAATCATTGCCACTCTACTACCAAAGCAGAACAACCTCAATAGATCGAACTGCAGTACATAGCAAATTCTAAATAATGATGTGCTTACAGGAGGAATGGAAGTTCTACCATTAGTTTTTTACATTTAACCCTTTACCCTATAAGGTATTTCAATGGTATATCTAATTGACCCAAAATAACAGCAATGATGAAGCTGTTTCGTATGTGTATATGACACCTTTTGATAGTGTAGAAAACATTGTTGAAAAAGGTGAAATTGCTTGTCACAATCAATTTCACCTTTTGCCACAATGTTTTCCAAAGGCTCCTACAAGCAATGCGTAGAAATGAGTATCTGTGGAGTAAAGGGTTAACAAGGAAAACTCCTCCATCAAACGCGCGATAGTCAGCTTCTGGCCACTTATCATCTTAACTTTCCCTGAGATTTCCCCATTGCATATTAAGAGGACAATATACAACTAAGAGAATGCTGTCTATCCCTTAAATGTGCAAATGTACAAGGGGAAAACTCTACATAAGTTCAAAATTAGGTCTAAGGAACAGATTAAGGACATATGCCTAATTAAAGACACTCCCATAGCCAACCACTTCAGCTAAGATTCTCACACACTCAAATCTGCAACGACAATCTCATCGGATCTACTCACTCAATACTCTCTATCTGGTAGGGATCTGTATCTCTGGATAACCGGGAAACATGCATTCAGCCATTTTATTCTTCTTCCAAATATTTGAATGTCTTTACTTCAATGAATGAGAAACTCTTGATTGGAGGAATGATTTAGTATGTACAGGGTGTTTCATAACATGTGATATACATTCAAACCTTTGTCACTTTATGCTTTAATGTCATAATATCTCTTTTGCGGAAAAAATAGTAAAAGGAGAAACACTGTCAGAGAGTAAAAAAATCTTCTTAAAGTTATTTGTCATGTAAGAATAATGAATTGTTAGTGCATTCTTCAACAGTGCTTTTTTAACCTGCAGTGTGGTGCTTGAAAATTTACCAAAAACTAGTATTTGAAAACACATAAAAATTTTCTTTCTTTTTCACCGACATTGCCTATTTATCTTTTGTGCATGCGCACTGCACTCATTTTGTGACCGAGAAAAAAGTCATTGAAAATATTTTGTTATTCTATTTACAAGTCCTGCTTCATGACAGTTGTAACGGGAAGAAACATTGTAACATCAGTCATAGGGATGTCAATACAATGCACAAAATATAGATTACTAGTTATCATTTTTACTTACTTCTACTTGTTAGCAATCGATTTTGTCCTGCACACACCTTATGAAAAATTAATGGAAAAGAGTTTTGTTACAACCATTTCAAATATACTCATCAATAGTGTATTTAATTTTACTAATAAATATATGTTTGATGAATAACCAGTTAAAATCTGTTAAAATTTCTTTTCATAAGCAAGCATTTTATGATATTTACAGAAAACAACTCAAAGAAATCAGGTGTTTCTGGTGGAGCCATTGCAGGAATAGTAGTTGGAAGCTTGCTTGTGGTACTTATTGTTGGAGGTGGGGTTGTAGTGTGGAAGCGTAAGACTCCAGTCCTCAGCTCTGGGCAGGACAAAGATGGTATTGGATTCGAAAACCAAACCTACCATTTTGACCCTTCTAAAGAGGAAGTGAGCCGTATCAAGAATTCTGGAAAAGATGGAGATTTTGGACATCACCTCGAAACCATGGAAGCGTCAGACTCTTACACCTAAAATACAATAGTGTACTCCACTGAAAAATGTAGAGTTTGTGTTTCTGGCAGACTGATTTGTTATTCATTATGAACCATGCTTAGTGAAAATGGGGCAAAATAGATTTGAAAAAAAAAAAAAAAAGTATACACCCATGTGAGCCTGCACAGGCCTAGCTACTTGTGTCAAAATACTATTTGTAGATTTTCTGCATGTCCATTGATATTCTACATGCAGAACCACTTGATTGTTCGAAAAAAAAAAGGACTTTGTGGATCTTAACCCTTTACCAAACAATCCCTGGTTTTTACGACCCTGAGATTGAAGCCTTTTGAAAACATTGTTGGAAAAGGTAAAAATGCTGGTAACCAGCATTTTTTTCCTTTTCTCACAATTTTTTCTACCCCACTGGAAATTAATTTCAACTTTTGAGTTACGTTTATTTTGTGCTTTAATTTGGACCAGTCTAAAATTTTGTCGTTTTGAAAAGGGTTAAATAATTGAGCTACACTCTGGCAAAAGGGGGCTTGATTCATCTCCGTTGTGTATGATACCAAATAAGTCATCACAGGATTATAGATCCATTAGGTCCATCTTGTCTAACAAGCGACTGAATCATTGGGTAGACAGGTCCTTTGACATACAGAAAGTTGACCAACAGCAAAAAGTTTCAACCCAGGTCAGCCTGCGCGGACTGCGCAGGCTGACCTGGGTCGATACTTTTCGCAAATTCATTAAGCCCCCCTTTACGCAGATTAAAGCTCAGTTATTTTACGACTTTGCTTGGAGATGCGTTAAAAGTCCCTTTAGCCCGAGCATTGGTCACATATTTGTCCTAGAATAGACTGAAAAGTTTATCCTGTACTGGCTCCATGTATGCTTGTTTAATGGTTGCAAATTTAAATAGCTCTTGAAAATAGCATTGTCACTGTAGTCTTAGGGTAGTAGACCTGTAAAACTTCTAGTAAGGAATGGAATAAAATTTCTAGATAATTGATAAATATGGATATATAAAGATATAATACTTTTGCCCATTTTAACCAACCAGAAATTCCTTTGATGTCTATCTTGAAACTATTTGTAAATACTTTTGTTAATTTCCAGAGAAGGGAGTTAATTAATATCTCCAGTCCAAAAATTGGTCATTTGGTAAAGAGTTAACCCATTACCATTCAATCCCTACTTTTGACGACCCTGAGAAAGAAGCCTGTAGAAAACATTGTGGGAAAAGGAGAAAATGCTGGTAACCAGCATTTTCTCCTTTTCCAACTATGTTTTCTATCCTTCACAAAACAATTTCAAACTTCAAATTTTTCAGTCACTTTTATTTTGTCCTCTACAAATGCTTTCAATTTGGACGAGCCGTTTGGTTAAGAGTTAATCAGCAACTTTCACTGTCTTGTGGTAACTAACATACATGTAGCTGTTTCAGCAAGGTTTTTTTTTTTCATTCTGTGCAGACTGACATGGGTCAATACTTTTTGCTTATGCATTAAACCCCCTTTTCATAGAACATGGCTCATTATTTGTGGCTAAGTATGTGATACTAATGTGCAATATAATTTTTCTTGTATACATTTTTCTTTTACAAGTTGTGATAGTTTCTGAAAACAAACAAACACACTCTGAAAACAAACAAACTCTTAAAGTCTAATCCAAATTTGTCAAAGTCAGATACTATGAGATCAATTAAAATTATTGAGTACAATAATGAATTCTATTGGATGAGTACATTGCAGAACAAACATACCAAAAATAAGGGTTTTAAAATTGCTTTTTTGACAGCACACTTTAGTGGACTACTCTTCCTGTCAAATAGTGATATTCTGGACTCTAGCCTCGTTTTGAAAAATCCATATTGGACTCTTTGTCTCATTGGGCATATTCCTTTAGCCTGTCCTGGCACAATGTTCTGTGTTCTGGAATTCTGTTCTTGAATGTGCGAAAGGAATATTTAAGAACACAGTAGACTGTTCCGGAAGTGTGTTCTGAAATGAATGTACATTGGCATGATGGCTGTTGCAAGAGCTACTGTCATAGCTGTGTTAGTTAAGGAAATGATTATCTGCAGAGAGGAGTCTATAACTGATATGTTTTCATCGAAGTTTCATTGCTTATACTGAAATAAAAAATGAATTCTGATTTAAATTGTTAGGACATTGATTGATAGTTTGATTGAATGATTGATTGAATAGTGTTTTATGCTGCTTTCGACATAATTTTAGTCATTATGGTAACCTGTCACGTATTCCTGCATGATCTAATTTCACGAGTACTACACTAGGGCTCTGAAATGTCTTGCCCAAAGACACCACCTTGAAAAGCTGAGTTCTTCCTGTAAGTCTCTAGATAACCTGTGGCCTTTGGGATCTCGGATAAGTTCAGTTATGGGTGTTATCGGACCAGAACAACTGGAGTTATTAATTTTGCCCTTGAATTAGAAAGTCCTTTAGAAAAGTTCTTTGTCCTCTCCAGTCCGATTGACTTGAAACTTTGCATTTGTGTTTGTTGCAATAATACAGAGTGCAGTGTGAAAGAACCACAACTCTACCTCATACTGTCTATGGGTTATTTCCCTTTGATTTTAGTTTCCACTCGTCTGGAATATAACTAGGTCATCTACAGCCTAAACATCTTCAAATTTGATATGCATGATTGTTGAAAAATTATGGAATGCAGTGCTCAAGAACCATAACTCTCCTAGCACAAATTTTGAGTTATTCCTCCTTTGACCTTCATTTTTATAGCATTTCTTGCTTGTCCGGAGCAAAATCTTTTCATCTTCATTTGGAATGACTTGAAATTAGGTAGGCTTATTTGTTGCAATATTTGGATGTGCAGTGCACAAGAATTGTAACTCTGCCTCTTGCTGTTTTTGAGTTATTACCCATTGAATGTCATTTTTACAGCATTTAGTGCCTGTCTGGAATTTAACTTTGTCAACTCAAGTCTTTTGAAAACATTGTCGGAAAAGGAGAAAATGCTGGTGACCAGCATTTTCTCCTTTTCCTGCAATGTTTTCTCCCATGTCAAAGAAAAATTGCACCATTTGAGACACACTGAAATTGTCGTCTGCAAATGCTTTCAAAATGGAAAAGGCTAACATTTTGTCGTCTGGTGAAGAGTTAGTGCAAATGGATATCCTACCAGGAATTAGCTACCAGCGATTGGTAAAGAGATTTGAATTTACTACTTCCTTCTTAGATACATATTAGTCATTGCCACAATTTCCTCCCTTGTTTAACTCTGTGCTACACCATCCCCTGTTTTGATAACACTGAGAAAGAAAGCTTTTGAAAACATTGTAGGAAAAGGAGAAAATGCTGGTAACCAGCATTTTCTCCTTTTCCGACAATTTTTTCTGCTCTTCCGAAGTCGAGTTACAATTTCTGAGTCCCATTCATTTTTTTTTTTGTCGGCAAACGCTTGCAATTTGGACGAGACGTCTGAAATTTTGTTGTTTGGTAAAGAATTGAACAGCACTAACATCCTTGTAAACATGATCTAATGAATGTTTATTGTTATGAACCATTTATGAACCAGTGAACTTTTAGCATTGAGATCTTTACCAAATGACAGATTTTGGAGTCAACTTCTTAATTTAAAGTACATGTATTTGTACACAGAGAGACAAATGTTGCAAATTGTTAGAATTTTTCTACGATTTGGTAGAAGATATTGTAAGAAAAGGAGAAAGAGGACTGAAGAAAACATTGTGAGACAAGAAGAAAGTGCCTTCTTTTCTAGCATTCTTTTCTTCTCCGACAATGGTTTCATCTATTCAGAAAGATGAAATCCCGCCAGTCCAGTCATCGTACAAATGCTTTGTAGTTGGACACGCCCAAATTTTGTTGTTTCGTAAACAGTTCAAAATCCTTACTGCATAATGACGACTTACAACGACCCTGGTAAGTAAGTCTTTTGAAAACATTGTGGAAAAAAGGGAAAAATGGTGGTAAACGACTTTTACTACCCTTGGCAAGAGAAGCATTTTGAAAACACTGTGAGAAAGGGAGAAAATGCTGGTTACGAGAATTTTCTCCTTTTCCCATATTGTTTTCTACCCTATCAGAGAACAACTGCACCATGTGAGCCACACTGAAACTGTTGTCTGCAAATGCCCTAAATTCGAAAACGGCTAAAATATGGTCGTCTGGTAGAAGGTTAATGATCCTGTGATAGAAGCCCCTGAAAACTTTATTGGAAAAGGAGAAAACATTGGTAGCCAGCATTTTCTCCTTTACCCACAACATTTTTATCCTGCTGGAAGCAAATTTCAATTTTTGAGTTGTTTTTGTTTTGTTGTCTGCAAGTGCTTTTCAATTTGGGCCAATCTAAAATTTTGTCGTCTGGTAAAGAGTTAAACAAATGAAAGAAAGGACTCAATTTTCTAAAATATTGTTTGCAAATTCATTGACAAAATTAAGCTGTTGTTCTTTGTGTCCTCTGGAAAATAAGTAATAAAACAACTGAAAACATTGAATTAATTTGGGGAACAGATCGGATTGGGTTGTTTCATTGTTAAAACGTTCAGTGTAAAGTAAAAGTGTTAACGGTGGATATTTTCATTTGGTGTAGGACAAAAGCCCACTAGGACAAAAGCGCCCTGGACAAATACCCAGTGGACAAAAGCCCACTAGGACAAAAGCCCCCTGGACAAATACCCAGTGGACAAAAGCCCACTAGGACAAAAGTCCAGTAGGAGGAAAGCCCACTTTTAGTTATAATCGTGTATTTAATTAAAAAATTCGTATATATGATCTGACTTGACTTTAGAAGAGTAGAAAACATTATGTGAAAAGCAGAGAATGCTTTCTTACAAAAATGATAAAAAAGATTGTGTAACACTTTTTTGCTTTTGTCCTCCTCGCCAAAATTTGCAGTGGGCTTTTGTCCAGATGGCTTTTGTCCTAGTGGGCTTTTGTCCCAGTGGGTTTTTGTCCGTTCCCCATTTAACCCATTACCACACAATCCCTACTTTTGACGCCCCTGAGGAAGGCGCCTTTAGAAAACATTGTGGGAAAAAGAGAAAATGCTGGTAACCAGCATTTTCTCCATTTCCCACAATGTTTTCTACCCTTCACAAAACAAATTTCAAATATTCAGTCCTTTTTATTTTGTCGTCTGCAAATGTTTTCGATTTGGACAAGCCTAGAATATTGTCGTTTGGTAATTGGTGATTCCAAAGTTGATGTTAACACCAGGTGTTAACACTGACACCAACACTAACCCCCATCTCAACACCAACTTTGAACTCAAGCAGCAGTGTTGAAGTTAACAAGTTGGTGTTGGGTGTTATTATCGACACCAACACCAACTCTAACACCCACTTCAACACCAACTTTGAAATGAAGCAGTGGTGTTTGTGTCAACACCTGGTGTTGGTGTTACCCGATTTCAAAGTTGGTGTTGGGTGTTAACCTCAACACCAGGTGTTGAGCTAAAGCGTAGCTGGTGTTTATTCTGATAAAAATTGAAGGAGTTTCTATTGGTGTTAACACC
Organism: Tridacna crocea; assembly: GCA_943736015.1. Lineage (NCBI taxonomy): Eukaryota > Metazoa > Mollusca > Bivalvia > Cardiida > Cardiidae > Tridacna > Tridacna crocea. The sequence goes on from OX031063.1 coordinate 8,424,276, forward strand.
AAACTCCTAGGGGTTAACACCAGCTTGATTTCAAAGTTGGTGTTGGTGTTATCGGCAACCATGTTTTGCTCCATCCGGGCAAAAATATAAGCAAAAAACATGTCACCAAATAAGGATATCTTACCTGATAAAAACTTGTGAAGTCAGACCAAAGCCAGCCATACAGCATGAACAACATCCAGTGAATCAAAATCTGGGGATTCCCAAGGCATGCAAGGTCAACACCGATGTTAACACCGGTGTCAACACCGGTTTTAACATCGTTGTTGAAACCGGTGTTGACTGGGGCCTGGTGTTTTGAGCTTCAGTTCAACACCATCCCCAAACACCCGGTGTTAAACAAACAGTGGTGTTGAAACCAATGTTTACACTTGGTGTCAACACCGGTCATGGTGTTTGGGGTTCTGGGTAGACACCAACACTAACACCAACACCAACATTGAAATCACCCAATGAGTTAAAATCATTATGTTGATTTATTTGTAAGTCTTTGTAGAAGACAAAATTCAAAACATATTTTGCTGAAAGCAATTAGCAGATGACAAATTAACTGTGCCTGAAATGATATATCTATGAAAGGGTAGGGAACATGGAAAACGAAAGAATATTGGTTACCAGTGCTTTCTTTCTTTCCCACAATGTTTTGAATCGCCCTCTTATCTTTTTTAACCCTTTCTTCCATAGATACTCATTTCTACACATTGCTTGTAGGAGCCTTTGGAAAACATTGTGGCAAAAGGTGAAATTGCTCGTCACGAGCAATTTCACCTTTTGTCGCAATGCTTTCTATGCTATCAAAAGGTGTCATATACACATAAGAAATGGTTTCATCCGTGCTGTTATTTAAGGTCAATTAGTGATACCATAGAAATGCTTTATGGGGTAAAGGGTTAAGTGATTGCAGTTATTATTTCTTTTTGATAAAACACCTCTATTAAAATGTCGATCTACATGGACCATGCAGTGGCAAAAAGGGGCCTAATGCAGCTCCGTTAGCCAAGGTACCAAGAAAGCCATCTGTCTTGGCAGCCTGACGTGGGTCGATATATTTAGCAAATGGATTAAGCTCCCTTTTCACAGAGCATGCCTCAGATGTAGTGAATGCTTTGTACAAGTGGAAATAACGCTTTTCAAAGCCACATATCTAAAATATCTTATTCACGCTTCCTGTATTTGCAAAATCAAAGAATTCATCTGTAGAATTCTCTGTAATATTTTCCTGGAAAAAACATGTGTTTATCAGATTGCAACCGGTATTTTTATCTTTCTAGGTCTGTCCATGGCAAAATGGGAAACTGTTAACGCTTTACAACACAAGAAAATTTCAGAGCTGTCCAAATTGAAAGCATTTGCAGACGACAACATAGTGTGAATTGATATTTGGTTTTGGAAAGGTAGAAAACATGGTGGGAAAACAACAATTAATCAACAATCACCACTGGGTAATATTTCCATGTGTTTTTAATGTGTACTTGTTTCCAAGTGTAAAATCTTGTCCTGTTGTTAACTCTTTACCACACAATCCCGACCTTAAACGACCCTGAAAAAGAAACCTTTTGAAAAAAATGTGGAAAAAGGAGAAAATGCTGGTACCCAGCATTTTTCTCCTTTTTCCACTGTTTTACCACACGACAAAAATTTAGACAGGTCCAAATTGAAAGTGACTCAAAAAGTTAAAGTTTCCAGAAGGGTAGAAAAAATGTGGGAAGCGGAGAAAATGCTGGTTACCAACATTTCTCCTTTTCCCATAATGTTTTCCTAAGGCTTATTCCTCAGGGTCGTTAAAACCAGTGATTGTTAGGTAAAGAGTTAACCAATTAACAAAACTTTTCAATGTTCCAATTCAAAACCATGCAAATGTACCTGGAATGGATGAATTGGTTAAACTTTTACCCACGTTGATGGGGTAGAACCATTTTGGGGAACAGGGAGAAAATGCACCTGACCAGGATATTTTCCTTTTCCCAAAGTGCTCTCAAACCGTCTTCCGATTGTCATTGAAACTCCGGAAGGTGAGGTGAAGGGTTAACTCATCACTAAATTACTAGTTTTCCTCTTGTTCATATTGAAAGCACGACTTTCAGAATAGAATACATGTATAATTATTGCTTAACCCTTTTATCAAACAATTCCTCTTTTTTACGACCCTGGGATAGAAGCCTTTTGGAAACATTGTGGGAAAAGGAGAAAATGCTGGTAACCAGCATTTTCTCCTTTTCCCACAATGTTTTCTACCCTTCACAAAACAAATTTCAAATTTTCAGTCACTTTTATTTTGTCGCCTGCAAATGCTGTCGATTTAGACAAGCCTAAAATTAAGTCGTTTGGTAATGAGTTAACCCTTTCCCACATGACCAAATTTTATACTTGTCCAGACTGAAAGGATTTTGCAGGCAACAAAATCACATTGATTCAAAATGAAAAGTTGCTTCATCAAGGGTAGAATACAGTGTGGGAAAAGGAGAAAATGCCGGCTATCAACATTTTATACTTTTCCCACCTTGTTTTCAAAAGGCCTCTCTATCAAGGTCTTTCAAAGTCTTTGAAAGGTTAGAGAACATGACGGGGAAAGGAATGACATGTTGATTACTAGCAGTTTTCTCCTTTTCCCACAATGTTTTCTAAAGATTTTATTACCATGGTCATTGAAACCTGGGATTTTTTGGTATTTGAAAGACTAACTCTATGATTAATGGAAAAAAAAATCGCTCTTGTCCAAGTTTTACCCGTTTCCACGCAGCAAAAATTTAGACCTATCCAAATTGAAAGCATTTCCAGACGACAATTTCAAAGTGACTCAAATGACGCAATATTGCTTTGATAGGGTAGAAAACTTTATAGGAAAAGGAGAAAATGCTGGTTACCAGCATTTTCTCCTTTTCCCACAATGTTTTCAAAATGCTTCTACTTCAGGGGTGTTAAGAGTCGTCATTGTGTTGTAAAGGGTTAATTAAAGCATATGCAGACTTCAATATAAAAATGTGACTAAAAATTGAAAATTATTTCATGCAGGGTAGAAAACATTGTGGGAAAGGGAGAGATTGCTTGTTACCATATTTTTCTCCTATTCCTACAATATTTTCAAAAGCTTTCTTCCCCATTGTTCATTAAACATAAGCTTGTTCTATAGAATGTTAACTCTTTACAAAACGACAAAATTTTAGACAAGTCGAAATTGTAAGCGTTCGTAGACAACAAACTAAAAGCGGCTGAAAAACTGAAATTCGTTTTGAAAGGCGAGGAAAAAATTGTGGGAAAAGGAGAAAATGGTTACCAGTATTTTTTCCTTTACCCACAATATTTTCAAATGGCTTCCTTCCTAGGGTTATTAATCCTTTCCCAAACGGCAAATTTTGGACCTCACCAGATTGAAAGCATTCTGCAGATCACAACTTAACAGTTGCTAAAAAGATTATTTTTCTATATGATAGGGTAGAAAACATTGTGGGAAAAGGAGAAAATGCTGGTTACCAGCATTTTCTCCTTTTCCCACAATGTTTTCAATAGGCTTCTATTCCTGACCCGTAAAAAAACAGGGATTTTTTGGGAAAGGGTTAAAAGTTGGGATTGTGTGGTAAAGGGTTAAAGCGTTGTAATTGTATTCAGGATATCCTGAAATAGGTTTTCGGAGAATTATCACTTTTGTGGGTTTATCACCAAAAACCATGGTAATTCTTCGTCCCATTGCAGATGACAACAGTTTCACGGTGGGTACACGTACACCGGATATAGTAGAGTAATTGAGTAAATGTTTACAAATGGAAGAAATATTGCTCGCACCACAGGTAAGAATTCATATATTATACTAGTGTTTGTAACATTCGTGTGTCATATAGTAATGATTTAATAAGCTAAATGGTTAATCAGTCCTATACTATTGATGAATTACCAAAATTAGTTTTGTTACGACGTAAATTTGTCGTCCGAAAGTCATGCTCACGCATATTTTTGACCTGACTGGCCAAAATGATAGAATATTATCAGAACAGGGAATTTGATTGAAATTCTGAAGCGTGCCATTTTTGTGTAATACATTAAGTATTATGTACATCAAAAATTTAGTTCCAAGAATTATTTATCATGTAGTTATACGTCACAGAAGATTACCATCGGTGTACCGAGGATAGTTCCTTGCTGTACCGAGGATAGCTGTATTTTAGAAATTTGTGTACTGAGGATAGTAGTATAAGACGCTACAAAGCGAATTGTAATTTCTTGCTCACTAGTAGTTATTTGATGATATATGCCGCCCAGAAAGCCAAATATGTCAGGTATTCCGAAATAACAATAAATGTGAAGAAATAAGGAAATTCTACTATTGGATGTTCACAGCTGACAATATTTTTCTGTTCTTGACAATATAGGCTGCAATCAAAAGATACATGTGTATGTGTTCCGATCCCAGTCCTCATAATTCATCCAGATCAGATTCAAAGTAATATTTTTCATCGTTTTGAAGTTTATTAAGGTAGTGGCTTATAAGTAGAAAACAACCTAACCTCTATATTCTTTGTATTTTAACTGATTTATAGATATGCACCACTTTGAAGTGTTGAAAGATATTGTTGTGATCAGACAATAAAATGTGTCTTTTGATCTTATTTTATTACTTCATCGAACATGCTATAGATATAAGTTTATCATTTATGTGTGTAAATATGCTTTAACGTAGTTTTGGGTAATGAGTGTTATGGACTGTGTCAAGATGTTACAATTGCTTATTCGGACCTTACCCCATATTTTTCATGTAACGTATTATCGAGTTCATGTACAAACGTGCCTAAACAGCCATTCTTGAACGATATTGGAATACCTGTAAACTATGTCTATGTCGACTCATTGTCGCTTGTAATGAATGTAGGCAAAGTACTTAGACCACCAGCAATTCACTTTAACTTTGTAAACATGTAGACCGAGATCGCATAGCATGTATGAGGCCACAAGAGTAGGTCAGGGCTGAAGAATAGTTAAAACAAACACACATAAAGCTTTGTTTCTCTGAAAATATCAATTATATAGAAAAAAATATCTTGGTAAAATCTAAGATAAGATTAATATCACAGATTTATTCATGTTTTCCCGAAACTTAAAAAATACAGTGATATAATGAGTGCCTTTTGTATTGGATTAGAGACATGAACAAAATTAAAGATAAACATAGGTCCTAGCCGTAACTGAAAATAGTGTATCTTGTAAAACAGCTCTATTAAACTCACTGTGCTAAATGAAATGTTATCATTAAAGATCCGTCGTGACTTCTAGACTTCACACTTCGTGGATGATTTGTCCGAAAACTGTAGTGTGGAGTCCGAGCCGTTCAAACAGTACGACGTGTGAATTCTGAATTTCAAACTAGGAACTTATAATAAAGGAATAACTTCAGACTTCAAACGTCACACTTTCAACATGTCATAAAGCCTTTACCGGTATTTTAATAAAATCTGTAGTATTTCCATGATTGGCATACCGCGGACTCTCCGAACCTTAATCCTGACCCTGTTTTGTTAATTTTGGGTTATCCCAACTAAAAGCGTTTATATAAGGGAATAATAGACGTCTACAGACGGGTAATTAAAGCATAATATTAAGACATAGCAGAAAAAAAATGTAAATTGAAAAAAATTGCTCGTTACGTCGATTCCTCATTTTTTGCAACGTTTTCCAAGTCATCAGTTGTAGACGGGTTTAAGGCCATTTGCATAAACATAAGGGTTAAAGCACCTATGTGTGTAACTCTTAACCACACAAAATTAAACAATGGTTCAAACATTGTGAGAGAAGCTTGCTTAAAACACCATGGGAAAGTAGATTTGCGCGTACATTTTGCTCATCTCCAGAAAATGTCCAAAGAGTATGTTTATTCTTGAGGCATAAAAACCACAGCGGAGACTACATGTACATACACTCCAGACTAAGTACAAGTACATATCCTTAGGTTCCTGCAGCACATACAAAATATGGTACAGTTATGTCAAAGTTATAGAAGACAATGCGAAAAATCTTCCAGTTAAGCTTTAACGAGGAGCGGCCGCCGACAGTACTTTCATACCGGCGAAGCAACAAACGGTCTCAAAGTACATACTTCATAGTACATGTATTCACAGGCGCTATCTTCCGCTGGGGGGCATCCATCAAATGCACACCTATCTGATTTGGGCATTCTGGGTACAGAACCGGATTACTTTTCAAAACGACGACAGTTATTTTGAGTTTCAAATTCAACGTTTACACAATAAAACGCTACTTGGTACGATTCATTCAGCTATGGTAAGCTGGCTTGTAACCTATGCACCGACCATTTATAAAACCAGCCCCTACAGGCTTTGGTAATAGCTTCGGTATAAGCTGAAACACTTTTTGATTAGTTTGTTGATTTCCCTGAAGTCTTTATTTAGAATGTGTATTCAAGGATGTGCTATAAAACAAGAGTATTTGGGAAACCATTTCTTCCTTTTTGAAATAATTTGATTTTTAAGATATTTTGAGCGAAAAACAGGCTACATATTTTCCATACATGTATTTTTGATAGCCATTTTCTCCTTTGCTACTGTTTTTTTTTAATCGGGTTATTAATATTTATCCTGTACACGATCTAGTGCGGCGTCATAGCAAACAGGTCGAATCGAGTGAATACCGGTAACTTGGTCTAAGCAACAAGGAGACTGTCTTCAAAAGTAACCATAAATTGACCTACAGAAAACCTTTGAATTGGATTGTATAAGTACAGCTAGTATTACTTAGCTTATCTCTTTACAATAGGATTTATGGCCTCTATTAAGTTACCGCCATGAATATGCTTTCCTGCAACTGTCACATATGCAAGGAGCGGCCTCATGCATTCCCTTTGTACAATATGCTAGCGCATCTTTACTTGATAATGTTAGTCTGCAATTTACGCAAGCAGGTTAGCTCTTGGCTAGTCTCTTTAAATGCATCTGGATTAGAAGAACAAATAGATGTGTGTCTTCGAAAAGACAATTTTTTTTGTAATGTCCTCCTAAAACCTACAACATGAGGATAGGAAATTTAGACACCAATCTAAGTGTTGCATACATAAATACATTCTGTGGTTTATCAATATAGGGTTCACATGACACTATAGAATGGAACATTACTATCCCCGGTACACTATCTACTATCCCCGGTACAGTAAAATACTATCCTCCGTACAGTTCTTTCAAAACAATAGCTATCCTCGGTACACCGTTGTCGACAAATAACTTGTGTTTTCTGGCAATTTTCACCCGATACAGCAAAATTGCAATCATACAAAGAAATTAGACTAAAAGATCAAGAAATTTGTCGACTCAGATTTTTGTATTGTGAAAAGAACCAGCTTTGCAGATGAACTGTTTCTAGAAATCTCCGAAATCCGTCGTGAGCAGTCGACTTTTCTGACAATTTTTTCAGACTTTCCATGGCTAAAAGCAGCATTCGTTGTAGACCTTACAAACTCTAAACATCGTAGAATCTGGGTTGACAAGGCAATAGTATATTAAAAGCTGTTGTTAAGAAATATTTGGAAATCTCTTACCTGCAGTCATACAACCCACAGTTATTTTTACTCAATTTGACGGCTATATCCGGTGTACGTGTACCCACCGTGAGTTTAACTAATTACAAAACGACAACATTTTAGACTGGTCCTTTTCCCACAATGTTTTCAATAGGCTTCTATTCCTGACCCGTAAAAACCAGGGATTGTTTGGGAAAGGGTTCAAAGTTGGGATTGTGTGGTAAAGGGTTAAAGCGTTGTAATTGTATTCAGGATATCCTGAAATAGGTTTTCGGAGAATTATCACTTTTGTGGGTTTATCACCAAAAACAATGGTAATTCTTCGTCCCATTGCAGATGACAACAGTTTAACTAATTACAAAACGACAACATTTTAGACTGGTCCAAATTGAAAGCATTTTCAGACGAGAAAATTAACGCGACCCCCAGAATTGAAATTTGTTCTAGGAGGGTAGAAAACATTGTGGGAAAAGGAGAAAATGCTGGTTCCAACTGCAGATGACAACAGTTTAACTCTTTACCAAACGACAACATTTTAGACTGGTCCAAATTGAAAGCATTTTCAGACGACAAAATTAACGTGACTCAAAAATTGAAATTTGTTCTTGGAGGGTAAAAAAACATTGTGGGAAAAGGAGAAAATGCTGGTTACCAGCATTTTCTCGTTTTTCCGTAATGTTTTCAAAAGCTTTATTTTTCAGGGCCATGAAAAGCAGGGATTGTTTGGGAAAGAGTTTACACCCTTTCAACATAATTTTAGTTATATTGTGGCTTCCAGTGTACCTGTCCATGCTTTCCTGGAGCCTCTTTCACCGGTACTTTTGCACAATTTTCTGTCCCAAATCCTCAACCATGATCGAAAAGAACGATCAGCAATGGGAGAGGATTGAATCTTGTCACAATGACTACCATCAGTCCGTGGGAAGAATTGTGAATTTTCTACATCCAACCATTTAACCCTTACCCAAACAATCCCTGGTTTTTATGGGTCTGGAATAGTAGCCTTTTGAAAACATTGTGGGAAAAAGAGAAAATGCTGGTAACCAGCATTTTCTCCTTTTCCCACAATGTTTTCTACCCTACTCAAAACAAATTTCAATTTTTACGTTACCTTTATTTTGTTGTCTGCAATTGCTTTCAATTTGGACAAGTCGAAAATTTTGTCTCTTGGTAAAGGATTAAGGCAGATTCGGGAAGTAAAAACTAAAATACAAATCTTGTTGAATTTGAGGAAAACTCTTAAAGACATCCAGACTTCCTTTATGAATGGTAAGTCCTGTGTTACATCATTTTTGCTTGTATGTTAATCTTAAATCGTTAATTTCATACGGCTTGCATCAAGCAAAAAGGGGCAATGGGCATAAAGTGTCGTCTCGGATCAGCCTGCGCAGTCAACACATGTAAATCCGAGACGGTACTTAACGACTACATTAGATTTCGTTTTCCAGTAGACTTCAGCAAAGCAGAAAATCATATAAAAGCGGAAAGTGTCGTTTAGGGTTAGCCTGGGCGGACTGCGCAGGCTGGTCCGAAACTTCACTTAACGAAAATGTCAGAATGCCAATTTTCGCGTGTTGCAGGCCAATTATAATATGCTCCATTAATATGAGGGGTACTCTCGGAAAAGGGAATTTAATGCCACATTATCAAGCAAGTCATGGTATGATTTGATAGAATTTGCCTAGAAAGCGGGTAAATCATAGGTTAGGACTTTCCCTTGGCATGCAGAAAATTTTCTGTAGCGAAACGTTTCTACTTGTTACAGCCTGCTCAGACTTACATGTTAAGAAACCATCCGACAGACGCATGAAACCGTATTATCACAGAGACTGACGCAAATAATTATGAATCTAGCATCCCTATTGATATAAATTTTAATTGGTTTGGAGATTTCATGTTGTTCAATTCAAACGGATTATTCTTTTTTTTATTTCCTCAGTTGCGTTTAAGCCATTTATTTTTTCATTAAGTTGTCAGACAAGAGAATCGTGACAAACTATTGGGCCTTGGTATGGATCTCTCTCTCTCTCTCTCTCTCTCTCTCTCTTCTTTGTGAGTTAGAAATTAAGGAAAATGCACTATATTTCTTTTCTATTGCTTAATAAAGTGATTGTTCTCTCTCTCTCTCTCTCTCTCTCTCTCTCTCTCTTTCTCTGGCGCGCGCGTGCAGTGATTTAGTAATTAAGTATAATACACTTTATTAATTTTCTACTCCTGAATAAAAGGCTCTCTCCATCTCTGTCTCTCGCTTACTCGCTCGCTAGCTCTCTCTCTCTCTCTCTCTCTCCCTGTCTGTCTGTCTGTCTCTCTATGTGTCTCTGTGCCTCTTGGTTGGTTATTTCCATTTATTTATCGTCGCTACCGCTTGCCCATCTGAGCGACGCCCCCCTGAAGCCGGTTAGTTGGTACGGGGGATAGTGCAAGGATAGAGGTCGAAACTACTGAGAGCTTCGCCTGGTTCTTTAACGTACTCGGCGTATAGCACCGTCACACAGGACCTCGGTTTGATGTCTCATCCGAAAGACTATTAGTAATTTTAGTTGGCCAGCCGGGGATTCCAACCCACAACCTGTAGGACATTGTGTTCACGAGTCCTACGCTCTACCTACTGAGCTATACCGGCTGGTACTGTGTCTCTCTGTTTTATATCCCTTTTTAATAGGCAGCAATTCCGCTGCGCTTCGAACTTTCAGTGAAAACTCCGTGAATGGTTGGCGAAACGGCAACAGCCCGTTCCCCTCCCCCCCTTTCATAGCAGAAGTTGTGATCGGAAGCTTCATGATCTCCATTTTAAACCTCCATTGCACTAAACCCGGAGACGCTTCGTTTCAGTAAAAATGCCGCGAAGCGTAACAGGAACGGCTACAGCGCAACAGAAACCTTTGATCGTAGTACTTTACCCTTTCCCAAACGACAAATTTTGGACTCTTCCAAACTGAAAGAGTTTGCAGACGACAATTTTAGATTTTGAGAAAATGGCAGAAAGTTGTCAAAAAGGGTAGAAAACACTGCGGGAAAAGGAGAAATTGCTCGTTACGAGCAATTTCTCCTTTTCCCACAGTGTTTTCAGAAGACTTTTACTGCAGACACGTAAAAAGCAGGGCTTGTTTGGGAAAGGGTTAAAAAAGTAATGAAAAGCTTTATGATCGCCACTTGATGGCGCTTGTTTTGACATGGCTTAAAATTCACGAAATGGGATTGCTGAGGGCTCGAAGCTTCGCAAAAGCGCAAATTTGTCGCTAAAAGAGTAGAAAACATTAAGAGTACGTAAAGGGGAAAATGGTGGTGACCATATTTTTTCTCCTTTTCCTACTGTGTTTCAAAAACCTTTTTTCCATTTGGCCATTGGAACTTATAATTATGTTGTACAGGCCTGAGGGTTACTTGCCTTATCCATAGTAGTAGGATTACTACGATATGGTCCTGAGTTTGATAATCGGGAGCGGGTGTCAAGTTAAGGATTTTTCATAGGCCCACGCATTCGACGCGAGTACTGGTGTAGTTCCCAGGAAGCAGAATGGAGAGAGATCAGTATAAGTTGTTAGAACTTGTTTCTCAATCGATGTTAAATAAATATGTTTAACCCTTTACCAAAACAACAAAGTATTAGACCGGTCGGAATTGAAAGCACTTGCAGAAGACAAAATAAATGTTACTTAAAAATTGAAATTTGTTTGAAGCAGAGTAGAAAAATTGTATGGGAAGGAGAAAATTCTGGTTGCCAGCATTTTCTCCTTTTCCCACAACGTTTTCAAAAGGCTTCCATCTTAGGGTCGTAAAAACCAGGGATTGTTTGGGAAAGGGTTAAACTATAAATGTAATTATTTTATCTATTTTCAGAACACATTGGCCTAATTTACAGCGATGAAATCGACATTGAGGAATTTGATTTTGCTGATCTATTGCAAGGAAGTTATATGTGAGTAATATGTTGAAGCAGTAAAAATTCACCCAAAACTGATCGCTAATGCAATACAATATGTTTTTGTTTGTTTTGCGTCATACCAGGTCACTGGCCTATAATACAATTCATAATTCTGTCAGCTGGTGAGGATAACGTCGGTTTACTTCTAAAACCTAGTAACTACAGTTTGTTTCAAGCTGTATTTACGAGGTTTTTGAAGTAAACCGACGATATAGTTCTTTACCAAAGAAATTTTCATATATATCCATAATAAAGCATCTGCATACAACAAAGTAAATGTTACTCATAAACTGAAATGTGACCACTTGAAGGGTGATAAACACTGTAGAAAATGGAGAAAATGCTGGTTACCAGGATTTCTTCTTTTTCCGATAATATGTTCAAAGGTCCCTTCTCTAAGGTGGTTAACACTCCCGGTAAAATGTCGATTACAACGAAGTAAATGAAAAGATAAAAAAAAGTATGACTAAGTCAGAGTAAACAATTATTTTACTCGACTATGTGCTGGACAATGGCATGCCATTTTTCGCATATTCTAAAACAGAGGTAGTGTATTTGATATGAGGATTACTCTGTGTGGGAAGGAGTGATTAGTCGATGAGCAATTTCTCCTTCTCACACATTGATTGTGATGAACTGTGTAAATGTAGATCTACGCTCGTTAATATAAGGACGTAGGAAAAATAGAAACTTGGTATGTTGCAAAATAAGTCTTTAAGATGTTGGTAAAAGGAGTTTACAAAATAAAAGTGCAATACCTTTTTACCCCTAACATTAAAAGTAGGGATTGTGTGGTAATGAGTTAACATGCTAAGCATGTAGCATCGTCGTACAGGACATCGGTTTAATTCGACATACTTTTATATTGATTTTAATGGCTAGCTGTAGTTCTTTGTATTGGCAACTTGGTCTGATTTTAGTACTAGGTACACTATGACGACATCTTGCTTATTTGAATAAATCGCATCGTTTATATTATCTGTTTCTGTTTATAATCTAGTACCAAATCACGAAATACATCAAAAGGCCACCTAGCCAATTAAGAACATACTATTTAAATATTTTTCTTGCATTTGTATATCTGCTATAATGTTGGTTTGCCATGTGTTGTCTTTCTAGGTCAGAAAATTTATTAATCATATACCTCCACATATAAAATTTTGTGGGGATATACTGGAATAATGTTGTCTGTCCATCTGTCAGTCTTGTACAGAGCATGACTTCCTATGTATGAAAGCCATCAGCTTCAAACTTCATCTGCAGGTAGTTCACATTGAGGAAAAGGTGCTTTGCACAAGAACCATAACTCTATTATTATTATTTTTGGAGTTATTGGCCTTTATTCTTTTATATTGGATTTTTGTCGGGAGTATAACTACCTAAAATATACGAGCTATCAAATTCGAACCTTTTATGCAGATAGATCACATTAAGTAAAGTTGCAGAGCACAAGATCCATTTCACTGTCGTCCTTATTTTGGAGTTATTGCTCTTTCTTACTTTGCAAGTTGGGTTTTTGTCTAGTGCACGACATCCAAAATATTTCATCTATCACCTTCAACATTCATAATTATGCTGATAAATACAGTGAGAAGTGCAATGCCCAAGATTCAAATCTCTTTTATCGTTACCTTTTGAGTATTTGGTCTTTTGTTTTATTTTTCATACTAGATTTTTTTTTGTTTAAAGCTATCAACTTCAAGCTTCATTTGCATATAGATCACTTTGAGGGAAAACTGAAGTGGGCCAGAACCATTAAACCGTCAACATTATTTTTGGATTAATTTTTCTTTGACATGTTGGATTTTTGTCTAGAAAGAGCTATCAACTTCTAACATTAAATGCTTATAAATCAAATAGCGGAAAATGCAGTACACTAGAAGCATTACTCCGTCCTCAATATTTTTTGGGTTTCCTCTTGTTATTTTACAAGTTGGAATATTTTCCAAAGCATAATATTCAAACTGTTTAAAGTATCAACTTAGAAAATCATATGCAGATAGGTCACATTGAAGACAAGTGCAGTTTATAAAATCCATAACTCTGTCATCATTATTATTGGAGTTATCGCCCTTTGTTATTTAATATATTGGATTCTTTTTCAAGAGCATATGAGGACTTTTGTCGGTAGCATAATTTCAAAAGAATAAAAGCTAAATTGTATCAACTTCAAACTTCATATGATAATAGATCACATTGAGGAAAACTTAAGTGCATAAACACCGTAAATATGTCGTTATTATTTTTGCAGTTATTTCCCTTCGTTATTTCACGTGTTGGATTCTTTTTCTACAGCATCAGTTCTAATGTATTTAAGTTAACAACTGCAGCATTCATATGCAGGTTACTGACGTAGATCACAATAAAGAAAAGCACCATGACTCTGCCATGATCAGTTTTTGAGTCGTTCCCATTTAATATTTTAAGAATAGGGTTTTTGTGCGATGGACAACTCCAAAAATGTGGGAGCTATTACCTTCAATTTTCATTTACAGATAAATAACATTTAAGATTTGTTCAGTGTGAAGTAACCGTTACTGTTTCTCCACTGTTCTTAAGGTTTATCCACTTGTTATTTTACAATTTAAACTTTAGTATGGAACATAACTTATATAGATAATAAAATGATAACAAAGTATAAAGGTTATTGATGTAAAACTTGATATACAAATAGATCACATAAATGACAAGTGCAATGAAGAAGATTCACAACTCTGCCCTCAATAATTTTGGAGTTTTTTTGTCCGTAGTATAACTTTCAAAATATTACAGTTTTGAGTTTAAACTTTATTTGCAGATAAATCTCATTGAGGAAATATGAGGAATACAAGAACATTAACTCTGTCGTCATTTTTTTTTGTGGGGGGGGGGGGGCGGGAAGGGTGGGGGGTATGCTCTCGCTTACTTTACAAATTCAATTTTTTTCCATAACATAACCTCCAAAATATAAAAGTTATTGACTATTAATTTCATTTGCAGTATACAAATACATCGAGGGGTGCTTTTAGGGTCATCCGCTGTCTCTCGTGCGTCGTGCGTGGTCAACATTTCTTTAAACATCATCTCGTTGCCATGGCAACCAAATGGCATTTTTAAAGAAATTCATTCAAACTCTTCCCCTCTGAAACCGTTGGTTGGCTTTTGAAATAATTTCACAGAAATGTTGCTTGGGTGACACTTTTCAAACAACAGCCGACTGTTGGCGTGTGGTTCTCTTGTCACTAGTTGACTTATGTTTTTAGTCGCTATCGAGCATGCGCTCTTCTTCAAGAATTTGTCTTTGGTGGATCTATCCAAAAAATTATTTGCAGAATTCTGATTCATCAAAATCATTGCTGTAGGGCTGGTGACAGATTTTGAAATGACTTTTACTGGTGACGTTTTCAAAATTGATTGGCAAAATAATGATTTTGTTTCCAAAGTTTCAATACCTAAAAAAATGTCTAGAGTCCTCTAAAAAAATTCAGGTGAGCGATCCAAGGCCATCATGGCCGTCTTGTTGTCATTATACATAGAGAATGTAGTCTGTTGTAATTTGACAGAGAGGGAATGATATTGATAAACAAACTATACTTGTTTTATTTTCTGTATGTGCATATGCTGCGTGCATTTATCTTACCCTTTCAGCCCGATAGTCGAAAACTGGGCATAGATCAAGAATAGAATACACTGAATATGCAGCCTGATGTTTGTTCCGTACCGTCTTTTTCTACAGATAAGCCTATAAAGTAAAACTCTTTTTTTTTTTGAGTTTCAACCAATTTTACTTTCAGAAGTTAAGTTCATGTATTTTCCCCTGAAAGAGATAAAAGTCAAGTATACGATGTGTAACGGTTCATTTCAGGTGAAAAACTTCTGTCCTTGAACAAACATATTGATTCAAGCAGCATTTTCACAAAGAAAGATCAAAACTGGGACGTGCGACATGCGGTAGATGGAAACCATATAAATACTCCAAACACTTGTAAATGTTGTGCAGCCACTAAAGATGAAGTCAGTCCTTGGTATGAATTAGATCTAGGGAAAGAGTATCTTATCACAAGAATAGATGTAGAAGGACGGGCAGGCGAAAGTGAATTATACGATCGTATGTAGCTCTATTTCTTATTATGTATATATATATCAAGGGGTTCCCAGCAGTTAGTGCGGAGTTTTCTCTGGGACATTTTATGGCTCAAACCATAATCAATTATAACAATGACCATCAATTTCGAACAGCAAAGAATCACAGAGTCTTTTTCTCAGAGCTACATACAAAGTGCTCAAGGTGAGTTTTTGTGATCATGCTGTGCCTGTGGTCCGGGCATCAAGACCTACCTTGTCTGCACTCCAGAGTCCACATTTTTTTTTTTTTAACCAAAACTCATCTAACTTTGAAAACTGTCTTGAAAATATCTGGAACAACTTCGAAATTTGGTAATGTTTAGTTGAAAGTAAGTCCATGAGACAAATCTTGCAAAAACTTTTTGTACACTTTAGTGATCACACTTTTAGTCTGATTCTTACGCAATGTGGTGAGAATTATTTGTCTTGATGATATCTCAGACAATATTCCGATTAGGTTACATGTGGCCAAAAGTAGGCC
This sequence comes from Tridacna crocea, assembly GCA_943736015.1. Taxonomy (NCBI): domain Eukaryota; kingdom Metazoa; phylum Mollusca; class Bivalvia; order Cardiida; family Cardiidae; genus Tridacna; species Tridacna crocea. The sequence continues at coordinate 8,440,302 of OX031063.1, forward strand.
ACTAAGACTCAAATGTTTTACTTCATCACAACCAGGATGTCTTCAAATTTATCAGTCTTAGATGAGTTTACTAAGGTGAGTGCTTTCGGGCTAGTTTAATACCTTCTTGTCTGTTACAGTGACAACCAGTAATTATCAAGAGTGTTTTGGTCTATTTATGACACATGAAACTTTGGTTAAATCCTGTTCTAAAGTGGTATTAAGCCCAACACATTTACATTGCATTCTTTACAAAGTTTTGGACTTTTACCATTTCAGAATATTAATTTTGCAGACAATAAATAAAAAGCGGCGCCAATGTTAGAATACTGCTTTTGATAGAGAGCAAAACATGGTGGAAAACGAGAAAATACAAGTTACCAGCATTTTCTCCTTTTATCACAATGTTTTCTAAAGCCTATTTCTTCATGGTCGTTCAAACACGGGATTTAGTTGTAAAGGGTTATCCCATAAGCTGCCCCATTTTAAACACAGGTACTAGGCACGTTGCTCTTACACCCCTGGGAACATATACAAATCAACTCAACCCCGTTTCAGACTTTGCTGAAATTTTAATATATACATTATAGAAAGGTATGTGACTCGCCAAAACCGAAAGTAGACCTTGATACAAACAAAGGCTGTAACTCATTCATTTTTCCACCAATTCTCAAAACCAGGGCATCACAATAACCACAAAATATGCAGCTACTAATCCATACACAGTTCTTAGCCACGACATATATGTAAAAGGACCTCAACAAATAAAAACGCAATGAAAACGTTAGTCAGCCGAGTCAGTACCTACATTCCGATGTTCAAGTTTCATTACTTAAACCGACATTTCTGCCGATAAAAAATACGGTGCTGGAAATCGCTCGATCAACTGCCATGCATTTATTCATTTGTTTCTTCGTTACGGACTTTGTTCGTAAGAATGTTCCCAGGGGTGTAAAAGTAATGCGCCTAGTCCCTGTGCTTTTAGATTGACGTACTGGTCAAGACAACGGTTTAAATCAAGGTCTCCGATTTCAAAGCCAACTTCTCAACATACTGCTAACCAAATTTAAGAGTGTAGATATTCGAGATAAGATCAGATGCAAAGTTCTCTGCAGCAACCAAAAAGACACCCAAACTGGTGCATCCCTGTTTGTATATGAGGTCTTTTTTGACAGAGAGGCAATCGAAAGTTGAAAATATATGGAAAGCATTTGCTATTGTTCAAAAGTACTGATATGAAGATTTCCTTTTACAACATACAACATTAATTTCATTACCGATTTGTATTATCAAGATTCCTGTTAGAACGAATTTAACAGCCAAATCTTGGGTCATACTTGTTGCCAATCTCGAAGCACAGTTGTCGTTCGTTACTCTCACCATAGACATTTCTGCAACGAGCTAAATGACAAGAATCTTGTCAAACCAAAGAAAACATGTCTTGTTACTGTTTAAGTGCTTTATGTGTAACATTATAAAGTAGACAAAGGAATATTATTCCGGATACATTATAGGTGCATTCAAACTGATGAATTTACCTGTATACAGTGGAACTATTTTTTCAAGCTTCTTTACTGATCAGAATCTTACGCCAATTGCAAAAAAATGGCTGCGCCAATGAATGATGACAACAGTTTCGACACGTTGTCTGCGCATATCATATTCTTCGAATATTCGACCTGTCTTATATGACGCATCATTCTCCCCGATATCGGGGAGACTGTAGTAAAACGCGCTATAAAGTAGTAATGGAGAAAATGGCTTTTATCAATACGTTTGAGGAAAAATCGGGTCTGTTTAAGCTCCAGATACCCCTAAACTGCTGATCATAGCTGAGTGAATCGCAATAGGTACCGTTTTATTGAGTAAACGTTTATTTTAGTTTGAAAGTAACGGTTGTCGCTTAGAAATGAGGTCAGGTTCTGTACCCAGGATGCCCAAATTAGATGAGTATTTGTAGAATGCCATCGAGCGGGAGATAATGGTTTCGAAATACCGATGGATCTAAGTTTGTAAGGTTAAAAAACAAGTTATCGTCCTTTAAAAGACATTTAAGCTTTTTAGAAAATCCCTCCTTTTCGCATTTCCTACCATTAAGTCTGATTGCCCGTACGCTGTTTGATCAGCACACAAAACAATCAATTGGTCTTTTTTTTCATCGGTTTTTGTGTCGCCATTTTGAGTTGTGGTCATGTGACGAAACTATCACATGATGACGGACTACTTTCTGAACCAACTACAGAGGTGAATGGGAATGATGGTGTGGTTGGATCCGCAGTGCAAGAGAGTGGTTGGTTGCTAGATAGGATAGATGAGCCGTGAAATTTAGAAAAGCCTGTTGTGCACAAGCCAGATTTTTTTTTTCCAGTCTATCATACCTAAAATGGCTTTGTATCGGAATGATATGTATATCAAGAATCAGATGGAAAAGTTGACCAACTGACTGAACGAACGACTGACAGACCGAGTTGGGCTGGCTAGCCGGCTTGATGACTGGTTGGCTAACTGATTGGCGGACTGACTGACTGATCGACCAACCGACTGCCGATTGACCGATATAGTGACTGAATGAAAGACCGACTGACCCCCATACCACACCACACCAGTTTCAGTACAATTGTAGATCTAGTTGTTTTTAATGGTAGCAACTCACATATTCATGCACAGTTTGTTTTTGGTTTCACCAGTACTAATCTAGGGCTCTGATATGTCTTTCCCCAGGGACACAAGTGTGGAACGTTAAACATACAGATAGAGACATTTACATTATAAAAACCATATGACTGTTGATTTCCAGATGAGAAAGTGAAAAGACTAGGAATTTTTAATCATTAATTATGTGGTCCACTCTGGTCTGTTACAGATCACTTGGAGAAGATGAAGATTTTCTTAGCCCCTCAAGAAGAAATTGATTCCACAGACATGCTGACGAGCGTCAATAAGACACTCTACATTTTCAACTTCAGACTGCCTAAACAGATCGTGTCACGTTACATTACATTAGAACGACCAGAAACCAGGAACTTTTTTGTGATATGTGAACTTTCAGTATACGGAGGCAAGTTACCAACTGTCACAATCGTAACTCTTTCAGCACCATATCTGTAACCTCTATCTCTATCCACGGCTGAAAAAACACTCAGCTAAAACGTGGCAGAATCATTATGTACTCCGAATCAAGAGTGCTATTTCATCCTTAATCTGGCAAGCCTTGTGCAGTGCGCTCTTGCGGAAAGCGTAAATCAAGATAACGTGTAGTCTGATCTTGATTTACATTGCATGACAGAGTAAGACTTTCCACAGGAAAAAACAAGAAAAAGGATGGATTCGCAATACTTGGCTTTTTACAACTGGTTTGGTACTTTTGTCTCTTTCCGAGCAGTTTAAGGCTTAGTTCTGAAGATGGAGTTGTCCTGATAAGTTAAATAAGAATATTCTGCCTGTTCCCATTTTTTCTTCATTTAAGAAATAATCTTATTTCTATCGTGGTATATCGTTCAATAAACCACAGTTGTGAGTTATGAGGCACAATAAATAATCCACGAGGGCGATAGCCCGAGTGGGTTATTCATTGCGCCTCATAACTCACAACGTGGTTTATTGAACGATATACCACGATAGAAAGAAGATTATTTCGATTCTAACATGGCCAATTCTTAATGAAAGGAAAACAAGTTCAAACTGAGAGTAAAAACGCGGATGAAGATTATGTCCCATTGAATAACTCACTCATTGAATGACGTCACTCGCTATAGGATGACGTCACTCTACATGGATTGTCGCAGATTTTACCACGTTTTCCTTGCACTGTGTTTATAGAGCAAAAGTCGCCTGTCATGTTAGGAATACGCAATTAAGTATTGTGTATGGTGCTTTATCGATGCTTCGCCTTTTTAACCCTTTCCCAAACAAGCCCTAGTTTTTACGTATCTGCAGTAAAAGTCTTTTGAAAGCACTGTGGGAAAAGGAAAAATTGCTAATTGATCTTGGGTTTATGCTGTATGAGAAACCGCCTGTTTTCGCCTGTGGTGCTGAAGGTAGACAGACATTATTTCCTGATTCTCTTCAACAAAAATAATTTATAATAGACTGAATCACTGAAGTTTAATGTACGAATAATGATAATTACATTTGACCAGGTTGGCCCTTGTCATGATTTAGGTTGACCCAAATATCTTACGTTGTGGAAAAAGGTCTTGTAAAAGATGTACATTAGTTACTTATTTATAGGATCTGACCTGAGATTGCATATGAAACAAAAACTTTATTAAACAAGTCTAAAACAATGTTACTAAGCGAACTTTTGGTGAGCTAAATGACACATTTTTGATGATTTAACCTAAACATCAGCCAGTGTTAGACTGTTTTGATCACATAATTCTATCTCGAGATGTCTACATCTTGATTCGTACTTATTTGATGAAATGTCAATTCATTCCATTAAAGCTACAAAAAAAAATGTGACTTTTTACCACACTACAAAGTTTTAGACTTGTCTACACATTGAAAGCACTCGCAAAAAACAAAGTTAATGTGGCTCAGATGATGGTGTTTGTATTTTAGAGGATATAAACATGGTAGGTAAAGGAGAAAATGCAGGTAACCAGCATTTTCTCCCTTTAATACCATGTTTTCAAGAGTCTCCACTAGGTCCGAAGATTGAATGATCGATTGAATGTTGGTTTACACTGCCTTCAACTTTATTTCAGTCATGTCACGACCACAGCTCACATATTCATTTGTATCCAGTGTTTCACCAGTATTAAAGGTCTTTAAAAACAGTGGTTGTATGGCAGCGGGTTAAAATGTTTTTTTACTTCATCCAATGCTGATTTTATTTTCCCCTGCTAAAGGCTAAGGGATATAGTTTTTGCGTTGCCCACACGTTTGACCGCCTCTATCCAGACAGATATCTTGGGCAATCCTTGACTAGATCTGATAAAGCTTCATACATGTGTTTCATACAATAGTCGGCCAATAAGCTTTTTCTAACGCTGTGTCATGGAAAAGAGGGCTTACTGTATTATTTGATTATGGACCAATAACAGCAAAATATAATATGTCTTATATCTTTCTATCAAAAACGGTCTTTTTCGGCAAGAGACATCATTTTAACACAATAATCTGGTTTTTCTTAGAGTGCATAAATGGCAGCTATGGACATGAATGCAACCAAACCTGTGGAATGTGCTTCAATAAGGAACCTTGTGATAAAGACAACGGTACTTGTAACAGGTGTGCTGTTGGGTACACTGGGGCCAAGTGCAATTCTGGTATGTTGATCACGCATGGTGATAGTAGCTTTAGTGGTATACATGGTGCCATACAGAAAATACATAGCCAAACAATAGCAAATCAGTTTCTTGATTTGTTTGCATGGTGTTTAACTATATGGGCGTATTTGTTCTAGCGAACCGGTTCGGCTCAAGACACCAGCCATTATTTTCATGGAACGTATTAGGGAACTGGTTTTGGTTTTTCTTCTTTTTTGGGGAATGAAACCGAAACTATTTAGTGAAACCATCGAAACTGCCAGATTGGGTAGTTTTGATGGTTTTGCCTGTCTTTCTATAGGTACAGTTAGATAGAAACAAAAGTCAAAGCACTGAAAGCACTGATGGTTAGAGGCTGGAAAATGCATATGCATAGAACAATTTGTAACAAAAAGTAACTGTCCAGTTAAAGAGTAAACAAAAAATGTGTGTACTGCTTGAATTTTTTTTCCAATGCATATCCAAACACTTAGAAGTAGAGAGTTGATGTATCCACAAGCTGTATTCTCATGTTGAGAAAATTCAGACATGGGATATAGATACCATTCTTTCCATGTTCATTTTATGTAGTCCAAAGTCATAGCAGTACCAGTCATAGTTGAAAAAAACAGGTGTAAATGATTATTATCACTCTTCAAAATGAGACATTAACAAAGAGGCTAACGTAGGTTTGAAAGGCGTTTTAGGTGAAGCAGAAAACGCAATTCTGTGTGATAGAAAAAATAATAAAACTGGTTTCACACTAGATCTACATTAGTTTTATTTATCATTAATCAATATTTTAAGTTTGGTATGTGAAAAGTGTCTTTATTTCATTCACATTTTCTTTTAATTTTATCATTTCTTTTTATATTTCTTTCTTTTCACCTTATTTTTTCTCTTTGCTTTTTCAAAAGAATAAAAAGACCAAAGTACCGCATGTAGATGTCAAAGCCCGGTTGCAGTTGTTTTAGTAATATCTCAAAAGTGTTTTAATGGGTACTGTCTGATAAAAAAACTAGTTCACTAGGTCAAATCTTAGAAAAAAAACTTGTGTATGCTCTAGAGGTCACATTTTTAGCCCAAAACTCTTGAAAGTTGGTCAGAATGTTTGTGCCAGGTCAAAAACTTGGTAACTGGGTCAAATCTTCGAAAACATTGTTTACTTTCTCATTTTTGATTTTTAATTACTGGACGTCATGTGTCAACCATCAAATTAAGGAAATATTTTATTTAGACAAAGATCATTTCAATATTTAACTCTGACTCTATAGGAATATACTCGCCTTTCAAGATCCATTCGTATATATCCAGAATCCGGAACTTAAAACTCTTTCTCACGCTCAAGAAATTGATTGGCCCAGCACAGTAGTGTTGTCTATAGCAGACAGAATTTAAAAATTGGGTGGGGGTGGGGGTGCTGGTTCGAAGCCCCACCTAGGCAAATTTCTTTCCGAGAACTGATGATAATCATTGTGAAAGGATTCATTCTTCAGTTAACGATGGCCATTGTTTTGGTATCGTGCCAACTAGTATTAAAAGAAATTCCAGGATAGCATTGACAGCCCCACTAGATGCCGTGATTAAAAGTGATTAAAACATAATGGGCGTATTTACTGTAGTGGAACTGATTTTGGTTTCGGTTTCATATTCTGCAATGGTTTTGTCAAAAGCCAAATCAGTTCTAATTTCATTAAAAAAAGTGAGCAGTTTCACTTCTTAAGTTTCATAAATGGCGGCCTGTTTTGTACTCTCACAGAATCTGTTGGAGAAAGTCTGTCAAACGATATGTCATACTAAAGGTAAGACCTGTGTATGCACTTCCGGTGAACATGGGGCAAAAATTCTAATTGGTTGATAAATAAGGATAATAAGGATTTATGCAGAAATAATAATTTTGCACATTTCTAACGGATCAGAAATTCCGTTTATGTCTATCTTGAAATTATTTTTTGATACTTTTGCTTGTTTTCTGAAAAGGGAGGTAATTATTATCTCTTTTTGAAATGAGAATATAGTGGTTTTAGATTTATAAATGATAATTCAAAGAAGGAAAAAATGGAAAAAATGAATCGGTGAAAGTAGTTCAATAATACTCATTTTAATTATAACTAATTTTGCAGGCAGATATTTCAGTGGAAACAGCTGTTTTCCATTACACAGGTCTTACCTGAATAAACAACAGAAGGCAAATTCTGGCATCATCCATTAACAATGTTGTTTCTACCATTCAAATAAGGCAGTTATTTGACCAAATTTCATGAGAATTGTACTGAATAATAATTATGGCCTCTAGAGAGTGGAAAAGGTTTTTCTAAGATTTGACCTGGTAACCTACTTTTTGACCCGACATTAAGCAATATCAAAGACTTTTGATATTTCCAAAACAAACATTCTGACCAAGTTTGAAGAGTATCAGACTGAAAACTCATTCAAGGTATGACCAGGGCGAACATTCTGACAAAATTTCAGGGGTATTGGACAAAAAAAAATGTCTTCCAGAGCGTACACAATGTTTTCTAAGATTTGACCTAGTGACATAGTTTTTGACCGACATGAGCCTCTATCAGACTCACCTGAGATATGAACAAGACAAACATTCTGACCAAAAATTCAAGAGTTTTTGACAGAAAATGTAGTTTCTAGACCGTACACAATGTTTTTCTAAGATTTCACCTGATGACCTAGTTTTTTCGATCTCGCCGAGATATCATCCATACAAACGTTCTGACTAACTTTCAAGAGTGTTTGACTGACAATGTGGCCTCTAGAGCGTACACAATGTTTTCTAAGATTTCACCTGGTGATCTAGATTTTTACCCGACATGACCCATTCTCGAACTCGTCTAAGATATCATCAAGACAAACATTCTGACCACATTCAAGCTTTGAACAGTTAATTTGTCCTCTAGAGCGTACATAAGGTTTTTCTAAGATTTGACCTGGTGACCTAGTGCCAAGTTGACCCGACATGACCCATTTTTGAAATATTGTACTGACAATGTAGCCTCTAGAGCGTGCACAATGTTTTTCTAAATTTTCACACGGTGACCTAGCTTTTTACCCGACATGACCCATTCTCGAACTCGTCAGAGATATCATCAAGACAAACATTCCGACCACATTCAAGTTTTGAACAGTTAATTTGTCCTCTAGAGCGTACATAAGGTTTTTCTAAGATTTGACCTAGTGTTTGACCCGACATGATCCATTTTCGAAATATTCTGAGATATTTTCAGGAAAAACATTCTGACTAAATTTCAAAAGTGTTGGACTGACATGTGGCCTCTATATAACGTACACAAAGTTTTTTTTTAAGATTAGACCTGCTGACCTACTTCTTGATTCGACATGACCCATTTTCGGGCTTGACCGAGATATTATCAAGGTAACCATTTTGACCAACGTTCAGGAGTATCGGACTGAAAATGTGGCTTGTAGAGCGTACAGAAGGTGAACAAGTTGATGCCAGACGCCGCAAGACGCACGCCGCGCGACGGACGACAGACACCTGACACAGGACGATCACAAAAGCTCCCCATAAGCACTTCGTGCTCAGCTGAGCTAACTAGAGGCTCTTCAGGGCCTGAATCGCTCTACTTTCGGAGTTTTTGCTTGTTTTCTAGCATATACTATTAATTCATGATGCAAAAAGGAAAAGGTTAAACACACAATACAAAAAAAGTAAAAAAAACAATGGGGATTAGGAGTTGGCTGCTTGAGCCCACTAACACAACATAGTAAGTAGGCATGGTGAGTTTTAGCAAGTAGTAAATTAGCTGAAGTGCAATTTCTCCATACTAATACTTTGGAATCGAGCTAAATTTGAAAGAATTTAGGAACTCACTGTGTAAGTCAATCGCAGTTTTTAAAGAATGTGACCAATAAAGTTGATTGTGTAGACGTCACCAAATGGCCTTTTTTCCTTAACTGATTGCTGGATTTTCTTACTTTTTGATACCATTCAGTCCTTTGATGACACAAATGATCTGTGCAAGTTTCAAAAGATCTGAATAAAAAATGCAGACCTCATCACGTACATAAGAAATGTAAATTATTAGGTTTAAATGTCTACTTCTGCCGTAATAATTATCAGATATTGTTTCAAGATGGATTGGCTTCAGGTTTTTGATGAAATAAATTAACTGTGCTAAGTTCATAAAACATAAATGGAAAATTATTTCATCATGTAAACAAGAAATTTAATTTTTCAACTTGAAATAGCCACTTTTCCCTTATTTTTCGTGTGAGTTTTTTTTTTTTTTTTTTCAAATCGATTGGCTTCAAGCTGTTGACGATATAAAACAAATTGTTCGAGTTTCACAAAAATCTCATTACAAATGTGAACTTTTTTCAAGTAGATAAGAAATATAAATGTTCAATTTAAGATGGATACTTTCCCTTATTAATTGTCAGATTTTTTTTCAAACTCAATAGGGTTTAAGCTGTTGATAATAAAAAAGCAACTGTGCAAGTTTCACAAATATTCGACCTCAAATGTGAACTTTATTGTGTTAAAAAGAAATATTTAAATTTTCAACTAAAGATGGCATACCGGTTTTTACATTTTCTTTTAAGAATCAATTTGGTAAAATCTATCGATAGCATAAACGAACTGTACAGGTTTCACGAAAATTCAACCACAAAGGCAGAGTTTCTTGCGTAGACAAGAAAAATCCTAACAGACTGACATGTCGTGACATAAGCTCAGCTGACTTTCAGCCGCTGGAGGTAAGAATAAAGAATGAAATGAAAATTCTTAAAGTAGAACTTAAGTTGGCAACTCTAATTCGAGATCTACTTTTACAATTGATCTTTGTCTACCAGCAACTAGACTTTTGACGGGCTGTACTATAACACATTGTCAGACTCACTCTAGAAATTAATACAAGGACATTTACTAATATATGTCACAAATTTCCTTCATGTGTCACAGCTTGTGAACAAGGCCGGTACGGTTACAACTGCACAAAGGAATGTGGACACTGTAAAAACAAGGGTGCATGTAACTTCACGGATGGATCCTGTCCCAAAGGATGTGATGCTGGATATATAAACAAAACCTGTAGTACACGTATGACATCTATATTACTCTATACTTTGTGATAAATCCATAATTTATTATCCATAAAATACATACTATCTCTGTCTCTCTCTTAAAATAAGAAGAACGGAATACTTCATCATACACCATTTTAATCCAACTATGGTAAGTACTATCTCAAAATATCTTTGGCATTCTTGTATTTTAATGGCAAAGGCATGCCTTACCGTAAGGAAAGTACGCCCATCAACCACCTAAACATCAACTTGCAGTCAGATACTCCTGAAACTTGGTCATGAATACGTGTGAAAATGGGTCACACTGGGTCCAAAACTAGGTCAGCAGGTTGAATCTTTAAAATAGCTTGTGTAGCTCTAGAGTCACCATTTTCTATCCATTACTTATGAAAATTAGTCAGAGTGTTTGTCTTTAAGATTTACATCGAATAAAAAAACTAGGTCGCCATGTCAAATCTTGGAAAAACCTCATGCTCACTCTAGAGGCCACATTTTCTGTTCAATACTTATGAAAGGTGGTCATAATCTTTGTTTTGATAATATCTACGATGTGAAGAAGGGCTCCCTTTGGCTAAAAAGAAGGTCATTGAGAGAAATTCTAGAAAAAGTTTGTGTATAAGCTTGAGGCCAAATTTTCAGTACAATAATTACGAAAGCTTGGTAGAATGTTTGTCATAATATCTCAAAAGACATATTATGGGTTATGTTTGGTGAAAAGACTCAGGTGAGCATCTTCAGGCCCATCATGGCCCTCTTGTATAGTTCTCTTTTTGCGCTCAACATAACACTATGGATCCAATGTCTAAGGGTCAGATGGTAAGTCATACTTAAAAGTTGTTGATTCTATTCATAATGAAGGCTTGCATCTTGCCCTTGAAGTATTAAGAACTTTTTTGATGAACCATCTCCTTATACCAGAATGCAAAAGTTTCCGTTTATTACCTTATAAAACTTGAATCTTTTTATTCTTACTCATTAAGTCTTTTTAACACAAAATATAAATGCCTTTTTGACAGGACCCCCCCCCATCCCCAAGTGCAATACCGCCTTCATGGTTTTCGCTTACTAGCCATAGTGTGAATCAGTTGATACTACTTCACCTTTTTAAAACATATTTAAATATTTAATAGATATGTTTCAACACATATGTATATGTACGTGTGTGTGTGTGTGTGGGGGGGGGGGGGGCGGGGGAGGGTAGTAATGAATGAATGTATCGTGTTTTATGGCGAATCAAAATATCTAATACCCATGTAGTGGGCAAAAAGTTATGAAAGGAAGAATAGCATGCAAGAATATTAGTCATGAGTAAATGATGAAAGACGTGCTATAAATAATACTGCTCTGGAAAGAAAACAAATAAACAGTGAATGAAATACTCCGAATATAAATAAAGGGTTTGAAAACAAAATCACAATTTTGTGAAGGTCATATCTCCAGCAGAAAAGCCATGTACCTGAATAGACCGACAACCTTCCTGGTATGTCTTGATCTGTCAGTGGCATCTGTTTTGCTGGAATTTATCTGTATTGTATAAGACTGATCTATTTGAATATTTGATATAGTATACAGAATCCAAATGATATTTTCAATGAAGTGGATCTTGTATTGTCAAATACCACCAACTGAACTAAGGAGACCTTTTGTAGAATTATCAATTCAGGGTCATTAATCAGTCAAGATGAAAAATAAAAGTGAAGTAATAATGTAAACAAAATATAAAAATATGACTTATGAAGACATGATGAAAGATGTGTAGTCGGAAATAACATAAACAAGATAGGAAGATAGGAAGAAAAAACATGTTTGTTAGTAGACTAATATAATAAAATTTGTTGACATTGCAAGAGCAACAAGACTTGCCACCATGTGAATTCCATCTTTTTAAGCTTAGTCATTTATAAACGCTTTCGATTTTGATTGGCGTAAAGTTTTACTTGTTGGTGAACTGAAAACTTTTTGTGATGAGGTAGGTTATCAGTAAAGATGTTTCTAATGTATAAATACAAAAACATTGATTTTGTAACTGGCTAGATTGTAGCTCTGGCAAGTATGGTGTGGACTGTAATGAGACTTGTGGACACTGCAAAAACAAGACTTGCCACCATGTTAATGGAACATGTCTTGGTAAATGTGAACCTGGATATACTGGAGAACTTTGTAAAACAGGTAATAATTACCGACAATCAAAGTGATAACCTTATCGAAAGATTTTTGGAAACGTTGAGGGAAAAAGAGAAAATGTTGGAACCTAGCATTTTTTCCTTATACAACAATGTTTTCTACTCTGTTATCGAGAGAATTACATAATTGCAGATATTTTTCATTTGTTGCCTGTTAACGCATTCAATTTAGAGCAGACTTAATATTTTGCCCTTTGGAATAAAGTTAACACGGCATCATTTCGGCCAAAAATAAGTAGTTCCATTAACATTTTTAAAATGGATATTTTATCGTCTGAATCTATTGTGAGCACAAAGTAGGATAAGACAATAATTTTAGCCTATCTGCATTCGGTTATTGTGTATTATTTTTCTGCTGGACTGAAATATACATCTTATAATAATCTCTTAACCCTTTACATGACGACAAAATTTTAGCCCTGTGCAAATTGAAAGCTTTTGCAGACGACAAAATCAATATGGCTCAAATAGTGCAATTGTCTATCAATAGGGTAGAAAAAAAATGCCAGAAAGGAGAAAATGCTGGTTACCAGCAGTCTCTCCTGTTGCCACACTATTTTCAAAAGGCTTCTTTGCAAGGGTCATCAAAAGTCGTCATTGTATTGGAAAGGGTTAAACGCCGTTTAACACAGTTTTCAGTATGGAAGATATTTTTTTAATCATAAGTTGGTGGCCAATGCACCTATCTGTGCTATCTGAAATTTCTGTACCAGAATTTCATACAATATGCTTTTCAAAGCCACTGGCTGCACATCACCCTTAAAATATAAACTGTCAACAGGGGCTATGTTTTTAAACATGAAAGCATTGAAGCAAAATGTAGTACTGCCTTTTCTAGTAATTTCTTATGTTTAGTGATGTTTTCAAAATGTGGTCGGTAAAAAAAATGACATATCGTCGGTTTACTTCAAAAACCTCGTAACTACAGCTTGTTACAAGGTGTAGTTACGAGGGTTTTGAAGTAAACCGATGATATCTGTCTTGCAAGAATTTCTTTTTCCCATAACTTGCATGTTTTATGGGCATCTTAAAATCTGAACCAAACGACAAAATTTAGATTTGTCCAAATTGAAAGCATTTGCAGAGGACAAATTAGATGTGGCTCAAACGATGAGATTTGGTCTATGAAAATGTAGAAAACATTGTGGTAATGGGAGAATGCTGGTTACAAGCTTTTCCCCCCTTTTTCCACAATATTTTTAGAAGCTATTATTTATTTCAAGGTCATTGAAATTTGTGATTGTGTGGTAAAAGTTGGAAGGGTGTGTGTGATTATCTTTTACAAATGTAGGTACATGTATATGTTTATGTCAATATTGTATGTATCCAGCATTTTCTCCTTTTCCCACAATGTTTTCTACCCTATCATATAGAAAAATAATCTTTTCAGCAACTGTTAATTTGTCATCTGCAAAATGTTTTCAATTTGGTCTGGTCCAAAATTTGCCATTTGGGAAAGAGTTAATAATCTGTTTCGTTGCTTCTTTACCACACCATTCTGAGTTTTGATGAGGTAGGTATAAACTCTGGCAGAAGTTACTGCATTTTCATTTGAAAGTATAGAAAACTTTATGAGAAAATGAGGAACTGGTGGTCACTAGCATTTTCTCCTTTTCCCACAAAATTGCTCAAATCCCTCTCAAGGAGGCCGTTTAACTCTTCACCAAACAAGAAAATTGTAGACTTGTCCAATCGAAAGCACTTGCAAAGGACAAAATAAATGTGACTCAAAATTGAAATATGGTTTGGGAAGGGTAGAAAACATTGTGGGAAAAGGAGAAAATGCTGGTTACCAGCATTTTCTCCTTTTCCTACGATGTTTTCACAAAAGGCTTCTTTCTCAGGGGCGATATTGTGTGGAAAAGAGATAAATTAGGGATTCTTTGGTAAATCGTCATAGTAACTTGGCACATACTATCAATAATGTATCCTACCTTCTCATTCAGCCCAGCCAAACAGTTCAGGAGTTGCATATATTTGGTATATTCTGCCTGCAGTGTTGGTATTGATGGTGATGGCCATTATTGCAATAATTATAGTGACTAGAAAGAAAAGGTGAGCAGAGGAAAACTGTTTGTTTTGATGTCAGACTGTGTTACGGGAGACCTCTCCTTCATGCATCGCTTCGTACCGATTTAAAAAAAATACCTGACTAATGCGTCAGAGAGATCTCTTTGGCTCAGTGGTTAAGATATTGGACTCTCGTCCTGGAGTTCTGGGGTTCGAATCCCGCCCGGTCCCTTATTTCTACCATGCATTTATTCATTTGTTTCTTTGTTACGGACTTTGTTCGTAAGAAATGAAATGTAATGTATCTCATGAACGCCAAAACTGACATGTGTACTACTAGAGAAAATGTAAAATTATCCCTTGACCACATGGCAAAATTTTAGACCTGTCCAAATTGAAAGTATTTATAGAAGACAATTTCATTGTGGCTTAAATGATGCAATTTTTCTTTGATAGGGAAGAAAACTTTGTGGGAAAAGGAGAAAATGCTGGTTACCAGCATTTTCTCCTTTTCCTACAATGTTTTCAAAAGGCTTCTTTTCCATGGTCGTTAAAAGTCATCATTGTGTGGTCAAGGGTTAAGGTAAAGTGTAATTTTTCAAAACCGGAACTGACACCAACGAGACCTTCTGGGAAAAGGGGGTTCAATGTATCTTAAGAATGAATTACAATAAATAAGTAGTCACATGTAACTATGACTTCATGATTTTTGTTTTTACAGTTAACTTAATCGTGGGGTAAAATAGTCCTTGGATATGCAGAAAAAATAAAATAGCAAAAGATTTTGACCCACGTCAGTTCCGCCAGTCTATACAGTCTGACATAGATTGATACTTTTTATCTGCATTAAAAGACCTTTTCAGAGAAAATGACTTGTATGTTTTACGAATATCACAATGGATATATGTTTCGTGGCTTCATCATGAATAAAATTATAGCATAATCCTACCTTAAAACCAGCACATCTTTTCTTTTCACTTAAATTTAAAAGAAAATCTATTTTAACGTTTTGTGTTATGCTCTTTCATTCATATTGCAATTATTGAAACTTGCATTAGACTTAATCAAAGAACAGTTTACATGACACTGTGGTAATTGATATGATCATAAATACTATTTCTCTGTTTTCCATTTAGGCAAAGGAGACCTCAAATTCAAAAGCCAAAGAGACAGATGCCAGAAATAATCACAAACATAGACGGTAATGGGCACTACCGAATGATGACTTAAAAGAGTCCTACCACTCAAGTTCACTTTTTAGTTCACCTGAGCACAACGTGCTCAAGAGGAGCTTTTAGGATCACGGTGTGTCAGTCGCCCGTCGTCAACAATTTCTTTATACATCTTCTCCTCCTAAACCACGGAGCCAATTTGGACCAAATTTTGCTGGAATGTTCCTTGAAACGTCTTCTTTAAAAACTGTTAAAAAATTTTGATTCTATCAAAAACTCTGGTTGCCATGGCAACAAAATGGAATTTTTAAGAAATTCGTAAAAATCTTCTTCTCTGAAACCGCTGATCAGATTTTTAAATAATTTCAGATTTTCCTTGAGTAATCCTTTTCAAAAAGTGTTCGCGAAATTTTGATCCGTCAAAAAACATGGCTCTGGTGAATGGGGGCTACTTACGCTATACAGAAATGAAGAAATTCTTAAAAAATCTTCTTCTCTGAGAGGGAAGGTCAGATTTGAAATAATTTCACAGACATCTTCCTTGTGGTTGACCCTTTTCACATATTGCTTGCGAAATTTTCTTTGGTCAAGAAACATGGCTCTAGTGAATGGGGGCAACTTGCACTATACAGAAATGAAGATATTCTTAAAAATTCTTCTCTGAAATGGCAGACCTGATTTCAAAACAATGTCACAGAGATGTACTTTTGGTACTTTTAATCCTGTTCGCAAAACTATACAGAAATGAAGAAATTCTTTGAAAAAATCCTTTTTTTTTTAAACCGCTAGTCAATTTTTGAAACAAGAGGGCCAAGATGGCGCTGGATCGCTCACCTGAATTTTTGAGAGGGACATAGTAAATGTTTTTCGAAATCTGATCAGTCATTCCAGAGAATTTTTAAGAATTTCTTCATGTCTGTATAGTGTAAAGAGCCCACAGCCATCAGAGCCATGTTTCTTGATGGTTTAAGATTTCTTGAACAATTTTTTAAAAGGGTCAGTCAAGAAACATTTCTGTGAAATTATTTCAAAATCTGATCAGCTGTTCCAGAGAATACGAATTTTAAAGAATTTCTTCATGGCCATTTAGTGCAAGTAGCTCCCATTCACCAGAGCCATGTCTCTCAACAAATCAGCATTTTGCAAACAAATTTTGAAAAGGGTTACTAAAGGAACATTTCTGTGAAACGATTTCAAAATCTGCTCAGCCGTTTTAGAGAAGAAGAATTTTAAAGAATTCCTTCATGACCATATTGTGCTTACTTGTAGCCCCCATTCACCAGAGCCATGTTTCTTGACGGATCAAAATTAATCGAACAATGTTTGAAAAGGGTCATCCGAGGAAAATGTACCTGAAATTATTTCAAAATCTGATGAGCCATTTTAGAGAAAAAAAAATTAAAGAATTTCTTCATGGCCATTTAGTGCCAGTAGCCCCCATTCACCAGAGCAGCTGTTGGCTGTGGGCCATTTACACTATACGGACATGAAGAAATTCTTTAAAAATTCTTTTTCTCTGAAACCGCTGGTCAGATTTTGAAATAATTTCTCACAGCAATGTTCCTCGGGTGACTCTCAAAAATTGTTAGGAAATTTTTATCTGTCGGAAAACAACAGCCAATTGTTGGCACCTGCATGTGGTGTTTTTATTCGACTTATGTTTTTAGTCACTTTCAAGTAGGTGCTCTTCTTCAAGAAATTGTCCTAGGGTGATCTATCCAAAAATGTGTTTGCAGAATTCTGATTCATCATTGCTGTGATGATGATTGTAGGGCTAGTGACAGACTTTGAAATGACTTTTATAGGTGACCTTTTCAAAATCGCTTGGCAAAATAATGATTTCATTTCCAAAGTTTAAAAAAAATGGCTACGGTCCTATAAAAAATTCAGGTGAGCGATCCAGGGCCATCTTCGCCCTCGTGTTTCTTTTATATGAAGATATTTAATTTGAAAAACATGAAGGAAAAGGAAAAGTCTGGCTGCATACACAATGTTCAGTCCCAATGACAATAATCTATCCTTAAATAAAGAGCTTGGCCAAGTCTTGAATTGAAGAAGTTTCCCCCTGGTTTCAACCGTAGAGCATTACCAACAGAGCTTGTTGGCTCAGCCCCAAAGTTATTCCAGATTATTGAAAAAAGTCGTTAGAATTTATTCCCATCTCAACCCAAAATACTGGTAAATCGCGGAGCAGTGGCTCGGCAAGAGTGTTATGCTTAACATAAAAAAATAATATAATCGGATTCGATAATTGTTCGTTGATCAGAAGTTATACCGTTAATATTCCAAAAATGGTTGGTAAAATATAGCAGGTATACCTGTTCTCGTGCCCTTGAACTGAAATGCTTTTGAAACAAACAGAGCTAAATAGCTTGCAAACAATTATTTGACAGTGGAAATAAGTAGTTTACAGCTATACTTAAAGCGTGTTTATAAATTTGTCTATGATCCTTCTATGTATCATTTATGTTCATTATAAGCATTTAACCCTTTACCAAAGAATCAACAGGTAATCAATTGGTAACCAGTTTTTTTTTTTTTTTTTCACCTAATGTCCATTCTATTAAGGACATATCTCAAACAAGAAGTAATTTGCCTTGTGCAAGTCCGTGGACAAGTCTAGAATTGTGTTGTCTGTTATGTGTTATGATAGAACTGGTTTTACAGAGAAAGACGTTAATTTTTCAAAATACACTTTGCACAAGAAAGACACCATTACTCGCGCCTAATGTGTGGGTCAATGAAAAATTCAAAAGGTGACACAAGTTCGATACTCGGGATGCAGAATCGAAAGAATGAGTATAAGTTGAAATAACTTGTTCTTCGATTAATATGAAATAAATATGTTTAAACTTAAAACACCCTGCCTTTTAAAGATAGCCTGTTATACATTACTTGATTTTTATACAAATCCATCTTATGCAATGTTTTAACAATATCCACAAACTAGAGTTAGCCCTGGTACTCAGTATTATAATAAAATACTATTCCAACCACCTATGTCTTTTTTTTTCAAATTAATTTGTAGAACAAAAAGAAAACGTCAATACTGTGTCCAATGTAGAAGACATAGGAGATGCATGTTTTCCTTTGGCTGCAGATAGTGGCGATCATGAATATTATGCTTTCGTTGCCAAGGATACAGACATAAAGATTCATCAATTTTGGGACTTTATAGTTGAGGGCAAGAGGCAAAATATCAAAGGTTTTCGCCAAGAGTTCTCTGTGAGTAGGCATTCATATTATGTACATGTTTGCTATAAATTTTGAAATGAATTAACTCTAGCAAACTCTAAAATTTTGGACAGGACAAAGTTAAAAGCATTTGCAGATGATAAATGTAGCTTGAATGATGATCCATGTCGATAATTAGGTAGAAAACATTGTGGGAAAAGGAGAAAATGTTCTTAACCAGTTTACTCTCGTTACAATGACCCAGCAATCTATTGTTTAAACCTTTACAACACAATTTCAAGATTTAAAGATCCTGTTGAAAAAAGGCTAATGAAAGCATTTTAGAAAAAGAGTCTATTGTGGTTATCAGCATTTTCTCTTTTCCTCACCTCGTCTTCTACCCTATCCAGGTCAAATTTCAACAATACTTTTGGTTGGACCACTCAAAAGTTGTATTGCAAGATTGGAAAATTCTTCAAGAATAAGGCTGGTTATGTTGTTGGTGAATACAAACTAAAGTTACTAGATCTACTGGAAATGCTAGAAATAACACATTGAAGTTAATTGTTTGTGTTGTTGTATCATTGAAATATTAACGTTACTGTACATCATTAAGGCAATACGAAAATGATTGATTCTAAAGATCTAAACAGCCACATCTGAAAAGAAAAATGGATGTGGAAATCAAAATTGAAATTCACAAACCAACTTCGTTCTTAGCACACCTGAGCACAACATGCTCATGCGGAGCTTTTAAGATCACCCGGTGTCCGTCGTCCGTCGTCCGTCGTCCGTCGTCAACAATTCTTTTAACATCAACTCCTCCTAAACTGCAGTGCCAATTTTGACCAAACTTGCCTGGAATGTTCCTTTGGAGGTCTTCTTTAAATTCTGTCCACAGAATTTGATTCCGTCAAAATGGAATTTTCTCATAAATTCTTCAAAAATCTTCTTTTATGAAACCACTGGCTAGATTTTGAAATAATTTCACAGAGACGTTCCATGGGTGAACCTTTTAAAAGATTGTTCGCGAAATTTTAATCCGTTATGAAACATGGCTCTGGTGAATGGGGGCTACTTGTACTATACAGAAATGAAGAAATTCGTAAAAATTCTTCTTCTCTGAAACTGCAGGCCAGATTTTGAAATAATTTCTCAGGGATGTTCCTTGGATGACCCTTTTCAAAAATTGTTCGCGAAATTTTGATCCGTCAAGAAACATGTCTCTGGTGAATGGGGGCTACTTGCACTATATGGAAATGAAGAATTCTTAAAAAATTCTTCTTCTCTGAAACACGTGGTCAGATTTTGAAATAATTTCACAGCAATGGTCCATATGTGACCATTTTCGAAATTTGTTAGAGAAATTTTGACCGTCAAGAAACATGACTCTGGTGAATGGGGTCTACTTGCACTACGGTCATGAAGACATTTTTGAAAATTCTTCTTCTCTGAAACGGCTGATCAGATTTTAAAAGAATTCACAGAAATGTTCCTTAAATGACCTATTTAAAAATTGTTAAATTTTGATCCATTGAAAGAAACAACTGTTAATTTCATGCTTTTAACCCTTTTTCATTGTCAAAATCAAGTACAATTCTTTTAGGTTATTCCCCGTGGAATATCAACGTGTTTCAATATTACATATTATTAATTAACTATTGGATATATAGAAGTTATACAAGGAAACCGGTCCACGCGATACCAGTCACATTTCTGATTTCGTATAGTACACAGGTCGTGACCCCGGCTTAATAAAACATAAATCCTCGAACGTGATTGGTCAAAAGCTCAGTGGCGTGAGCGTCTGCGCTTACTTTTAGCCAATCACGTTCCAGGAGGCGGCAAAGTAAACGTAACCCAAAAATTGATATTTGTTTCCAGCAGGGTAGAAAACATTGTGGGGAAAAAGGAGAAAATGCTGGTTACCAGCATTTTCTCCTTTTCCCACAGTGTTTTCAGAAGGCCTCTTTTTCAGGGTTGTAAAAACCAGAGGTTGTTTGGTAAAGCGTTAATTAATAAAATTGTCATTAATCAAGTGATTTCGTATTGGCCCAGTTACAGGTCCTCGGTCAGCCGTATTGACCCTCGGCCTTCGGCCTCGGGCCAATATGGCTGACCTCGGACCTGTAACTGGGCCAATACGGAATCACTTGATTAATAACATTATATTACTGTAAACGCGAGAAATGTAAGGCAAATTACCTCATGTTTCCATCTGGTTGTAAGGCATGCACATTTTACCTGGGTTATTAGTGAGAGGGAACAACTGTATTTGCCTTCAAATGAAGAGGAAGAATACAAAAAATGTGTATTTTCACTGGTCTTAACTATAAAATATCGAAAAATATTTCACCGATATTCCTCGATAACCTATCGGTAAGTATGAAATAATTAAGCCTATCACTGATTTAACAGCTCTTTTCACCATAAGAAAATTATCTACAAAAACAGCCTATATCCTAAATCAGACAGCACATTCTGTGTAATCTGTCGTAATTTACATGTTCCACAAAAGTGCGTATAATCCTACAAAGCAGCCATAATATATCATACTGCTCTCTCCCGCAGATAGATACATAGATGTATGTATATAGCTGTTTTTAGCTCTCCTGAGCACAACGTGGTAAAGGGGAGCTTTTTGGATCACCCGGTGTCCGTCGTGCGTCGTGCGTCAAAGCGTCGTGCGTCGTCAACGAATCTTTAAACATCAACTACTCCTAAATCGTTGAGCCAATATGGACCAAACTTGGCTAGAATATTCCTTGGAAGGTCCTATTTAAAACCTTTCCACAGAATTTGATTCCATCAAAAACTGGTCATTATGGCAACCACATGGAATTTTCTATGATTTTTTAAAAATCTCCACTAAAACCGCTGGACAGATTTCAAAATAATTTCACAGACATGTTCCTTGGTGACCCATTTCAAAAATTGTCCGTGAAATTTTTATCCTTCAAGAAACGTGACTCTGGTAAATGGGGGCTACTTGCACTATTCAAATATGAAGGAATTCTTAAAAAACCTCTGAAACAGCTAGTCAAATTTTGAAATAATTTTAAAGAAATGTTTCATGGCTGACCCTTTTCAAAAATTATTGGAGAAATTTTGATCCATCAAGAAACATGGCTCTGATGGCTGTGGGCTATTTATATTTATAATGGTCTTCTCAAAAATTCAGGTGAGCGATCCAGGGCCAACTTGGCCCTCTTGTTTGTATTGAGGAAGGGGGGAGTACTTTACTGCCTTGCTCTAGAGTTACCTTTTGTTGTGCAAAAGTGAATTTGCCTTGGAAAAATGAGGTCCAGGGTTTGATTCCCACCCAGATGGGCTAGTTAACAGATTTGTGCAGAAAGATTACGCATTTCTTGGAATATACGAAGAAGTTCATTGATTATTTAAATAACAGACTTAAATAACAGACAGATGCTTTGAAAGTTCGATCACTGTTGAAATTCATTATTTTGTAAATACATGGACAAACGTATCATGAAATGTCATTTTAAAACACCCAAATGGATCTTTTTAGTTGTAAACACATTAGAATGAAAGCGCTTTCAATGGCTCATAGGATACACCTTTTATTATCAAATAAATATTTTCAAGAGATATTTCGAATTTTTGCTGGCATGATTCACACTATTCTTTTAACAGGATAATTTCTCGAAATATTGTAACCCTTTCCCAAACTACAAACTCTTCATTATTGAGAGTGTCTGCAGACAATGGCTTTAAACTGATACAAATTACCGGTAGTTCTCTGGTAAAGTATAAAACATTGTTGAAAAAAAGAAATGTTGTTTACCATCATTTTTCCAACATTGTTATCAGATCATCCTGCCATGGGGTTGTCAAAACACTGGAGAGCTTGGTAAAAGGTTAAACTTTTGCCCGTAGGATTTAAACTATTTTCTGATCAGAGGTATATCATGATTTTTTTTTCTATTTTGTCCCTAAACAGCAATTTCCACAAGGGTTACATCATCCTCATGACATCGCATTGCTTGAAGAGAACAGGTCGAAGAACAGATACCGAGGCCTCTGTGCATGTAAGGATATTTCAATTTCATTACGTTTAAAATGTGTTTATATACTATATTCACTGTAATTCCATAAGGAATAAATTAGAGACGTATTTTCATGTCAACTCTTATTCAATATTTCGGCCAGAGGCCCTTTTTCAAGGAAAACACTAAACATTCACTGAACTACATTTAAACTCCACTATGGCAGTTTGTTTACTCTGACGTCAGAGTATACAAACTGTCATGGTTGGCTGTTAAAATGTAGTAGCAGGGAAAGTTTTTTTTTTTTTGAAAATATAGCCTCTGGCCGAAATATTGAAAAAGATTTGACATGAAAATGTGTGTTTATATAATAAATTGTTTATAGTTACCAAATAAACCTGTTAAGTACATACATTTGAGATTTCATGTACAAAAACATTTATTGCACATGGATAAAATCAGACATGGCAGGAAAAGAATGATGTAAATATATAATGCTGTAATATTCGTCTGCCATTTAAAAAAATAAAAAAGTAGAGAAAATGTTCCGTTGAAACCATCAGCCTTTGTTTCATGTTTTATAGCCATTTTCAAATAGCATTATCAAGAATTTTGCAATGTTTGTTGTTGACAGTTGTAGGTACATGTACAGTGTATATGATAAAAGGAAGATCATGTTGTAGTACCTTGTGCTTATATTGGCTTTCAGCTGCATAAGAAACTTTTGACATCAAGCTTGATCTTCCATCAAATAAATATCGAATATCTCACGCATTTCAAAGCAAATACAAGCACCAGAAATGTTACTATAACTTCCTGTTTGGTATTTATTCATGTCAAATGTCAATTCGACAAGAGTCGCTTTACCTAAGACTTGCATCAAGTCAAGAGCATACAAAACAGTAAGTTTGTTATTAGATCTACGATAGTCTTTGCTCCAGTTTGATCATTTTTTCCATTTAAATATTTTGACGTTACTTTGTTGTAAATGACAACTGTAACAGAAAATCTTGATAGATTTTTTACTAAACTCTATACGTGCCTGATAAAGAGATGTCGAGTCATTTTTGAATCATTTGAGCATGGACTGTGGCTTGATCTATGTCCTCTTTCACTTGACTCCCAACCCTTAGGCTGCTAAGTATCAAACTGTTTTCACTCGGTTATGCCTTTCTATTTTGTAGTAGAATTTTCACTGAAAATCCACACTTGTAAATAAGCGTAAGAATCCGCTTGCGATACCCTTTTTAGCTCACCTGAACACAACGTGCTCAAGGGGAGCTTTTAGGATCACCTGGTGTCCGTCGTGCGTCGTCAACAATTCTTTAAACATCAACTCCTCCTAAACTGCTGGGCCAATTTGGACCAAACTTGGCTGGATCGTTCCTTGGGAGATCCTCTTTAAAAACTGTTAATAAAATTTCATTTCGTCAAAAACTCTGGTTGCCATGGCAACCAAATGGAATTCTCAAAGAAATTCTTTAAAGATCTTCTTCTCTGAAACTGCTGGCCAGATTTTAAAATGATTTCACAGGGAAGTTCCTTGGGTGACCCTTTTCGAAAACAGTCCGCGAAATTTTGATCCGTCAAGAAACATACATGTAGCTCTGGTGAATGGGGGCTACTCGCACTATACAGAAATAAAGAAATTCTTAAAAATTCTTCTTCTCTGAAACCGCTGGTCAGATTTTGAAATAATTTCTCAGGGATGTTCTTTAAGTGACCTTTTTCAAAATTTGTTCGCGAAATTTTGATGTGTCAAGAAACATGGCTCTGGTGAATGGGGGCTACTTGCACTATACAGAAATGAAGAAATTCTTGAAAATTCTTCTTCTCTGAAACGGCTGGTCAGATTTTAAAATAATTTCACAGAGATATTCCTTGGGTGACCCTTTTCAAAAATTGTTCGTGAAATTTTGATCCTTTAAGAAACATGGCTCTGGTGAATAGGGGCTACTCGCACTATATGGAAATGAAAAAAATCTTGAAAATTTTTCTTCTCTGAAACCGCTGGTCAGATTTTAGAATAATTTCACAGCAATGTTCTTTTGGTGACCCTTTTCAAAACTTGTTCGCGAAATTTTGATCGGTCAGGAAACATGGCTCTGATGAATGGGGGCTAGTCGCACTATATATACATGAAGAAATTATTGAAGATTGTTTGAATAATTTCACAGGGATCCTATTTGAATGATCCTTTTAAAAAAATGTTCGCTAAATTGTGATCCATCAAGAAACATGGCTCTGATGAATGGGGGCTACTTGCACTATATAGAAATGAAGAAATTCTGAAAAATTCTTCTTTTCTGAAACTGACGGTCAGTTTTTGAAATGACTTTTACAGGTGACCTTTTGAAAATTGCTTGGCAAAATAATTTTGTTTCCAATGTTTCAATACCTCTAAAAAAATAGGCTATGGTTCTCTCAAAAATTCAGGTGAGCGATCCAAGTCCATCTTGGCCCTCTTGTTTAAGTTTAGTACTTACTGTCTGCAAAATGCTCTGAATTTCAAAATGTTCTGAATTTCTTCATTTGGTAAAAGGTTTTAGATAAAATATTCAGTCTTGTACATCCTAACTGTATCTAAAGCTTAAAGATAGGGCAAAGTTGCATTTTTTCAGATGACCACACCAGAGTGCCTTTAGAGGCAGAGGAAGGAGAGTCAGAATACATCAACGCCTGTTTTATCAATGTAAGTGAAACCTGTAGGCCAAACTTATTACCATACAAGCTGCTAGAAAACTGCATGACATTTCTTGTTTTAACCATTTTTAGTAAAGCGTATCAAAGTGTTCAAAAAGTAGGTTTGGAATAGGTAAATTTATCCCTTCAAACTTCCAAACTGTCAATTGTTTTGGTACTTCATATTGGAAATAGCATGTAGCAGTTTATTTACCTTGGCTCTTAGGGCAGAATTACAGTAAATCTGATTTGTTGTGATTCTAGGATTATGAGGAATCCAGAAATATCATTATTAGTCCGATTTGTTGTGATTCTAAGGTTATGAGGAATCCGAAAAGTTCATTATTTATCTGATTTGTTGTGATTCTAAGGTAATGAGGAATCCAAAACCGTTCATTATTAATCTGATTTGTTGTAATTCTAGGGTTATGAGGAATCCAAAAAGTTCATTGCATCACAAGGTAAGATTATTGATTTCAGAAACCCATATTTTGTTGAATGGGTAGGTTGAGAAATTAATTCCATGACAATTGTTTATGATTATTTAACTCATTACCAAACGACAAAATCTTAGACTGGTCCAAAAGGAAAGCATCTGCAGACGACAAAATGAAAGTGACTAAAAATTTGAAATTTGTTTTGTGAAGGGTAGAAAACATTGTGGGAAAAGGAGAAAATGCTGGTTACCAGCATTTTCTCCTTTTTCCATAATGTTTTCTAAAGGCTTCTTTCTCAGGGTCGTCAAAAGTAGGGATTGTGTGGTAATGGGTTAAATGACACTTTTGATCAAAAGGGGTTAATGCATCTCGTAAAAGGATCGACATAGGTTAGTCTGCCTAGGCTGTCCTGGGTCGAAACTTCCTGCTTTTGCTAAATTGTCTGCTTTTCCAAGTACCATTCTGCCTTAGAATTTAGCCGGTTGTTGGACAAAAATAGATTTTGTAGATCCATAATAACGTAATGAAGTAAATAAAATGATGCATCATTAAAAGATATTTAACCCTTTATCACACATTCACGACTTTTAACCAACCTGACAAAGAAGCCTTTTGAAAACATTGTGTGAAAAGAAGAAAATACTGCTAACCAGCATTTACTTCTTTTCCCGCAATGTTTTCCACTCTATCGAGAGATAATCGCACCATTTGAGCAACAATGAAATTGTTTTCTGCAAATGCTTTCAAACTGGACGAGACTAATTCTTTTCGTCTGTTAAAGGGTTAATCCCCGTTCATCCGGGTATCACTCAATGCTTAGTAAAACCAGTTATGACTCTTGTTATACTACAGGTGGTTCCAAACAAAAATAAAGGGGACACTTCTGAAGTTTGTCCTCCCTTTGGTTGAACGACTGTTTAAGTAGTCATTGAATGTGCCTGTGCATGTTATTTTCGATAGTTGGGCTGCGAAAGTTTTATTTCATATTCTCAACTGTTTCAACTAGAACTAGGACAAAGAGGACGATTATCCCGCACCAGTATCTCGTCACTGAAGCAGCACTATTAAAGAATGAAAATTATTTTCAATCAAAGGTCACCCGTAACTTTGACATTTGAACCAATTTACAGATAAACAAGAGGATAGACAGGGTTAAACCAGTATACCTCCTCTACTTCGTAGGTGGTGGGTGGAGGTATAAAAAGGGGCTGTCATTATGTCATATGTTGCATAAAAAGCAATGCATTTGAGACATGCTCTGAAAAAGTGGGACTTAATGTATCTATCTTCGTGATCCATGGCACTAAGAAAAAATCAGATACTTATGGTGCATAAGATCCACTTTTGTAAATAACCGACTTAATGATGACCCATTTTTTGGCTCAGGTCAGCCTGTGCGAAATGCGCAGGCTGACCTGAATCGATACTTTTAGCAGATGCATTAAGCTCTCTTTTCACAAAGCATGGTTCATTTATTTACTTGTCTAGGTCCTACAGGGGCAATGCGAGATGATTTCTGGCGTATGATATGGCAACAAAAGTCAAATCAAGTGGTCATGTTGACAAATCTTGTAGAAATGGGTAATGTAAGTATTCTTTCTTGTCCATATTTTTGTAAAAACTGAGCACGACTGATTTGTAATTTATAACAGTTCAGATTCAAACTTGATTGTGTGGACTCATGACTACAAAAGGTCATTCTTTAGACAATTAAGGAATGAAGAGAATTTTATTTCTTTCATGGAGGTATAAAAGAACCTAATCACACAGTGTGATTAGGTTTTTTTTTATACCTACATGCAAATAAAACTCTCTTAATTCCTTATAATTTTATATTTCAGACAACAAACACCCGAAAATGTTTCAAACTGCATTCATTTTCTTTATTTTTAAATCTCACGTTGGAATTTCTAAGACCCCTTCCACTCTTATATGTATGGCGCAAGAAAAGACAGGGAAGCTGTTTTAAGATCCCCAATACTGAAAATTAACCAACAGAACGAAAGTAAATCAACAAAGCAGTGTGTAGAACCAGCAAAAGTAACCTTCAGCGGAAGTAGGTCCGAAAACAATGTGATTTTTTTTTTCATGAACCTATGATTTTTTTCAGCCAATCAGAACTCGCCAATGTTCATGATAACAACTGAAATTAAATTATTAAGGAATACTGTTTCTGCATTCCCTGAACGGCAATCTGAATAGAGTTTTTGATATTTTTTCTAGAGCTTCAAAACAACAATTTGACATTAGATTCATTCATTACTTGGCTCTTTGTACATATATTGTAAAGGTGCTGTCTAAAAAGAAAACAAGGAAAAGAAACTTTCATCTACATGTAGTAGTTCAATATAATGCAAGTAAAACTCGACAGTATATAATGCTATATTCGACAGAGGGAACTAATTGTGAAACTTGCACTTTGATTAGAATCCTGACGACTTTGATTAACCACTGAAATGGTACTTAACTTATGGCATTACATTTTTTTCTTCCCTTTTTTTTTTTTGGATTTAAATAAACATTTTTACATTTAAAGACTACAGAAGTCTAAAAAAATCTGACTACCTAGACAATCGATTGAAATAGCAAGTCAACAGTTTTTTATTGATTGCCATTTAGGTCACTGTTTAAATAAGTATGTATTTCATGTTTACAGGAGAAGTGCCTGATATACTGGCCAACAGAGGGGCAGGTGACTTACGGTAAAATCAAAATTAGTTTGCAGTCTGAGGAGGCATTTGGAGAGTTTGTTGTCAGAAAGCTCGAAGTGCGAAAGGTATACCTCAATATTCTCAACCTGTCAATGATAGCAAAATAGCTTTTGACTCTTTACCAAATTTAGAAAAAAAGAATATACTTGTCCATTTTGAAATTAGTTGTTTTCGGAACAGTAGGAAAGATTGCAGGATAAGGAGAAAATGATGGTACATGTATGGTACCAGCATTTTCTCTTTTTCTCAAAGTTGTAACGAAAGACATCCTTAATTTTTTTTCTTAGTCTCATTAATTAGCACAACGTTAATGGCCAAAGCCAAATAGTTGCTAAAGGTGTTTTACCTTCAGATAGAAACGTTTTGAGAAAAAAATATTCTCTAAGAAAGGCTAAATGATATCTTCATGACGTGCTCACGTAGTCTGCCTTCCTGTTTTATATTCCTTTATTTTTTACCACTGTTCCATAAAAAGATTGTTATAGGAGTGCTTTAATAAGGGCGTAGTGCATCTTAAAATGTCGTACATTATACCAAGCAAGTCATTATAGGGTTAATTCACGTTTTTGAGGTCGTTAACATTCGCAGAGGCCCGAAAAATGCTTTAACGCCCGAGTGCGAAGCACGAGGGTGTTTAAGTATTTTGAAGGCATCTGCGAATGTTAACGACCGAAAAAAACGTGAATAAACGCTAATATTGCATAAAGTAAAGGTATTCTAACAATAATTTGCACAGATAGCAAAATTATTTCCATAGAAATGCAAATAAGCGAATTTCAAATGTACTGTACGCAAATCGGTCAAAACCGGAAGTCGGCGAAGAAGTTTTTGTTACGGTTAGGAAAGGGCCGTTAGTCCTGTATGCCAGTTTTGATTCTCTCGCTGTAAATACACTTTTATTGATTTTTAATACACACTGAACTTATGTGGAATAAACTTGCACACATTTGGACGATTACAACTAGGATGAATGCCTGGATATAAATTTCTGTAACTGAAGGCGACAGAGGGTTCGATATACATTTAGCGAGGCGGACCGATCACATTAAAATGTGGGTGGGATGTAGCTGGTTTAGAGTACATTTCACGGGTGAATTTTTGTTCAGATCTCGATTAAACTGAGATTCTGTGCAAAGGTTTGTTTGTGGTGTACTAATATCATCAAAGAGATGCCATGGAAAGGATCGAATATGGTACGAATTCCTACAGTTTGATGGTCCGAGTCTAGGGAAAATCTGATAAGGACAAACGTTGTTTACAAGGTAGGCCCGAATCGAGGATATTGATAGTACAAACCCGGGCGTTAACGGCGCGTGAATTTACTGATTAATACACGTTTTCTCCCGTTAACCGCCCGATTTTTACCCGTTAATACATGCTTATAACGGCCCGAAAAGGCACGTTTTATGCAATGATGTATCATTATGCACTTATAAATCGTTTTTGTCAAGCAAGCAACTGGTCATTCGGTAGAATGGTCTCTTGAGATGCAGAGAATGGACCTAAAGCAAAAGGATTTCATCCATATCAGCCTGCCCGGCATGGGTCGAACTTTTGCAGCACATGGCCCATTTCTATTTGATTATTTAATGAAATGGGAATGTATCTTCCAATAATGCCAGAGAATATATGCAATCGAGCGCAGTCAGTTTACAAAATGACGAAAAACACCCTCTTTCTTACCTTATATAGAACAGAGAATCTCCTATGATCGTGACTCAGTATCACTTCACAGCATGGCCCGATAAGACTGTTCCTGACACCACATGGTCACTTATCAAGTTTTGGAGAATTGTTGATGAAGACAGGGGCACAGTGAAAAACAATGGACCAGTTGTTGTTCATTGCAGGTAGGCTCTCATTTTTCTCACTCAATGTACTTTTGCTGTTGATCATTGTTATTTGCTAATATGTAGATCTAGTTTATCCAACTACATTATATCTTGTTAACCCATTAGCACACAATCCCTACTTTTGACGCCCCTGAGAAAAAAAGCCTTTAGAAAACATTGTGGGAAAAAGAGAAAATGCTGGTAACCAGCTTTTTCTCCTTTTCCCACAATGATTTCTACACTTCACAAAACAAATTTCAAATTTTCATTCACTTTTATTTTGTCGTCTGTAAATGCTTTCAATTTGAACCAGTCTAAAATATTGTCGTTTGGTAATGAGTTAAACATATTTGCCGAGAATAAATAAACTTAAAACGTTATGTTTTATTCCTTCTTCCTTTTAGCATAGTAAATCTTCCAGATCCAACTGTATTTATGCATATCTTCGTGATACAGTTCTAATTGCTGTTTATATTGTTTTCTTTAAGAATTAAGTGTAAGTAATACAAAAGAATGCGACCTTAACATACTACTCGATGTGGTAAATAAGCTTTAACCCTTTACCAAACGCCAAAATTTTAGACTGCTCCAAAATGAAAGAAATTCCAGGCAACAAAATAACCGCAACTCAAAAATTGGAATTTGTTTCCAGCAGGGTAAAAAACATTGCAGGAAAAGGAGAAAATGCTGGTTAACAGCATTTTCTCCTTTTCCCACAATGTTTTCAAAAGGCTTCTGTCTCAGGGTCGTAAAAACAAGGGATTGTTTGGTAAACGGTTAAGAGAGAGCACACAATTTTTTTTACGTTACATGGATATAGTGAATGATAAATATACAGTCAAAAAAAGAATTACATCTCTATGACATGAAGTATTTTTATTGTTTTGGCTGTAGTGCTGGCATAGGAAGGACAGGCACTTTTATAGCGATAGACAATGCATATACTCAAGCTAAACTGGAAGGAGTAGTAAGGGTGCAGAGTGTAGTAAGGTCTTTGAGGGAACAACGTGTAAACATGGTACAGACATTGGTGAGTTAACATCTTAGATGCTAAAGAATGTATTTAGACTGTCTAGCAGGAATATACAGCTCACAACACTGAAGCATGTGCCAAACCGCTGTCCCATAATTTGCCTGATGATTTATCAAAAATGAAATAATCATATTTGTCCAGTCTTTGTCACCTTAAAACCGTCATTTCTGTTATTAAAAGCCTTTTATCTTTTTTTTTTTTAACTTTTAGTGACAGATTTTGTGAAATGACGTATGCAAACGACCAAAGAAATGTTACTGAAATATGAAAATTTGTTTTGGGAAGGGTAGAACACATTGTGGGAAAAGGAGAAAACGCTGGTAACCAGCATTTTCTCCTTTTCCCGCAATGTTTTCTAAAGGCTTCTTTCTCAGGGTCGTCAAAAATATGAATTTGTGCGGAAAAGAGTTAACAGTTAGTTGATAAGCAAGACTCTGTGGCCTTCTGCGGCTAGTGTAGATCAAAATGAGAGACAAAACGTGCAGCCTACATTGTCTGATTAGGAGATATTTTCCAAAAACAAAAACAGCTTTGAAATAGCCAAATTTAGATTTTTACCACCAGCTCGAAAGTTTCTTTCAAGTTATTTGGCATGTTGAGGGTCATTTAGTGATGTGTTTAAACCCTTTACCAGTCGACAAAACTTTAGATCGGTTCAAATTGAAAGCACTTGTAGACGACAAGATAAACATAACTCAAAACTTGAAATTCGTTTCCAGCAGGGAAGAAGACATTGTGAGAAACGGAGGGAGAAAATGCTCCTTTTACCACAGTTTTTCAAAAGGCTTTTGTCTCAGTATCGTAAAAACCACAAACTGTTTAGTAAAGGGTTAACATATCCTGTGATGGGTTGAAACAAGAAAACTGGACTACCATAGCAAATATGCTTACAGATGGAATAATTAACTGGAAAAGAACGTAATATTTAGGACCGGAACATTGATGGTAGGATGTTTATGATCTTTTTTAACATTATTTTATTATATCCTGGCGCTTGTGCACCGACCTGTGTTTCTTTCACTAATATTTTGCACTGTAATTTTCCCAACCCACTGACTGCTCTCCAATACAACCATTGTGGAAACAATGATCAGTAGTGAGATAGGAATGAATCCTGTCCCAATTACTATCATCAATCTTTGGGAAGAAATTGTCCAAGCTGGAGTTTTGAACCTGCAACATCCTATTCTCAAGTCCTACACTTGTATTTCAGGACCAGTACGTGTATGTACACGAAGCTTTGGCAGAAGCATTCTTGTTTGGGACACACCATACAAGT
Organism: Tridacna crocea; assembly: GCA_943736015.1. Taxonomy (NCBI): domain Eukaryota; kingdom Metazoa; phylum Mollusca; class Bivalvia; order Cardiida; family Cardiidae; genus Tridacna; species Tridacna crocea. The sequence goes on from OX031063.1 coordinate 8,473,114, forward strand.
CTGTGTCAATTTGACGAAGTATACAGCTTCCTTAAAGACTCTGAGCAGGCAACCAACCAATCTAGATTGCAGACTCAGTTCGATGTAAGTGAAACCAGCCAAGAAATCCAACATCCTTTCATTTATAAAAATTGATAGATTTTCGAATAATTAAAAACCTTTTCACTGGATGCTGATTGAATGATTCCTTACAAAATGTTAGTTTTCAGTTAGCTACTGGCACACATGAAATATTTTTATTTGTATGGACTGGAAGTAGATCTAATCAGTTTTGTTTCATTTGGTATTCAATTTCACCATGAAATATATGGCAGGCCACTATAACTCTGTAATATGAATAAGACATTTATATGTAGACTCTGCTAACCGACAATAACTTTTTTATTCTCAACTTTGGCCACACGTATATTGCAGACTTATTTAACCCTCTACCAAACAATCCCAGCTTTTTATGGCTCTGAGATAGAAGCCTAATGAAAACAATGCGGGAAAAGGAGAAAATACTGGTAACCAGCATTTTCTCCTATACCCAAAATGTTTTCTACCCAGCTGGAAACAGATTTCTGAGTTCCGTTTATTTTGTCAATTTGGAACAGACTAAAATTTTGTCGTTTGATAAAGAGTTAACATGCAGTTGCATGCAAGGATAATGGAACATCCCGAGTAAAAAAAAAAACAAACACACACTTTAAGAAAATAGTCTGCATAAAACGCAATGGAATTCTTTTTTCATGCATTTCCTGTGTACAATATTGGAAACATGTACCTCAGAAATAGTAAATTGTTCATTTCCTGGTAACACTTTTTATTCGTTGTCTTGAATTAATCAACAGAATAGTAGTTTATTGGTATGTTAATGATACCCAATGATACTTTCAGTTGCTAGTTGGAAGCATTGAAGACAGTTACCCCGGCAAAGAGGGTGTGGAAGGTAAGTTTATAAACACGGTTACACAAAACTTTATACGAACAAGACAGTGTATTCCAAATAAGAAGCAAATTGAGCCCCGCTTTCTTTCTATGCTGGTTCATGTGGGCCTTGAAGTTTGGTAGAATAAACTACTGCTTTAAACAAACCGTACTTATAACAATGAACAGAATGGCAACATATCGATGGGTAAGTGCAAGACTATTGTAGGTGCATATACATTGTATATTGAGTGATATGTCCATCGGATTTAACCCTTTACTTCACAGCAAAATGTTAGACTCATCAAGATTGAAAGCATTTGTTGATGAGAAATAAAAAAATCTCAAAAAAGTGCCGCCTCGGATAAGCCTGCGCCGACTGCGCAGGCTGATCCGAGACGACACTGTACGCAAATGTCCGATCGACCTTTTTTGCTTGTTGCAGGCCATATATTATGAATGTACTACGCATTTTCAGATTTTCTATGATTATGCCATATTTGTTTGATCAACTTTTTAATGTACTTTTGTCATTGCATGTAATGAAGGAGAAAGGCGGGCAGATAAAAAACAGACGACATCACTTGGTGCTGTTTTTCTTCCAGTAAGTTATTTAGAAATAATCTTCTTTCTATCATGGTTTATTATTCATAAACCACAGTAGTGGGTTATGAGGCACATTGAATTAACCATGTGGCCAATAGAATGAGTTTTATATACTGCGCCTCATAATTCACAACCATGTTTATTTAAGAAATAATCTTCTTTCTATCGTGGTATATCGTTCAATAAACCACAGTTGTGAGTTATGAGGCACAATAAATAATCCACGAGGGCTATCTTGGTTATTCATTGCGCCTCATAACTCACAACGTGGTTTATTGAACGATAAGCCACGATAGAAAGAAGATTATTTCGATTCCAACATGGCCAATTCTTAATGAAAGGAAATCAAGTTCAAACTAAGAGTAAAAACGCGGATGAAGATAAATGTTCCATTGAATAACTCACTCATTGAATGACGTCATTCTACATGGACTGTCGCAGATTTTACCACGTTTTCCTTGCACTGTGTTTATATAGCCAAAGTCGCGTGTCATGTTAGAATAAACAATTAACCACAGTGTAAACAAAAATATTTAAACTCTAACATTTTAATTATAGGAAAACAAGTTCAAACATTGCATACAAAATCAGGTGCGCATCACTAATAATTCTCTTAAATAAACATTGTCTGTTTCCTTCACTAACCAAAACGAAACCTCACTTCCCATTTGGTGTAAAGAAAATCAAAATTTCAATAAAACTTAAAGCATCAACCACAGGAAAAAAACGTGCTATTTTGCTGACTATTTGGTTTTCTCCCTTTCAAACGACAATGAAGAATGAATGTATCGTCAAGCATTAGAATTGCATTCGCTTCAAATCCTCTGAATATTGCCCAACCAACTCCCAATCCTTTTTCAAATGCAACGCAGTCGGATTTTATGTCAATCTGCAACATGAAAAGACATTAGATTCAAGCATTTTCACTGGTAATATTTTAATCAGTTCCATCATTGTTTTTTATCGCCCTTCTGCTGCACTGTATTTATAGAAAAAAAATGTTATGTTAGAGTTCTAAACCTTTTGATAAATTATTGATTGATTTAAGAGCAATGAAAAATTGGTTTTAATGATTTAACACTGTTTTCTACCAATAGGGCTTGCATTTAATACTTGTCTTTTTTTATCCAAAATACTGCCAGTACTGGTGACTTTTGCCCGCAAGCATCTGTCTCTAGCACAAGTATTTAAAGTTTTCTTTATTTGATTATTTTACCTTATACCAAATAACACAATTTTAGAATTCCCCAAATGGAAAGTTTTTGCAAGCTACGAAGTACTTGTTACTTTCAAGTAGAATTATCCCGTAGAAGGATAAAAAAAAAGACATTGTGTAAACAGGAGTAAGCGTTGGTTACTAGTGCAATTATTTTCTCCTTGTCCGTCAATGTTTCCAAAAGGCCTCTACCATAGAAATGATAAACTTCAGGAAGGGTTAGTACATACAGTTTTTGAACTTATTAAGTTCCTTATTTTGAAACAAAGGGTGAACAATTTCATTCCCAGCAACAGTTCTTGTTGCATTTTAAAGGACAAGTTTTTAATCAATTTATATCTATTCAGAAAAGAACTGTTCTGCTCTGGAATGTATTTTATAGGGAAAAAAAGGACATGTAAGACTTATCATAAACAATGTTGACTTGTTTTTTTTTCAGAATTGGTTGGGAAAAAATGCTTTTGTAATATTAAAAACGCCAGAGAAGGACAAGTTAATAGAGTTCTGGTCATTGATACAGCAGTGTGATGTAAAGATAATTGTGAGTCTGGATGATAAATTAGAGGCAGATAAGGTATGACAGAAGTACTGAAATCGATTTTGCAAGTTCTTTTTGAACTACATATATATTGATTCTTGCCTTATTCTACACCCGAAATTTCTACCTAACAAATCCGACTTTTAACAACCCTGATGATCACAGCGTTTGAAAACATAGTGGGGATAAGGAGAAAAGTTTGGTAACTTGCCCCATTTAATATCTTAAAACATGACGAAAGGATTCTGACTTTTGACAACCCTGAAGCTTTTGAAGAGATTATTTGAAAAGGAAAATATGCTGGTAAAGATATTTCGCCTTTTCTCACAGTGTTTTCTACAAAATAAGAGAAAAATTTGGACATCTGAGCACTGCCTTATTTTTCAAATGCAAATGCTCTTTAACATGGACAAGTAAAACGTGTTGTCTCTTAGCTCTTTACCACACATTCCTGACTTCTAACACCCCAAAAGAAGCCTTTTGAAAACATTGAGGGAAAAGGAGAAAATGCTGAAAACCAGCATTTTCTCCTTTTTCCACAACGTTTTTCTCCCCTGTTAAAAAAAAAATTGCACCATTTGAGCCACACTGAATTTGTCGTCTGCAAATGGTTTGAATATGGACAAGGCTAAAATTTTGTCGTCTAGTAAAGAGTTAAAGAATCAACTCTGAACCACTTTGAATTGAACTTTTACTTTTGATAAAACAATAAATATTAACTGAGAATCTACCTCTACTGTCGGCAGCAAGCTTTAATATTTCTTTTTTTCCCATCTTCTTTTCCTGTTCTGTTTACTAATCAGTCAAAATGGCTTCTAGACATTTAATGCCCCAAATTCGGTTTTACTAGCAAGGTTGAATGACTTTCCTTCTTAAGGAGCGAGTCCAGACTTTGGATCTAATACACTGATAACTGTAAATAATCTGAATATTTGTTTCATATATAAACATCATTTCACCCAATATTCTTTTAAGGAGAGGACTTGCTTTCACCTGGACACAAACCTCATGTCCGTGTTCAACTTGACACTGTTAGAAGAGACGGTGAATGGTAGCCACATGGAGAGGACACTGACATATAAATCTAAGGTTGGTTTTACCATAGGTCTTTGAAGCTCGGTCTGTCACGAAACACTGAAATTTCCATTGATTGATCAGCAGACACCATTCCATTTGTAGCATATTTACGTATGCCTCTTTTATTATGTATAGTGTTATCTAGCATTCTCCCTAAGAATCATGCAGATGGTGATAAGTGACTAGTCACAGAATTCATTGGTTTTACCTTCATTTAATCAGACTTGTTGAAAAACTTTCCCAAAACAAAGCATTCCTTTTTTCTGACAGTGGTTTCCATGGAAACGAGAAATAAAAATTTCACAGAGATTGGTCAAAAGTTGTCGGCAAAAAAAATGAAAAATGACACTTTTCGGGGTTGTTTTTGACAAATCATTATTGGTTAGATTATCTATACTAAAACTTATGGTAAAAGGAGGACATGAGTACTACTGGAAATTACATAGAAAAATGAAAAATGTCACTTGCACTGTGTTGCATAGCAACAGAAATTTAGCCATAGAAACCAGATTTTCAAACTTCCAATTTTTAACATTTTCAAACCAAATTATCTTCTAACAGCAAAGGTGCATATGAAAAATACATATAGGGCCTAAATGGGCAACATTTGAATTTTCACGGCCAACAATAAAAAAACTCAAAATGTTTTTAATTTTTGTAACCATGGCAACAAAACTATTGAACCGTCAGAGATTTTACAAAAAAGTGTCAATTTCAAAGCAAATTATCTCCCTTCTGCAAAGAGAAATATGAACAGTGTATATACATATTAAATAATCCATTTCTGTTCAACCAATAGAGAAAAATTTAAGTTCTGCAAAAATCCAAATATTAGTCACTATGGCAACTAAATTATCAAACAGTTTGCCATTTTAACAAAAATCAGCACATTCAAAGTAAACTACTGCCCTTTTAGATTATCTATACTACTACTTATGTCAAAAAGATGGCAAGAGTAGTACTAAAAATTATATAGGAAAATATAGAAAAAATTAAAATGTCACTTGCATTGTGTTGCATAGCAACAGAAGTTTAGCCATAGAAAGCAGTTTCACTGTGTTGTAAGCTGTACGGCACAAAATGTGTAGTCACTTCCAAGATGGCGGACTGTTTACTTGGAGAAAGGTGGGTGTCACATTTTATCATCAATAACTTTTTTTCTTGAAACCTTCGAGATATGATACTTATAATATATTGTGTGGGAATGATGTGGTAAGCCTCGGTGCTATATAGCAAAGAGCCAGTGCCATTATTCGATACGTTATATCGGCGTAAACATTGCCATTGGGTAAAATTTGAATTTGAAGTGAGGAACTTGCATCGTTTTTAGTTATAGAATGGAAAATAAGCTAATGCAGTGGGTGAAGGTTGTTGTTTCTGTAGGTATTTATCACGTGCTTTTCAATGATTACGGTCATTTTTGTGAAATATGTCTAGAAAGACCCGAAAACATGTGTTTTGTATATCGCTAATGCAGCGGTGTAGTCCACATCAACAATTTCACACACAGCGGTGTAGACCCGATTTTTTCTGAACGGTTTAGACACAATTTAAAGCACAATATATGTACGGTTTAGACACAGTTGGCTTGGTCTTGAATCTTCTTTTCTGAAGATAACGTAACTTGGCGTTAATCCAGAATCATGAAAATTGGCACCAACAGTTCGAGACAGTCTCCCTTATTACCGACACCCACGGAAGGAACCAACTGGAACCGATAAAGGATCATCGTGGAACGAAAAGAGATAGTTGGGAACAAAAGAGTGCATCAAGACATTATTTACGATATTATTTATGTAATAGTGAGTATTATATCACGAAAAAATAAATTATGAAATTACTAATTAATGTCTGTGCACTTATAAATCAATTCCATCATGGTGGCAGCCATAATTTCAATCATTCACTTAGGATGATAATTACCATCCTGGACTTGACAATCATTTTCATTTCGAAGTTGTTTTAAATACTGTCGCTGATTCGTATCTTGGTATCTGTTTGTTTAATATCTAGTTAAAGATGCCCGTCTACAGCCGGTGAGCAGAAATGCTGTTAAATTAATAAAAAACATAGCATGGTACAGAAAATCTGTCTTTATTGTACGCAAGGATAAATTACTGACATGTATGGAGTAACTAAAAAAAAAATAGAAACGCGGAGGTTTGTGTTAGAAATCGAGCATTGGTCGGAAAATAACTGGCTGACGATCGAAGCTGTAAACAATGACAGTGCGTCACGGAAATTTATCGTTGCTTTCCGCCTAAAGTCGGATACGGTGTAACTTGCATATCACTCTCTTGCACTCCGGATCATCACATTCACCTCTGTAGTGGGCTCAGAAAGTAGTCCGTCATTACGCGATACTTTCGTCACATGACCAGAACTCAAAATGGCGACACAAACGCCGGTGAAAGAAAGACCAATATCGATTACTTTTTGTGCTGTTGAAACAGCATACGGCAAATCTGACTAAGGGGTAGGCAATGTGAAAAAGACGGATTTTCTGAAAAGCTTAAATGTCTTTTAAAGGACCATAACTTGTTTTTTAATCTTATAACCTAAGATTTATCGGTGTATTAAAACTGTTGTCATCATTCCTGGGCGCAGCCATTTTTGTTAAACTTGGCGTAAGATTCTGATCAGTAAAGAGGCTCGAAAAAAAAATAGTTCCATTTTATACAGGTAAATTCATCAGTTTGAACGCACCTATAATGTATCCAGAATCATATTTCCATTGTCTACCTTATAGTTTTACACACGAAACAGTTAAACAGTAACAAAACATCTTTTCCTAGGTTTGACAAGATTCTTGTCATTTAGCCCATCGCAGAGATGTATACATGTGAGAGTAACGAACGACAACTCTGCTCGGAGATTGCTTGCATATAGGCCGCGACCTCCGTCTAAAATCGAGGCTGCAACAGAGAAGCCTACATTTTCTTTTGTTTTCTCAGTATACGCAGGGCGAAGGTCAAATATAGTCACGAGACAGAATGTATGATCATTATACAAATCTACCAGAGTGTATAACGGATATCGAAAATCTTCGATTCAAAAACCAGAAACAATGAGTCTGTTTAGATGGAAGGCCGCAACTCGGCGAAATGCATTTTCTATCGATTGTTATCTAAGCAAGAGTGTCAGGCAAAATATTTGGCATGAACATATAAGAATGACTATATTTTGATAAAATAAAAACAAAATTAGTTAAAACTGGCTTAAAATGAGTATAAGGATCTCTCTAAAGTTTTTAGTTTCTGTGCCACTGTTCAAGTAAAATATTACCAGTAGGTTAACACGGAATGGGGGATAAAAAAAAAACCACTGCAGTAAAAATTACGTAATTATTGTTTTTTACCCCAAAAGGAAAAATCGTAAGATGGAATTCCATGTGATCGATATTCACAATTTTCATTTACCATTGTACAATTTGATTTCATTATATACGGGTCATGGATTTATATTTATAGAACCGAATGTTACCCATCAAGATTAGTTATCTCATAAAGTTTATTATTTATTCTTATCGTTTCCGGAATGTTTCTTTTGGCCCCGGACTACATCTGGTAGTAGACTGGTGTCAGTCCATTAAATAGAACCTTTTCATTAAAACAAAATCATCAAGTAAAACTGCAAAATGGAAACTGTGTTCTCAATGCTCTGAATGTCTGATTTAACATATTTCAGAAGAAGGGCAAATAACAACACATATTTCTGTGACCTTGCTGTAGTTGTGTACCTTGTTTAGTAGAATGACTTAAATGCAGGGCCTGAATGCCAGGCTACATCTGGTAGGTGAATATACAGACCCGTTCGCGAAGTACCAAAGCAATTTTAATTTCCCATATTTTGAAAGAAAGACAGTCAATGATTAGTGAAACACTTTCAAAACATGAATAATTCCCGTGGCATCTTATTTGATATAAATTTGTCTTTTAGAAAATACAGGATAGCAATAATATTGTACATGTATTTCCAAAAGCCCTGATGTTACTTTTGTTCCATGAAGTGTCAAACAAGAGTCTCTAAATCTCCTCCAAATGAGCATTGGTAGCACGTGAATGGCGTGCAACTGGAATATAAGATAGACAAAGTTTTTTTTAAAGCAGGTAAATGGTATGTAACATAAATATCAAAAGACAAAGTCTTTGCAGTTCATGTCTAGACCACAGATAGAATCAGATTTTGTGTCTAAACCGTACAGTATATAAAGCTTATGTGTGTGTCTAAACCGTTCAGAAAACGCCGTGTCTACACCGCTGTGTGTAAAATTGTTGATGTGGACTACACCGCTGCATTAGAGATATACAAAACACATGTTTTCGGGTCTTTCTAGACATATTTCACAAAAATGACCGTAATCATTGGAAAGCACGTGATGAATACCTACAGAAACAACAGCCTTCACCCACTGCATTAGCTTATTTTCCATTCTATAACTAAAAACGATGCAAGTTCCTCACTTCAAATTCAAATTTTACCCAATGGCAATGTTTACGCCGATATAACGTATCGAATAATGGCACTAGCTCTTTGCTATATAGCACCGAGGCTTACCACATCATTCCCACACAATATATTATAAGTATCATGTCTCGAAGGTTTCAAGAAAAAAAGTTATTGATGATAAAATGTGACACCCACCTTTCTCCAAATAAACAGTCCGCCATCTTGGAAGTGACTACACATTTTGTGCCGTACAGCTTACAACACAGTGAGTTTTTCAAACCTCAAATTTTGAAGATTTCAAGCCAAATTATCTACTAACAGCAAAGGTGCATATGAAAAATACATATAGTGCCTAAACGAGCAACATCTGATTTCTCACACCCAACAATGAAAAAACTCAAAATGTTAATAATTTTTGTAACCATGGCAACAAAACTATTGACCCGTCAGTGATTTTACAAAAAAGTGGCAATTTTAGAGCAAATTATCTCCCTTCTGCTAGGAAAAATATTAACAGTGTATTTATGTATTAAATGGATCCACATCTGTTCAACTAATACAGAAAAATTCAAGTTCTGCAACAATCCAAATATTAGTTTCCATGGCAACCAAACTATCCAACAGTTTACAATTTTAACAAAAATCAGCACATTCAAAGTAAACTACCGCCCATTAACAAAGGATTACTTACTTAAATTACCCACATCTGTTTGTCAATATTAAAATGTAAAAGAAAAAAAATAATGGCCCAATCATGTTACCATGGCAACCAAATCAATGAACCATCACAAATAACAGCTTGTTTAAAGCAAATTAATCCCTTCCAGCTAGGAAGCATCTGATTAAATTAAACATACTTTAAATGACTAATTTGTGTTCTGCACATACAAAAGATAAAAGGTATTCAACACTTCAGAAAAAGAAAATGTTACCATGGCAACAGAACAGTAAACTCATTCCCATAAAATATAGCAAAGTCAGTGCAAAGTATTTTCCATTGACTAAAAAGTATTTTATGAGTTCCGAAAACATTTTAATAAACCAAATACTTTAAATGCTTCTAAAACAAGTAACCATGGTTACCAAATCAACAGTGATTTTTAGCTGTACTGGCTGGAAAGCCACTAGAGCTTATATCATGGTATGGTTTCCGTCGTCTCTCCGTCTGTAAGTCTTTTTCTTGTTTACGCAATAAAGTCTACATTTTTTGTCAGATTTTGGTGAAACTTGCACAGTTTGTTTATCTCATCAACAGCTTTAACCCTATTGGTTTAAAAAAAAAAAATCCAACAAACATTTTAGGAAAAGTAGCCATTTGAAATTGAAAATTTCCATTAGCTGTTTGAAGTTGAGAATTTCCATTTCTTGTTTATGCGATAAAGTCTGCATTTGTGGCCAGATTTTTGTGACACTTGCACAGTTTGTTTATCTCATCAATAGCTTCAACCCTATTTATTTTGGAAAAATATTCAAAAATTTTATGGGAAAAGTAGCCATTTAAAATTGAAATTTTCCATTGCTTGTTTACGCGATGTAGTCTGCATTTGTGGCCAGGTTTTCGTAAATCTTACAGGGTTTGTTTATCTCATCATTAGCTTCAACCCTATTGGTTTTCGAAAAAAAAAGTCCATAGAGTATAGGAAAAATTTCCATTGTTTGTGTACATGATTTAGTTTCCATTTGGTATCAGATTATTTTAAAACTTGCACAGTTTTGTTTATCCCATCAATAGCTTGAACCATATTGGTTTTAAAAAGAATCCAATAAACAATGTGTGGGTATGGGAAAATAGCCACTTAAAGTTGAAAATTTCCAATTCTTGTTAGGCAGTGAAGTCCACAGTTTCGATCCAGTTCTTTTTGAAACATTCAAAGATTGTTTGGTTCCTCAAGGGGTTGAGCCCTATTAAGAATCTATTAAGATCTATTGAAGAAGATCTACTGATCTGTTCAGGAAAATCAGCCATTTGATAACTTAGAATTGCTTACATAACAAAGTCAACCTTATTTGTTGTTTTTCTTTGAAATTTGCTAGGATTTTTTAATACAAGGTGTACTGAAACCCTATCAAATTTGGTTGGATTTCCAAACTTTTTTTTCCAGAAATTGCACTTCATTGTTTTCACTCATTGTTCAATTCACCATCTTCTTAGTGGGCTGAAGCGCAGTTGTAATAACATTCCCCCTTTTCTTGTGTATTTTTCCTTTTTTCGTTTTGCGTCATGAGTTTATAGTGGATGCTACCAAAAAAATAAAGTCAGTACCAGTAGAGCAATTTGACAGTCAGACTGAAGAATTGTTTTTGGGAAATACTAAATACAAAACGACGGAGAGCTGTGAATAGAATATTATGAAAGCATGTTTTGTGTTCTGCACTTCTCCTCAGAGACAACTATCCAGCTGTGAAGTTAGTTCAGCTCCAGACAAAATTTAAGTGTGGAAAATAACAAAATATCAAAGGGCAATAATTCTTAAATAATGCAATCAAGAGTTATGTTTCTTATGCACCACACTTCTCTTTGATGAGATCTATCCATCTGTGAAGTTTCATGTTTATCCCTCACATAGTTTTTGTGTTATGCTCTAGACAAAATTTAAGTGAGAAAATAAAGGGTAATAACCCTTAAAATATGGAATCAAGAGTTACGGTTCTTATGCACTGCACTTCTCTTTTATGAGATCTATCCATCTGTGTAGTTTCATGTTTATATCTCAAATAGTTATTGAGTTGTGATCCATACAAGAAATTGGGATGCGAAGAGGGATAGACAGAATGAAGGAAGAATGGACAGACAGACGGACGGACGGCTACTATTACCATATACCTAGCCGCCGTTTTGGCGGGGGATTATTAGCATGTATGCTACTTTTTGAATGAAAACTAACATGCCATGAACTATACATGGAGAGGTATGAACATTCTTAATTGTTGGTCATTCTATTTGACAGATAATTGTATTTTCTCAATTTTACCGATATGTTGCCAATTTGGCTGCCATGGTAACCTGGAGTATGATATGATATGCTAATTGTTATTTTTTTCATGGACAAGACATTAGATTAATAGCGATTTCTAAAACCAAAGTTATTCAGTTTACTTACTCTTGTCTCTACAATTATGCCTTGAAAATAAGCAAAAATTGCAGTTTTATGCCAATGTCGAGATTAAGGTTGCCATGGAAACCAGAGTTTTTAAAGGAATAAAATTCTTTCTAAAAAATCCTGAAGAGGACCATGGTAGGATCATTTCTGTGAAGTTTCATGAAATTTGGATGGGTAATTTTAGAGAAGAAGATGTTTGAAATAAAATTTAACGTATGCACCCATGTACACACGCATGCACACACGGACAGACACACAGACGCAAGATGGATACCTGGCCATGACATAAGCCCGCTGGCCTCCTGCCAGTGGATCTAATGAAACTGACATGCCATGAACCATATATAGAGGGGTATGAAGATTCTTAATTGTTTTTCATTATATTCGACAGATAATGGTATTTTCTCAATTTTACCGATACATTGCCAATTTGGCTGCCATGGTTACCTAGTGTATGATATGATATGCTTATTGTTATTTTTTCATCGACAACATGTTAGATCAATAGCTATTTCTAAAACCAAAGTTATTCAATTTATTTACTCTAGTCTCTACAATTATGCCATGAAAATAAGCAAAAATTGCAATTTTATGCCAGTGTCGAGATTCAGGTTGCCATGGAAACCAAATTAAGACACAAAACCAAAATATCTTGTTTGCAGCCTTTCAAATTTGTATTAATACTTCATATGTCATATTAACTGATGTTCAAATATTTGTGTTTAGTGGTCATTTTTTTGCATAAAATACAGCATTTTCCGAATTTTACAAATCTGTTGTCACTTTGGTTGCCATGGTATCCTGACCTAAAAACATTTTGACCTTTTTTATTTTTTTATTTGTAACCCAATACATCAGTCTTTATGCCCAATATTGAAACCTTAAATCCTAGCTTTGCTGTTAGGAGATAATTGAGATAGAAATTTGTCAACTTAAGCCACCAGCAGAAATGCGAAATACAGCCTTTGTTCGTTGCCATAGAAACACATTCTGCAAGCTTATTTTTACTATTGCATTCTTGATATTGTAAGCCAATACATGGGTGATTATGTATTAATAGCACAACTCACTGGACTTTTGGTGACAAATATGTTGTAACAACTTCAAAGTGCTTAATTTTTCAAGTTTTAAAAAGCAAAAAATATGCTTCTGGGGCAAAAACTTTCTGTGGCCGTTGCCATGGTAACAGCATGACAATAAAAGTTTCCCTTTGGCTTTTGAACTTTTGTGACTAAAGGAATCAATTGCACTAAGTTTTTTTGGTATTCTGAAAAAGTCACTTATCACCTCTTCTACAGGGCCTGCATGATTCTTAGGGAGAATGCTAGTTATTACATAGGTTATTACATAGGATATGTACAGATCTAGGCATTGTGTCAGTGATCTATTTTTAGTGAAGCAGTTCGATGGTACAGCATTGAAAACATTGGCGTTCCCTGATAGACTGATGGAAACTTAGTGGCCTGTGGTATTACAGTCTAGTTCAATGAAATTTAGTTATCTTTTTTTATTCTAGTACCAAGTGTAGTTTACATGCTATAATGATATGGCCCGCAACACGCGAAAAGGGACACTCGGACATTTGCGTAAAGTGTCATCTCGGAATAGCCTGCGCAGTCCGCGCAAGCTAATCCGAGGCGACACTTCCCATTTTTATGTAATTTTCTGTTTCGCACAAGTCTACTGTAGCACAAAATCTAATGTAGTCGTAAAGTGCCGTCTCGGATTAGCCTGCGCGGACTGCGCAGGCTGATCCGAGACGACACTTTACGCAAATGTCCGAATGCCCCTTTTCGCGTGTTGCGGGCCAATTATAATGATAATCAAGCTCATTTTTCAAGAACTATGCAAAGAAACTGACAAAACTGCATACGTGTGTTCTTTATATAAAACACCATTGTTTCTATTTATTTATTTATTGAATGCCTTATCACAAAAAAGGGACTTGGTGTGTATCTCCATCATAAAATGCCATGTTATGAGAAAAAGAAGTTTTATGTACAGTGTCATTATGAACCAGTTACTGTCTGTCCGTCTATATCTACAAAAATCCTTATGAAAATTGATGAAACTTCATACATATGTTCCTTATGATAGTCCGCCAAAACTGTTTTTTTTCCTCTCTCATTTATTTAATGCCGTGTCATGGAAAAAAAAAGGGGGGGGTATAATACAACCACAAACAATCATTATTTGTTTTTATCAAATGAAATGCTGTCTCACTGAAAAAGACAGTTTAATGTATAATTTCATTACGAACCAATAACAAAAGGTTGTGTAAATACAATACAAATTAACCTTTTTATGATTTTATCACAAAAGGTCTTTTTTCGGCAATGTTATGGGGATTTGATTTTAGCAAAACAACTTGTTTTTACAAGAAAACAAATAATTAATTTTGCAGATGACTGGGCTCTTTTTTCTTAATGAACTGTGGAAAAATGAAACTTTTTTGGCTCGGCTATCTTAAAACAAAAAATCAAGGTAATGTCTTAGTGCTGGTGTGGTCATCTGTATCGTCGTCATTGTGCAAAAATCTTTTTACATTTACAAAGCTTTGACATTTCATAATGTCTCTGTTATTGCTGAAGATATATACTTTCTAAGTTGGACAAGCTGTTCACTGTCAAAAGGGAGAACTCTTACAATAGCGGCTGGTAACCATCAAAGTATTTCAAACACAATTATTCTCTCTTGGCGACTTAAAATCTTCAATGAAAAGCATATGCAGCCGAGCAGTGGCCACATATGTGGTGCTCTTGTTATTGGTATCTGATCAGCACGAGCTTCATACGGCAGTAAATTTATCTATCTGTCTGGTAGAACAAGGTAACATGATTACAGGCCATATAATTATACCAACAATTAACATTGTCTACCATTAGAATGATAAACTCTCTATGTTCATATAGTAGTCAGAACTTACGGTTTCCAGATATCAAATATGTTTCCCTGGTCGGGGCGGGAAGTTAGCTCAAGTTACTCAGATGTACAGTTTTTAATTCAAACAATGTATTTTAGGGAACCTTAATCACTATCCAGGAATTTTGGACTGCATATAGAAAAAATATCAGACTGCTCAGAAAATGAAATCTAGACTTATATTACTCATTTGCTAAACGACAAAAAATTGGAAGTGTCCAAACTGAAAGCATTTACAACCGACCATTTAAAATGTAGCATGAGTTGAAAGAATAAAACACATCCGGAAAGGAGAAAATCCTGCCTGTTACAAGCATTTCATTCTTTTCCAGCAATGCTTTTAACAGTTTTCTATTTCAGGGTCAATAAAAACTGATGTTGTGTTGGAAAGGGTTATGACTTAAATAGTATATCGGATATTATTGTAGCAGCACACTGAAAATTGTAAAAGTTGTATCAGATTTATTTGAAACGAAATTCTTTGTTTTTTAGTGTATCCATTAGCGAAAGAATTGAATTTACAAACTATTGTTTTAGATTTAGGGCTGTTATTTATTATTATTATTATTATTATTGATGTACTGGTTGTTTTGCTTTTAATCCAATTTTTGAAAAATCAGTAATTTAGCGGAAAAAGTTGAGTCAATGCAAATCTGTCTTCACGCTTGATATTTAGAGGTAAGTTACGTGTAATAACTATAGTACTCGTTTGTGACAAGAAAGAATTAACCGTCCTTTACTTTTGTTCTTACTTATTATATTTTTAGACCAGAGAAGACCGCATCATGAAACAGTATGAATGTAAAGAATTGACGTCGAACAATACAGAACCTATAGAGCCAAAAGACTTAATAAATCTGATAGAAAAAGTGTTACACTGGCAGCAGGAGCTATCAGATGCTTCTCCTGTTTTGGTGCATTGTCCGTAAGTTATTTTTGTTTTGTTTTTCATCGCTGAAAGTACATATCAACATATACGCATAAATTGTGATGTCATCTGAACTCATTCGGCAGTTCTTCAGTTATCCTTTTTCTTCATTTTATTTTTCCATGAAATTTGATCTATAAAATGAATGAACCAATCTTCATTTTAACAATCAGAGACAAGTGTGAGTTGTTGAACTCTTAAAATCATGACATGAAATTGGATCTATAAAATGAAGTTTATCTAAGAGCAGATTGATCATAAGGTAGAATAGTTCTCTAACCTATAAAAAAAAAATACAAAAAGGAGACGGAGCCATATCAGTCAGTGCAGACAAGGATACTTTTTGTGGGTGTGTTAAACTCCTTCTTTCTCAGAGGGTGGCCCTTTTCTTTTGATTTTAGATGATCTGTTTTTGACATGTTCTTTGTCTTTCAATATCTAATCTTTTTCTAAATGGCAAAAATGTTCCTTGAATTATCTGTAAAGGGGCTAACAACGTTATTGCTTTTCTACTTACAGAACAGGAACTGAGATATGTGGATTGGTTTGTATCCTCTTGAACGAGTTAAACAGAATGAAAAAACGTGGTGGGGTCTTAAATATCTTACAATCAGTCAAAACAATGAAAGCTAGAGATTTTGGAGTTGTTTCCGCTTACGTAAGTGATGCTTTGGTGGTCCATTTTCTTATTAGATCCATGTCCATTGAGCCAGCTCGACATTCCAGCTTAACCACCAGCTCAACAGCAAAAACACACACACACACACACACACACACACATATATATATATATATATATATATATATATATATATATATATATATGTCAAAATCGATGTCCGTTGAGCAAACTCGCCATTGCAGCTCAACCCCAAGCTCAACAGTAAAAATACTCATACATATATTCGATCAATGTCCGTTGAGCCAGCTCGACATTACAGCTCAACCACCAGCTCAACAGCAAAAATACATATTTATGTCAAAATCAAAGTCCGTTGAGCCAGCTCGACATTCCAGCTCACCAGCCAGCTAATCAGTAAAAATACCAATACATTATGCTTCGATCAATGTCCGTTGAGCCAGCTCGAAATTCAAGCTTAATGGACAGCTGAACAGCCAAAATACATACATATATATGTCAAAATCAATGTCCGTTGAGCCAGCTCGACATTCCAACTTAACCGCCAGCTTAACAGCAAAAACAATAAAACTACATATATATGTCAAAATCAAATTCCGTTGAGCCAGCTCGACATTCTAGCTCAACCACCAGCTCAACAGCAAAAATACATGTATATGTCAAAATCAAAGTCTGTTGAGCCAGCTCGACATTCCAGCTCATTGGCCAGCTCAACAGTTAAAATAATTAAACATATGTTTCGATCAATGTCCGTTGAGCCAGCTCGACATTCCAGTTCAACCAACAGCTCAACAGTAAAAGTACTTAAACACATGTTTCGATCAATGTCTGTTGAGCCAGCTCGATATCCCAGCTCAACCAACAGCTCAACAGCAAAAATACATATATATGTCAAAATCAAGAAGTCTGTTGAGCCAGCTTGACATTCCATCTCGACTGCCAGCTCAACAGTAAAAATACTTATACATATGTTTCAAAAAAGGCCGTTGAGCCAGCTGGAAATTTCAGCTCAACCGCCAGCTCAACAGTAAAAATATTCATACATATGGTTCCGTCAATGTCTGATGATCCATCTCGACATTCCAGCTCAAAGGCTAGCTTAACAGCTCAACAGCCAAAATACATATACATGTCAAAATCAAAGTCTGTTGAGCCAGTTCGGCATTCCAATCCAACGGCCAGGTCAACAGGAAAAAATAAATATACGTATCAAAATCAAAATCTTTTGAGCCAGTCGACATTCCAGTTCTTCCGCCAGCTCAACAGTAAAAATACTAATACATATGTTTCTATCAATGTTCGTTGTGCCAGCTCAACCACAAGCTAAAGAGCAAAAATACATATATATCTCAAAAATCAAACCTTCTTTTAGCCAGCTCGACAATCCAGCTCAACCGCCAGCTCTATAATAAAAATTCTCATACATATTTTTATTGTCTGTTGTGGCAGCTTAACATTCCAGCTCAACTGCCAGCTCAACAGCAACAATACATATATATGTCAAAATCGCAGTCTGTTGAGCCACCTCGACATTTCAGCTTAACCGCCAGCTCAACAATAAAAATACGTATACATATTTCCATCAATATCTGTTGAGCCAGCTCGACATTCCAGCTCATCAGTCAGCTCAACAGCAAAAATACATATATATGTTCTGAGCAAAGTAGGAATCGGGACAATTCCGGAATTGTCCTGCGCAAAGTAGGAATTCTCACTTTGTTGGGCAAAGTAAGAATTCCTACCTGGCACGGTTCAAAGTAGGAATCGGGACAAAGTGAGAATCTTTTGTTTTCCCTGCGAGGGGTGGGAATATATTTTCAGGATTGTGGGCCTTGTAGTTCAGAACCAATCACGGAGATGGTAATTAAACTAATAATTGGTTAATTATCTGCGTTTAATTATGTTGATCAAAGGGGTTAAATATCATCCAGTATTTTACTTAGGAAGATTAATAGATTTGTTTTTCTCACTTGCGGTATGTCATTCGATCTGGATCTATCTCTCTCTCTCTCTCTCTCTCTCTCTCTCTCAATAAATAAATACATAAATAAATAGATAAACTCTTACAAACGCTTAAACATCTCCAGCCTTGACCGAAGCACGTTGCTAAAGAAAATAAGACAAGAATTAGTTCAACAGCAGATATAAAATAAGGCCTCCTCTGTCCTATGGATACCGAATAAACGCAGTTCATACAATAATAGACTTATCAAAAAATCTATGTAAAGTATGGGCATCAGTTTTAAGATGTAAGAAACGACGAGAAGAGAATCATGCTTACCAGAATGTAAAACCTTTGCAACGTAACTATAATATTCTCACTTTACTCTATACCCTTTGAATTCTAACTTTGTCCACGCCTACTCCTAATTTGCGCAGGGACTATATCTGACCGTAATACAATGTTTCTCCCTTGCGCAATTCTAGAATTGTCCGGTACAATTCCGGAGTGGACGGACAGAGTAGGAATTCCTACTTTGCGCAGGACATATATATGTCAAAATCAAAGTCCGTTAAGCCAGCTCGACATTCCAACTCAACGGCCAGCTCAACAGCAAAAATACATTTATATGTCAAAATCAAAATCCGTTCAGCCTGCTCGACATTCCAGCTCAACGGCCAGCTAAACAGCAAAAATAAATATATATATCAAAATCAAAATCCATCGAGCCAGATCATCATTCCAGCACAACCGCCATCTCAACAGCAAACATACATATATTTCAAAAAGAGAGTCCGTTGAGCCTGGTCAAGATTCCAGCTCAACGTCCAGCTCAACAGTAAAAATACTTATACGCATGCTTCAAACAATGTCCGTTTAGACACCTTGGAATTCCAGTTCAACGGCCAGCTAAACAGCAAAAATGGATATAAATGTGAAATCGAAATCCGTTTAGCCAGCTCGACATTCGAGTTGAACTGCCAGCTCAACAGTAAAAAATACTGATTCATATGTATCGAACAATGTCCGTTAAGCCAGCTCGACATTACAGCTCAACCAACATAGGATATTCTAGCACATATACCAAAGCCCTAAAATATAGGCTGCTAAGCCAAAGTGTCAAAAATTCCTGACGTTTACGTGTTTCGTGACATTATTAGGACAGCACGTTATGAAAAAAACTATGCCGTTCTTTAATAAAAGTTCCACACTTTGAAAGGTGTATTCACTCATCTTTCAGAGGATAGGTAGCAATTGTCTGGCAGTTTACCACTCCAAGAACTGGCACACTCGATGGAATGCTTCATTACATCAATCTCACTATTTTTCTAACCAGAAAAAATGACTTCTTTTATCATGACATCTTTCACTCTTAATCAAACAAGAAATTTCTGAGTAACAGAATAGCATTTTTCGTTTTCATCAGGAAATTTCAAACGTTAATAATCTTAAAGATTTAACATTAGAATTTTCTAGAACACATACAGAAGCTTTAAACTTTATACTACTAAACCAAAGAGTCAAAGAGTCCTTACGTTCACGTGTTTCGTGGCATTATTATGACAGCACGTTATGAAAAAACTATGCCGTTCTTTAATAAAAGTTTCACACATCGAAAAGTGTATTCTGTCAGCTTTCAGAGGATAGACACTAATTGTCTGCCAGCTGACCACTCCAAGAACTGGCACACTCGATGAATTGCTTCATTATATCAACCTTCCTATATTTCTAACCAGACAAAAAAAAACTGACTCATGCAAACAAGACATCTTTAACTCTTGATCAAACATAAAGTTTCTCAGTAACAGCTGGTCAATAGCATTTCCTTTTCTTTTTCATCGGAAGATTTGAAACATTAATTGTCTTGAACATTAAAAAATAGAATTTTCTAGCACATAATTAAAAGCTTTAAACATAAGGCTATTAAGCAAAAGACTCAAAGGGTCTTGACGTTTACGTGTTTCGTGGCATCATTAAGACAGCACGTTATGAAAAAAACTATGCCGTTCTTTAATAAAAGTTTCACACATCGAAAAGTGTTTCCAGTTAGCTTTCACAGGATAGGCAGTAATTGTCTTGTAGTTGATCACTCCAAGAACTGGCACACTCGATGGAATGCTTCATTAAATCAACCTTCCTATGTTTCTAACTAGAGGAAATAAACCGACGTACGCAAACAAGACATCTTTAATTCTTAATCATACCAGATATTTCTGAGTAACACGTTTTCGTTCGCAATTTTTCGTTTTCTTTAGGAAATTTCAAACATTAATTGTCTTGACAATCAAAAATTAGAATCTGACACATATACAGAAGCCTTAAACTTTAGGCTACTAGGCCAAAAAGTCAAAGCTTCCTTTACGTTTACGTGTTTCGTGGCAATTTTATGATAGCCATTTCTGAACAAACTATGCCGTTCTGTAATAAAAGTTTCACACATCGAAAAGTGTTTTCAGTCTGCTTTTAGAGGATAGGCACTAATTGTCTGGCAGTTGACCACTTCAAGAACTGGCACACTCGATGGAATGCTTCATTTAATCAACCTTCCTATGTTTCTAACCAGAGGAAATAAACCGACGTACGCGAACAAGACATCTTTAATTCTTAATCATACAAGACATTTCTGAGTAACACATTTTCGTCCGCAATTTTGCGTTTTCATTAGGAAATTTCAAACATTGATTGTCTTAAAAATTAAAAATTTAAATTTTTTAGCACATGAACAATAGCGATTAAATGAAGGCTAGTTAGCCAAATACCCAATGAGTCCTGACGTTTACGTGTTTCGTGGCATTTTTAAAACAGCACCTTATGAAAAAACTATGCCGTTCTTTAATAAAAGTTTCACACATCAAAATGAGTATTCAGTCAGCTTTCAGAGGATAGGTAGTAATTGTCTGCCAGTTGACCACTCCAAGAACTTGCATACTCAATGATATGCTTTATTGAATGAACCTTCCTATGTTTCTATGCAGAAAAAAAAACGACGTTTTTCATTACGACATCTTAAACCCTTAATCAAACAAGACATTTTTTAGTATTATATGGTGAATAGCATTTTTTTGTTTTCATTAGAAAATTTCAAACATTAATTGGCTTTCAAATTAAGAATTAGAATTTTCAGGCGCATATACAGAAGCCTTACGCTTAGGCTACTGAGCCAGAAAAAAACGACATCTTTCAAGACATCTTTAACTTTTAATTAAACAAGAAATTTCTAAGTAACAGCTGGTGAAAAGCATTTTTCGTTTTCATTAGGGAATTTCAAACATTTATAATCTTAAAGATGAAAAAATTAGAATTTCCTAGAACATATACAGAAGCTTTAAACTTTAGGCTACTAAACCAAAGAGTCAAAGAATCCTTACGTTCACATATTCCATGGCATTATGAAAACAGCACGTTATGAAAAAATATACCGTTCTTTAATAAAAGTTTTACACATAGAAAAGTGTATTCTGTCAGCTTTCAGAGGATAGGCAGTAATTGTCTGGCAGTTGACCACTCCAAGAACTGGCATGCTCGATGGAATGCTTCATTAAATCAACCTTCTTATGCTTCTATCCAGAGATAAAACGACGTCTTTCTTCACGACATTTTTAACTCTTAATCAAACAAGAAATTTCTATGTAACAGCTGGTGAATAGCATTTTTTTCATATTCATCAGGATGTTTCAAACATTAAATGTCTTGAAAATTAGAAAGTAAAAAAAATTAGCACATATATAAACGGTTTAAACTTTAGGTTACTGGGCCTAAGATCAAAGAATCCTAACGTTTACGTGTTCTGTGGCATTATTTAGAAAGCACGTTCTGAAAAAACTATGTCGTTCTTAAATAAAAGTTTAACATATCGAAATGAGTATTCAGTCAGCTTTCAGACAATACGTGGAAACAGTCTGACAGATGCCTACTCCAAGATCTGGCACACTCGATAGAATTCTTCATGAAATGAACCTTCCTATGTTTCTATCAAGAGCAAAAACGACGTCTTTCATCACGACATCTTTAATTCTTAATCAAACAAGAAATTTCTGAGTGAAACCTGGTCAATAGCATTTTTATCGTTTCCATTAAGAAATTTCAAACATTATTGTCTTGGAAATTAGAGATCAAAAGGCATTTTTAAGACAGCACGTTATGAAAAAACAATGCCGTTCTTTAATAAACATTCCACACATCGAAAAGAATATTCTGTCAGCTTACAGAGGATAGGCAATAATTGTCTGGCAGTTGACCACTCTAAGAACTGGCACACTCGATGGAATGCTTCATTAAATCAACCTTCCTCTACCTCTAACCAGAAGAAAAAAAAAACCGACGTATGCGAACAAGACATCTTAAACTCTTAATCATACAAGACATTTCAAAGTAATATGTTTTCGTTCGTAATTTTTCGTTTTCATCAGGAAAATTCAATCATTTATTGTATAAACAGTTAAAAATCAAAATTTTCTGGCACATATACAGAAGCCTTAAACTTTCGGCTACTAGGCCAAAAAGTTAAAGATTCCTGACGTTAACATGTTTCGTGGCAATTTTATGATAGCACTTTCTGAACAAACTATGCCGTTCTTTAATAAAAGTTTCACACATCGAAAAGTGTTATCAGTAAGCTTTCAGAGGATAGGCAGTAATTGTCTGGCAGTTGACCACTCCAAGAACTGGCACACTAGATGGAATCATCATTAAATGAACATTCCCGTTTCTGACCAAACAAAAACAACGCGCGCGCGATCAAGACATCTTTAACTCTTAATCAAACAAACGATTTCTAAATAACACATGGTCAATAGCATTTTTTTCATTTTCATTAGGAAATTTCAAACAATAATAATTCTCTTGCAAACCAAATGTTAGGATATTCTAGCACATTTACCAAAGCCCTAAAATTTAGGCTGCTAAGCCAAAGTGTCAAAAATTCCTGACGATTACGTGTTTCGTGACATTATTAGGACAGCACGTTATGAAAAAACTATGCATTCTTTAATAAAAGTTCCACACATTGAAAGGTGTATTCACTCATCTTTCAGAGGATAGGTATTTATTGTCTGGCAGTTGACCACTCCAAGAACTGGCACACTCGTTGGAATGCTTCATTGCATCAATCTCCCTATGTTTCTAACCAGAAAAAACGACGTCGTTTATCATGACATCTTTCACTCTTAATCAAACAAGAAATTTCTGAGTAACAGCTGGTGAATAGCATTTTTCGTTTTCATCAAGGAATTTCAAATGTTAATTATCTTAAAGATTAAAATTTAAAATTTCCAGAACAAATACAGAAGCTTTAAACTTTAGGCTACTAAACGAAAGAGTCAAAGAGTCCTTACGTTCACGTGTTTCGTGGCATTATCATGACAGCACATTATGAAAAAACTATGCCGTTCTTTAATGAAGTTTCACACATCGAAAAGCGTATTTAGTCAGCTTTCAGAGGATAGGCAGTAATTTTCTGGCAGTTCACCACTCCAAGAACTGGCCCACTCTATGGATTGCTTCATTATATCAACCTTCCTATATTTCTAACGAGACAAAAAAAAAAAAAAACCTGACGCATGCAAACAAGACATCTTTAACTCTTGATCAAACAAAAAATTTCTCAGTATAAGCTTGTCAATAGCATTTCCTTTTCCTTTTCATCGGAAAATTTGAAACATTAATTGTCTTGAACATTAAACAAGAGGGCCAAGATAGCCCTGGATCGCTCACCTGAATTTTTGAGAGGACCATAGCCTTTTATAAGAAGGTATTGAAACACAACAAAATCACTATTTTGCCAAGCAATTTTTAAAAGGTAACCAGTAAAAGTCCTTTCAAAATCTGGCCATCAGTTTCAGAAAAGAAGAATTTATAGGACTTTCTTAATTTCCGTACTGTGCAAGTAGCCCCCATTTACCAGAGCCATGTCCCTTGACCTATCAAAATTTCGCGAACAAATTTTGATAAAAGTCATTCAAGGAATATTTCCGTGAAATAATTTTCAAATCCGACCAGCCGTTTAAGAGAAGAAGAATTTTCAAGAAATTCTTCATTTCAATATAGTGCAAGTAGCCCCCATTCACCAGAGCAATGTTTCTCTTCGAATCAAACTTTCACGAACAATTTTTGAAAACGATCACCCAAGGAATATCTCTGTGAAAATTTTCCAAAATCTGACCAGCCGTTTCAGAAAAGAAGAATTTTTAAGAATTTCTTCCTTGCCATATAGTGCAAGAAGCCCCCATTCACCAGAGCTATGTTTCTTGACGAATCAAAATTTCACGAACACTTTTTGAAAAGGGTCATCCGAGGAACATCTCTGTGAAATTATTTCAAAATCTGACCGCATTCACCAGAGCCAAGTTTCTTTACGGACCAAAATTTCACGAACAAATTTTGAAAAGGGTCACCCAAAGAACATCTCTGTGAAATTATTTCAAAATCTGACCAGCGGTTTCAGAGAAGAAGAATTTTTAAGAATTTCTTCATTTCTGTATATTGCAAGAAGCCCCCTTTCACCAGAGCCATGTTTCTTGATGGATCAAAATTTCGCGAACAATTTTTGAAAAGGGTCACCCAAGGAACATGTATGTGAAGTTATTTCAAAGTCTGGCCAGCGGTTTCAGAGAAGAAGAATTTTTAAGACTTCCTTCATTTTTGTATAGTGCAAGAAGCCCCCATTCACCAGAGCCATGTTTCTTGACGGATCAAAATTTCACGAACACTTTTTGAAAAGGGTCACCCAAGGAACATCTCTGTGAAATTATTTTATAATCTGGTCAGCGGTTTCAGAGAAGAAGATTTTTAAATAATTTCCTAAAAAAATCCATTTTGTTGCCATGGCAACCAGAGTTTTTGACGGAATCAAATTCTGTGAACTCTTTTCAAAGGGGACCTCCCAAGGAACATTCCAGCCAAGTTTGGTCCAAATTGTCCCAGCAGTTTATGAGGAGTTGATGTTTAAAGAATTGTTGACGACGCAAGACGCGCGACAGACGACACACGACGGACGACGGACACGGGGTGATTCTAAAAGCTCCCCTTGAGCACGTTGTGCTCAGGTCAGCTAAAAATAGAATTTCCTAGCACATTATTAAAAGTTATAAACATTAGGCTATTAAGCCAAAGACTCAAAGGGTCCTGACGTTTACGTGTTTCGTGGCATCAGCACGTTATGAAAAAACTATGCCGTTCTTTAATAATAGTTTCATACATCGAAAAGAGTATTCAGTCATCTTTCAGAAGATAGGTATTAATTGTCTTGCACTTGGCCACTCCAAGAACTGGCACACTCGATGGAATACTTCATTAAATCAACCTTCCTATGCTTCTATTCAGAGAACAAACGACGACTTTCTTCACGACATCTCTAACTCTTAATCATACAAGAAATTTCTGAGTAACAGCTGGTGAATAGCATTTTTTATATTCATCAGGAAATTACAAACATTAAATGTCTTGAAAATCAAAAAGTAAAAATTTTTAGCACATATACAAACGCTTTAAACTTTAGGTTACTGAGCCAAAGATCAAAGAGTCCTAACGTTTACGTGTTATGTGGCATTATTTAGAAAGCACGTAATGAAAAAACAATGCCGTTCTTAAATAAAAGTTTCATATATCGAAAAGATAAAAACAACTATGCCGTTCTTTAATAAAAGTTTCACATATCGAAAGAGTATTTACACATCTTTCAGAGTATAGGCAGTAATTGTCTGGCAGTTGACCACTCCAAGAACTGGCACATTCGATGGAATGCTTAATAAAATCAAACTCCCAATATTTCTAACCAGACGAAAAAAACTGATGCGTGCAAACAAGACATATTTAACTCTTAATCAAACAACAAATTTCTCAGTAACAGCTGGTCAATAGCATTTCTTTTCATTTTTATCAGAAAATTTGAAACATTTATTGTCTTGAACAATAAAAAATAGAATTTTCTATCACATATATAAAAGCTATAAGCATTAGGCTATTAAGCCAAAGTCTCAAAGGGTCCTGACGTTTACGTGTTTTATGTCATCATTAAGACAACACGTTATGAAAAAACTATGCCTTTCTAAAAAAAAGATCCACACATCAAAAAGGGTATTCAGTCATCTTTCAGAAGATAGGTGGTGATTGTCTGGCAGTTGACCACTCCAAGAACTGGCACACTCGATGGAATGCTTCATTAAATCAACCTTCCTATGTTTCTATCCAGAGGAAAAACGACGTCTTTCATTACGACATCTTCAACTGTTAATCAAACAAGAAATTCCTGAGTTACAGCTGGTGAATGGCATTTTTCATATTCATCAGGAAGTTTCAAATATTAAATGTCTTGAAAATTAAAAACTAAAGATTTTTAGCACATAAACAGAAGCTTTAAACTTTAGGTTACTGAGCCAAAGATCAAAGATTCCTTACCTTCAAGTGTTTCGTGGCATTTTTAAGACACCACTTTATGAAAAAACTATGCTGTTCTTTCATAAAAGTTCCACACATCGAAAAGAGTATTCAGTAAGCTTTCAGAGGATAAGCAGTAATTGTCTGGCAGTTGACCACTCCACGAACTGACACACTCGATAGAATGCTGCTTTAAATCAAACTTCCTATCTAACAAGAAAAAACCGACGTTTGAGAATAACACATCTTTAATTCTTAATCATTCAAGACATTTCTCAATAACAGGTGGTCGTTGGCAATTTTTCATTTTCATTAGGAAATTTCAAACATTAATTGTCTTGAAAATTAAAGTTTAGAAATTTCTAACACATATACAGAAGCTTTAAACTTAAGGCTACTAAGCCAAAGACCCAAAGAATCCTGACGTTTACGTGTTTCGTTGCATTATTAACCCTTTACTCCATAGAAACTCATTTCTACGCATTGCTTGTAGGAGCCTCTGGAAAACACTGTGGCAAAAGGTGAAATTGCTCTTGTCGAGGAATTCCACCTTTTGCCACAATGTTTTCTTTGCTATAAAAAGGTGTCATATACAAATAAGAAACTGCTTCATCCTTGCTGCTATTTAGGGACAATTATAGATACCACACAAATGTGAAATTATTAAGACACAAATGCATTATAGGGTAAAGGGTTAAGACAGCACTTTATGAAAAACCTATGCGAGTTTTTAATAAAAGTTTCACACATCGGAAAGAGTATTCACTCATCTTTTAGAGGATAGGCAGTAATTGTCTGGCAGTTGACCACTCCAAGAACTGGCACACTCGATGGAATGCTTCATTAAATCAACATTCCTGTTTCTAACCAGACAAAAAAAAACGGCTCGTGCGAACAAGACATCTTTAACTCTTGATCAAACAAAAGATTTCTGACTAACACATGGTCGATAGCATTGTTTTCGTTTTCATTAGGAAATTTCAAACATTAATTGTCTGAAAATTAAATGTTAGGATTTCCTAGCATATATACCAAAGCCCTAAAATTTAGGCTGCTAAGCCAAAGTGTCAAAGAGTTCTGACGTTTACGTGTTTAGTGAAATTATTAAGACAGCACGATATGAAAAAACTATGCCGTTTTTTTAATAAAAGTTCCACACTTTGAAAGGTGTATTCACTCATCTTTCATAGGATAGGTATTTATTGTCTGGCAGTTGACCACTCCAAGAACTGGCACACTCGATGGAATGCTTCATTACATCAACCTCCCTATGTTTCTAACCAGAAGAAAACGACGTCTTTTATCATGACCTCTTTAACTCTTAATCAAACAAGAAATTTCTGTGTAACAGCTGGTCAATAGCATTTTTCATTTTCATCAGGAAATTTCAAACATTAATTATCTTAAAAATAAAGAATTAGAATTTTCTAGAACATATACAGAAGCTTTAAACTTTATGTTACTAAACCAGAGAGTCAAAGAGTCCTTACGTTCACGTGTTTCGCTGCATTATTACGATAGCGCGTTATGAAAAAAATATGTCCTTCTTTAATAAAAGTTTCAAACATCAAAAAGTGTATTCAGTCAGCTTTCAGAGACTAGGCAAGAATTGTCTGGCAGTTGACCACTCCAGGAACTGGCACACTCGATGGAATGCTTCATTTATCAACCTTCCTATGTTTCTATCCAGACAAGAAACCGACGTATGCGAACAAGACATCTTTTACTCTTAATCAAACAAGAAATTTCTGAGTAACAGGTGGTCGTTCGCAATTTTTTGTTTTCAGCAGGAAATTTCAAAAATTAATTGTCTCGAAAATTAAATAATAGAATTTCCTGGCACATATACAGAAGCTTAAACTTTAGGCTACTAAGCCAAAAGGTTAAAGAGTCCTGACGTTTACGTGTTTCGTGGCATTATTAAGACAGCATGTTATGAAAAAAATTTGCCGTTCTTTAATAAAAGTTTCACAGATCGAAAAATGTTTTCAGTCAGCTTTCAGAGGATAAGAAATCATTGTCTGGCAGTTGACCACTCCAAGAACTGGCACACTGGAATGCTTCATTAAATCAACATTCCCATGTTTCTAACCAGGAGCAAGAAGAACGACGTATTTTGATTTTGACATATATATGAGCGCGGATCTGGGAAAAGGTGCCTTATGGCCAAAATTTTCGGTTTTTGTTTTTTTGCATTTTATTAAAGGGAGTTCATTTCTGTCTGATGTGTTTATCATTTTTCATCGATATGATGTATAGTTTCGGAGATATGCACGTTTAAATACAGGCACCCTCCACAATGCGTTTTGTTAACGAACGTCACGTCAGCGACGTCAATTCTAAAACGCAGTAAAATGCGTACATTTTGTCAGTGGGTGTGAAACGTCAATGTAAAAACACATCTCTACATGTTTTTCTTGAGTTTGTTCCTTGATTTAATCCAAGGATTAAACGACAACGAGACGCTGTTTAGCTACCTGATTACCTAGGCAGTTTGCCAAGCATTAGGAGAAGAAAAACAAACAAACAACATAAATTATTCCTTGTTACTGAATGTAATGTTAAAAACAATGAGCATATTCATATGACATATTCGGAATGATTTAAATCATATTCAATAAAGAAACTACCAAACAGCAATTACTATTTACGTGATATAAAAAAAAATACATACGGAATATAACGTTGTAGTGAATTTCTTTGTGTTTGTAATTAATTCGTGGAGCATAAGAAAATTTGACGTCGCGCGATGTCAAAATTTTCTTACGCTGAGAGAAGTAAACACAAGCACCATGAAAGTTACTACAACACAATATTCGTTTTTATATACCTATAAAAAAGACAACATACTTTGATTTTGACATACATATGTATTTTTGCTGTTGAGCTGGCTGTTAAGCTGGAATGTCGAGCTGGCTCAACGGACTTTGATTTTGACATATATATGTGTATTTGAGCTGTTCAGCTGACTCTCGAACTGGAATGTCGACCTGGCTCAATGGACATTGATCGAAAAAAATGTAGAAGTATTTTTACTGTTGAGCTGGGGGTTGAGCTGGAATATCGAACTGGCTCACAGGACTTTGATTTAGACATGGATATGTATTTTTGCTGTTGAGCTGGCCGTTGAACTGGAATGTTGAGCTGGCTCAACGGACATTGATCGAAACATATGTATTTTAATGTTGTGTTGATGGTCCAGCTGGCTAAACGGACTGATTTTGACATATAGATGTATTTTTGCTGTTGAGCTGGCCGTTGAGCTGGAATGTCGAGCTGGCTCGACGGACTTTGATTTTGACATGTAGATGTATTTTTGCTGTTGAGCTGGCCGTTGAGCTGTAACGTCGCGCTATCTTAACGGACATTGATCGAAACAGGTGTATAATTTTGTTTACTGTTGATCTGGCGTTAAGCTGGAATGGGCTGGCTCAACGGAATTTGATTTGACATATGTCTGTATTTTTGCTGTTGAGCTGACCGTTGAGCGAGGATGTCGAGCTTGGTCAGCGGACATTGATTTAAACATACATGTATATGTATTTTTACTGTTGAGCTAGCGATTGAGCTCGAATGTTGAGCTGGCTCAACGGACAAGGATCTAGTATTTTTGCCGTGGAGCTGGTGGTTGAGCTGGAATGTCGAGTCGGCTCAACGGACATTGATCGAAATATATGTATAAGTATCTTTACTGTTGAGATAGCGGTTGAGCTGGAATGTCGAGCTGGCTCAACAATCATGGATTTAATATTTTTGCTGTTGAGCTGACCGTTGAGCTGGAATGTCGAGCTGGCTCAACGGACATTAATCGAAACATATGTATAAGTATTTTTACTGTCGAGCTGGCGGTTGAGCTGGAATGTCGGAATGTCGAGCTGATTCAACGGACTTTGTTTTTGACATATATATATATATATGCCCGTTCAGCTGGAATGTCGACCTGGCTAAATAGACTATGGTTTAGACATATATATGTATTTTTGCTTTTGAGCTGGCCGTTGAGCTGGAATGTAGAGCTTGCTCAACGGACATCGGTAAAAGCATATGTACAAGTATTTTATCTGTTGAACTGGCCGTTGAGCTGGAATGTCGAGCTGGCACGACGGACTTTGATTTCAACATATAGATGTATTTTTGATGTTGAGCTTGCCGTTGAGCTAGAATGTCGCGCTGTCTTAACGGACATTGATCGAAGCAGATGTATAATTTTGTTTATTGTTGATCTGGCCGTTAAGCTGGAAAGAGCTGGCTCAACGGAATTTGATTTCACACATTTATGTATTTTTGCTGTTGATCTGACCGTTGAGCTCGAATGTCAAGCTTAGTCAGCGGGTATTGATTAAAATATTTGTATAAGTATTTTTACTGTTGGGCTAGCCTTTGAGCTCGAATTTTGAGCTGGCTCAACGGACATGGATCTAGTGTTCTTGCTGTGGAGCTGGTGATTGAGCTGGAATGTCGAGCCGGCTCAACGGACATTGATCGAAACATATGTATAAGTATTTTTACTGTTGAGATAGCGGTTGAGCTGGAATGTCGGGCTGGCTCAACAATCATGGATCTAATATATTTGCTGTTGAGCTGGCCGTTGAGCTGGAATGTCGAGCTGGCTCAACGGACATTGATCGAAACATATGTATAAGTATTTTTTACTGTCGAGCTGGCGGTTGAGCTGGAATGTCGGAATGCCGAGCTGACTCTACGGACTTTGTTTTTGACCTATATATATGCCCGTTCAGCTGGAATGTCGACCTGGCTAAACAGACTTTGGTTTTGACATATATATGTATTTTTGCTGTTGAGCTGGCTGTTGAACTGGAATATCCAGCTTGCTCAACGGACATCGATCAAAGCATATGTACAAGTAATTTAACTGTTGAGCTGTCGTTGAGCTGGAATGTTGAGCTGACTCAGCGGACTTTGATTTTGACATATATATTTATTTATTTTGGCTGTTCAGCTGCCCGTTCAGCTGGAATGTCGACCTGGCTAAATAGACTATGGTTTTGACATATAAATGTATTTTTGCTGTTGAGCTGGCCGTTGACCGGGAATGTAGAGCTGGCTCAACGGATATCGATCGAAGCATATGTATAAG
Source organism: Tridacna crocea (assembly GCA_943736015.1). Classification (NCBI taxonomy): domain Eukaryota; kingdom Metazoa; phylum Mollusca; class Bivalvia; order Cardiida; family Cardiidae; genus Tridacna; species Tridacna crocea. Next base: position 8,504,913 of record OX031063.1, read on the forward strand.
TGTTTTAACTGTTGAGCTGGCCGTTGAGCTTGAATGTTGAGCTGGTTGATTTGATTTTGACATATATATATCTTCAATAATGTTTTATGGTTCAGAACTATGGGGTCTAAGTGAATTTGAATGTGTTGAAAAAGTGAACACATACTGTTTGAAGCGCTTCATGTCAGTGCCATTGAAAACAATTAATGATGCTGTTCGGGGTGATACCGATAGATTCCCTATGTATATATATTCCTCAAAGCGAGCCATTAAGTACTGGTTACTTATCATAGACTTCCCAAGAAACCGAATTGTAAAAATGTGTTACGAAATACTACAACTATTTGACAGTTTGGGCTATCATAACTGGGTTAGCCAGGTACGCATAAATTTATCAATTGACGGATTTGCTTTTATATGGGACAATCAAGGTGTTGATAACGTGTCGGCTTTTCTAAAAGCTTATTTACAGAGACTAAAAGATCAATATATTCAAATATGGAGAGACAGGTGTAGCAATAGCTCAAAGTTGAATAGTTATATCAGTTTTAAAGCAGAGTTTTCGTATGAGCTGTATTTAGATTTAGTTGATGTGGGTAAGTTCAAGAAAGCCATTGCAGCGTTCAGAACTTCCTCGCATCAACTAATGCTGGAAAAAGGGAGAGAACTTGGTCTACCCATAGAAGAAAGGATGCGTCCCTTGTGTAACTTAAGTGTTGAAACAGAGTTCCATTTTCTTTTGGAATGTGCGTATTACAATGATATACGCTATAACTGTATACTACAATTCTATTGGAACACTCCAAAGGAAGAAAAATTCAACATGTTATGAGCACCGAATCTTTAATCAAACACTTATATATGTATATATTTCATGCTACTGAAAGGAAAATAAAGCAGACTGTAAAGAAAATAACCAGATTAAGCACTACATCACATCTATGTCATTATGTTTTTCTGTATATTTAATGTGTTTGGGCCGGTGGCCATATCATTAATCAATAAAGTAAAAATTGTATATCTGAGAATGCTTTAAGGCTTGAAACAAGCAGACATATATACTCATTTTACCATTTTTAATGTTAAATTAATTTTAGTTATAATATTTAATCTTTAATCTAAATGTGAATCAGTATATCTCTAATAGTTTTCTCAGATTCCCAGCGAAAAAGTACATCTGGGTCTTCAAAATGGTTAATTTGAATAAAAACTTTTGAAAACCTAAGGGAAGAGGAATTGACTCGTTTTGCTCTTAATGACTTGTTTTGCCCTCTTTTTTTCTATCTTCCCTGTATTACAGGCATGTTTTCTATAACTCATTAGAACCTGTTTTCTCTTAGGTCTTAACGTGCAATTTATTTATTATCCTTTTCAAACACGATCCTGAGTTTCAACAACCCTTAAGAAGACATCTTTGAGAACATCATGAGAAAAGGAGAAAATGCTGGTAAACAATATCTGCCTCGTGATCGACAATAACTCCTAACCTATAAAAGATGAACACGATCATTTAAACAACATTTATTATCTGCAGTACTTTCAATATGGGACACATCTAAAATCGTGTCTTCTGGTAGAGAACTTATCTGCTAATTGATGCCGCAGCTGTTTTGTCAATACTTTATGGGATTTTTGGTCTAGTTTCGAACAGAAAAGGTGTGAATGGAAACTTCTAAAATTGAAATCAATAAAGATAATTTAAATACCAGCATTGTGTATTTAAATACTGTATTATTGCTTAAATCGCTTTTATTGTCATTTTGATACAGGAGCAGTACCTCTTTCTCTTTGAAGTGATTCGCTGCTATCTGGAGGATGGAGAAGTTTATGCTAATGTCAAAGAGAACTTGTCTTCGTAATCACTCTTTAGGACTGTAAACTACCATTTATTTTATTGTTATTAGAATTGATACTTTGACTGTATGGTGTTTTATGCCGCTGGTTTAATCCCCAAGCTATGCCAACTTCTGTCCGAGGAAAAGCAGGATTCATTCCCCTTTCAGGCTTGATCATGGTTTTGATGATAGTTATGTGGGAAAGCAGCTAATGGCTTGATAAGAATATTGTGTGAAGTACTGGTATAAGAAACAATAGGGAGATAGAATATGTAAACTAACCACTGCGATAAAATTGAGGTCATGATGGAAACGCGTTTCACACAATACAGACAAATACGTAGCTCTTTCCGTGCCACACTAATAAATATGACATTTTTTTCTCTGTGGCTGTAAATAAGATTTACTAGATCTCAAATATTTTTTCTTGACAATAGAGATAAGGAACCTAGATCAAATTGTGATCATTAATAATCACAAAAACCCCTATTTTCAGCTAATGAAAGTTGAAAAGAATTGAAATTCCTGTAGAAATGATAAAGAAAAGCATGTTAGGAATTTTTGTTAGTCCCATGTTTTAGAAGCAGTTGCTTCCATTCCATTAATGTTATCTATTTTATATATATATAAAAAGGCAAATTTCTCTTTTTTTGTTTGTTTTTGATTATGAAAAAAAAAACAACAAAAAAAAAATGATGCAAAGGCTATGTATACAGAATCTGACATTCTTGGTATTTAAGATAAAGTTTTATTAAAATAAAAATATTTGTCTCGGAAATATTCTATTAAGCCAGCCTTAGGCGAACTGAATAACAATTTTTCTTGGTAAGGGTAAAGCCTCAAAAGTGAAAACTCTGCTTATTTTCTAAAGAGTCCGAGACATTATCTAGACAAATATTCTGACCAGCCGTCATGCATTTTCGACTGAAATGTGGGTTCAAAAGCGTGCACAAGGATTATATTTTTAAAACTTGACCGGGTGACTTACTTTTTTTATCCAACGTGACATATCAGAAACACAAATATTCTGACCCAGTTTTATAATTATTTGACCGAAAATTTGGCCTCCTACGTGTTTATCCAGGTTTCCACAAGATTTGGCAAAGTAACTTAGTTTTGACTAGATCTGACATTTTTTCAGCTTTGTCAGGGACTCTGTCAATACAAACATTTTGAAGAAGTTACTTGGACATTTGACTGAAAATAAGACTCTAGAGCAAACACAAGGTAAAAGCTGATGAAGGACAATAGACACAGCACGATCTCATAAGCTTGCCTTCAGCACCACGTGCTCAGATGAGTTAAAAATGATTCTGGGTCCGTATTCTACAACCATTCTTAAGAACATTCACAGTCTTATTCTTCATAATTTTTTCAATGTGAAAGTAACAGAATTTTAAAAGTAACAGAATTTTTGATTGGCTAAACCATCTGGTTTAGCCAATCAAAAGTTCTGTTACTTTCACAGTCAGTAAATCTTGAAGAATAAGACCAAGACTGTTCTTAAGAACGGTTGGTGAATACGGGCCCTGCTTTTTAGGGATCTAACATGAGAGCTTTTTAGAAACAGGATCCGCCATGCGATGGTATTTGAGTCAAAGGGTTGAAAGGCTCTGTGTGGGGATTATGCCCTGCAAGTCATGGCATAATCATAGATTTATAAAACTATGCTAACATCCGGGTCATAATCATGGTCCTGAGACATTCAGAACATTTACAAATAGCAAAAGGTGTTATCAATATAAGCCCGCACGGATTGTACAGACTGACATTAGTTGATAGTTTTTGTCGATGCATTATTCTACCTTTTTACAGAATGCAGATCATGTACACAAAGCCAAACTTCTAAACGGCCACTTTTAAGCTGGAATTCCTCGTAGGACTTTTTTGGCATCCGCTGTCCAGAAAAGAGGTAGCTTGATGCGTGGAAGATAATTGACCAGTACTTTGAGGTTATTACACGGCTGATGAGGGCCGGAGAGTGATATCGGCCCGCCACCTAGATATCTGCCGCGAGGGTTTTAGCCCGAGGGCAGATTTCGAGGTGGAGGGCCGATATCACTCTCTGGTCCTCATCAGCCGTGTAATAACCTCGTTATTACATTCATGAATCAATTGCTCGATTTCTTTTTATTTTCTAGCATGTTTAAAAACTAAAAACGAAAAAATCTTATCTCCATTCGACACAACTGTTTTCCGCGGGTAAACGTCACGTTCATGACGTCATTCATCATCAAGATCGTAAAGCTGCATATCATTGTAAAAAGATGTTACCATTATCACACTGATCAACGTGAGCCGCGGACACCATGTGTTCTCCGTACACCAGATCGAATTTCCCATGGAAGAACCGGAGGTGGTGTAAGTATTTTCATTTTTATGGACCTGATTAACCTAGATAGAAATGTTGATTTACAGCAATGTCAAGACGAATGATTGATCTATTTACATACATACTAGGGAATAATAATACCATCATATAAGCGAGCTGTGGCTTTATGAGCAACTGGGGTCTTATTGTTTTGAAGTTTGTTGCCGATTTTCGGACAAAATCCCCAAACCATTGTTCATTTTACAAGTTTGTATGATAAGATAAATGTATTCCCTAAAGGAACACAAAATTTCACTTAGAAATGTCCATCCAAAGCGAAGATATACGTTTTTGAATGGACCGGGTAGAGGAAAATATGCTAACAAGACACCATTTTCATTTTCAGAGTATGTACATGGACACCAGATCAGGAAAAGCTTGTGGTAACTGGACACCAACCTTTAAATCATCAATATATCTGCCTGAAACTCGATGCATGGCTGTATACGAAGACTATTTTTGTAAACATTATGTCACTACGGTCCATTTCCTGATAAAGAGCATGTTCAACGCAATTTCATTACTTGTAGCACTTGCTTTTTTGAAATATTTGCAAAGTTACGGCAATTTACGAAGTAGACCTACGATGCTTGATCACAATTGACCGGTCATTGCCTCCAATGTTGGTGCAAGACATGTTCTTTTTTTAAAGCGTTTCAGTTTTATGAATGGCGTATTAACCCATTACCACGCAATCAGAAGCTTTAATGTCCCTGGGAAAGATGGCTTCGAAAAACATTGTCTATAAAGAAAAACCCCTATTAACTAATACAGAGTGTACATTTTTTACCACATTTGGCCTGATTCTTAGTTTAAATAATTTTCAAATCCGCTTGGCCAAATGCCAGCGGGCTCTTAGAATGGCATTCTACCCTTCGTACATTTGCATGCGTCCGTTTGTTCGTCTACGAGTTTATTTTTAAATTTTTTATTTAATTGACTTCTCCTCAGAAACCACCAAGTGGAAATCAACAAAATTCAAACGTGGATGATTCCATAAATTTCTTTCGAGATACTTCGATCCTTTAAAAAAGATGGCTTATGTGGAAGGAGCTTATTTTCCGTGTACAGCGCGTTGTGAAAATTGTAAAATTTGTCCTCTCAAAGAACTCAATCACGAGATTGGCATTGGGTAGCGTTCTATCACATTCCTTCAATAAATTTTGATCTGCTGAAAAAACATGGCTTTTGTTGGTGGGACTTATTTTCTCTTTGTGTCATAAAGCGGAAGTACTTGCAGCTCTTTAAATAAATTCATTGATAATACAAGTATGTAGATCTACATGTATTTCATAACACAGATGATCACTGATAATGTTTCATTTTATCCAATATGCTAGGTGATCATGATGTATGAGATATTAATCTTTATTGTTACAAACTTACATAGTTCTTGGAAATGTAGCATTAGTGATCAGAAATAGTTTTGTACGTAGTGTTAGGAAATTATTAGAGAGGTTAATTGCAGCCATGGCAAATTTCTAAATTAAATCTTTTCTGAAATTCGTCATTTATAAAAAATAAACCACGTCTAGTTCCTGTTTCGGTTTTTTTTATTTCGCTTTATTTACAAAACCATGACGAAACAGACTGTGTATCAGAACAATTACGCTCGAAGAAATAGAATTAGACAGCAAATTCTGCGGCAGTCTGCAATTTGAACTCACCACTGTTGGAGGGTCTGATGACCTCTCCAATAAATTTCAGCTATACGAAATACAGTAAAACCTGGCATGTTGGCCACCTGTATTAAGCAAGCAACCTGAATAAACAAACATACATGTAGTTCCCGACAAATAGCAATGCACAGACATTCATCTGTATCAAGCAAGCACCTGCCTTTGGCAAGCTCTTTTGACCGTCCCTTTGATAATATGATTAATATAGGTTGAACTGTAACTATTTCTGATCACTAATGCTGCATTTCCAAGAACTGTGTAAGTTTGTAACAATAAAGATTAATATCTCATATATCGTGATCACCAAGCATATTGGATAAAATGGAACATCAGTGATCATCTGTGTTATGAAATACATGTAGATCTACATACATAATGCATGTATTATCAATGAATTTATTTAAAGAGATGCAAGTACTTCCGCTTTATGACACAAAGAGAAAATAAGTCCCACCAACAAAAGCCATGTTTTTCAGCAGATCAAAATTTATTGAAGGAATGTGATAGAAAGCTACCCAATGCCAATCTCGTGATTGAGTTCTTTTGAGGGGACAAACTTTACAATTTTCACAACGCGCCGTACACGGAAAATAAGGTCCTTCCTCATAAGCCATCTTTTTTAAAGGATCGGAGTATCTCGAAAGAAATTTATGGAATCATCCATGTTGAATTTTGTTCATTTGCATTAGGTGGTTTCTGAGGAGAAGTCAATTAAATAAAAATTTTAGAAATAAAAGCGTAGACGAACAAATGCGCGCATGCAAATGTACGAAGGGTAGAATGCCATTCTAAGAGCCCGCTGGCATTTGGCCAAGCGGATTTGAAAATTATTTAAACTAAGAATCAGGCCAAATGTGGTAAATAATGTACACTCTGTATTAGTTAATAGGGTTTTTTCTTTATAGACAATGTTTTTCGGAGCCATCTTTCCCAGGGACATTAAAGCTCCTGATTGCGTGGTAATGGGTTAATATGCCATTCATAAAACTGAAACACTGTAAAAAATGAATATGTCTTGCACCAACATTGGAAGCAATGACCGGTCAATTGTGATCAAGCATCGTAGGTCTACTTCGTAAATTGCCGTAACATTGCAAATATTTCAAAAAAGCAAGTGCTACAAGTAATGAAATTGCGTTGAACATGCTCTTTATCAGGAAATGGACCGTAGTGACATAATGTTTACAAAAATAGTCTTCGTATACAGCCCATGCATCGAGTTTCAGGCAGATATATTGATGATTTAAAGGTTGGTGTCCAGTTACCACAAGCTTTTCCTGATCTGGTGTCCATGTACATACTCTGAAAATGAAAATGGTGTCTTGTTAGCATATTTTCCTCTACCCAGGTCCGTTCAAAATCGTATATCTTCGCTCTGGAAGGACATTTCTAAGTGAAATTTTGTGTTCCTTTAGGGAATACATTTATCTTATCATACAAACTTGTAAAATGAACAATGGTTTGGGGATTTTGTCCGAAAATCGGCAACAAACTTCAAAACAATAAGACCCTAGTTGCTCATAAAGCCACAGCTCGCTTATATGATGGTATTATTATTCCCTAGTATGTGTGTAAACAGATCAATCATTCGTCTTGACATTGCTGTAAATGAACATTTCTATCTAGGTTAATCAGGGCCATAAAAATGAAAATACTTACACCACCTCCGGTTCTTCCATGGGAAATTCGATCTGGTGTACCGAGAACACATGGTGTCCGCGGCTCACGTTGATCAGTGTGATTATTGTTTCTCAATCTTAATATTCAATTTAGTGTGATACGGATCAAAACTGAGAAACAGGATAAATAGATGGTTGGTCCTTCGAATTATAAAACTTAATCAAGCTCGGTTCACCCGGCTCAATGGATAAAAACTGTAGAACTACTAGATCTAACCTATAGACACAACACATTGCCTGATAAGTTTCTCAATCCAAGGCAACAATTGTCTATTCACTATTTATCATGTGTTTGTTGGTTTAACGATTCAACGTTGCCTGTAGTTTTGAAGATTTGTCCGCTAGCGATTGACGGACCGATTCCGCCATTTTTTTTTTCAAAATGAATGTTTTGAGAACGTTAGTTTACGAGCGAGTGTTCTGTTGCTATAGATATAGAACAAATATCTTATCAACGGGCAGGATATCAGATATCAGCCCGTTGCCCCGCCATCTCGGCCCTCGCGTGACACTGATATTACACCATTTTCGGTGGAAAATGTTACTATTATTAGTAACAGAATGTAATAAAAAAGCTTATTACATTCTGTTACTAATAATAGTAACATTTTCCACCGAAAATGGTGTAATATCAGTGTCACGCGAGGGCAGATATGACGGGGCAACGGGCTGATATCTGATATCCTGCCCGTTGATAAGATATTTGTTCTATATCTATAGCAACAGAACACTCGCTCGTAAACTAACGTTCTCAAAACATCCATTTGGAAAAAAATGGCGGAATCGGTCCGTCAGTCGCTAGCGGACAAATTTTCGGAAACACGGCCACCGTTGAATCGTTAAACCAACAAAGACGTGATAAATAGAGAATAGATTGTTGTTGTTTTGGATTGGGAAACTTATCAGGCAATGTGTAGTGTCTGTAGGCTAGTAGTTCTACGATTTGTATCCATTGAGCCGGGTGAACCGAGCTTGTGTAAGTTTCATAATTCCAAGCACCAACCATCTATTCTATTTATCCTGTTTCTCAGTTTTGATCCCTATCACACTAAATTGAATATTTAGACTTAAAAACAATAACGGCAACATTTTTTTAACAATAAACAAACATGAAGAACTGTTTATTTAAAACGTCCGATACTGCACATACGCAGCTCTACGATAGTGTTGATGAATGACGTCATGAACTTGACGTTTACCCGCGGAAAAAAGTTGTGTCAAATGGAGACAATATATTTTTGTTTTTAGTATTTAAACTTGCTAGAAAACCAAAAAAGTCGAGCTATTGATCCATGAATGTAATAAAGAGGTTATTACACGGCTGATGAGGGCCGGAGAGTGATATCGGCCCTCCACCTCGAAATCTGCCCTCAGGCTAAAGCCCTCGGGGCAGATATCAAGCTGGCGGGCCGATATCACTCTCCGGCCCTCATCAGCCGTGTAATAACCTCTAAATACTCCAGCCTAATTTTGAAAGAATTTTTTGATTTGTTTTATCGAAATGAAAATATTTAACATTCATTCACTTAAAACTAAAAATTAGAAAATCATTTTTTTTTTAACTTCACGCTCCTCTCTGTAATTTTTTTTTGTGCAGAAAATGATTTTCATGTGTTTCCTTACTGATGACAACAAATTCAGTTTGGAATGCTTCTCATCTTATAAATTGGTTTGTCTGATAGGCACAACGCCTGCGCAAACCGTGTGGTGTCCCTTTTTTGAAAAGAGATACCTTTTCTTGGCAAAATCGAAAAACATGTTTTGTTAAAATGCAATTTCTATCTTCCAAACATATGTTTTGAGTTGTTTATATGCACCTTTCTATTACCTGGTAAAATTTACAGGACAAAACAAACGTGGCCGGTTAGAAGTTTTGTTGAGTGTGTATGATTAAGCGCATTAACTGCTTTTAATTGTATCTTTTTTATTTCATGCTTTTTGGTAGGTTATCAAGAAATATCGGTGAAATATTTTTCGACATTTCATGGTTACGACCAGTCAAAATACCGATTTTTATAATACAGTTACCTACATGTATGTAAAAATGCGCGTGATTCACAACTAGATGGAAATCTGATGTTTTGTACCTTACATTTCTCAAACTTGACGTAATATATTGTGATGCGTTGCTATGCGGAGGGGGTACGCCACGGGAAAAAAACTGAAAAGAACTGTACTGGATTTTGATAAATTTTCTCCCAGAAAGGGTTAAAAGCATGAAATAAATAGGATCGTGAACATATTCGGTAATATTTTTACTGCAGGCTGCACCACTCGTAAAAATACCACCGATGATGTTCATTCGATGAAAAAGATTTCGATCTTTAACCGAAAATAACAAATATCCTCTATATATTATTGTTGAATTGAATTTGTATATATTTTATGTGAATTTTTTTTCTCTTGTTATTGTTTCTTTTTGTCACAGAACTTTCATTTTTCTTTTCAAATTTTGAGTTTAGACTATGTTCTGTTCAGACTTAGTACAATTTTCAGATTGTAGAAAACATATTAATGGCCTATTTTAATGGACATTTATTCTTGTCCAAGACTACACAGCAGATTTACGGACCTGTTTACATGTCAAAATACAGTTTCAGGAATAATTACTCAAGACTTTCATGTGTCCTTAGTGGCATCACATGTGACCTGCAGGATAAAGGTATATAGGATCTGAAATAAGTTGATTTTTGGGATAAAATTTTATCTTACGATTCTACAAAAAATGTTGTTAAGCGAGCCTTGGAGAGCTAAAAACACTTTTGTTGATTCATTTAATGAATTTTTACCTCAAATCCAGCGAGTATCAGATGCTTTTCGTCACATAACTGTATAACAAGAATTATAGCCCATAATGTGTTAAAACAGAGGCATACATGTATAATCTGTAGTGAAATTTACATGAAGCCTAAAGATGCTCTTCTTTGAGAGGCACATTACGAACGAAATATACTACCGAACAAACTTGCATTTATTGATTCTGTTTTGAAACTTAAAGTGATTAAGTTAACAACTTTATCACGATTAAGAATTTTGACCCTTTATTATCTTTAGAAACCCAGATCACCAATGTTTTAGAAATGAAGCTTATAATAACAGCGTGTTGACCAAATTACTGCCAATTTCGTAATGGCTGTAATACAGGGGAGTTATGTGATAAAACTTTTCCCTAATGTAAATTATTGCCTCAAGTTACCTTCGTTAAACACCAATGAAAGTCGCTTGTCATAGATTTAAATCAAAGTGGGAAAAAACTTGAAAGCTTTACCAGAACTTGCACTCTCTTAACAAAATTTTAGATTTCTTCAAATTGAAAGCATCTGCAGCCGACAAATAATGTGACAAATAATGTGACTCAAAAATTGAAATTAGAATGTTTGAGGGGTAAACAGTATTGTATGAAAAGGAGAAAATTTTGGTTTCTTTTTCCCTGTATGTTTTCAGAAGTCTTCTTTGAGGTCGTTAAAACCCTGGACTATTTAGGAAAGGTCAAATAAGTATACTTCTTATGTTTATTGGTAGTGTAATATAATGTTATTAATCAAGTGATTTCGTATTGGCCCAGTTACAGGTCCGAGGTCAGCCGTATTGGCCCCGAGGCCGAAGGCCGAAGGCCGAGGGCCAATACGGCTGACCGAGGACCTGTTACTGGGCCAATACGAAATCACTTGATTAATGACAATTTTATTAATTAACCCTTCACCAAACAATCACTGGTTTTTACGACCCTGAAAAAGAGGCCTTCTGAAAACATTGTGGGAAAAGGAGAAAATGCTGGTAACAAGCATTTTCTCCTTTTCCCACAATGTTTTCTACCCTGCTGAAAACAAATATCAATTTTTGGGTTACGTTTACTTTGCCGCCTCCTGGAACTTGATTGGCTAAAAGTAAGCGCAGACGCTCACGCCACTGAACTTTTGACCAATCACGTTCAAGGATTTCTGTATTGGTCGCGGGTCATCAATATTGATACGAGGTCAACTGTATTGATCGGAGGTCAAGTCGTATTAAGCCGGGGTCACGACCTGTGTACTATACGAAATCAGAAATGTGACTGGTATCGCGTGGACCGGTTTCCTTGTATAACTTCTATATATCCAATAGTTAATTAATAAATGATGGTATAGAATAGGCTTGGAGCTCACGAAAAAGGGCAGTCGGATATTTGCACCCAGTGTCGTCTCGGATCAGCCTGCGCGGTTGACGTCACTTTCAGTTTTTTATGTAATTTTCTGTTTTGCGCAAGTGTACTGAAGAACAAAATCTAATTTAGACGTAAAAACGTCTCGGATTAGCCTGCGTGGACTGCACTTTACGCAAATGTCCGAAAGCCCTTTTTCAGATAATGCAGACTTTTTATCTCCTTCACATCCCCTGACCATGTTACTTATACATAATTTTTCTTCTGTTTATATTTTTTGCTGTGTTTGTTTGTTTGAAAGCTAAGTGCCTTCTTCAATAAATATCTATTCTAATCCATTTTCAGTAGTTCACTTTCTGTTTTGATACAAGTAATTTTGGAGAGAGAGAGATTTTCTTTCATAGAGATACAGAGGGGCAAATGTCTTTCTCTACAGTAGATTTGGCTGGTTGATTGATTGAATGGTGTTTAATACCGGTTTCAACATATTCTTCCGAAACCACTGACTGCTTTCCCACTTCTTCCATCGTCGAACAAAAGCAGCGAAAGAGGAACGAATCGTGTTGCAATGACTATTATAAGTCCTCGGAAAGAAATTAGTCAAATTAGAAATTCGATACTGCGATCCCCCCTTCCCCCCCACCCCCGTTTTCAAGTCCTATATGCTGCCAATAATTGAGATAACGGTGCCCGACCTAATAGCTCAACCGCTGAAGTATCTGCACGGTTACCGAAGGGTTTGGCATTCCTCTACCGGCTTACATGTCAACACAATATTCAACCTTTAAAACTCGACAACATTTTAGACCCCCTCCATATTGAAAGCATTTGTAAAATAGAAACTTAATATGACTTAAATCAAGAGATTTAAAAAAAAAAAAAAAAAACATTGTGGGCAAATAAGAAAATGCTAGAGACCAGCATTTTCTCCTTTGCCAATAATGTTTTCAAAAGGCTTCATTGTCAAGGAATTCGGAACTCAAGATTGGGCGGTTAAGAGTTCGCCCTCGAATTCTCAGAGACGAAGACCTTTGTGAAACTGTTCAACTGCAAGAGGAACCCGAACCCCTAAGTCTCTGTGGTTTTCTCAAGGAGCCGTCAGGTTTCAAAAGCACTTTATATCAGGGTCGTTAAAACTCAGGATTGTGTTTCAACCTTTCAACATATGCATCCATGTTTTATACATTGGCGATTGCAATGCCTAAGTACAGGGCTTTTCTTTCTGTATGGTAGAAACGTGAATGCTGAAGATGTTAGACTTGTCTAAGTTGAAAGCATTTGCTCACAGAAAATGTAAAATGGCTCAAAGAATGATTCTTCAAAGGTAGAAAAGAATATAGGAAAAGAAGGAAAGGCTGGTTACCAGTATTGTGGCTCACCTGAGCATAAAGAAAACGCTCAAGGTGAGCTTTTGTTATGTGCTGTGTCCGCGGTCTGTCTACCATTGTGTACTTTCTAGAGGCCACATTTTTCAATCCGACACTATTGAAACTTGGTCAGAATGTTTGATGGTAACCTAGCCAAAAACTCTGGAATAGGGTCACATTTGTTCAAATGTTATTAAATTTAAGACTCCAGAGGAACATTTTCAGCCTGAAACTTAAACTTTTTCTGAAACTTATGTTTGATTCAGTCTTCGACGCCTTTGAAAATAGGTTACTTCTAGTTGAAAAGTAGGTCACTTGTGTGAACTTTAAGAGCCATATTTCCAGCATGTGTATCTTGATGATCTACTTGGGATTTGTAAATTTGGTCTTACCTGGTAAAAAGTTAATTCACTTTGCCAAATCTTAGAAAAAACTTTTGTGAAGTCTGAAGCCACCTTTTCAGTCTGATACTCACGAAACAATGTCAAATGTTCGTCTAGATGTTACACTGGACAAAAAGTAGGTCATTAATACTTATGTGTTTTACTTCATTTACAACTTTACCCATCACAGATGACATACTTTCAAGAGACTTCTCTCTCAGGGTCGTTGAAATTTAGCAATGTGTTTTTAAAAGTTTAAATTGTCAACGAGTTCTCGGACAAAGAGCGTTTTGAACCGGTCCAACCGCAAGAGGAATCCTGGACCCCTCGCTTTCTGTGCTTTATTAAATGAAGCTTCGATAGGCTGTATTCACAAACTATTCTAAATAACTTTTTGTCTTATTCTGGATCTGAAATGTAAGTCAACTTCTGATATCCAATTTTGCCTATAAGAAAGTTCTTTACAATGAAATTTAAATAGTTCTCAGAAACCTGGCAGTGAATGTTTTTAACATTGGTCAACAAATGCTAGCCCAGTTTATTTTCAGTCCCGTTATCGGTTTAAAACTTCTGTAGGAACAGATGACCGCTACATCTCGCACTGCATCTCAGTATTCTTCACATACATCTGGAAGATAAATGCATTAGATATAACTATGTCACAACATTTTTTGTTATCTTAGCATGGCCCAAACTGTATGTTAGTTGCATTTCCCGTAACTCTTGACTGAATATCACATACGTCACATGGGCTTGTATGTGCCATATCTTCGAGAGATACCACATGTGTCCTCCAGATGTTTGTGTATAATATATGTTCCCTCACATACATGTGTAAAACATATGTCCTAGAGATACATGTTCATCAATTATATCTCTAAGCTGTTTGCCAAATGTATGTCCATCCGCCGGATATAGAAGTATCCTGAGGATATAGACAGTTTATGGTAAATAATAATATTTCACAAGACCGCTATTGTTGTCCGCATATTAATTAGAGCCATGATGATTATTCTTTAAATAGTTTTCGGATCCTGAAAATAAACATCCTTTTGGGGGTCATAGAATAGAAGTTTGTCTTATCCAAAGAATTTGATGTCAAACATATCGTTACAATTTACACCAGTGCTATGATAAGAGTCAGCAATGACTTGCCCCTTTTTATACAGCATCTCGCGAAAAAGGCACCCATAATGTTCGCTCTGCTATCATTACGCACGAGCTTTAAGAGATATTTAAAAAATTCTTTCCGAGGATTTAAAAATCTTTTATGACAGGAAAGAAAGGTCAAGAGTTCATTCAGAGGCGATTTGTACATGCCAGTGACCTTAGTACGGTAGTTGACCTTCAGCATAGTCTTTTGAAGGGTAGAAAACAGATTTTATCTGCGAAAATCCAATTTATGAATACACCCCTTCACAATGTTGAGTAATATGCTTTAAAACAGCCAGTGACTTTGGAAGATTGTTATTCGTAGCAATCTTAAAAATAAAGCAGTAGGTTGCCATATAGTCCCACTTTTTAACAAATTTGATGAAGAAGGATTTGGAAAACATTGTGGGATAATGAGAAAACTCTGATACCAGCTTTTTCTCCTTTTCCCACAATCTTCTCTTTCTTTCCATTGCCAACTTAAAGGTTTTGAGCTAAGATTAATATATCTTCTGCAAATGCTTTCAATTCGAATCGGTCTAAAATTAGACACCTCATAAACAAACAAAACTGTAACGGATTTGCAAATGGAGGCCTTGGACAAGGAGACAATATATCAATAGCAAAAAGTTTCGACCCAGTTTTTTTTTGCGGACGTATATAGACTCTCTGAAAAACGGATTAAATAGGTAAGTCTGCAAAAAGTACACAAATGTTAAAATACGAAGGCCAAATGAGACAGTATTCTTTATGCTACGATGATTTCAAAAGCGATCAGCTGCAGAATACTGAAAGATAATGCCAGAGATAATGTAACATTTTGCCATCTGTCATTTCCCAAGGAAAGACAGGTTAGTCACCGAACACTATACGGTATAAAAGATTAGATATTTAAATGAGCACATAAACTATTTCCTAACCCAAAACCAAACATGGCACTGCCACAGTTTTTCGTATTGGTGGTGACACTTTCCACCGTAGGTGCTGCCTCTTTGTATGATACTTTAAAGAGTTTGAATGCCACGACGTTTTTGAGTCTTGTTGACCAAGTCCACTTGGATACAGATTTAAAGGTTGGAGGTGAGTTTAGCTTGAATGCATGTAATACATAACCTTTTTTCAATCGGTAATGCACTTAGCATGTAAATAAAAAGGTCGATGCTTTGATTCCAAGTGTGGGCAAATTCTGGCCGCAGCCGTATGAACGAAATTGCAATGGAAGACATTTATGTAGTCGCCGAAAGATGCAATTTTTCGCTGAAGATGTATCTGGTTATGTGGGGACGCCGCATATCCATGACGATGAAAATGGAAAAGGTGCTGTTAATTGGTATCCAGGCAAGTTTGGCCGCCACGACGTACAAATTTAAGAAGCTTTAAGCACCACAAATCATTATTTGTATTTCCTCTTGCTTGAATAGTGCATTATGTCGCTATGTTTAAGGACACTAATACGTGACTACGGCTGTATGTGGGAATCGATATCAGGAATTCCTGATCAGGCACATGAGTTCGTCATCACTGAACGATGGAGGAGATCAGTATATCATGTCGCTACTAAAAGCGATTTCAGTGAAGATCAGGATCAGACTGGACAGAACCTGCATTCTTATCTGAATTGTACACCTATGACCAAATCATCATCAGTTGTGTTAAAAATGTAAACACAACGTTATTGAGAGAGAGAGACAAAGAGAGAGACAGAGACAGAGAGAGAGAGGGATCAGTTTGAAAGATGACATATTTACTCGAGGGCTTATGAAAACTTTTGAGAAACTAGGTCAATATCGAGTTATTTTTACAGTAAGACAAACATTGTGCGGTAAGACAAACATAGTAGAACAAGCCTTCAGCAAAGAAAAAAACACACTTTGTTCAGATTTGTGTACTATTAGTTTTATGACATCTTCATCATTATATCAATCGTATCACAACGGCTAGTGCCCAACTCAATGAACTTCATAGTCATCTAAAGCGTATGACTGCTTTCTTACATAAACATCAGGGAAACAATGTTCAGATAGGTATGAATTCTAACTAAATGATTTTCAGAATTCCTCGACAACAACTGGTTTTGGAATTTATATAATTCTTTCTTGTCGTTGTTGTTATTGTTGTTGTTGTTTTTGCAGGCCCATACACCTTACTAGTACCAACCGATGCTGCCTTTGCAAAGATACCAGCAAGTGATTTGGCTGCAGTTAAAAATGACCCATACGCCATTATGAATGTCATAAAGTACCACATTTCTAGTGGTGTACACAACAAGAAAGAATTTCTATTTGGCAGACACTATTTTCTTAACAGTACCAACGGACATGTATTACGAGTACTTAGGTCGGCTGTAAGTCACCCATGCTTGTCTTTTGTGACCAGTAATCAAAGTTCCATATTTACATTAACTGGAAAAAATTAAAGGCGATAAACTAAATGTGGCTTAAACATTGGGATTTGTCTCCGAAGCAGAACAAGGAATTGTAGGAAATGGGAAAATGCTGATGATAGGTCCAACAGCTTACACTTTTTTTTTTATTACTTAAACTTTACCTAGAACCCCTAAACATTAAAATGTCATAACTCGTAGAACAGACGAAGGTTTCGGTCTTTAACATAGTACATTTGCAATAATAACACCTGATGCACTTTTTGTCTGTAAGTCTGTCTGAACCCAACAATCCAATCAGTGCTAAAATATATAAAATATTTAAAAATTGTATCAATTATCTCTCATAAAATTCATGAGACAAAAGGTATCATATTTACTTTGGACATTGCAATATTTGATAACAAAGAAAGAAAGAAATGCTGGTTGAAACGATATCATTTATATGCGAATTTGTTGTCTGTATGTTATCTAAATGCATTTAGTATCATTTAAGTGCGTATTTGGTTTATGTTATATCAAATTATAAGGAATGGAGGAATTTTATTTATCTATATTTATTTATTCTCATGTAGCCATGAAAGAATAAAACCTAATCACTTTTTTTTTTGTACAAGTTCGCTTCTTTACAAGACGTCATGAGTTGTTGACTATATTTTTCAACGTGATGTTCAACCGCTAAAATCTCATCAAAACTCTATAGATAGCTTTGGTATGTTGAAACAAAAGTTATAAAATTCACTGGTGAATCATAGAATTCTCCGGTAAATTATGTAAGGAATGTAGATATTTTTTTAGACTTAATCACACTGCATGAAAGGCAGTTTCAATGAAGAGGTCATCAGACCTCTCCAATAGTGGTGAGTTTAAAAGGCAGACTGCCACAGAATTTGCAGTCTAAAACCATTCTTATTGTGAAATTATTCTGATATACAGTCTGCATAGGATAATTGTTTGTTTTATTGTAATTTCTGTCACCTTATGAAAAACTATAGCTATGTTTCAATCGTGGCTTCGCAACTTGTGAAAATATAGCCCTTGCTTTTCACTTGGTGAAGGGAATTTCAATTACACTCTGAAACAGATAATTGTCATCTTTATCATTTCTACAGTTGCTATCACTTTTAGTGATTATACACTTTAACAGTGACGATAACAGAAAAACTTAGGTATATGGTTTTGGAATGAAATCATAATCTATGAGATAGATGGAATCTCTCAGATGATTCAGTATGCTTTTTCTTTATAAATGGACTAACGAATTAACACGTCAACAAACGGATGAACGAACGAAATAAAGAACAAACGAACGAATGAACGAACAAACAAATGAATCAATCAATCAATGAATAAATGAATGAAGTATCAAAGAAATTATCAATGGATAACTATTTTGTTAACTCGGTGTAATGCAGAGAAATGACCCTCCCCTACAAAATTACCCGTGGGTCATTTCTCTACGTAAAGGAGTGACCCATAGGTAATTTCTTTTCGTAGAGGAATGACTCGGGTCATTCCTCTACGTAGTAAAATGACTCCTGGGGTCATTTCTCTACGTAGAATAATGACCCGGGTCATTTTGTAGGGGAAAGTCATTTCTCTGCATTACACCGATAAAGAGTTCTGAGATATGTTTTATCTGTCTATGAATGCAGTTGATTTCTATATTTTACACCTAGACTGGTCTGCACTTTAACCAAGCCACAGCAGTGAAGACTGACATCAATGCTACAAACGGTGTAATTCATCTTATTAATACAGGTACAGTTTGTTTCAATTTTTAGAGGTGCTTAGATATTCTTCCTGATCGAAAATTCTATTTCATTGAAACTATTTCTTTACTGCTTCTCCTGCAATGTATACTTGTTGAAGTTCAAAAGTAACAAGCTCAAACGTATGAAGTGGTCTATAAATGAAGATTAGGTTTTTTTCATGGTGATTAATAGGTCACAAAAATAAAATGTGTGAAATGTTACGTCTGTAATTAATTGTATACTTATGACAAAAAAATTACAAATATGATGTGTGGTATCCCTGCTTGTGATGTAAAGCGTCAGGATCTTCCTTGGCCCGTATTCACCAACCATTCTTGAGAACGTTCTTTGTCTTACTGTCCAGAATTTTCTACATTTGTAGAAAATATTACCGATGGTGGTCACTCGATGAATTAAATTTCGATCTTTCACCGAAAAAGACAGATATCCTCTATATATTGCTGATTTAAGCTGTTTATTGCTTAAAAATATTCTGCTTGACGGGCAGTGTAGATTCACAGACTTGACGATCCGTGCTCTCTGCTCTTGATCAGCACGCAAAAGATCATGGAGTCGCGCTTCGGAACCTAATGGTTAGGTTAGTTTTATAGATACTGGAAAGACATTTCACGCAATCTGATTGAATAATATGCACCAAACATACATGTTTACAGGTGCACATCCTGTACACTGGCAAAATCCACGTAAAAGTTGTTTCCCTTTCGAGAGCCTCGTATACATAAATACATTTCAACACAACTCCCGAAATGACGGCGTCGATCGGTACGACCCGCTCATAAGAAAAACATTCTGAGTAGCCGGCTGCATGTTGAATCACTTTTGATGCTTGTCATGAAACCGGAAAGAGTGGACGATTTTGAAAATAAATGAATATAGTTACATATACTATCGTTTGTTATCATTCCAAAACAAAATACACGAAGTTGAAGGGCTGTTTAAAGTTGTTTACTAGTAAATCCATCTTTAACCCATTACCACTCAATCCCTACTTTTGACGCCCCTGAGAAAGAAGCCTTTTGAAAACACTGTGGGAAAAGGAGAAAATGCTGGTAACCAGCATTTTCTCCTTTTCCCACAGTGTTTTCTACCCTTTCCAGAACAAATTTCTATTTTTCAGTCACCTTTATTTTTTCGACTGCAAATGTTCTCAATTTGGACCAGTCTAAAATTGTCTCGTGTGGTAATGAGTTAAACAAAGATACGAACGCAGCGACATCATCAAGTTTATGAACCAAACTGCACGTTTTACCAAGACTTTAGTGACGCCAGCTCTGAATTAGGTTAGTTTTCATTAAATCGGGGCACTCAGAAGGGGAATTCTATTTCTTCAGCGAACTCAATTTTACCTCTTGTTTTAACTTTGCTGGCAATGGCGGCAAGAAATATAACACTTTTGCATCAATTTCAGTTCTTGACGTCCCTGAGGGAACAGTGGTTGACATTTTACAAAACCAAGCCTACAACACTTCAAAGTTTTACGATCTGATTAAGAAGGCGCATCTACAGGACAACTATGCACATCCAAGTAAGTGTAAAATTGTACAGGAAAAAGAAAGTTTTGAACCATTTATTTACCTATGAATTTTTTGAGAAATAGCGTTTTTTACTTCCCGCTCCGCTGGTATACATAGTCCGTGCTCCAAGTATTGTTCCAATTAAATATTAGCCATGCTCTGTGAAAAAGAGATCGATGAATATGGAAAAAGTATTGACCTGGGTTAGCCGGTGTAATGCACAGAAATGACCCTCCCCTAGAAAATGACCCGGGTCATTATTCTACGTAGAGAAATGACCCCAGAAGTCATTTCATTACGTGGAATAATGACCCGGGTGATTATTCTACGTAGACAAATGACCCTCTGGCGTCATTTCTCTACGTAAAATAATGACCCGGATCATTCCTCTACGTAGTGAAATGACCCATGGATCATTTTGTAGGGGAGGGTAATTTCTCTACATTACGACGGCAATCCGTTCCGGCTGTTCTAGGGAGAAACCTTCATTATTGGTCAATTTCTGCTTGTCAAGGACCATTCTACCAGCGGTCATGATTTAGTGGGTTGTTAGACCAAAAGGATTTCATGGGTCCAGAATTAATTGATGACTTGTTTGTATAATGCGTCACGAGCATACATTAACCCTGAGGCTGCTAAGCGCGACTCACTGACCTTTAGCGAACAGTATAGATCAAGATCAGACTGCACAGAACGTGCAGTCTGATCTTGGATCTACACTGTCCGAGAAGGAGATATTCTTCCTTAAATCAAAGCTTTGAAATATCAATATTTGGGTTTTCACTATAGATATAAAAAAAATTATTGCAGTTATTAAGCAGGATAGGGTTAATTACCCTTTGCAACAGCACGACTGAATGAAGAATGGTTGATTTTTAATGCCTTTTTCAGGTCAATTTTTTGATTGAGTGACCTTGACACTATCTGTAGCAAAATGTGATGTCTGATCCTTTCTTTTCTAGCCGGTATCAACCGTTACACGATGTTTGCTCCTTCTAATGCCGCAATGGATGCTGTACCTCAGTCCAAAATAGATGCTCTTTCAAAAGATTATACATATCTTAGAAGTAAGAGACTTTGCACTTTTTTACAGCCTTTAAGTCGATATTAGAGTTGGAAAATTTCTGGACAAATGTCCAAAAATTCATTTCTGCTTGCCTTTAAAGAAAGGCAGATGCCTTCCCTTTATACGCTTGAGCTTGTGAATTTTGCCATTCAAAAAGAGTATAGCAAGGCTGACACTTGCACGATTCTGTGACACACATTGGCACGCCTCGAGTCGTGCCAGTGCGAAAACTAGTCGTAAACTGGCGTGAAGTGTGCGTAAACACGTCGTGACTGCGTGCCATGTCGGGACAAAAATTTTGAAATGTTCAAAATTTTGGTCACGACAAAATTTCGCGACCGGGTCGTGAACTATGCGCAAACTGTTCGTGAAATCGTCGGGACGGTGCGGGAGGATGCGTGCCAGTGCGCGCCATGCCACGACTGTCACGAATAGTTCACGAACAGCTCACGTCGGGTTCACGAATAGTTCAGGACATGTTCACCAGCAGTTCACGACTAATGCGCGACAGTGGCGCTCGCGTCGGTGCGGGGGTATATATATGGCTTCCTGAACACTGCTCCAGAGATCGCCAGCGAAGAGACAATTTATATCAAAGCAGACACGAGCCTCCTAGTTCGTGCCCCAAAATGGCACAACTTGCCACTACAGAATCGTGGCCAAAAGTCGTGCGAGTGTCAGCCTCGCTTATATCAACTTAAAAGACGTATACATAGGATCTAACATAAACTAACGTTTGAGGTGAAATTCCATTGAATTATCAGACAAAAAAGTGTCATTATGCAAAGGTATGGCAAGAGTCATTTAATAATCTCAAGAATCACATATTCAATGTCTAGATATATGTGATCCATCACACAAAAAGGGACCTTCTGGAAAATCCAAAAAGTGTCAAACCCGATCAGACTGCGCAAATTGTGCAGGCTGACAAGGGCTGACACTTTTCACTTTAGTGACATTTTCTGTTGGAAAAGTGGTCATTGTACCTTGTTATGCAATCATTTTTGAATTATCTACTAAAATTACCATGATTATCAATTTTGACAGTTGACGGTGAAGTTCGTGTCCAGCCTATTTGGAAAAATTACCGGCTGAGATTTGCTGTAAAACGAAATGAAATTACATACTGCTCCTTTGACGTCACAAACTCATATCTCTTGAAGGAGTGTTTAGGATAAGACAATTTTTAACGGCTAGATTACACTGAAAATATGGGTGTTTTGGTGATACTGTTCCAAAATACATGCCATAGAACTTGAAGTTTCTTTTTCATTGGTATTTTCTTTTAGTATTGGTAGAGTACCACGTACATTCGGGCACACTACACGCATCGTCAATAGCAAAACGCCATTCGATAACCACAACTCTTCCAAACCACAGCATAAATATTACTACGAACGCTGGTAAGATTTGAAATATACCTGTACCATTCTTTTCATCATCAAGTTCCTCTTAAAGGCTCAGTAAATTCCGAAATATCAAAGCAGGTGCCATAATACATTTGAATTTAAATCATATCACTTAACAATATGAAAAATATTGTGGAGATAATAGAAATTGACAGAAAAAAGAATTTTAAAGTCAGGTAAAAAAGTAAACAAAAGACAGGGCTACCTTGCAGGTTTCAGCTTAGTTTTGAAATTAATTTCTCTCTCAGCAACTAAGCCTTGGACGGACAATACAATGACAAATTGTCGTCTTCACAATAATTTCTACATGTTTAAATGGTATTACATAAATTCAAATGCAATTTAATACACGATTTGTTTACTTTAGATATTACCCGTATACTTGCTTGCAAGCGAAAACTAGTTTGCTATGGACAACTTCGAAAAGATTATGTAAAGTGTGTGTATTCTCAACAAATTTCAAAATTTAATACAAATGTAACAGTGGAATTGCGGTAACAGGGGATGGTTAGTGTTCTTTACACTTTTCGGCGCTAAGGCCAATTCCGCTTGAATTGCATAAAGGACCATACGTGCCATCTTACTTTGAGTGTACACCATCTTTATTCAGGATATGTGTAAAAGGACAAAAATCTGGGCCTATTTTAGACCATGAATATTTTACTGACTTTGAGTATGCATTTCATTCATTGGAAGCTGAAACATTTACAGCATTACATGGAAGTGCATGTGGCTGCGTCGTGTTTGCCAAAAAGGTTGTTGGATGCATCCCATCAGGCTGACATGGGTTATGAAAATTTTAACTTCCTTAACCCTTTACCTAACAATCCCTGGTTTTTACGACCCTGAGATAGAAGCCTTTTGAAAACGTTGTGGGAAAAGGAGAAAATGCTGGAAAGCAGCCTTTTCTTCTTTTCCCACAATGTTTTCTATCCTATCATATAGAAAAATCATCTTTTTAGCAACTGTTAATTTGCCATCTGCAAAATGCTTTCAATTTGGTCTGGTCCAAAATTTGCCGTTTGGGAAAGGATTAAAGTTTCTTGCTTATGTCAGGAAAACAAATGTTAAAAACAGGACCAAACGCTTGTAAAAAACAGTTGCTCATGTTCCAACAATTCTCCATCCAACATGCTGTTGTTTTTTGTTTTGTTTGTGGTAGGTTTTAGCGAATCTCTAAAAAGACTGTATTCATGTGAGCCATGCTCTGGCAAAATGAGGTTAAATGCATCTCTGTGATGTTTCATACCAAGGTAGCAATTAAATAACTATGAAACCTGAAATTACAAGCGATATTTCCACAATTTTATTTCAGCTGGTGATATCATATTAAACGGACAGGCGGATGTGGTGCTACCAGATATTGAAGGAGAAAACGGTGTCGTTCACGTGATATCGAGTGTGTTGTTTCCACAAATTCTTACATCTGGTACAGATTTGGTTGGTTGAATGTGTTATGTTGTTTTGCAGGTCTATAATACCATTTATTAAATTGTTTTCTTAAAGAAGTTTTTGTCTTCTTCCCCTGTTTCTCCCTATTTACCTCGCAATTGTCGTGAAATAAAGAAAAAAAGTACTAAATTCTGAGCCTCTGTACTTTACATTTAACTGCCAGATCAGGTACAAAACTCCAGATAGAGGGAGTGATAATGATTTCAAAATTGAAAATATTAATCATTCTCCACAAAACCCTATGTTATGTGTACTCTTTAGAATTGTCTCGGCGAGACGATTCTAATAAGTAACCACAACATAGGGTTTGTAAGAGACATAAATTATTTAGAAAACCATCACTCTCTCTTATCTGGAGCTCTGCAGGTAGCTTCTGCAACCGATCGAAAAACAAATTAAAAATTGAAATAACCGTGAAGAACATGAAGATATCAAAAACATTATAAAGATGAAATAAGACGACAAATCTATTGGAACAATACACATTTTATGCATTTAATCGGTCATAATTATGAAACAAAAGAGCTTCGAACGACAGATACAGATCAGCCCTGTTGTTGTTGCTGCGCTTCCAACTCCTTCCTTAGATCGTCCGGAAAGAGAACTTTATCTAGAGCGTGAATAACTCCATTACTAGCACCAATGTCGGCTACTATGACCTTTGCGTCTTCAGCGTAAACACCTAAAAATTAGATAGAACCCTGCCTCTATTTTCTGTGACTCGATGTGTTTTTGCGCATGTGTAGATCTAGGGTATATGTCATTTAGTCATAATTGAAAGATATACAATGTCAGACACACAGAGGTTTTTTTTTCATAAAAAACCTTCAAGAGCACAATATTTGAGTATTTACCAATGGATGTAAATTTCCCCTCTGGTGCTTTTAGCAGGTAAGGGTTGAAGTGCAAGTAAGAAGATACTTCACAAGCCTTATAACGAATTTGGCGTCAATTTAGATATCTTTGTGATACTTGGAGACTAGTTTCTGAGCACCTATTAGCCGGTAATTTTTTTGTAATTGTTTACAAATCAAGTTCACATGTCGAAATAAAGTATAAAGCCATTTTCTCCCTTATCAAGAAGAATCGTTTATACCATCTGATTCAGTAGAAGCTGATTGAGGGAATAGCTTTTTCTATGTTTCATATAGTAATTTACGTCAGGCAGATAACGTTTTAATTTGTGACGGCATAAACCTGTGGTAGAAGAGATAAGCATCTTTTGTATACATCTGTTGTAAACCATGTAGATAAAGGGAACGAACGTAGAAAACACAAACACTAAGACACAGAATCATTTGAAGTCACAAACCTGAGCTAGTGACGTTGATGTGTATTGGTGTTCCATGGAGTGTATATAATATTTCTCCATCTTGTAGGAGATGGGAACTTCTCGCCCCAGGAACAATGTGGTATCTCAACATCTCTGAAAATGTCACATCCGTAGTTAACTCGTACACCATACTCAAACATGCAATTACCCTAGCTAACTTTTTGTTCTTAAACATGACGTTTTTTTTTTCACATGAAAAAAGACCTTTATGGAATATATGTCGGAAGGTTATATCAGGAAATGTCTTATAAAATGAGTCAAACTTTCCAACACACGAGCCATATGAACGAGGCATGCCCTTTTAAAAAGCTGCTTGTTGCATGCGCAAAAGTATTGATCCACGTCAGCCTGCTTTTATTCAGTTTTCTGGATGGCAAAGGACAAGACTATCCCATGATTCAGTTGACTGTTGGACACAATGGGTTTAGTTGATCCATGATTATATAGTGACTGGCTTTGTATAAGTTTATTGCATCACGGAGATGCTTTTGCCCCCCACCCGCTCCCTCCCCCCGTCTAAGTGACTATCGAACAGTCAGTTTCAATTTACCAAGAACGCTCAAAATTGTGTAGTATTGGTAACATATCACAAACGTTGTACATTTGTTTTCAATAATTTGCTTTAAATTCTAAATATAAAACTATAAATAAAATTGTGTTTACGTAATAACGATTTGGCGTATACTCAGTATCAAAAGATCACCCAGAGGTATTACTCGAACATATTGACATGAAATAGATGACCTCTATTACCATATATTACATGCATGAATTATTGTTCGAGCTTAGCTTCGGCTACTGACGACTTGATGATATAAATATTAACTCTTTAATTATTCTTTGAATAAAAGTCACTTTCAGGTCAATTTATTTGGGTAATAAGGATGGCGCGAAAACAGTTGGCGGTCTTCCTATTCAAACTCAATCAAGTGAATTCAAGAAAGAAATTAACTAAAAAAGATTGTTTCGTAAAGAGATCGACTACTGAATACAGAAAGCCTATAAGACAGTTCAAACGTTATCAAATACCAACCTTTATAATAATGTCTTGCATTAGGCATATCTCGATAGAATATTGTTCCAATGGATCCAGTAAAAGCCGTGTCCGTAGGCGCAAAGATGGTGTATTCCCCCTCTAAAATAGATGATGGAAAACGAATATTACTTCATCCCTTTACCAAACAATTCCGAATTCCAACAACTCTAAGATCGAATGCTTTTACAAGAGCTTTGGTAAAAAAGAGAAATGGTTGTTACAAGATTTTTTTTTCTTTGCCAACAATGTTTTCTCCCCCTTCTAGGACAGATTGTTGCATTCCAGCATTATTTACTTTGTCTTCTGCCGATGTTTTACATTACACAAGTCTAAAATTCTACTGTCTGATGAAGACTTAAGCAGACGACTAACTCTATATCATACTGAAAGCATTTGTAAACGACAAATGAAATGTCGCTAATGTTAAATTTAACTAAGAAAGGGTTTAAACACTCACTGCGAGAAAAACAAACCTTATATTACTGGCATGTACAATATTTTTAAAGCCCTGTACTAGAGAGTCAGTAAAGCAAAAGCAGACATTTTTAAAACCGTATAATTAGAAAATAGACTGAAAAGGTGGGCATGGCATAGTATTTATGTGGAATTTGTCCTTTGTAACAATGCTTAACCCTTAGGCTACTAAGCACAACTCAGATGAAAATCAGGCTGCACAGAACGTGCAATTTGATCTTGGATCTACATTTCCGATAAGGAGATATTTTCCCCTAGAAATAAGTTTAAAATAGTAAACGTTTGGGTTTTTACTACAGCCTTAAAAGTTTCATTTGACTTATTTAGCAGAATAAAGGTTAAGAAGAAATATTTTGCCTGAAGACGTTAAAATGTTCACAAAAATGATTAAATCTGCTTGCCATAGCATGAAATTCTATAAATAAATCAATGCAGTAGCGAGTTGTTGGTGCGTTGCATAAACCTAGTAGCATAACACTAGTTATAAAGATCCCCCTCGCGGCATTTCATTCATTTCACATGCCTCCTTCCATCGAGCAAATAGAAAATATTGAATTTCGTTAAAGTGCCAAACTTGCGCATCAAAATGCAGTTAGTTACACATCGTTTTGTTATTTTTTTGTCAGGTTTATAAATTTGATAAGTTATCTAGAATTATGTTTCGTAATTGTTTTTGTTGCATATTCCTTATTGGTTGGTTCTTGGTTAAGGAAGTGCGCCTCATTTAATTCATTAAAATGTGATTTTGATACTATAACATTTTGGCGCCTTACGACCTTTACACCAGCAGGTCTTTTATTCAACTATCTACAATCAAAAAGGTATTTTCACATAAACACGACTTGGAATACATTGCAGAAAGGAGCATTATCGTGTTTATTGAGTGCAATTGCATCTAAACTCAAGTTTTAATCAACTGACATAACGATAATCCTGCGGTAGAATGTTTCTTTGACATTCAGAAAATTATCCAGTGGCAAAGTGTTTCGATCCAGTTCAGCCTGCGAGGACTGCGAAGACTTACAAAGGACGATGCATTTTGCAGATGCTCTCTTTCACAGAGCATGGCTTATTCAAAGATTTTGTCCATAGCATTTAACAAAAGTTCCTTTCCTGCTGATATTCGTCATTTATCTCACGTTTTCTGGTTGGTGTTATTTCTGATATATAGCTTTATGAGATATAATTCAGATATAACACATTTAGACACTAGATATTTATAAGATATAACACCATTTGCGTATACTGTTTTGTATAAATTGAACCTTTAAAAGTACGATCCCGTATTATATCCCTGAGGATTGTATTGTCTAAACATTGTGGAAAAAATGGGTTATGTGAGTAGCAAGCATTTTCTAATTTTTTAGCAAGATACAATAACTTTTAAGTAAACATAAATCCTTTCATAAAGACATGTACAAAAGTGTGTCGTGTGGTAAAGAGATAAGCGGCACGTACTCTCAATTAAATAAGTCATGTTGGCCAGAAGAAGACTGAACAGAAACTCGTTGAACATGTCGTCTCTGAGGACAAATTCGGCTGCTAGGTTGTTGGTACTGAAGACTGGGGGAATGAGGACGGTGTCAATGGAATGTAGGACACCGTTTTTCAGTATAACGTCGTTGCTTTGGACAATTGTTGAAGCGTTGTTCAGGATAATGGTCTGAAATAAATGAAAACAATGCAAAAAAAAAAAGAGAAAAAAATCTGTCCCTTCCACATAAGGCATATTAATAAAACAAAATCCCAAAACAAACGGAAACGGATGGACAAATAATCTAAACAAAAGTCTACATATTGATTGAAATAGCCGAAGACATCAAGCCATACGGCGGCTAGTTCATTCTGCTTTAAAAATATTTTATTTGTTAGATGTCACTCTATACCAAACTATCCCAAATTTTTAACGTCTTTGTCAAAGAATACGTTTGAAAATGTTGAAAGCGATTATTTCTAGTATTTCTAAAGTCATTTTTATAATTTAGGTTATCTTGAATTTGCTGTGTGCAAAAGCTTTCAGTTTTGACAAGTATTATGTTTTGTTGTTTGGTAAAATGAAAAGGTTAAAAGAAAGGCCTTTTTTATCAATCAGACGCAGATAGAACATGAAAATGTGTCATATAAGATCACGAACTAGGACGAGAAAAACAAAAGCAACCTATATCCTTACACCGTTATTTCTTAGCACGTTGATTGGTTGTCCGTTTATAGCGTATTCAGTGTTTTGTGGATTGAACTCGGGAATCAACGTGAAGCCATTTAGGATATGGTATCGGATCAAGTTCTTCAGAAGTAAATCGTTGTGACCAAGGGTCACCATAAGGTCGGGATCGAGCTTGGCAATGGCAATATCTGTTGGAGCAAGGACGGTGTATGGCCCTAGAAATGGATAAGTGAATGCATGACAATAATCGTACTTAATAATGAATAATTAATAATGTTTGAATAATCAGGCCCTGATGATAGATAAATGTATGGTATATTGTTATGGCTCTAGCTTGGAAAAAAAGTAAATATTCGAAAAGATGAATTTGACCATGGTAATTGATAAAGGAATGGTAAATTACAAGGCCTTCCTGATAACTTCGATTAAAAACGAGCCATGCTCTGTGAAAAAGGGGTTGATTGCACCTGCGAAAAGTATCGACCAAGGACACCCTGTGCAGTTCCCGCAGGCTGATCTGGGCCGAAACGTTTCGCTATTGGTCGATTTTTCTGTTTGTCAGAGGACCAATCTACCTCGTGACTACGTGAGTTATTGAAAAAAAGTGGCATCGATAGATCCTTAATCATGTGATGATTTGTATCATGTATAACGGAGATGCATTAAGCCCCCTTTTGCCAGGACACGGCTCAAATAAACCTTTTAAAATGGTATATCCATCATTCTAACATGACACGTGAATTCGCCTCTATAAACACAGTGCAAGGAAAGCGTGGTAAAGTCTGCAATATTTCATGCAGAGTGACGTCATTCTGTATAAAGTAAGTTAGTGAGTTATTCAATGGAACATAATCTTCATCCGTTTTTACTCTTAGGGTGAACTTGTTTTCCTTTCGTAAAGAATTGGTCATGTTAGAATCGAAATAATCTTTCTGTCCTGGTTCATCGTTCAATAAACACGTTGTGAGTTATGAGGCGCAATGAATAAACTACTCTGGCTATCGCCCTCGTGGATTATTTATTGTGCCTCATAACTCACAACTGTGGTTTATTGAACGATAAACCTCGATAGAAAGAAGATTATTTTTTAAATATTCTTAATTTGAAAGTAATTAATTTGAAAGTCGAAATGGTAAAAGAGACACTAACGTGAATCCTTGACTTGAAATAATACTACAACTTAGACTACTTCTTCTGCTGATATTGCCTCTGTAACTACTATTATAATACTACTAATTTCAGTTGTATAAGAGGATATTTGGGGGTTTTTTTTCGGTAAAAGATCGAAATTTATTTCATCTCGTGAACACCATCGGTAATATTACCGATGGTGTTCACGAGATGAAATAAATTTCGATCTTTTACTAAAAAAAATCTTCTTATGTCATGCTTTTAACCCTGTCTGGGAGGAGCTTTATCGAAATTCAGTACATTTCTTTCCAGTTATTCCCCGTTGTGTAACCCCTCCTCATAGCAACGCATTACAATATTACGACAAACGCGAGAAATGTGCGGTAAATGACGTCATATTTCCATCTCGGTTGTGAGCCACGCGCATTTTACCTAGGTAACTAGAATATCGATATCGATATTTTCACTGGTCGGAGAGCATGAAATAAAATGATAATAATGATATTTATGTAGTCAAAGAATTATTGCAATAGTTCATAAAGAGATACAAAGAAAGGAAGTGTAATGTATTTCAAAATACGACAGCAACTGCGTTTTTCTGCCTGAACCTTTTGTTGTTTGCACTTATGAAATGAATTTAATCCCAGAAATAAATGCATAACATTGCTACTCATGAAGACTTTAGTTCATAATAAAACAGCAATCGCCTCATTGTCTACGCATGTCATATTCTTCGAAGATGCTATGACGCATCAGGTATTGTTTGATTGGGTAAATGTTTTTTTTTTTTTAATTTTAAATCAAAATTAGTAAGTGTTGACGGGTAGAAATTAGTCTGTTCTGTACCCAGGATGCCTAAATTCGATAGATGTGTATATGTAGAATGCCATCTAGCGGGAGATAATGGAGTTACAAATGATAGTTTTTTTTTTTTTCAGATTTCAGTCAGCACAGGCTGACATGGGCTGAAACTTTTCGCTATCTTCAAATTTTCTGCATGTCAAAGGATAACTTTACCTTATGATTCTGTCGGTTGTTTGGTGAAAGGGGTTTTATAGGTCCGTAATTATGTGGTGTCTTGCTCAGTAAAATGCATCTCGTAGCTGCACTAGCCCCCTTTTGCCAGAGCATGGCTCATTCATACATTTTCGTCATGGCCAACATTTTTTGGAATATTTCATGCAAGACCATCCATACTGAATACTGAATACTGAACAAAAGAGGACACTTATGTTCAAATTGCCGATATAGTTTCACGACAGATGCTATCCATGCGTTCCTGGAGTTTCATTTACTAGTACTTCGCATAATTTTCTTTCCAAGCCACTGGCTACTCTCCCTCATGATGATCGGCGAAACAATGGTCTGCGACCTCGACGATGGCCAAGTGTACAATAAACTGAATATCAGACGAAACTTAACCTATTGAACCGACTAAAAAAGCGGACATTACTTGTGCAAGGTCAGATTGCGCGATTTTTGTCTGTCTGATCTTTGTTAACTTAAAGAACCGACTAATCAAGACGATGTAATTCGTTCAAGATCACAGTGCTCGTTATTTGCAAGATTTCACGGTTTTCAGGGAGGCGCTAAAAGGATGGGATGTATGTTTACCTGTTTGTATTTATATCGACTTACCACTGCCGTCTAGGGTCGTGTCAAGATGGGCCTCCTGCACAAGTCTTGTAAATAGTTTATATCCATTATCATTTAAGTAC
Source organism: Tridacna crocea (assembly GCA_943736015.1). Classification (NCBI taxonomy): domain Eukaryota; kingdom Metazoa; phylum Mollusca; class Bivalvia; order Cardiida; family Cardiidae; genus Tridacna; species Tridacna crocea. The sequence continues at coordinate 8,536,954 of OX031063.1, forward strand.
TGATATATGGTTTTGTCCTCAAAACAGTGGAATCCCGACAGATATAATGAAAGAAAAACGAAACAAACGTTTACGAAATTCATCTTTCGACTTATTCCAACTCCACAGTTTGAATGCCACACGTTAGATAAGACAGGAAAATTTAAGGCAGTGGATGTGACATATAATTTTGAAAATTTGATAAGAAAACATGAGTCCTATTTGTATTACACAATCCTTACAATTTGTTCGAGTTAAACCCAAATACGTTTACTGTGGTGCATGATCAGTCTCAAAGACAAAATTTGCAATCTAATGTTGGAAGTATGAGCCTATTGTTGGATGTTGTGACAGTTTTTCGTCAAAAAGGCATATACGAGAGGAAGGTTTATTTTTTACTATTTGCTGGTATATTGTTAATGCCATAAGTAGCTATTAAAAAGTTAAAATAAGTGGGACAATGGTTTTGTAATGTCCTTCTATTGATGAGAAGTGTTTTTTTTATTCTCAGGTGTTTTTTCTGTTTTTACTTTCGAAACTTAAAATTCTGATTTTAGCCGACCAGGACAACTGCAGATGCTACAGAGTGGATGAAGATCAGACACCATAGTATACACTTTATTTCGTCTAGTGTTAAAACATCTTTTTTTTCAGATTTTTTTTCAAGAAATAATAAAGAGAGAGAGAGAGATTTAACCCTTTACCACACAATCCCGAATTTTGACGACCCTGAAAAAGAAAAATTTTCTGAAGAACTTTGTTGGAAAAGGTAAAATGCTGATAACAAGCATTGTCCCCTTTTCTAAAAATCTTTTTAACCCTTTCCTCAACAAATTTCAATTTTTGGTACACATTTTTTAGTTGTCTGCAGATGCTTTGAATTTGGAATATTCCAATGTTTTTTCGTTTGGCAAAGAATTAAATCACACAAAAAATAGCACTTTGGCTGTTCAGTCACTACATACTGTTCCGGTGTAATGCAGAGAAATGACCCTCCCAAACAAAATGACCCATGGATCATTTCTCTACCTAGAGGAATTACCCGGGTCATTATTCTGCGTAGAGAAAGCACCCTCTGGAATCATTTCTCTACGTAGAATAATGACCCGGGTTTTATTTCTTATTCCTCTTCGTAGAGAAATGACCCATGGGTCATTTTGTAGGGGAGGGTCATTTCTCTCCACCGGCTTCCTAAGCTTCTTTGCTCCCATATAGAACTGTTAAGTTTAGAGACTTTCTGGCCAACATACTCACAACACACGCAACATTAATATAAAGAAAATTGGATGTATCTAAATATGTCGTGATCGGTGCACTGTGAAAAGGTTTTTTTTTTCTTTTTTCTGTAAGCATCTACAAAAAGCATTGACCCTTACTGACCCATACAAGCATGTGCACATTTTGCAGGCTGAACACTAGGAATATTCTACCTTTGGTAACTTTTCTGCGTGCCCAAGGACGATTTTACTACAGGATTCTATAGGTTGAAAGATAAAGTGCAATTTATGGATCCAATTTTATGTGATCCCTACTCGATATGGTCTGTAACATGCAAAAAGGGGCTTTTCCACATTTGTGTAAAGTGTCGTCTCGGATCAGCCTGCGCAGTCCGCGCAGGCTGGTCCGAGACGTAACTTTACTTCAACATTAGTTTTTGTCCTACAGGAGACTTCCTAGAAACAGAAAATCACACTCGATTGAAAAGTGTCGTCTCAGATCAGCCTGTGGGGACTGCACAGGCTGATCAGAAACAACCCTTACGCAAATGTCCGGATGCCTTTTTTCACGTGTTGCAAGCCAATCATAATGCATCAAGGAGATGCACTGAACCTCATTTTGCGAGAGCACGGCCAATATACTTGTCAACTTGCAAACAGTTGCTTGCTACAGCATGGATTTATGACAATAGGTCCAGATGAGTTAATGTTATAAAATTAAGGGGGGAGGGGGGTTAATTTCCCCGTCAGGAAGACCTACGTCTGTCAAATATACAAGAAACCTTTTTTCATATTTTATTGAAAAAAGGAAACTAAATAATGTTTTCAATGCAATTGTTTTTTTTTTTTTTTTTTTATTACAATGATATTCGAATGTGAACTGAACTGTTGATTATATTAGTGCTATTTGGTATCACTTCGTTTTATCTCTTCCTGAAATATTAAGCGTAATCTATTTGTATCATCATGTATGTATCTATACCGATTTTATTTCATCAACGCTTATACAAATACGTCTTGTAATTCAATAACGCTTTACAAATTGATTCCATTATCATGTATTAATCAGTTTTGTTGCTGCTGTGCCTGCTCGAGCTCTTGTCTCAGATCATCCGGGAACAAGAGCTTGTCGACAGCGTGAATCACACCGTTACTGGCTCCTATGTCGGGCATAATAACCTTGGCGTTGTTGGCATACACCCCTGAATCAGAGAAGAAATGGAAAGAACATTATAGACATTTAACCCGTTACCTCACAGCAAAGTTATAGACCTATCAAAATTGAAAGCATTTATAGACAACAATTTTACAGCGGCTCAAATGAGTCATTTTTTTCTTTGTTAGGGTATAAAACTTTGTGGGAAAAGGAGAAAATGCTGGTTAACCAGCATTTTCTCCTTTTCCAACAAAGTTTTCAAAAGGTCTTTTCCTTAGGGTCGTTAAAAGGCGTCATTATGTGGTAAACGGTTATCTGGCCGTTAATCGTTTGTACTTATCTATTTCTATAGCATATCCAGACTGCAGGTTAAGAGTGACTCAACTGTATAGATTTGTCTCTGAGCTGGTCGGAAACGGCATGGATTAAAAGACTACATGTAGAGCATTGTCTCCTTTTGTACTTTCTTTCTCAGGGCCATAAAAACACGGCGCTGTGGGAAAAAATACGCTTATATTCAGGCAAAGCAAGGTTGCACCAGGAGGACCTGTCCAAAAACACTTGATCAACAGGAGAAAAAATAAAAACAATACATAACCCCTAAACCCAACACGCACACGATCCAGATATAATTCACAACTTCACAATACGTGCAGTCTGATCTTGGATCTACACTGTACTATTTCCACTGCAAATACCTTCGAAATTGCAAAAGTAGGGTCAATACTATCGGCTTAAAAGTTTCAAATCATTTAATCTGCAGGATAATGGTTAAACAAGTACAAACCGTCGCTTTTTATATCGATGCGAATCGGAGTTCCATGAAGTGTGTATAAGATCTGTCCATCAGTGAGGAGATGGGAACTTCTTGCCCCTGGGACAATATGGTACCTCAACATCTCTGAAATAATCAATGACATTGGCCACTGATTGGCTTTTGACATAAAAGCATTGCCTACAGAATAAGAAATGCGAGAGGTTAGTTAGCGTTAGTGTTAATGTCTCGACATGTCTAAAAGGAGAGCTGAAACAAAGGATTTGAAATAAGTTGTTTTTGATGTAAAAATATTACCTTCGGGAAACAGTGCGATTATTGTTAAAGAAAGCACGGAGACATACCGTCTTTGTTATAACTTGGCTTCCGAGACAAAAGTCTTGCCAAAGAGAGCAACATAATTTAAAATGTCTCAAAATGTACAGAGACATGCTGGATTTGCCAAAGTTGGCTTTTGAGCTAAAAGTATTATCCACAGGAAGAACATATTACTTCAAAATATCTTAAACAAGAACAGATATGGGTACCCGAATATACCTTTTGGCTTGATGCAAGCCAATTGTTAAAATATACACAGCGCCAAAAGTTAACCACCACAAATTTTGATAGTCTACAAAAATCCACACAGCCCATAATGTCCCAAATAGTTTATTTTGTATTGAAGGTCAGTACATTGGGCATGCATACGGTTGGTGTAATTTGTGCTCAACTCAATCGTGAAAGCATGGTGCCTCCATGCAAAAATGGGGTGTCCCATTTCAAAAATCGCAGTTTGCAAATGAACCAGTTTTGAAATTACCTGAGGGTGTTGTAAGCTTACCCAAGACATTTTGTATATTGGCATTGATTTTCCGTCATGGTGGGAAAACGCCGTCTACCAGAAGAGACACGTCGGCAAATTATTGGTATAGGTCGAACTGGAATGTCTTGTAGAGCTATTGATGAAAGTTTGAGCAAAAAAACACTCTATTGTGAGTAGGCTTGTGCGTAAGCATGTTGAAACTGGACATGTTCGAGACAAACCACGTTCGGGTAGGCCAAAACGGCTGGTCGACGTGATGACCAAGCCCTTGCTTGATTCATCCGTCGAAAGCCACGACAACATAGTGACCTCGACGTTAGTGGCCACTGGATGTTCGAGTCTTAATGAGCACGGTTAGAGAATATCTACATGCTAACGTGCTACGGGCTTATCGACCTGTTAAACATCCACTTCTGACTCCCAGACAAACCGAAGAACGTTTGAGATGGTGAATGGCACGTTCCACCAGGAACATCCGATCTTAGAGGGGGTCCACTTCTCAGATGAGAGTCGCTTTCTGCTTCACGTCATAGATAGACAGGTGCGTGTCTGGAGGGAGCCAAGGGCAGCTTATCAGCAGCAGAATATTCTGCCAACCGTGACTTGTGGTGGGGTCTTTGTGATGGTGTGGGGCTGCATCTCCTATGACTGTAAGCTGGACTTCATCACGGTCCCAGAAACTCTAATTGAGAGAAAATATCTTGGAAGCTGCTGAAGTGCCTCACTTTGATGATCACCCATTAGTATCACGAACCAAATTTCATGGATGACAATGCTCGAATCGTGGTCAATTTCCTGGACAACAATGCCGTGCACACTCTTCCATGGCCTGCAAGAAGCCCCGGTCTCAATTGAGCATCTCCGAGACCAGCTGGGTCAAAAAGTGGTTGAAAGAGAGCCACTGGTTCAGAAGATTAGAGAACTGGACCAAGCACTTCAACAAGAATGGAACAGAATCCCCAGAGTCCGCCGTCTTATAACTAGCCTGAGGAGGCGTGTCAGAGACAACATCACCATGATAAATAACCATTTGAAATGCATTTTCGGTAAATGGAATTGCGTTTTTGGCATTATTGCAATACATGTTTTTAACGAACAAAAATATGATTTTTCCATTTCATTTCTTAAATGCATTCAGATGTATTTTTTATGAACAAATGTTACATTTTCGATGAATTTATATACAGTAATATCGCCCATGTTTAAATAAGCAATATCCATAACAGATTCTGCACCAATATGATGTACAAAGAAAGTGTATGTCCCACATTTTCGTTAAGTTTTGGGTGGTGCTTAACTTTTGACGCTGTGTATAATAGACTGTACCTGTATAAAAGTATATCTCGTTGGGCATGCCAGTGTAGAATATGGAATAGACGCTTCCGGTGAAAGCTGCATCAGTCGGTGCAAAAATAGTGTACTCTCCATCTGAAAGAAAACAAAACAGTAGCACAGGGGTTGAGCTTCAGCCTAAATCCAAATTCAACTCCCGTAACCCTACAACAGCATAAAGGTGAGTCATTATTAAAATTGTCTCAAGAAGATAGTCAAAAAACGCTTAACTACTATTCCATTTAAGGACATTTTCTAGTTGTAATTCTTCCATAGATTTAACCGTGCTCACGTGTTAGTTCGTTATTTTTTGTGGTATGCAAAAATATAAAAAGAAAATAGTATGTTAATGTATTTGTTTTATTGTTACATGCTTGTTTTGATAGTAACGGAATACCTTCGAATTCTATAAATTCTTACTTTTGATTGAAAATGATAATAACATTATCAGACAACTTTTGTTTTAAAGTTTATATCAAATCAAAGGTAAACATTTGTCTATCTTTATCTAAAATTCAGGAAATTTATTTTTTTTAACATTTTTCTTGACAGGGACATTTTCTTTTTTTCGCAATTTTGTATTCACAAAAAGGCCCGAAAAAAGTAAGAGTTCTGCGAGTAAAACGGAGTTATCAATTTTGTCCATTTATTCTGTATAGGACTTTTTGTTTTGAATCTTTGAAGTATCTTCTAATTCAAAACAAAGAAGGGGGGGGGGGCTTGACGTGTTCAGGTTTTTACATAATCTAAGTATACATGGCATCCTTAGAAAAAAATAAAAAAAAAAGACCGCACGTGCAGCCTGATCTTGGATATACAACTATTTTATTACGTCAAGTTTTGGGGTTTATAATTCGACGTAGGCCGATAATTCATTGACCAATTTTAAATGGCTTGTTCGGCGATGCTGATTTCTCAGCGCCAGGACATATTTCTGCATACTTTACATGAGAAGAAGTGTGTGGCGAACTGGCAGTGACCTTCGTTTCTTCTGTCTTGCTAGTTGTATACAGTCGGTATTCCTTGTAGTATCATTTCTTGAAAATACACAATGAACCCTTGAAATATGGTATAATCTAGATTTTCTACAAAAAAAATGTACTTTAAAGCGAAGCATGTTTATGCTGTCGAATTGTTTCAGACCTAGAACCAGTCAACTATTTTCTTTGTGAAGAGTCAAACATCGACCTTTATATAAAGATACCACGTCTTAGTGTCCTAGGTTTGAAATGCAAGGTTACTAAATCATTCAAATGGGCGAACGAGCCCGGACGAAGAGGCTGGGTCGAATAAGAAATATGTTTAAACTTACAGCTAGCAAAAAAAATGTATATTTTGAACAAGCGTCATACTTTTGCTAAACAGAATTAAAATACAGATGCAGAGAGAGAGAGAGAGAATCGGCAGACATTGGTTTCTTTTACTCACTCTCTATCAATTCCGTCATGTTGGCCCAGAGAAGACCGAGGAGAAATTCGTTAAACATATCATCCCGGATGACGAATTCAGCTGCCAGGTTGTTGGTGCTGAAGACTGGAGGAATAAGGACAGTGTCAATCGGGTGAACCACGCCATTCTTGAGGATAACATCGTTGTTCGAGGTTATTCTAGAGGCATTGTTCAGGAGGATAGTCTGTAAAGAAAAATAATGCCATTATTATCATAAAGGTTTCAACTTGCTTATCCTATAAATCTAGGCAAATTTACAGTCAATAGATAACCGTCAACAAACTGTTGTGTGTGTAACAATTACATACGGAATATTATATTGTAGTGATTTTCTAGTGCTAGGATTTTGTTACGAGCAGCGTGAGAAAACTTGTTATTATACTGCAAAGAAATTTCTCACGATCTAATTGGATAATATGCCCCGACCATATGTATCATGTACACTGGCAAAACAAACGTAAAAGTAGTTTCCCTTTTGGGAGCCCCGTATACATGACAACAGTAGCAACACAACATCCAAAATGGCGGCGTCAATCAAGATTAACATCAAAATTATGCGCCAAGCTTCACGTTTTAGCACGTATTACCTATGTTTCAGTAACGTCAGTTCCCAGTGACGTTAGCTTTCATTGAATATGGGGCACTCAGAAGGGAAATTCTACTTCGTCAGCGTACTCAATTTTTTAAGCCAGAAAACAGGTAAACCTCGATTAACAAACGTTGGAATGGCAAAACTTTGCAGTATAATAAATTCGTTGTACGGTCAGGTGGCAGGGTACTTGGAAACTTGTTCACGGCTATGGTAAATCATATCGCCATCGCGCCTTCGGGTTGCCATGATTCACCACAGATGTGAACAAGTTTCCAAGTCCCCTGCCACCTGACCGTACAACTATTGATATCGCTCGAGACAGCGCAGCCTAATTTGGTCGATACGTTTTGCAGACGCACTGAACAGGATTCTGATCTGACATGAGACACTTCTTTTCAATACTTACGTTATTAACTTTGGTGACGTTGATTGGCTGTCCATTTATTGTGATCTCATCTTGACCCGGTCTGAACTCGGGTATCAATGTGAAACCGTTCAGAATATGATAACGGATGACGTTCTTCAGTAGGAGGTCGTTGTGACCCAATGTCACCATTATGTCCGGATCTAACAGCGCAAGTGCGGCATTTGTAGGGGCGAGAACTGTGTACGGTCCTGTGGGATTAAAAATTGATATAAACCATGCTCTGTGAAAAGGTAGTTTTGTGTATCTGTTTGAAACAAAAGCACAGACCCAGGTCTACAATGTCCACGCAGGCTGACTTGGGACGAAATGTTTTGCTATTTGTCAATTATCTGCCTATCCAAGAATCATTCTACATCAGGACTCAGCTAATTGTAGTACAAATTGCATTCTATTATGATGTGATGTAGACCAATTGAAGGTCATTAGAAAATGACAAGTTAATTGGAACTTAGAGATTCTCCCTGTCTTTGAAATGGCAGACAACGTTGTGGGGTTAATGGAGAAAACGCCGGTCACCAGCATTTCATCCCTTTTCCCAAGAATATTTTCAAAATCCTTCCACTATATGAAATTTTTCGACCAATCTTTCGAACATGAAATTTCGCAACAAATGCATAGCTAAAATACGAACCGCATCTGGTGGGATCCGAACCCATGCATTTTTAGAGGTTTAAAAGACCAATACCATAACCACTGAGCTAAAGAAATATCTCTCTAGCGCATTTGTTAGGCACTGTATTTAAATCGGAACGAAGCCATGCATGAAGGATTGGTGTCCCGTGACACTCCCTCTTAACGTTACCAATTATCTGCCTTATTAGGGAGAAAGTCCAGTCCGTTTTTGGACAACTCCATGGCCAATCCCGGACAACCCCATCTTACAAACGTGAAAGTTCGCAACAAATGCTTAGCTAAAATATAAACCGTTCGACCCATGCGGACAAATATCCCCATTTTTTTAGGTTTACAAGACCACTACCATAACCACTGAGCTAAAGAGATCTTTTTCTAATGCAGTTTTTAGGTATTCTATTTACATCGGGACGAAGCCATGCATGAAGGCGTGGTCTCCAGTAACACCAACGCAATCGTGGAGACCCACTGTCCGTTTTGTAGCATCAAAAGTGTTTAAAACTTACCACTTCCGTCCAAAGTCGTGTCCAAATGGGCTTCCTGTACAAGCTTCGCAAACAGTGAATATCCATTATCGTTCAGATATTGATATATAGTTTTATCCTCGAAACAGAAACAGACAGACAAGTAGACGGACAGCAGACAGGCAACTTTAAAAAGATTCATGTTTCGACTCAATTCTACTTCTTGAAGAACTGGTAAAACTCTGATAAGAATTTTCCGTTTAAATGTCCTAGTTACGTTTAATCGTGATTTGAAGTAAGACAACGTAACCGCAAGCATCACTCTGGCCTACGTTCTACTTAAGGACCTAAACATTACTGAGTAACCAAGAGACAAAAAAGGCAAATCTGTGACAACCGAACGGAAAAGTTTTTCCCAGCTTAAAGTTATAAATTATAGATTGACTGATTGATTGTGTGGTGTTTAACGCCCTTTTCAACATTTTTTCATTTATTTTGCGACGGCCAGTTCACCTATCCATGCTACTCTGGAGGCACTTTTAACCAATAGTACTTTCCAAGCCGTTGGCTGCTTTCCCACATAACTATTGTGGAAACAATGGTCAGCGGAGGGAGAGGAATAAATCCTGTCGAAAAGGCTATCATCAATCGATGAAAAGAAGTTGGCTGAGCAAGGGATCGAACTTACGACCCCCTCTTCTCAGGTTCTGCACCCTAACGATGGAGCTATATCAATAGCTGGAAAGTCATTAACTATCTGGTTATTTCTTTATTTTAGATAAAAATATATATAAATTTTTATTGCAGGCTTATTTTCATGGTGTCAATAATTATGTTCATTACAGTAAAAAGAAACTTTTAGTTTAAAAAAAAACTTTTACTGCAAATCAAAGTACTGAGGTTACTTATAAACTGTGAACCATTAACTCTTGCATCTAAAAAACGAACAAAACATTTAAAAGTAAAAAATATTTCGATCTTATTTACCAAGAAGACGTTGTATATGCTATATACGGTGCCTTCTTTTGTTATTTCATCAATTTATTTCTGTCGGCCAATGATATCAAAGTACAAAATTTTGAACTTGTAATTAGGCAGTAGTAAAGGTAGGATCTACAGTCATATTTACTTTTTAGTTACATACAGGATACATTTGCTTGAATATGAATCTTAAAGCGCTATAGACGGAAACAGAAAGACCGTTGCAGACGACATAAATCAAGATCAGGCCGCATAGAATATGCAGACTAATCTTAGATCCCTGTCGTCGGCTTGTTTAGTCAAGCCTTACATTACAATTTTTTTCTGAATTTCAGAGGAGTACGTATATGTCCTGACATCGAAAGAGGTGAACATTGAATATTTGGTGCCAAAAGTCAGAGATATATTTGTTTACCCTTTTCTATCAAACATGTGATTAGCTCCACCTCATCCAATGTCAGCATATTTGTATTATTTTGCATCAACAGATACACATGTTTTTCCATTTGGTATCACGATCACGAGTTTAATGTTATTTCCAGAATATTGTTTCCCATATTACAAATTAGTTTTCTCACCACTGTGCTGGTAAGTGACATACCAATTAATGCTCAGTTATGGGAAGAAATGATCACTGAGCTACTAGGGAGACAATTTCTTCTTTTCTGACTCGATTTCTCAATTGAAAAGTTTATGTTGTGAAGGGAAGTCTCAGTAGCACGACAAACATTTTGCCAAACGCTTCCTTGGAATCATGTAGAGAACAAGAAATCCGGAGTGTTTAAAAATGTTTTTAATCAGGCCCAATTTGTGTACATTTTCGTCTTTTTTTTTTCAATTTTCTAAATGACATAGTTGTAAACAAAATTGAAACTTGCTACCTCTCCATGTCATAGATATGCAATACGTGTATAAGATAATGTAGAGTATAAATCATAATATTGATTTAGTTAATAAAGTGAAATCTATTCTAACCATGCGATAAGGAGGGAGATAACAATGGTGACTGCATGAAGGTGGTCCTTGTATGGTGGTCCTTGTGAAAACACTTGTAATGTAATGACATGTTGTAAACATCTAAACATCTTGTTATCATTACAATGAAAGGCAACTTTATTTTAGTCTCGAACTCTGTAAAGGGGCACCATTAAGAAAGAAGGTCTAAACAACTTTATTCACTGGATTTAATACAATAACATTCAATGTCTTGGTTATAAAAGGGATAAAATACAATCCTGGCGTCTGTGAGTTCTCATGAATCAACAGCCAGGAATATCTTTAGTTCCAGCAAATGTCATCAGATTTTGAAAAAACCTCAACAGTTGTCTTCATTAGTCGCCGCGCAGAAGCGCGCGACTATATTTTTAATAGTTTTTCGAGTTAGGACATGGATAGTGGGAATTTCGTTTTTATAGGGGTGTTAGGTTAACAAGGAATCTTTCTAACGTTACTTCGCCTTAAACTGGCTTTTTAATTCATTCTTAAACTACAAAATTGCAATACGATACTATTTTTGTTCTATTAATACTTACAACATCAAAAAACCGCCTAATTATTTCTTTTATTGTCGCTATTCGTGAGAAATGGACTCGTCCACATAAATGCCTTGTTTCCATTGGTCAAGGCTGTACAGGTTTCCAGTCATTTCGTACCTTATTAATTTCGTACCTAGGTCATTTCGTACGATTTTGGTCATTTCGTTCCTACTTATACTTTCAATTTTGGTCATTTCGTACCCAGTTGGTCGTTTCGTACAACCTTCGTACACAGGTTTAATTATCATTTTGATTATTTTGTAGATCTATAGTTTTTCCTACTATTTGTGTGTTTTTTGTTGAATGACCACTGCTAAAATTGTGCATTGCTGAAATTGTGCTAAATTCCGCCGAAGAACGGGTATGATGGTTATGATTGTATCTGATCATTATTGGTTACTAATTTCTAAGTTTAGTTTTTACAACAAAGATAGTTTAGAACTCCTTTGTTTATTTCTCAACGAGCTCTGCATAAATTTAGTTTGTGGAAAAAATCTGGAGAGAGGCCACTTTTTCGCTGTGTTGTTCATAATGATAAAGCGCGATGCAAAACCATGATTCTTTATGAACACTGTTCACCAAACACTATAGTCTTAGACTTGTTTAAATTGAAAGCATGCCTTGCAAACTTACGTCCTCTGGAATCATACTTTCCTAGGACAGCAACATTTTAGTAACTTAGCCCTGCTTTCACCACTTTCCCAAACAAACACGGGTTATCACATGTGTGCTATCAAATTCTTTCGTCAAAACATGTTGGATAAGGAGAAATTGCTCGTTATAAGCAATTTCTTCTTTATTAAATACTTTTTCCCCACTACTAGCGAATTTTCCACCATTTTTGCAGCTTTTTGAAATTGTCATCTGCCAACTCTTTGAATTTGGAAGAGTCTGATATTTGTCGTTTGGAAAAGAGCTAAGAGAGCGCTGTGCTAGGGTATTAGATACTGTAACAGAAGACAAGTTTTGATATAGGTTACTATTCACATAATTTCATAATGTGTTAAAAAATCTGCTGATGAAAACTGACATTTACTTACTTGTCCTGGCTTTCTTGAAGCATTAAACAATTTTTTTTGCGGCGACTTTGATGCTTTGCATCAACTTTTTCTTGTTAACACTCTGGTTTCCTTCGCTGACACAGCTTATACTCGTAGATAGGATTAATTATACTGGAAAGGCACAATATTTGTCATGGAATCTATTCTGTATCACAAAGATCATAGTTGATGATTTTGTAAACTATGGATACTTTTTTGGGTACCAGCCACTTAACGTGACCAAGAACAGTTCAGTCTGTCATAAAATTACCATCATTCATATGGCAGTTCTTTTATTGCTCAGATTATCTTGTTCATACTATACATAAATTCTTGCTTTCTGCTAGCATAGCTTCAAGGTTTGTCTTCTTTTACCCAATTATTTTCTTTTCTAGTTTTTTTTGTATCTGTGTAAATTCAAAACTTTTTTTTTTTAGTTTTTTTCGTTTGACATTGTACTATTTAACAGAGACGGAAGCTTTTTGGATTCTTTAGCTGACCAGTTATCATTTACCTTGTTCGGGTTATCTTGTTCATACTATATGTAGATTCTTGCTTTCTGCTAGCAAAGTTTCAAGGCCATTAAGAAAAATGGTCTAAATAACTTTATTCACTGCGTTTGATAAAACACCATTTATTGTCTTGATTATAAAAGGGATAAAATGCAATCCTGGCGTCTGTGAGTTCTCATGGATCAACAGCCAGGAATATCTTTTATTCCAGCAAATGTCATCAGATTTTGAAAAAAAACTAACACATGTCTTCATTAATACTCTGATTTCCTTCGCTGACACAGCTTATAGATAAAATTAATTATACTGGAAAGGCACAATATTTGTCATGGCATCTATTCTGTATCACAAAGATCATAGTTGATGATTTTATGAACTACGGATACTTTTTTTGGTACCAGCCACTTAACCTGACCAAGAACAGTTCGGTCTGTCATGAAAATACCATCATTCATATGGCAGTTCTTTTATTGCTCAGATTGTCTCATTCATACTATGCATAGATTCTTGCTTTCTGCTAGCATAGCTTTAAGGCTTGTCTTCTTTTACCCAATTACTTTCTTTTCTAGTTTTTTTTTTTATCTGTGTATATTCAAAACTTGCTCTTTTTTTTGTTAGTTTTTTGTTTGACATTGTACACATTTAACAGAGACGTAAGCTTTTTGGATTCTTTAGCTGACAAGTTATTATTTACCTTGTTTGATAGATGATTAGCGACTCGCCCTATTTCTGCTATGGGGAAAAGGCCTATGCAAGAATTAGATTATTATTTTCTTAACCTTTCTCTTTCAAACATATAAGATTTCCTTCGCTGACACAGCTTACAGATAGGATGAATCATAATGGTAAGGCACAATATTTTCAGGCATCTATTCTGTATCAGAAAGATCGTATTGTAAACTACGGACACGTTTTTTGGAACCAGCCATTTAACGTGACCAAGAACAGTTCTGTCAGTCATGAAAATACCATCATCACATGGCAGTTCTTTTATTGCTCAGATTATCTTGTTCAAACTTTATATAGATTCTTGCTTTCTGCTAGCATAGCTTCAAGGCCATGAAGAAAAGTGGTATAAATAACTTTATTCACTGGGTGTGATAAAATACCATTTATTGTCTTGATTATAAAAGGGATAAAATACAATCCTGGCGTCTGTGAGTTCTCATGAATCAACAGCCAGGAATGTCTTTTATTCCAGCAAATGTCATCAGATTTTGAGAAAAAAACTTAACATTTGTCTTCATTGATACTCTGATTTCCTTCGTGATCTCTGTGTGAATGATACATTAAAACTACTACTGACACTCCTTCATTAATTAATATGGCATCATCAATTTTCAGATATTTTGTCAGCTGTTTATCTCATCCTTGCACATTGAACCATTTAGAACTCCTAAAAAACATTATTCTACTGTCATACCGACCCCATACAAACGTAAATATTTCATCTTAACATATAAATGGAAGATACACACATCTTTCTTCTTCTTCTCCTTCTTCTTCTTCCTCTTAGTCGTAAAACAAGACGGAAAATAAGAAATTCGAAAAGACCTGCCATAACAGGCAAGAAGTACAATGTTTTCTAAATTTCACAGTGCAGTATTTTATCTCTATTCCAGACTGAAAGCTTTAATTGTTTTTGGATTACCAATATAATTTTGCTAATAGACAACACCCGTGTTCAATAAGGCTGACAAAAGTTGGGTTTAATTTAAATACATTTATTAACACAATTTTTTTCTCATGAAAGTCTGCAAACACCAATTTAAATTCATTCAGCCGAAGCTTGGTTGCGTTTGTTGCTGCTGCGCCTGCTCGAGCTCTTGTCTCAGATCATCAGGGAACAGGAGTTTGTCGATAGCATGGATCACACCGTTACTGGCTCCTATATCAGCCATAGTAACCTTGGCATTTTCGGCATACACCCCTGAAAAAAATGGAAGGGGAACAAATAGTATTGGTTGGGTGTTTCGGTGGCACGAGACATAGAAACTTGTTTACGGTGGCTCGGGGCGACATGATTCACAACGTGTTTAAGTCCCCTACTACCTGACAATACAACTAATTTATCATACTACAAAATTTTACCATTCCAACCTGTGTTGAGCAAAGTTTCTGCGTTTTATGGACTCAAAAAATGGACTATACCGACGAAAATTACCCTTCTAAGGACCCCAATTCAATGAAAACTGACGTCACTGAGAACTGACGTCACCGAAACCTTTGTAAAACGAGCAGTTTGGTGCATAATCTCGATAATATGAAATAATGATAATAGGCCAGTCAACCTAGCCGAAAAAAGCACCAAACTTGGAACTAATTGCAAAAGAAATGATTTTGCCATTTTTGTTTCATGTGATACCTCGGTAATCTCGAGAAAAAAGTTGCAGGCTGAACTATGAGGGGAAGTTACCAAAAAATGTCTTCGAATAGGTCCGCCATAAATTTCCCATCATCGTCTAGTTTTTCAACAAAATGCCATTTTATGCAAATTACTCAATGGAAATGATGTCTTGTTACCTAATTTGTGAAATTGGTATTGCAGGACAGATTTTAATGTCAATTTCGTTTGTTTTCAGATTAAAACAAGAAAATAAATTGAAGTTGATTGTTGCCAAACCATATTAATTTACCCCACCCACTTAGCCTATGATGCATTTTTCATTTTTTTGTAAATTAATGAATTGCAACACACTAAATACATATGATACATATATCTGTTTGAAATAAAATCTTTATATGGCAAAACATCATTATCATGTGCGTATATAATGAACATGCAGATCCACAGTAGAGGGAGTGATAACTATATATATTGTAAATTGTACATGTATCTGAGTCTTTGTCATAGCCCAAAAACATTAAAATTTTGCCTTTTAATATAAATTATTGCAAAGGAACAATCAAATTTAGAATTCTTACAGCACTACAGTTGACAAAATTGCAACATTTCCCTTTTCCATTTCACTTTTTAACCCTTTATTAACAATCCCATGTTTTACTTGTCTGACATACATGCATTTTGATAAGTTTTGAGAAACTAGGCGAAAGTGGATCAAGACGAGCAAGTTCTCTTATATCCAAAGCATTTTCTTCAATAAAAACCCGCATTATCTGCTGCTAGATGGCATTCTACAAATACTCATCTATCTAATTTGGGCATCCTTCGTACAAAATCGGACTACTTTTCTATGCGACAACTGTTACTTTGAATTTCAAAATGAAATAAATCTTCACTTAGTAAAACGCTACCTGCTGCCATTCATTTAGGTATGCTCAGCAGTTTAGATAAATCTGGAGCTAAGACAGGTCTGATATTTCCTCAAACGTATTGATAGAAGCCATTTTCTCAATTGCCACTTTATAGCGCGTATTTCTACAATCTCCCCAATATCGGGGAGAGTGACGCGTCATATAAGACAGGTTGAATCTTCTAAGAATATGACATGCGCAGACAACGTAAAAACCTGTATACACGTGTCACGTTTATTTTTTCATCTGGAGGAACTTCAGATTGAGCAGTGTAAACAATTTCGGCGTCTTTAGTCTAGAACAAAGTTTGGCAGCAAAACTTTTAGCATTTCAAGTACAACACTGTCAGTATTTAGATCGAAATCAAGCTCTGAAAACCCTGATAACCAGCATTTCCTCTCCTAGACATTGGATTCTGTCGTTTCACTCACAAAGTCTGACATTTGAGACACATTTAATTTGTGGAGTACAAGTGCTTAGCAGTTGGACAAATCTAATTTTCTCGTCCTGGGTAAAGGGTTAAATTAGTACTTGTCACTATTGAACTTTAATCTTTCTCTCCCGACCCCATTGGACTTTGGAGTTTCTACAGCATTCAACAGTTGTATACATTGAGGAAAAGAGGGAAATTGCCAGTAACGAGTAGTTCCCATTCCCCCTCCCCGCCCACCCAACCACCACCATTTCATATAGTTATCATTCTTACAAAGTCTGTTCTTTTTTTTCATCTGGAGATTCCTTCAAGTTTAGTCCAGTATATTACCAGGGAATGGCTTTACAAATACAAAGAAACTAATCATAATAACATGATAACATCGCATATATGAACACATTTTGCATTTATATAACCTTGCCTGCTTCGCCTCACTTACAACACTGTGAGGTTGTTCAGTGATCTTGAATGCAGTTCAGTTCCTCCAGATATGCTATGCAAAGTTATGGAGGGATTGTTGGGGTTTAGCGCTGTTATACACAGATTATTTTCGAGTCATCCCCGACATGCTCACTAAGTGCCTTATCAATGGATAATGCACCTATGAAACAATTTAATGTAGTTCTGGTTAAAAAAAAAAGTTTCATGTGAAAACAGCTGTACACGCAGCAGTACCACCATATTTATTGTCTGCTTGTCTAAAGTTTGACCTAAAAAAGCCACATCGCCAAACTTTTTTGGTGAGAGCATTGTGTTTTTGATCAATTGGCTTATGCCTGCCCATAAATGAACTGATCAACCATCCTTATGGTCATGCTCGATAATACAAGCAACACTAACATGTTCATTCTTCCAACACCAAACTCTAGTGCTACAACCCTCTAGCCTCTGGTGTAGATAATGGAATCCTATACTCATTTGAGAACAGAAAACAGTTCATTTGCAGCCTGTATAATGGATGTGTCTGTTTGGCCATGGTAATCTTTTCTCCTCCGTTCCATAAATAACACTGCTTTGCATGGACGCCAAGCAAAGCCTTGTGCAGCAATAATCCACTTAAGCCTTACGCCCCTAACCCATGGTAAACATCAAAGTTTTCGTAAAGGCTATTCGGCCATTCTAGGCAGCATTCGCCTCTTATTATGAGAGTTAGGTGCTGTAGACTCACTAACTCCTCGGTAAATACCATGTAACATTGATTGTTTTCGTAAAGGCTTTTCGGCCCATTTCGACAGCTTCTTTCTTTTATTATTAGAGTTAGGGGCCGTAGACCTTAAAAATCAGTGCTCTTCTTGAGGAAATAGAGAACATCCCATAGCAAGGACTAACTTCATAATTTTGTTAATGAAACAAAGCTGGCAAGTTTTGATAAATTCAAGGACTTTTTGATTTTTGGAGAACTTTTCTTTTTGTATCATATTCTATTTAAAAGGCTTTAGCAAGGTATTGAAAATATATGAATCTCTGAATGTAATACCACTTAATTACATAAAGGGAAAATTTATTCAAAACTTGTTATTTTCGGGCTAATTCTTATAAATTACGACCAGTGTTGTTTAAATGTATTGCGTTTATACAGTAGAGAAACAAATTATATATCTTCAAGTCATACCATTTTCAGAAACTTTTCAAAAAGTACCAATCAATAGATTAATCAAAACATACATTAGCTTTTAAATGGGTAAGGTCTGTTGTTCTTTTTCGCAAGGTATCTGCTTTTTCATTGGCAGAATTTCACCGAATTTATTTTGATAAAATAAGTCAATATTTTGCTTTATTGTCATATTTTAAGCGTATCTTTTGCTCCAATTTTTAGGCTGAAAAATCTTATAGTATTCATTTAATGGTTCTCCCAATTGTAAATGATTCACCAGTAAATTCTTCCTTTGGACACATCAGTCATTTTCTCAAAGGGAAAACACTGCATTTGTCGTAAAATCACCTTATAATCTAAATCTGTTGATTATCATAATTTGTGTAAATGTAATATCTTATTTTGTTTCAGTTTCACAAGGAATGCTCAAAGATTAATATTATAATTCTGTTAAGAAAACAAGCATGCTTTCGTTCTACAAGTATATTAAGTCTAAACAGCCCTCAGCACTAATGTAAGACCATCTGTGTTTCATTGCTGAAGGGTTGGATTTTTAATCAAGGAGACCTTGAATGAAATTCTACTAGCGTCATTGGTCGTATTTGCCTGTAAATTCCTATTTTGAAGATATCAGCCATTTTTCTAAAAGAGGAAAACGCTACATTTGTGATAAAAATCTCCTTATAATCTAAATCTGTTGATTATCATAAGTTGTGTACATGTAGTATCCTTTTTCGTGTTTCATGTAGTATCTTCTTTTGTGTTTCATGGTCACAGGGAATGCTTAAAGATAAACATCATAATTCTGTTAAGAAACAAGCATGCTTTCGTACTAAAAGTATCGTAGGACTAAACAGCTCTCAGCACTTATGCAAGATCACCTGTTTCTTTGCTGAAGGGTTGGATTTTTAATCAAAGCGACCTTGAATTAAATCCTACTAGCGTCATTGGTCAGGTGCAAGTATCTTTTTGATAGGGAATTTAGCACTTTGAAACCACTGGACTACATTATTAAGTAAAGTTAACTGTCATATCCATCGGTGAAACATTGGTGAAAACCAGTAAAGCCTGCTAAATCATCAAACGCTGAATAAAAGTTTTAACGGGGTTCAACTTTTGTTGTAAAATCGATATGAATTAGACTACCATTCATCTTGTTGTTATGAATGCTCAACTACTTGGGTTTGAAATTAATTCATTCAATCTATTTTCAGCTTAACCCTTTCCCAAACGGCAAATTTTGGACCACACCAAACTGAATGCATTCTGCAGATGACAACATAACAGTTGCTAAAAAGATTATTTCTCTATATGTTGGAGTAGAAAATATTGTGGGAAAAGGAGAAAATGCTGGTTACCAGCATTTTCTCCTTTTCCCTCAATGTTTACAAAAGGCTTCTATTCCTGACCCGTAAAAACCAGGGATTGTTTGGGAAAGGGTTAAATATTATTTACTTATTTGAATGAGACAATTCAAGTAAAAATAAACTGAACATAATGTTTGAATACAATACATTTAAAAAGAAAACCTAAAACGTTAATTGTAAATTAATAGTAATTACACACTAAAAGAAATAATTTCGGGAAATCGATAACGATGCGGTGAAATTCAGGCACTCCTGCGCTACCGTACTTTATTTGCAACCATCGCTTGTAGTGACGTCATCAAATTTTATCAACATCTTTAGGTTTCTTTCACACTTGGCACCGACACGAAAAGATGGCTCGGAAAATCATTCCGTTATCTTATAAATGACATGTTGGCGATCTATAAAGCTGATGTACAATTTTGTAAACAATGAACTGGGTATTACATGATCCGACACTCGTCAGTTGGTCATCGACGATTTTGAAATAGTGGACCTAAAAATTGAAGTCGATTTTCGAATTTAAACATCAATCTGTTATAAAAAGATACCAGTGAGTGAGAGATAAATACCTTTAAAGTCATCGTAGAAGTTTCGTTCATACATCGGTAGATTAAATTTCTTTGTCAAAGTACGTTTTGCTGGTCATCCTCCTCTGTGTTTACATTCAACTCACAGAATGGCGCGTGATAACTTTGACGTAACTTGCATAGTATTGAATACGGTGGCTATTCGGGCCATCGTCGAGCACGTATATTTTTACCGAAATTTGCAATTTCAAATTACAAATAACTCTTTTCGGGCAATGAATTTTCAGTGCAACTTTTTTCTTGTGATTATTACGTTAGTTTTCTTTCGTGGAATGTAAAAATAAAAACTTTTGCAATTAGTTCCAACCCATCTGTTAGTTTGACTGGACTATAAACACTCGACGTATTTTTATTCAAACATGCATTTAAAAAACTTCAATGTAAGTAACTATGAATTTTAATGATTTGTTGACAAGATAGACCTAAAATGAGACGGTAAATGATAAACAAGTACGAACCATTGCTAGTAATATTGATGCGGATCGGAGTTCCATGAAGTGTATATAAGATCTGTCCATCGGTGAGGAGATGGGAACTTCTTGCCCCAGGGACAATGTGGTACCTCAACATCTCTGAAGTAAATAAAGAGATGTATGGGATTTGACATAAGTTATTTGAGATAAAAGTTTCGCTCATGGACGAATATGGTACTGAAACATCTTCAACATAAGAACAAATGCAGCTGCGGGAATACATCGTAGTTTTGCCAAACATGTTTGCCACCCAACAAGACTTTTGAAAGATGGTCTGGTTGATTGAATCATTTCGTATGCAACTTTTAAATATTATTTCGATCATATCTACGTGACTATGTACAAATTCATATTTGGCTTGCAACACGCGAATAGGGGCATTCGGTTATTTGCGTAAAGTGTTGTCTCGGATCAGAGCTGATCCGAGAGGACACTTTACGCAAATGTCTGAATGCTAACTCCACAAAGAATGCAAAGCTTTTGCAAAACAGAGGCAAAACTAAGTCGCTGTTAACCAGCGTTTTGTCCTTTCCCACAATGTTTTAATACTAGTTACCAGCATTTTCTCCTTTTCTCTCAATGTTTTAATGCTGGTTACCAGCGTTTTGTTCTCTTCCCGCATTCTTTCCAGAAGGCCTCTTCCTCTGGGTCGTAAAAACCAAGGATTGTTTGGTAAATGGTAACACCCTGTGGTCGTGTAGAAAGACATAGACTTGACTGTACCTGTATAATAGTGCTTAGCGTTTGGCATATCTCTGTAGAAGATGGTAGAGACAGTTCCTGTGAAAGCTCCATCGGTTGGTGCGAAGATGGTGTACTCTCCCTCTGAAAGAATACAAGCAAAAATAGTGAAGAAGTTGAGTTTTAACCTTGTAAGTCAATTGCTTCCAGTTTAACCCTTTCCCAAATAAGCCCTGGTTTTTACGTGTTTGCAATGTAAGTCTTTTGAAAACACTGTGGGAAAAGGGGAAATTGCTCGTAACGAGCAATTTCTCCTTTTTCCACAGTGTTTTCTAACCTTTTGGAGAACTTTCAGTCATTTTCATCAAGTGTAAAATTGTTGTCTGCAATCTCTTTCAGTTTGGAAGAGTCTAAAATTTGTCGTTTGGGAAAGAGTTAACCTCGTTCATGAGCGGGACCAGTTTGTAACTACACACATAAAGGGCAAGAGTACGGGTTTAGACTTTCATGAAGCAATTTTACTTGTTGATATAAGTTGTAAAGCTTGTTTCACAATCGATGTTGATTAAAATGTCTTTAGCATAACAACAAGCAAATGGCAATTAAAATACTTCGAAAAAGTAATATCGTTTTTATGCTGCACAGGACCACAGAATGAGAGAGAGAGAAACAGACAGACAGAGACAGAAAGAGAGAGAGGCAGAAAGAGAGAGAGAGAGAGAAACACAGAGAGAGAGAGAGGGAGTGACAGTGACAGAAAGAGCTAGAGAGACAGAGAGACAGACAGACAGACAGACAGAGACAAAAAGAGAGAGAGGCAGAAAGAGAGAGAGACATAGAGAGAGAGAGAAAGAGATAGTGACAGAAAGAGCTAGAGAGACAAAGAGAGAGAAACAGACAGACAGAGACAGAAAGACAGAGAGGCAGAAAGAGAGAGAGACATAGAGAGCGAGAGAGAGAGAGAGTAACAGAAAGAGCTAGAGAGAGAAGAGAGAGACAGAGACACAGACAGACAGAGGGACAGAGAGATGCAGAGAGAGAGAGAGAGAGTATGTTTTATCTTACTTTCAATCAATTCCGTCATGTTGGCCAAGAGAAGACTGAAGAGAAATTCATTAAACATATCATCACGGATGACGAATTCGGCCGCCAAGTTGTTGGTACTGAAGACTGGAGGAATAAGGACGGCATCTATAGGGTGCACTACACCATTCTTTAGGATAGCATCGTTGTTAGATGTGATTCTGGAGGCATTGTTCAGAAGGACAGTCTGAAGTCAAATTGAGTGTGATTATTGTTATCATTATTATTATTATTGTTGTTATTGAGCTATTCTCTGGCAAAAGGGGTTGAACTCTTTCCCAAACGACAAATTTTAGACTCATCCAAACTGAAAGAGATTGCAGACGACAATTTTAAACTTGATGAAAATGACTGAAAGTTCTCCAAGAGGGTAGAAAACACTGTGGGAAAAGGAGAAATTGCTCATTACGAGCAATTTCTCCTTTTCCCACAGTGTTTTCAAAAGACTTATAGTGCAGACACGTAAAAACCAGGGAAAAGTTTAATGCAGCTCCGTGATGCACGATACCGGTCAAGTCATCACAGGATTATGGGTGCGTAAAGTCCATTTTGCTTCACAAACTACAGAATCATGTCGTGTACTGAGCACATTCATAAACGCACACTTTTGTTTTACATTAATATCTCGTACAAAAATGAATACACGACAAAGAAAATTCTCCATGTCAAATGTCAATATTAAATGACCCATTTCCCAACATTTCGTATAGATCAAAGGAATAATTCATCTCCAATCAAAAGCCTGAGCTTGTGTGGTCAAAAATTAAAATTCACAAAGTTAATATTGAGTGTGACAACATCATAAGATTCTTTACGTGTGTGTGACTTCAACAACCTGAAAATAAGATCAAACTCCCGTTAGGCACTGATTTAAGAGTGGAACAATATTCCACAAAAGTGTATAGCAGCCAAGGTGTGGTCTAAGCATCGGCAATGTCAATATTCAAATGATGTTTGCGGTGTTACACTATCAACCCTGTGGATTTTTGACCACACAAATACATGCTTTTAATTTGACATGAATTATTCACCTGAAATTTATGAAATTGTGGGCACTGAGCCATTCAACGTGGAAATTTGACGGCTTTGTGATTCTTTCTACAGTCAACAAAAGACTGCAAATGGATTAATGGTGGATGTGAACCTAGTTTTAGACTCAACCCACATTCTTATCAACCAAAAGTGCAAGGCAAATCACAACCAAAGAAGTATATAATGTTACAATTAAAAAATCAAACTCTAATCGTTCTTCGTGAAATATGATAACAATTATTCTGCAAATGTAACCAAACACATTGATTAATGTTTTCTGAAATTCGGAATTTTCTGCCATAGTTTCTGATTAATTTTGCAGGCTGTCTGGCGAAACTCTGTTCTTTCAGTATATTAAGGTGTTCTCAAAAAATACGAATTTATTGAAAATAAAGACCTTTCGGACGGATGTTAAAATCTATAAAAAAAAAATACAAATCAATTGAAGACCCATCAACCAAGCGATTGATCCAAATTTCGTCTCAGGCCAGTCTATGCATACTGCACAGGCTGATTGATTGAATTTGCGTTTATATATCGTCGCCACTGGTTTCCGAACGGGCGATGGCCCCTGAAGGCTGTTAGTATTGTTACTGGGGATAGTGCAGATACAGGACAAAACCCATCCTAAGCTTCGCCTGGTAGTTTAACGTGCTCGGTGTATAGCACCGTCACACGGGACCTAGATTTAACGTCTCATCCGAAAGACTATCAGTAAGTTTAGATGACTAGCCGTAGGGACCGAACCCACACCCTCATGAGCATGAGTCCTACGCTCTACCGACTGAACTATGCAGGCTGGTCCCTGTACAGACTGACTTGGTTCGATACTTTTTATATAGAGATGCCGTAAACAACCTTTTCAAAAAGTTTGACACACTTCCTTTTTAGTACTTACATTATTAACTTTGGTGACGTTGATTGGCTGTCCATTAAGTGCGATCTCATCTTGACCCGATCTGAACTCAGGTATCAGTGTGAAGCCGTTCAGAATGTGATAACGGATGACGTTCTTCAGTAGGAGGTCGTTGTGACCCAATGTCACCATTATGTCCGGATCTAACAGCGCAAGCGCGGCATTTGTAGGGGCGAGAACTGTGTACGGTCCTGTGGGATTGAAAATTGATATGAACCATGCTCTGTGAAAAGGGTTTTTATGTATCAATTTTAAATAAAAAGGATGGGGAGGAAAAAAGAAAAAAAATCGATCCAGGTCGCCACTGTCCATGCAAGCTGACTTCGGACGAAATGTTTAGCTATTTGTCAATTTATTGTATATCCAAGAACACGGGTGCGACCAGTGAAAATACCGAATTTCATGTTCTTGTTGCCTAGGTAAATTGCGCGTGCCTAACAACCACATGGGAAATATGACGTCATATACCTTACATTTCTCGCGCTTGACGTAATATTGTAATGCGTTGCTATGCGGGAGGGGTACGCCATGGGGAATAACGGAAAATGACTGTACTGGATTTTGATATTTCTCCTCCCAGAAAGGGTTAAAAGCATGAGGTAGATAGAAATTTTTTTTTTTTTTTTTTTTTATTTTCGGTGAAAGATCGAAATTTATTTCATCTCGTGAACACCATCGGTAATAGTTTCACTGGTGGCTGTGCCACTCGTGAAAATATTACCGATGGTGTCCACTCGATGAAATAAATTTGGACCTTTCACCAAAAAAGACAAATATCCTCTATATATCAAACGCATTGAATGTACAGTGTTAAGCAGTTTTTCAATGTTATCGAATCTATTACAAAACGGTAGTTCACTTGTTCGTAGAGATCTTCGGCGCTGGGCCTTGGGTCGAAGGGGACTGCCAAAGGATATTTCTATGAAAAGCTCAGCAATCTGGATGCATATCGAACCCGTGGCCTCCAGATAATTAATCCTGAACCTTAACCTCCGAACCACGTAGGGCCCACTCATTAAACTACACTTCTTCATCAGATAAATCAAAACTGAGCAACAGATGTGTCTTCTGTATAATTATGTAAAACATTCGCTGACAAAAAACTCATTTGGCTTAACTCTGTACCAAATGACAAAATTGTTAATGAGTCCAAATTGAAAACATTTTCAGGTGATAAAATAATTATGGATCAAAACTTTAGAATTGTTGTTGTTTTTTTTTTTTTTTTTTTTTTTTTTTGAAGTACAGAAAACATTGTAGTAAAAGGAGAAAATGCTGGTTACCAGCATTTTCTCCTTTTCTTAAAATGTTTTCAAAAGGCTTCTTTCTCAGGGTCGTTAAAAGTCAGGATTGTGTGATAAAGAGTGAAATGATTGGACTCGTCTTTGAAAAGGTCGAACATTTTGTTGAAAAAAAAAAAATGGAAGCAAAGGTGCTGATTCTTTGCATTGCATGGTTGAAAATTTGAAAGAAGAATACAGAGGTTACTTGTCATCGCAATCTATGTCATCAAGTGAACATCCTTGATAATATTTCCACGGGTGGCGCAGCATGAAATAAAATGCTCTAGGTGTTCACTCGTTGAAAAAGATTTAGATCTTTCACCGGAAAAACCCAAATATTTTATTTATTTCATGCTTTTACTCCTTTCTGTTTTTTTTCTCTTTTTTTTTTTGAAAATCCAATACGGTCATTTCCCGTTATTCCCCGTGGCGTACCCCTTCCACATAGCAACGCAATATTACGTCAAGCGCGAAAAATGTAAGGTAAATGACGTCATGTTTCCATGTGATTGTGAGGCATGATTCAACAACCATTTGCAAGAACATTCTTAGACTTATGCTAAAGATTTCTGCATTTAAAAGTAACACATATGGCTGACAACGGGCGGAAAGGGGCATTCAGACATTTGCATAAAGTGTCTTCTCGGATCAGCCTTCGCAGTCTACGAAGGCTGATTCGAAACGACCTTATTTTCTGTTTTTATGTAAATTTCTGTTTTGCACAAGTCTGCTGTGGGTACAAAAATGCATTGAAATCGTGAAAAGCCGTCTTGAATTAGCCTGCGCAGGCTGATCAAATGTCCGAATGCCCCTTTGGCCGTGTTGCAAGCCATATTTGATAGGCTAAAACAAATTGGTCATCCAAAATAAACGTTGCTTACTTGCTGAAGTGTAGCATCAGACTTGAAATAAGAGTAAGAATGGCTGATGAGTAGCGGCCCTGTTACCGTGGTACCATAAGTGTTCAAACTTACCACTTCCGTCCAAAGTCGTGTCCAAATGGGCTTCCTGCACTAGCCGCGCAAACAGTGAATATCCATTATCGTTCAGATATTGATATATAGTTTTATCCTCGAAACAGAAACAGACAGACAAGTAAACGGACAACAGACAGACAACTTTAAACAGATTCATGTTTCTACTCGACCCTGCACCTTGAAGAACTGGTATCACTCTGATAAGAATGTCCGTTTTAAGGACTTGGTTATGGTGAATCGTGGTTTTAGGTAAGACAACGTAACTAAAGCCTTAACTCTAACCTACGACCTAGTTAAGACCCCAGACTCTGCTAGGTAACCAAGAAACAACCAATTGGCATATATTCTACAGCAGGGGGCGGAAGATCGTTTTGAACGCACCTGCATGAATATTACTTCATTTATAATACGGCGCCAGCTTAATAATTTATATATTTCCCGGGTTATCATAGCACGAGAATAAGGGTTTACATTGCCTTACGGGAAGGTAGTCAATCAGCTATCTGAGATTGCATTTCTGAAATTTTCTGAAATTGTATGTCTATCCTTAAAATTTTTTCACCCTGTCAGACTCCCTTGTCAACCATTCTTCGAAAAATTAAAAACTTTACATTTAGAATTTTCTAACTGTCAAAGATAGAATTTTCTAATAAGCCAAAACAAAAGAGCCAGGCTCTCTGAAAAGGAACTTAATGAATTTGCATTTGAGTTGAAACTTTTTGCTATTGATATTTTTTAACGTACAACGGCCATTCTACCGCATGATTC
Organism: Tridacna crocea; assembly: GCA_943736015.1. Taxonomy (NCBI): domain Eukaryota; kingdom Metazoa; phylum Mollusca; class Bivalvia; order Cardiida; family Cardiidae; genus Tridacna; species Tridacna crocea. The sequence continues at coordinate 8,564,300 of OX031063.1, forward strand.
GTCTGTTGACAAATCAGATTTAACTTTGATATAACCTCCTTTGTATCATAAATAACGGAGCACCCATTGTCAGAGCATCGCTAAAATGGTTTCACCAATCAGAAACTCTGTAACTTTCTCTAGTTTTGTAAGACCATTTTCAATTGGTTGGTAAACATGTGCTAATAGTTTAACACTAGACAATAGCTTTCAAATCATGTCAGCTTCCCGAACTTCCAACGTTAAGCTATCACTAGGCGAGCATTAGTATGTCATTTGTTTCATAAACAGTTCGAACCTTTTTCAAAAAACACAGCCCCGTGTCTTAACCCTTTACCAAACAACCCCTGGTTTTCACGACCCTGGAAAGGAAGGCTTTTGCAAACATTGTCTGAAAAGGAGAAAATGCTGGTAACCAGCATTTTCTCCTTTTCCCACAATGTTTTCTTTACTAAAAGAGAGTTCAAGATTACTTGTTAGAATTTTTAGAATGTACTCCCGCAGATGTTTTGGGTTTTAAAGACACTATAGTTTTCGTTTTTGAAAGTGTTTAAGAGCAGGGAAAATCATTTGGGAGTCCTGTGCAAAAAAGCAGAAAACAATGGCCACCTGCTATTTCTCCTGTTACTATAGTGATGTCTACCCTTTCAAAGACAAATTTGAGCCGTATTTAATTTGTCGTTTTCAAATGCTTTGATTTTGAACAAGTATAGAATAGTATCGTTTGATAAAGAATTAAGATAGGTCATGAAGTGTTTGAAAGTGGGAGAAGAGAAATAACAGAGCAGATGTTAAATGTTCCATGAAAGATTTAAGTTCAGAGGGTCCCGATATTGCCATTCTGACGCGTTGTCTTTGGAGATACTCCCCCCCTCCCCCACCCCACCCGTCCACCCCCTCCCCTATTAGTCGAAATCGCGCATACATGTATATCGATCAAATGTCTAAGTCTTTCTAGTATTCGTAGCTAATTGTCGAGATTTTACCACACTGAATGGGAGGTCAGATTTTTACAATATGAAACCTGACTTGAAAAATATTTCATTTATAAATAAAGCAAAGTAATGGCTTGCTTATCCGGCAAAGTGTAAGAAAACAATATATAAGCATCATGACGTCAGATCTGGTCTGATAAAGATAAACGGGAAAAACCGATTGTAAAATGATCATCCTCTTATGAATTCACCATTCACCACAGAATCTTAAGTTTTAACGACACAGACATGGAAGAATTTTGATTTCATTGCGAGAAAAGGAGAAAATGGTGGTATTCTGCATCTTTTGTTTTTATTTACCAGGATGTCACCAGAGATTCATCTCTCATTGATATCAAAGCCGAGTTTGTTTGGTAAGGGGTTAAGTATTGCTTAGCTCTTTAAGGTAGTAATCCTCAAAACTAATGGAAAACAGCTGTTTCCACATAATAGTATAGTAACCGGACTATACATACCGGATTTTATCATTCTGGTTTTTTTTTTAAGTACGTGTATTACATTGTGCGCGGATTCGTGTCATGTGACTGTCTTTGTTTGTTTTGCCTTTTGTATCACAAAAAATTTACTGTTATCAAAAATTAGCATTATCGTACTACTTTAAACAAACCATTTTCCCTTATTTCCTTCTTAGAATTATCATCTATAAATCTTAAACCACTTTAGTTTTATTACAAAGGGAGATTATAATTACCTCCCTTTTCAGGAAACTAGCAACAGTATCAACAGATAATTTGAAGATAGACATCAGAGGAATTTCTGGTCGTTTAATTTCCTACAACAGGATTATATCAGTTTAAATATCCTTATTTATCAAATAACAAGACACCTTTTTCCATGTTGCACTAAAAGCATTATGGGTCTAAAACCTTAAGTGTTAAATGTGACAGTCTTTCTTATGCAAAGTTTGCTGTCTTGAGAGAAGCTAGTACATATACATGTATATAGCTTATTCTCCGTGTTTTTTTTATCTGTCTTTATCTTTGACACGAGCAAGGTGTGTGCGACCTTTGGACTAATTCTGATCTCATAAATTTCAGTTATCTATGACGCTGGACAATGTCAACGATTTTAGATCAAGATCAGATATTGAAAACTGAGCCGTCTGATCTGAATTAAATCTTTTTTGTCTTGGGAAAAATGCTACTCGTCTCTAGCGTGGATACTTACATAAATTAACAATAGTCCTACCGAGTTATGGCTCTATGAGCTCTCTTACCCCGGATAGAAAGTGACCAAGTCTCTCGAGACAGTGCGAACTATGAAACAGAAGAAGTAGGAGTAAAGAAGTATTATAAACAGTAGTGGTAGGTGCCTATTGGGAGAATGACGTCCATGATTCACAGAATTGGAGTGCAACACGCGAAAAGGTGCATTCGGACATTTGCGTAAAGTGTCGTCCCGGATTAGCCTGCGCAGTCCGCGCAGGCTAATCCGAGACGGCACTTTACGACTACGTTAGATTTTGTGCTACAGTAGACTTACGTAAAACAGCAAATCACATAAAATCGGAAAGTGTCGTTTCGGATTAGCCTACGTGGACTGCACAGGCTGATCAGAGACGACACTTTACGCAAACGTCCGAATGACCCTTTTCCCGTGTTGCACTCCAGATCGTGCAGTTTGATCCGTGATCTGCTCTGTTTGGTACACGTAATTGATTCTCAAGTTTGTCTTGCCCGGAGGCTAGGTCAGTAAGGAACAGAGTATTAAACCAAAGGGTCGTTGGTCGTAATTCACAAGCGTGACAAGATATTTCCAAAGCTTGGTGATAGTTTTGTGTCAAGTTTCCGTCCTTCTTTGCCGACCGCTGAACATTGTTTCATTAAGGTTCACATCGGAAAGCATTTATTTGTAAAGAAAACTATCAGGCAATTGTACAAGGAACTCTGTGAAGGAAGGCCCCATGGATACGTACACTGGCCAACAAGATATGGCCGCAGAGAATAGTAAAAACAGCATTAAAGACCAACCAAATAAATTGACCTAAATTCCATGTGTCTTAAAAAGAATAAACAACTTGTATCAAAATGAGTTTATTCCTCATTTGCGACCCATAATAGGAAAAAAATCAAGAGATGTAAAGGGTAATAAAGCTTTTTTTTAAACTCTTTGCCAGGTGAGATAATATGGGTCTGCTGAAATTGAAAGAATTAGCAGACGACAAATTTAAAGTGGCCAAAAAGGTGGTATTATTATCTGTTTGTGAAGAAAACAGTGTTGAAAAAGGAGAAAATGCCACTTACGAGACAGTAGACAAGCTAAATGGGTTTGTTGTCACGAAATGAAAAGGTTGGAGAAAAAAAAAAGATATTAGAAATTAAGTTCCCTGTATTTGACCTATTAAGCAACATGTGTCGTCTGCTATGAAATGCTCCGTTAGTCGATTTTTCACGTTTTCGCGGATACATAACTGGCACCTATGAGACGGTAGTCAACGTAAATGGATTTGTCGTCACGGTATAAAGAGATTGGAATAAAAATATACATTAAAAATTTAGTTCCTTTTGTTTTATTTATGCAATAAGAAGCAGTTGCTACTGAAAAAGCCTTCAGTCTTTTTTAAGCCACTTGTGGTGTTATTTTCTGGGGGTTTTGCATGAGCCTAACTGGCACAAACACAACGGTTTTCAACATAACTTAAAGCTTCTCTGATTGGATATTTCAGAGGGGGAAGAGATTTGATTGGATGATGGGAAGGAGGGAATATCTGTTTATCCTTATTAACCTTTTACCACACAATGACGCCTTTTAACACCCCTGAAAGAGAAGGCTTTTGAAAATAGTCTGAGGAAAGGAGAAAATGCAGGTTACCAGCATTTTCTCCTTTTCCCACAATGTTTTCTACCCTATCAAAGAAAAAAATGATTTTTAGTTATTCATACATCTTATTGTATCTTTATGGCCTACTTCTAAATTCTTCAAAGAAGAACAAGATCTTTTTATCGGAAAAAGTTTAAGCAACGGCAACCAGTTGCTTCTGAATTTTATATTTTCGCGCAGTGGTTAAGCATAGAATTGACTTTTGACTTTTGCGGTCATCAAATTGGTTCAATGTTTTTGTGACCCTGGTAAGAAAACAAGGAAAAGTTATGTTTACCTTTCTTTGATTTGTACAACAGGTATCAGTTGCCTCCGAAAGTGTCGAAGTTGATTTTACGATTTTATGCGCAGCATGTAACAGTCACGTATGGGTGAGATGGTCATCATAACCAAATCAATGACCCTAGTGAGAGAAAATGAAAAAGAAAAATCCCTATAATTGACTTAAGCAACAGTTGTCGTCTGCTATGAAATATTATGTCAGTCGTTTTTCTGCTATAAAATATTACGTCAGTCGTTTTTTCATGTTTTTGTGGATACGTAAGTGGCACCTGCGAGACGGTAGACAACCTAAACGGGTTTGTTGACATGGTATAAAAAGATTGGAGAAAAAAAAATAGATATATAAAATTAAGTTCCCGATATTTGACCTATTGAGCAACAGGAGTTGTCTGCTATGAAATGTTCCGTAAGTCGATTTTTCGCGTTTTGCGATTACGTAACCTGCACCTATGAGACGGTAGTCAACGTAAATGGATTTGTCGTCACGGTATAAAGAGATTGGAGAAAAAAATATACATTAAAAATTTAGTTCCTTTTGTTTGATTTATGCAATAAGAAGCAGTTGCTACTGAAAGAGCTTTCAGTCATTTTTTAGCCACTTGTGGTGTTATTTTCTGGGGGTTTTGCATGAACGTAACTGGCACATATGAGACAGTAGTCAACGTAACTGGGTTTCTTGTTGCGGTTTGAGGAGATTAGAAAAATTACACTTCAGTAGCCTTTGTTTGATATTTACATTAGTAAGCAACTGAAAGATTTTTCAGTCTTTTTTTAGCCACTTGTTGCATTAATTTCTTGGGTTTTCGCATAACCGTAACTGGCATATATGAGACAGTAGTCAACGTAACTGGCTTTCTTGTTGCGGTTTGAAGAGATTAGAAAAATTACACTTCAGTTGCCTTTATTTGATATATGCAATGAGAAGCAACTGAAAGAGTTGTCAGTCTTTTTTTTTTTGAAATTCTGGGGGTTTTGCATGACCTTAACTGGCACATATGAGACTGTGGTCAACGTAACTGGGTTTCTCATTGCGGTTTGAAGAGATTAGAAATATTACACTTCAGTGGCCTTCGTTACATTTATGCAATAGGAAGCAACTGAAAGAGTTTCAGGCTTCTTTTAGCCACTTGTCACATTTATTTCTGTTTTTTCACACTGTGCATTGATCACTTTGGCTTATTGAAATGTGCAGCCTTTATTGTGGCTCGAGTTAGAAAAGCAAGTCCAGTTAAGGGCTGAGGAGGGGGGATTTTAAGGGAAGTAAGTCTTGCATGGGGCTTGAAAAGACCAAAACAAGGTTTTCTTTGCCCCTATTTTCTTAAATGTTTCCCCATTTTCAGTGAAATGTGGCTTCTGTGGATGGTGCATGCCTGGCACTTTGCCACGGACTGCACAGCAGCCTTTAAAGAAGACTTTAAATCCTCTTTTATGCCCTTTTTTTTTACTGTTTTTTTTTTTTTCTATCGATATATTTGGGCGCCATTTTGGAGCGATTTTGAAGGTCTCTGATTGGCTGATGGGCCCCGACTTTGAATTTCTAAACGCTTCTCTGATTGGCTGTTGGTACCCATTCTGATTTCCTTAAAGCTTCTCTGATTGGATAATTTCAGAGAGGGAAGAGATCTGATTGGCTTATCTGGGGAAGGGTTAATTCTTAGACTGCTAAGCACGATCTAATGGCATTTTGTGGACAGTGTAGAGCAAGATTAGACTGCAGTCTGATCTTTGATCTAAAGTGTCCAATAAGGACATATTTTCCTTCCAAGTGACAAGTTTCTCAAATACCTTTGATATAGAAAACTATTGTTTTTGCTATCGGCTTAGAATTTTCATTTGGGTTATACTGCAGTAAAGAGCAAAAACGTGTTCGTTTTCCAGACCCGAGTAAACTCGGCCTTTTTCCATGGCTGATAAATACAGGATAATTGTTTTTTTTTTCGGTGAAAGATCGAAATTTATTTCATCGAGTGGACACCATCGGTAATATTTTCACGAGTGGCACAGCCACTCGTGAAAATATTAGTCCCGCATAGCAACGCATTACAATATTAAGTCAAGCGCGAGAAATGCAAGGTATATGACGTCATATTTCCCATCTGGTTGTGAGGCACGCGCAATTTACCGAGGCAACAAGAAGGTGAAAATCGGTATTTTCACTGGTGGTACCAGTGTAAGATCGAAAAATATTTTCACTGCTATTTCTCGATATCCTACCGGAAAGCATAAAATAATACGATCCATTGATGTTCAGGGAGACATTTATTTTACGGGATCGACTTCGCAGGCGGATGGTATAGATCAAAAGAGCAAACTACATGTTCTGTGCAGTCTGATCTTGATCTATGTCGTCTGAAGTAGCCAGTGTTTTTTCCTTATGGTGTGGTAAGGTTAACCTATTACCAAACGACAAATTTTAGGCTTGTCCAAATCGAAAGCATTTGCAGACGACAAAATAAAGATGACTGAAACCTTGAAGTTTGTTTTGTGAAGAGTAGAAAACATTGTGGGAGTAACCAGCATTTTCTCCTTTTCCCACAATGTTTTCTAAAGGCCTCTTTTTCGGGGTAGTCAAAAGCAGGGATTGCGTGGTAATGGGTTAAATGATAAAAATTGATAAGTTGAAGGCATCTTGTGACCTTCTTAAATCTAGTATCATTTTAAAATTTTGTTTAATTTAAAATTGTCATAAAATGAACAGAAATGCACCTCACCTAAACATGAAATAATACTATTAACCCCTCCGCCCCCCCCCCACACACACACACTCATATCGGTCAACTATCAAATTCTTTTGAAAACATTGTAACAAAAGGAAAAATAAAACGATAATACCAAGCACTTTTTTTGACAATATTTTCGCAAGTATTCACGTATAAAAATGTAATTCAATTTGAAGGGTTTTTACTGTAAAGGGTGTTTTAAAATGTATCTGCTTTAGATTTGTTTTTGGGGACGTAATAAACTGACTTAAATTTATGCAAACTGTATCATCATAAACTGATTTTGATCAAAGGTTTGAATAGATGAAAATATTTTAACTCTTTCCCATACAAGTGCATGTTTTATCGACCCTGACATAAAAAAAATAAATTAAAAAACATGTCAGGTAAAAGAAGAAAATGGTGGTGATCAACATTTTTTCCTTTTCCTACAATGTTTTCCAAGCATTCAATACAAGTTCCATTCTTACATTTAAGAAACATTAATTTGTCACCTATGCATGCTTTCGATTTGGAAAAGTGCAAAAACTTTATTTTGATAATTAGTTAAGTCTATCAAAAATACGCTCTTACATTACTGGATAAACATGTGCCTAAATATGTTATGGACCAACCAAAGATTACCAAATCAGCGTCAACTCTTTACCAAAGGACAAAAATAGACACTGGTCCAAATTGAAAGCATTTGCAGACGACAATTTTAGATAGGCCTTCAGTGGTGGGATTTGTCTATGATTAAATTAGAAAGCATTGTTGGAAAAGGAGAAAATGCATTTGCTCCTTTTCCAACAAAGTTTTCTATACTATCAAGGCAAAACTGTTTCATTTAGCAACTTTCAAATTGTTGTCTGCAAACTGTTTTCAATTTGGATAGATCTAAAATTTTGCTGTGTGGTAACGGGTTAAATGCAAACTGATCTTTATCTTTTTTGTCTTAACAGTAACTTACCCTTGAACAACGCGAGCCCGGGTTTTATCGACTTTGATTAGGAAGCTTTTTGAAAACATTGTGAGAAGATTACGATATGCTGATAACCCGCATTTCGTTCTTTTCTTACATTGTTTTTACCCTTTCCCGGGCAAAATTCATCATTTCAGCCTCATTTGAATTGTCGTCTGCAATTCGGACATGCCTAAAATTGTATCGTTTTGGTAAATAGTTGTGTTTCAGTTAAAGGTTGAAACTTTTAAACCCAGACAATCACTGACACCGTTACGCATCGGTTGCCTTTATTTGGTCACGTGACAAGTTTCTAAAAATACATACGTATTTTGGTTTCAAATATGGAAAATACGTTCTTTTCACTTTGGAAGTTTAAAATAGTTTGTGATAAGTTTTTTCAATGAAAACTACAACAAAAATGTCCTAATTAATATTTGATTATTTGTCTATCAGTGAGCTGTTTGCTAAGGTTATTCATTACCAAGGTAAGATTCTTTCATATTTGCACAAGTTCGTTCATACAAAGACCCATCACATACATGTGAATGAACTTTATGTTTATACTCTTTACCAGGTGATAATGGTCTTTTTTCAAACTAGTTCATGACGAATACCTTTGAAGGTGACATATTATATAGCGTGCAACACGCGCTAAGGGGCATATGGACATCTGCGTGAAGTGTCGCCTCGGATCAGCCTGCGCAGTCCGCACAGGCTAATCCGAAACGACTCATAAGGTTTTTATGCAATTTTCTTTATTTCACAAGTCCACTATAGCATATGACATCTGCTGTAGTCGTAAAGTTTTGTCTCGGATTAGCCGGCGCGGATTGCATACGCTGATCCGAGACGCAACTTTACGCAAATTTAAATTTAATGTCCGGATGTGCCTTTTCGCGTGTTGCAATCCAAATGTGCCCTAAATAATCATATTTACCTTTAGAAATGGCACAGAAACGTAAAGCGTTTTCCCTTTTTTTCTTGTTGCTGTTTTCACACAATATTTTCAAACTTTTCAATGTAGACCATTTTGTCATGGTCGTGAATCCACGCGAGTGCTTTATAAGGCTATATGGGAGTGGAGAAACTAGAAAATTATGGCAAGAATATATTTTAAGGTAGCAGACAGCGAGGATACAAGATCAGATTGCACGTGTGTGCCGCCTGTAGACCACAGATCATATTATTTCGGTTTTAATCATCGACTTGACTTGAATTTACTTTAACGTAATTTAGCTATTTCAAAACGACAACAATTCACGCTTGTCCAAAACAACAAAATAAAAGTGATTGAAAATTTGAAATTTGTTTTTGTGAAGGGTAGAAAACATTGTGGGAAAAGGAGAAAATGCTGCCTAGCAGCATTTTCTCCTTTTCCCAAAATGTTTTTTAAAGGCTAATTTCTCAGGGTCGTCAAAAGTAGGGATTGCGTGGTAATGGGTTAAGGGCTAAATCATAAAGAGTAAATAAAAGTGACAAAATATTTGTTATTAGGTCAAGACTAAATTTTCCTTACTCAGGAGATTACCCTCATTAACGGAGAAAACTCTTTAACAAGAAATCCGCTGGAAACTATGATTTTCTTCATTTCGCCGTTACATTTTCTATCCTTTCGAAAACAAGTATCATCAGTTAGCTTACCATTAGCTTGTCGTCAGTAAATTTCTTTCGGATTAGCGAGTATTAAGTTTTGTCGTCTGATTTGTACGTGCAGTATAGACAAGACAGAAACAACAACAACTACAACAAAACTGACAAAGTAATGCATGCGAATGAGGTTCTCAAATTATAGAAAAAAACGGAGATATGTTATAATTTTAGAGCAGATAACTTTATACATAGCGACATTTCCGTAATGAGAGGGAGAGAGAGAGAGGAGGAGGGAGAGAGAGAGGGAACGTTTTAATTATTATTGAGGGAGGGAGAGATATAGAGAGAGAGAAAAAACGGACAGGGGTAGAGCAGTATATGTTATTACCATTTTAATGATGTGGCTGATTTTGCAAATTCTGTACCAACCTGTTAAAACCTAAGCTCTTAACCATGCGAAAAACGTGTAGACTTGTCCAAATTGAAAGCATCCGCAGACGACAAAATGAGTGTGATTACAAAATTGAAATTTGTTATAGAAAGGGTAGAAAACAATGTGGAAAAAGGAGAAAATGCTGGTTACCAGCATTTTCTTCTTTTCCCATAATGTTTTCAGATGTTTTCTTTCTCAGGATCGTTTAAAAGTCGTGATTGTGTGATAAAGGGTTAGTTAACCTGATAAATAATAAGTGAAATAAAAGTTGAAAATAAAACCCACAATTTCCAAATTTCCAATTTAAATTTCTCCATACGGGACAGTGTAGATTTAAGATCAGATAGCATGGTATGTGCAGTTTTATCTCGATTTTGATCTGCACTGTACGGACAAGCTCCTTGAGTTGCCCCTGGCAACTAAATGGGTTAAAAATATGTGTTTTGCTCTGTTCTGAATCTTCAAAGCAAACATTCGATATCAACCCACAAATTTTATGAGCAACAATTCAAAATTTATGCAGATTTATGCACCGGTAACCCTTGTCCTTATATGTTCGCGTCTTTTATCACATAACTCCCTCGTCTTCAATCTAATACAGCCATAACGAATTGTCTTGTCTCACAATCGTGTGAGATAAAAAATAGTGCTGTATTTGGTCAACACGATGTAATCATACGCTTCATTTCTAAAACATTGCTGACCTAGGTTCCTGAAGGAAACTGGCGGTCAAATGTCTTACCATGATGAAGTTGTTAATTTAACATCACAAAAAAAATCAACATGCGCAAGTTTCTTCGAAATTATTTTTCGTTTGTAATGTACCTGTCAAAGTAAGCACACAGGCTACATGTAAGTTTCATTACACACGATACATGTATGCCTCTTGTTAAACACATTTTGGACGATTTTTCTTTTTAAACAGTAATGTGATAAAAAGAATCCGACACTCGATGGCTTTTGAGGTAAAAAATTATTAAACTATTCGACAAAAAATGTTATTAAGCTCGCCACAGGCTCGCTAAAAACATTTTTTGTAGACTCGTGTAACAATTTTTTATTTCAATAACCAACTCATGTCGGATCCTACATGTCTTGCTTCAACAGGTCTCCCGAAGTAATATTTTCAGCTCTTTCGAAGTTGTTTATATACCATTTGGTTAGTAAACGGCATCTACATGTAAATGACATAATTATACAATCGACAGGGCTACTCTTCGGGCATTTATAAAAGAACGTTGGATAAAAGGTAGCTTTTTATTTTCTCTGTATCTTGCAGTCCACTTTGTTCATAATTATAATGTTTGCAACGAGTGTCTTTTGCGGGGACATACAAGTGGAATTTATAATAGACTAAAGCTATATTTAAGGACAATAACTTTTGTAACATCACCAAATATCGAAGTTGCAGGTGCGTCGGTTCCATATAAGAGTTAAGCTAAATTGGTTTGAATGGTGAAAAAACTGAGGAGGACAACAGTGTGCACGGAAGTACGAACCAGTAATAGAAAGGTGATAACGCGTGCACACCTTCTCAAATATATTCTATATTTCAAGAAATGTAACGAGAAAGAACATACTATGTTTCGACTGCTGGCAGACTGTTAGATGAACAAAAAATCTGGGTTTATATTTTCCAGTCATTCTTAAGAATGCTCTGAGTCTTCTTTTCGGAAACTTTCCAAATTTGAAAGTGACACAACTTCTGAATGACTGGATAAACTATACGGTTTGGCAAATCAGAGGTTGTGCTACTTTCTAATAGTATATTAGGGACAGAAGGAATTAGAAACGACCAGTATATACGGACCCTGATTCCAGTACACCCGCCTAGATCATTTCGTTTTTGGGTGTGGGTGATAAAAACAAGCCAAGGAAACTGAATCTTTTATAGAAACGACTTCGTTGTCTTCGGTATCGGTAGGTATGCTGTAATTTATGTAGGGACATCTTCCGATATGCTAATTTACTCATCTGCATAAATAAAATTTGGCAAATCTGTTCATTTCAAATTGACATGATAATCAAGGACATGTGATTTTGATTGGCTGATTTTACCTGTCGCATCTTGAATAATCTACAGTTTCAACCAATTTGTTAAAAACAATTTTGGGTAACTGTTTGTACATATCTGTGATTACGTAATGAGACTGTTGAGTACGTATTTAAGATCTTACGACAGAAGGAAGTAGCGTGATCCTGGATGTGCGGTGTATCACTTTAATTTTTGCGAACGGCTAACTAGAACTACATGTTGGGTTTTTTTTGTTACCAAGGTAAGATAAGATAACAGTTTTGTTTATCTAGCATTATAAAAGGGATGAATTTGTATCTTTTCGCATCCTATTTTTGAGTCTTTTTTTTTAAATGGTTCTTAGCTACAAAAACCTAATTGATTTGAAGTTAAAAGATAAACAAAACAAAACAATAAACAAACAAAAAATCGACGCTTATTGATTTTGACAGTTGAATTAACCAGAAATTGAAAACTATGTCTCTTACGGGTTTGGGAATAACCAATAGGAATACAATGCTTTGAGAAATAACGTCACATTTTGCTCCAATATTATATTACATCTACAAATACATGAAATCATTTTAATATGCATTGGTACAATTATCTGTTTGGAATAGGATAATAACTGTCATTTCAAAGCTAAAACCTTGGTATACCATAAGTGTACGAAACAAAACGCATTCGACTTTTCTTTTTTTTCTTTTTTTTTCAGTAATTAAACTGGTCTTGTGCGTAGTTAATATTACCTACGGCTTGAATAACTAAAATTTAAAGATTTTTTGCCATGTTTGAAAGTGGTACATATATGCCCAAAGGATGAATTGAATATTACAGTTTGGCTTTTTATATTCACAATTACAAGAAAACTTTCTTTCTTAAACTTACTTATATTTGATTCAAGTGTTTCGAGCTGTCTTGATATACACATCGCACAAACGTTTTAGTTAGTTTTTGCAATCAATCAAAAGTATACAAATATCGCACTGATTCATCAGCCACTCTCTGCATGTAAGCTTTCAAAATCTGCATATTTACCTCACCTTATACGCTACCTTCTTTGCTTCAACAAATTTGTGTAGTGCTCTGGCAAAAGGGGAGTAATGTACCGTCATTATTCATTTCGCTGAGCTATCCATAATTATAAACGTGGCTCCTTAACCAATTACCACACAATCCCTACTTTTGACGACCCTGAGAAAGAAGTCTTTAGAAAAAATTGTGGAAAAAGGAGAAAATGCTGGTAAACAGCATTTTTTCTTTTTCCCACACTGTTGTCTACTCTTCACAAAACAAATTTAAAATTTCAATAACTTTTATTTTATCGTCTGCAAATACTTTCAATTTGGACAAGCCTAAGAATATTGTCGGTTGGTAATGAGTAAATCCATTTTTGTCAAAAAGATGACTTAATCATGAGGTAGAATGAGGTAGAATGGTCATTTTACACGTAGAAAATTAACCGATGACAAAAATTTCGATCCATGTCAGCCTTGTATAACACGTCTTTGGGGATGGTGTAAATTCAGATCAGACAGGTATTATTTATTTAGTTTAAACATATTTATTTTACATCGATTGAGAAACAAGTTCTTACAACTTACACTAATCTCTCTTGATTCTGCTTCCTGGGAACTACACCAGTACTCGCGCCGAATGTGTGGGCCAATGAGAAATCCCGAAGTTGACACCCGCTCCCAGGTATCGAACTCAGGACCTTTAGGTTATGAGGCCGACGCTCTACCTCACGACCACGGACACCACTATTATTTATTTCATGCTTCCCACTAGGATATTTAGAAATAGCGGTGAAAATATTTTTCGATATTACACGGGTACGACGAGTGAAAATACCGATTTTCATGTTCTTGTTGCCTAGACAGATTGAGCGTGCCTCGCAACCAGATGGAAAATATGACATCATGTGCAGTACATTTCCCGCGCTTGACGTAATATAGTTATGTTGCTATGCGGGAAGGGTACGCCACGGAGAATAACGGAAAAGAAATGTACTGGATTTTGATAAACCTCCTCCCAGAAAGGGTTAAAAGCATGAAATAAATAGAATATTTGTTGGATTTTTTTTGTATGTGTGTGTGTGAAAGATCGAAATTTTTTTAATTTTATATTTTCTACATTAAAAGAAATCCAGGAGAATGAGACAAAGAACGTTCTAAAGAATGGTTGGTGAATACATGCCCTTGACTATTTTGATTTGTTCCCCGATACATGGTATCCAGAATGCCCTCCTTTTCCAAGAACTTTCTCCAGTATAAACAAAATTAAAGATCGTTCAGTAAAGGATTACCAAGGCTTTAGAAAGGTACGATTCGTATTCAGATGAAGGGAAACGCTATTATAACGTGTGCCTCCCTCACGATGTCATTAGTACTATTAATAAACAAGGCTGTGATGTGTTGTGTGTCTTTTTACACTCGGCGTAACAAATGACAGCTATAACTCTACAATACTAACGGCCACAAAAGGTTAGAGACATGTTAAATGGTGAACAATTAACGCTAGAAATATGAGGGTTTTCTTTATCTGAGTCAGTGAGTCGTACCTTTATAATTTCCTAACAAGTGAGATGAAAAAGTAGTTGTTAATTTAGTTTAAACATATCTGGCCCATCACCCAAAAAGGGACCATCTGGGAAATCTATACATGAATTAGATGAAAACAGATCTGCAATAGTGCAGGTCAATCTAAGCTGATCATTAAAAATGATTGTAAAACAAGGTACAGAGACTACTTTTCATACAGAAAATGTCATTAAAGCGAAAAGAGTCAACATGGTCAGCTTGCACAATTCGCGCGGTCTGACCAGGGTTGACACTTTTGGCAGTTTCCAGAAGGTCCCGTTTTGCGTGATGGTTAGCATATTTATCTTACATCGATTGAGAAACAAGTTCTTACAACTTACATGTATACTAATCTTTCTTGATTCTGCCTCCTGGGAGCTTCAATAGTACTCACGCAAATGAAAAATCCATAAGTTGACACCTCCTCCCGGGTATTGAACACGGGACCGTATTATCATTTTAACTATTATACGGTTAAAATCACTTTCTTCGTTTCTTATTACGTTCGCTGTCATTTCCATCGCCATTGTTAGTTTTCGAATAAAGGTATTGTCGGTTTACTTCAAAAACTTCGTAACTACAGCTTGTTTCAAGCTGTAGTTACGAGGCTTTTGAAGTAAACAGACGATATGCTCTGTGAAAAGGAGTTTGGTGCATCTGCAAAAAAGTATCCAGTAGTCTTTTGCTTTTTGCAAGTTTGTGCGCGTACAATCTACGTCAGGATTCTGCTGGTTATTGGGCAATATGGAATCCATGAATCTATACTTACATGTCGTCGGTATTCAAAAATCTCGTAACTACCGCTTGAAATAATCTGTAGTTACGAGGTTTTTGAAGTAAACGGACGATGTATATGATGAATTTGCTTCCATTAGTGCAAAATGAAGGTGCATTCAACCCCCTTATTACCAGACCATGGCTCAACCGCAATTACACTGCAACTAGCGTGCTTTGCATACAGAAACAATACTTGAGGACAAGAACCGGCTTGAAAATAACTAAAAAATAGGCAAGCTTGTCATTCTTTGTTCTAATGTGTTCTTGTGTCTTTGAATTTCGAAAAAAGAGAAAGCCATGCAATGCTCTTGTCTTTCAACATCTTTTCTTCACCATGGAAAGTTGTAAAATGTATATTGTGAATCATATGTGCTGTTGATTGACAGTGGCCGAAATAATACGTGAAGGATATTTTTTCAGACTAATATTTCCATTAAATTAGCATATAACCTAGACTTTTTGCTGTTCTAATGGTGTTAATTATTGCGTTGTAAATTGATATAAATAAACAAAAGCTTTGATAATGTGGACCGACTGTGAATGTGTGGACCTGCTCTTGATGCTTTCCCATATACACATGTAGCTATCGTCGAAACAATGGTCATCGGTTAGAGAAGGTTGAATCCTGTCTCAATGGCAATACCAATTCTTGGAAAGAAATTAACTGATCTTTGTATTCGAAGTAGGGATTCCCTTTTCTGAAGTTCTGAGGGCTACCCGCTGCTCTTCGTAAACTCAGCGTATATACGTTGAAGACACAACTTTGTGACCATAAATATCTAAAATATATTAGGCCAACTAGCTTTTGTGTTTATCCTACTTTTAGTGATAAAGAAAAAAGTGTACAAAGGGAGGTGCTGTCCGTGGTTGTGAGGTAGATCGTCGACCTCGCAACCGAAAGGTCCTGAGTTCGAGACCCAGGAGCGGGTATAAACTTTGGGGATCATTCAGTGGCCCACACATTTGACGCGAGTACTGGTATAGTTTCCAGAAGGCAGAATCGCGAGAGGTTAGTATAAGTTGTAAGAACTGGTTCCTTCGTTGATGCCAAAATAAGTACATGTATGTTTAAACTTAATTATACTGATTTCTCGATCGACCCAATAAAGGTCATGATAGAGAAAAGACACTGAAGAAAATTGAAAATGGACACTTTTCACCCCGGTAATTCATTGAATTTGAATAATCACTTTTGGGTCAATGTCAGGTCATCTCTTTCGTTCTTTTAAAAAAAAAACGATTTTGCTTATTCCGGAAGGTGTAGAGCAAGATCAAACTGAGCAAAAATTTCAGGCTGATCTTTTATCTACATTGTCCGTTATTCTATTTAAAAAAAAAAAATCACAGTACTTGTTTATTTTAAAACAGAGTAGTACCAGCTACTTTTGAAACAAATTAATTTACTTTTCCAACGAAGAATTAACCCTTAGCTGATATGTGCGACTCACTGACCTTTTGCAGACAGCGTAGATTAAGATCAGACGACAAAGAACTTGCAATCTGATCTTGGATCTACACTGTCCACCATGGAGATGTTATTTCACAAAACCATACCTTTGAAAAAGCAATATTTGTAATTTTGATATCAAACTGAAAAGTTATTTAGCTCTTTACCCTTTCGAACAAGTTTTAGACTGGTCCAAATTGAAAGCATTTACAGACGACAAAATACAAGTAACTGAATATTTGAAATGTGTGTGGGTCATGCTGAGTACCAGCATTTTCTCTTCTTCCCACACCCTTTTCTAAAGGCTTCTCTCTCTCAGGGTAGTTTAAATTTGAGATTGTGTGGTAAAAGGTTAATAGGATAAGAGATAAGGAAAAACTGGTCAAACTGGTCATGGTTGATGGTTCCTCAGTAAATGACCAATACTATTTCATTGAACATTATCCTAAATAAGTGAAATGTAACTTTTAGTCCAATAGTAGAAACTTTTTTTTTTTTCTTTTTCAAAGGTTAGTCGAAGTTTTGTTCCTGGAGAATAGGGTGGGGGATGTCCTTATCGGACAGTGTAGGTCAAAGATCAGACTGCACATTCTGTGCAGTCTGATCTTTGATCTACACTGTCTGCAAAAGGTCATTGAGTCATTGAGCAAAAGGTCCGCAAAAGGTCATTGAGCCAGCCTATGGTTTAAAAAGTATCGTGTTTTGGTCAATTTCAGGTCAGAATTAAAAAGAGAAATTGAAGTAGCCTAGTATACACACAACCGTTCATCATGGTGGAACAACTTGTTTGGGAAGATTATCTGACCATTGGTTTATATTTCGGACTGGTCTTGGTTGTGGGTATCTGGGTAAGTGACTATTTATAGTTCCTATAGAACCAATTGCTTTTGTTGCTAGATCAGACTGGACGTTCTGTGCAGTTTGATCTTAATCTACACTGTCCGCAAAAGGTCAGCGAGTCGCAGCCTGAGAGTTAATAATTAACAATATTCCGCAATAAGAAAATATCAGGAATCCAACCAATGTTCATAAATCTATGCCCCATTGATTTTCGACACCTAAATTCAATGTTTGCATTTTATTTTCAGTCAACATGCCGCCCAAACAGAGGAAGCGCCACCGGATACTTTTTGGCGGGAAAAAACATGCACTGGATTCCGGTATGAATTATTCTTGTGGTATTTGTCGAAGACAATACCACTATGAGTTCAATATTGAATTTTTTAGACTATGTATCGTATTTTGTGCAAAGCCGACGAAAATAAACCCAATTAAACTCAATTTTTCTTAGAGAAATGAGTTTTTAGGTAGCACTCAGATATGTAATTAAACATGGCATTTTAAATTACATTGGGTGAGTCTATCGATCGTGAAAATCGATGTCCTCTTCGGAAAATAGCTTCTCTCGCTCATAGCCTTCTACTGGCACAATAATACAAAATATGTCCACCGATCGCTTGGTCTAGGGCCTTTCCGTTCGAAAATCAGTTTGTCTCATGGCTTGTTCATCCTTTGATTGTGGGCTAATCCAGTTGACTGTGCATAAATATTTATAGATCCAAGTAATTGATTGTAATGTTTGGAATTAATCGTTAACGACCAAAGCTATATTTTATTCGAATTTGATTTTATTCGATATATTCATATAGTTTTTCTCTCTATCCATCATTATCCTTCAGTCAATGGACGTCACTCCCGACTCCTCATAATGATAAAAGGGAGACCACCTATGAACAAATAATCCAAACTTTTTCATGTGTACTCTTTCTTCAACCGGAAAGATATTCATTTGCTTGGTAGGTTGACTTTTAAGCTAATATTTGAATAACATTTCTATTTTTCTTTCAAATTATCAATACCACACAATGGGATCCTTGATAAATACCACATCAGCGTTCTCAACGCTTTGATTATGACAGATATTCATTCATGAATACTCAGATAAACATTTCAACTTGCAATAAGAAAAATGTAGCCCTCCAGTAATCGCTTAGCCGAAAAATATTTCAAGACTTGTAATCCAGTTGCCATTTTCAGCAGTAATTCGCTGGCTGGGCAGCACAGTAGTAAGCATATCCGACAGGTGACCTGGCAGTTGTGAGTTCGATAACCGATTGAAGCGAACTTTCTTTCTGATTTTTTTTCTCCTTTCACTTTTGATACATGTCAAAGGAGTCAGTGGCTTGGAAAGAAAGATATGTCAATACTGGTGTGAGAAAGGTAGGAGTCACTTTCTTGATAGTTGATAAATAAGAATTTATACATATATAATACTTTTGAACATGTTTAACCGACTAGACATTGCTTTGATGTCTATCTTGAGATTATTTGTTGATACTTTTGTTAGTTTTCAGAAAAAGGAGGTAATTATTATCTCATTTTGTAACGAGAATATAGCGTCTTTTAGATTTACAAATGATAATTCTAAGGAGTTAAAAAAAGGAAAAAGTGGCGCGGTTAAAGAAGTATAGATAAGACTCATTTTTTATAATAGCAAATTTTGCAGGATAATAATATTATAGAGGAAATAGCTATTTCTATCACGGGTCCACTACCTTAACTTCCAAAATTTCTAATCTAAATTTCGCCCTCGCTCTGCATATACTTTTTCGCTGAAAGTCTTACGGTATTATGCAAATTTAAGAAAAATAACTAATTTGATTGTGTTTTAATACGTAGTGCTACTCTACTAAGGCTTTATTCGTTTCTATATGCTATGTCCTCTTTGAATGAATTGAATCTTTCGTTAACAGATCGGGGCTTCAATATATGCCAGCAACATCGGGGCGCCTATGTTTATAGGTTTAGCTGGGACCGCAGCAGCTAATGGTTTCTCTGTAGCCATATACGAGTGGCACGTGAGTGTTTAGTTTATCAATTTTCTCCAGCTCTATTTAATCAAATGCATTTTGATTTATATCATATTATTAAAAGTATGGAAATTATTGTGAAGCTGACAATCTTCTATTATGTACGGTCGGTCTGAGTGCTACTGACAGAGAAATTAATATCAAAACTAGGTTAAAAACTTTCAGGAAGCTGTTTTTTTATCTGACATCGATTAACATTTAGCCCGACCAAACGATGACAGACTGTAACCTCCACAATATTTTCTATTCTTTTAAATGATATGATTAAAATTTAAATGCATTCTGATCTGCTTTGGTATTTTGGCGCTTTCCAGGCCTTTCATTTCTTCCTGTCTGCAAATTTCTTCAATGTCTTGCTGTCCGTCTACATGTACGACACTTTACAAAATGGTGTAAGAGGTTGCCACTCTCGGAAGTACCGTAGGTCAGGATAAAATTAAACGAAAACATATGCTTATATCATTGTTAAAGCTTTATTTTTCAGAGTATATATTTCCTCATACTTCTAGGATGGGTGTTTGTACCAGTGTATATAGCATGTGGGGTAAGTCCGATTATTTTATCACAAATAACCTCCTTTGTTTTCAGTGTGATAAAGCTATATCACAGTCTTTTTTTTAATCTTGCAAGACTATTTTATGATGTCATATTTGCCATATGATGTAATTTCTTAAAGCAATGTCATTCAAAACGTTATTTCAATAACATTTCAGACATTTAGCTAATCTCTGTAAAGATTTTGCAAAACATTTTTACATCAAATCTTAATCGAATGCCAACTTATGTGAAACTGTGTAGCACTATATACATACGCAAATATGTTTATTTGAGTTTTAGCCATTATCTCCAGCTAGATGGCATTCTATGAATAGATTTCTATCTAATTTGGGCATTTTTGGGTACAGATCCAGACTACTTTTCAAAACGACTACTGTTTCTTTGAATTTCAAAATCATATAAACGGTTACCTAGTAAAACGCTGCCTGGTGCGATTCATTCAGCTATGATCAGCTACATGTAGCATGTAACCTATGCACCTACCATTTATTAAAACAGCCCTTACTAGCTTGAGTAATAGCTGTGGTAAAAGCCCTACTTTTCCCTAGTATATGGGATCTGTGATACGTCATAGCAGACATCTTAGGCTGATCCGAGACGACATATGGCCATATGTTTTACCATATGTTTTACCTAAAATAAATATCTACCTTAACCCATTACCACACAATCCCTACTTTTGACGCCCCTGAGAAAGAAGCCTTTTGAAAACACTATGGGAAAAGGAGAAAATGCTGGTAACCAGCATTTTCTCCTTTTCCCACAGTGTTTTCTGCCCTTCCCAGTACAAATTTCTATTTTTTAGACACCTTTATTTTGTCGTCTGCAAATGCTTTGAATTTGAACCAATCTAAAATTTTCTTGTGTGGTAAAGAGTTAAAATGAAATAGAATGGTTCCCTTATTTTTCATTCTATGTATATATACATATGTAAATATATAAATTGAGCCAGAATCAAAACGCTATTGACTTTTGACCTATGTCTGAATGCTTTTTAAATAACTTTCCCAGTAATCTTTAATACCCTTGAACAAGTTTTGTTGTACGAACGATGTTCGACTGTATTTTCAGGCTTACACAATGCCAGAGTATTTGAGAAAACGGTTTGGCGGGAAAAGGATCCGTCTGTACGCCTCTGTACTGGCCCTGATTGAATATATCCTTCACAATATATCTGTAAGTATACAACTGCATGTCACTACTTTACAAGGCTAAGTACTCGATAAGAATCACTGGTTACTTAACTAGTCATACATACTCTGAGTTCCCAACAGTTTACTGCTGTCGAATACATTGCTGTAACAATGGAACAAATAGTTACAGGAATAACTCCTATGTTGTTCATAAATGTGCCTTTTTGTTCACACCAAACCCTTTTCAAGCATTCAATTAAAATCGATAATTATTCACATGTCAACACGGTAAGCACACTCAGAATAACCATGCTCTGTGAAAACGGACTGAATGCGTCTGCAAAAAGTACAGGAAGTCCGCCCAGGCCGATCTGTGTCGAAACGCTTTAGGTACATTTTTCGCTTTAGGTACATTTTCTGCATACCCGGGGGCCTTTATACGCCATAAGTATGCCGTTTGTTTGACATAGAGGATATTTATTTTGTTTCGGTGAAAGATCGAAATTCATTTCATCGAGAGAACATCATCGGTAATATTTACACGAGTGGTTGCTGCGCCAGTTGTGCAAATATTTATGTGGTGTTCACGAGACGAAATAAATTTCGATCTTTCATCGAAACAGACAAATATTTTATTTATTTCATGCTTTTAACCCTTCCCGGGAGGAATTTTATCAAAATCCAGTACACTTCTTTTCCGTTATTCCCCGCGGCGTACCCCTACCGCATAGCAACGCATTACAATATTACGTCAAGCGCGAGAAATGTAAGGTAATATGACGACATATTTCTCATCTGGTTGTGAGTCATGCGCAATTTACCAAGGTAGAATATAAAAATTCAATATTTTCACTGGTCGAAAAATATTTTCACAGCTATTACTCGATATCCTACCGGAAAGCATGATAATACGAATGTATTTTTTATGGACCTGTGACTATATTTGGAGTGCAACACGCGAAAAAGGTCATTCGGACATTTGCTTAAAGTGTCGTCTCTGATCAGCATGTGCAGTCCGCACAGCCTAATCCGAAACGACACTTTCCGATTTTATGTGATTTTCTGTTTTACGCAAGTCTAGTGTAGCACAAAGTCTACTGTAGTCGTAAAGTGCCGTCTCGGATTAGCCAGGCTAATCCGAGACGACACTTTATGCAAATGTCCGAATGCACCTTTTCATGTGTTGCACTCCAATTATGATAACTTGCTTGGTATTAAGCATTAATGTGTTAACCCTTCTCCTGCTAAATAACTAATGTGAAATTTTTAATTCGATAGTAAAAACACAAATATTGATATTTCAAAGTTATTTTGGGGGGAAACAATTATACGTATCGGACAGTGTAGACCCAAGATCTGACTGCACGTTCTGTGTAGTCTGATCTTGATCTACGTTGTCCGCTTAAAGTCAGTGAGTCGCGCTCATAAGCTTAATAGTTAAATACATTTAACACCCTTTAGACAGGGCATGGATCAACTGTTTCTCAAGAGAAAACTACACTCTCTTGCAATTTACAGGCTGAAATATATTCCGGTGCCATATTCATGCAGCAACTTCTTGGTTGGAACATGTACCTGTGTGTGTTTGCTATACTTGCGGTGACCGCAGTCTATACAGTGGCTGGTAAACTTCTATAGCAGTCTATTTATCACATAACCTCCCTTCACTTGTTTTCCGTGTAATATACCAATTACGAATTTTCTTATCTTAGACACGTTTGATGAGTCCGTGAAGTTGGCCAAACGCTCAGTAATCGACATTCCAGCTCAACCACAAGCCTTCTTGAGCCAGCACAACAGAAAAAATATATATGCATGTCAAAATTAGAGTCCGTTGAGCCAGCTCGACATTCCAGCTCAACGGCCAGCTCAGCAGCAAAAATACTTGATCAATGTCCGTTGAGCCAGCTAGACATTCCATCTCAACCACCTGCTCAACAGTGAAAATGCTTATACATGATTCCTAGTTGACTAAACGCTCAGTAATCGACATTGCAGCACAACCACAAGCCTTGTTGAGCCAGCACAACAGAAAAAATACATGTACATGTCAAAATCAAAGTCTGTTGAGCCAGCTCGATATTCCAGCTCAACGGCCAGCTCAACAACAAAAATACTTGAAACGTGTCCGTCGTGCCAGCTCGACATTCCAGCTCAAGCACCAGCTCAACAGCAAAATACATATGTATGTCAAAATCAAAGTCCGTTGAGCCAGCTTGACATTCCAGATCAACCGCCAGCTCAATAGTAAAAATACTTATACATATGTTTCGATCAATGTCCGTTGAGCCCGTTCGACATTCCAGCTCAACGGCCAGCTCAACAATAAAAATATTTATACATATGTTCGATCAATGTCCGTTGAGCCAGCTCGACATTCCAGCTCAACGGCAAGCTCAACAGCAAAAATACTACATCCATGTCCGTTGAGCCAGCTCGACATTCCATCTCAACCGCCAGCTCAACAGTAAAAATACTTATACATATGTTTCATAGTTGACTAAATGCTCAGTAATCGACATTCCAGCTCAACCACAAGACTTGTTGAGCCAGCTCAACAGAAAAGATACATATATATATCAAAATCAAAGTCCGTTGAGCCAGCTCGACAATCCATCTCGACCGCCAGCTCAACAGTAAAAATACTTATACATATGTTTCAATCAATGTCTGTTGAGCCAATACGACATTCCAGCTCAACGGCTAGCTCAACACGAAAAAATAATTATATATGTCACAGTCAAAATCCGTTGAGCCAGCTCAACATTCCAGCTCAACCGCCAGCTTAACAGAAAATATACTTATACATATATTTCGATCAATGTCTGTTGTGCCAGCTCGACATTCCAGCTCAACGGCCAGCTCAACAGCAAAATTACATATTTATGTCAAAATCAAAGTCCGTTGGGCCAGCTCGACTTTCCAGTTCAACCGCCAGCTCAACAGTAAAAATACTTATACATATGTTTCGATCAAGGTCCGTTGTGCCGGCTCGACATTCCACACCATCTCAGCAATAAAAATAGTTACATATATGTTTCGATCATATAAATGTGTTTTTGCTGTTGCGCTGGCTGTTGAGCTGGAATGTCGAGCTGGCTCATCGGACATTGATCGAAACATATGTATAAGTCGATTTACTGTTGAGCTAGTGGTCGAGCTGGAATGTCGAGCTGGCTCAACGGACATTAATTGAACCATATGTATAGGTATTTTTACTGTTGAGCCGGCGGTTGAGCTGGAATGTCGAGCTGGCTCGGCGGACATTGATCGAAACATATGTATAAATATTTTTACTGTTGACTTAATGGTTAAGGTGGAATGTCGAGCTGGCTCAAAGGACTTTGATTTTGACATGTATATGTATTTTAACTGTGAAGCTGGTAGTTGAGCTGGAATGTCGAGCTGGGTCAACAGACTCTGATTTTGACATATATAAGTATTTTTACTGTTAAGTTAACGGTTGAGATGGAATGTCGAGCTTGCTCAACGGACTTTGATTTTGACATATATATGTATTTTAACTGTTGAGCTGATGGTTGAGCTGGAATGTCGAGCTGGCTCAACGGACTTTGATTTTGACATATATAATGTATTTTTGCTGTTGAGCTGGCCGTTGAGCTGGAACGTCGAGCTGGCTCAATGGACATTGATTGAAACATATGTTTAAGTATTTTACTGTTGAGCTGGCGGTTGAGCTGGAATGTCGAGCTGGCTCAACGGCATTTGATTTTGAAATATATATGTATTTTTGCTGTTGAGCTAGCTGTTGAACTGGGATATCGAGCTGGCTCAACGAACATTGATTGAAAGATATGTATAAGTATTTTTGCTGTTGAGCTGGCCGTTGAGCTGAAATGACAGAAGGCTGATGTTGTACTGAATGTCGATTAGTGGGCGTTGAGCCAACCTTACGGACCAACGTTTGATATTACATTTGTGTGACGTCATTTTCTACGCATTTCATACATGGGAATGGGCCGCATGGAAAATACCGCGGGGGTATTTCTGAATGTTTTTACTGTAATGTCGAGCTTGCTCAACGGACATATATCTGTATTTTTGGCATTGAGCTGGTAGTTGAGCTAGAATGTCGATGTGGCGCAACGGACATTGATCGAAACATATGTATAAGTATTCTTACTGTTAAGTTAACGGTTGAGATGGAATGTCGAGCTGGCTCAACAGACTTTGATTTTGACATATACATGTATATGTATTTTAACTGTTGAGTTGATGGTTGAGCTGGAATGTCGAGCTGGCTCAACGGACTTTGATTTTGACATATATTTGTATTTTTGCTGTTGAGCTGGGTGTTGAGCAGGAATGTCGTTGTGGCTCAACAGACATTGATCGAAACATATGTATAAGTTTTTTTACTGTTGAGTTAGCGGTTGAGATGAAATGTCGAGCTTGCTCAGCAGACTTTGATTTTGACATATTATGTATTTTAACTGTTGAGCTGATGGTTGAGCTAGAATGTCGAGCTGGCTCAACGAACTTTGATTTTGACATATATATGTATTTTTGCTGTTGAGGTGGCCGTCAGCTGTGTCGAGCTGGGTCAACGGACATTGATCGAAACATATGTTTAAGTATTTCTACTGTTGAGCTGGCGGTTGAGCTGGAATGTCGAGCTGGCTCAACGACATTTGATTTTGACATATATAATATATATTTGCTGTTGAGCTGATGGTTGAGCTGGAATGTCGACCTGGCTCAACGGACTTTGATTTTGACATGTATATGTATTTTTGCTGTTGAGCTGGCCGTTGAGCTGGAATGTCGAGCTTGCCAAAGAAGGCTGGTGTTGAGCTGAATGTCGATTACTGAGCCTTGAGCCAACCTTATGGACCAACGTTTGATATTACATTTGTGTGACGTCATTTTGTATGCATTTCATACCAGGGAATGGGCCGCATGGAAAATACCGCGGGGGTATTTCTGAGTGTTTTTACATCACCTGTTCTATATTTTGTGAAATATATGTGAAAATCTGACATTTGTGGGCGTTTGACTCATGTCAGACCCTATTTGTATCATATGCACTTTGTACCTTCATCTTCACTGGAAATGCCCAAGACAATGCAAAGAAATGATTAGTAGATCTATATTCATTTTTTTTTTTTTTATTATTTAACCTGAATTTAACAGGATAAATTACAGGAGAACAACATAGATCCCAATAAATTCGTTTTATGTCACAGAAATATTTCCAATGAATGATGCGACATAGTTTGTACTTAGAACCTTCTTTCGACTTTACGGAAACAGACTTGTGCTTTACAAAGGTATTATATGCAATACTTCTCGAGACAGAATATGGTGGTGTCCGTGGTCGTGAGGTAGATCGTCGGCTTCATAACCTAAGGGTCCTGAGTTCGATACCTGGGAGCGGGTGTCAACTTTGGGATTTTTCATTGGCCTACACATTCGGCGCGAGTACTGGTGTAGTTCCCAGGAAGCAGAATCGAGAGAGATTAGTATAAGTTGTAGGAACTTGTTTCTCAATCGATGTAAAATAAATATGTTTAAACTAAACAGAATATGTAAAGCTTCATCTCTCTGTGTAGAATTCCAGTAATCACCATTCTTAACATTGAACTATTGTGGCGCCGCATGAGCGGCGGCCCTATATTTTTATTCGGCTATAAAAAGTACCTATAGAGGCAGCCATATTGTTTACTCGGCGTCGAGTCATTTCATAACTAGGTCATTTCCTACCTAGGCCATAGGTTTTGGTCATTTCGTACCCACTTATTTTTTTATTTTGGTCACTTCGATCATTTCGTACCCACTTTGGTCATTTCACAGTTTTTGATATCAATTTTGATAACTAGGAACCTGGTTTTAATACTATTTTCTCGTTTTGTTTCTCGAATGACAACTGCTTTTGTACATAGCTCTAATTGAAATTGTATTAATTTTTCTCCGACGAATGGCTATGATTGTATCTTACCATTTTCTTTTCTTTAAGGTTTTAAGTTGCAGTCTAAGGATTCTTTAGGACTTTTAGTGCCGTAGTGTGCGTTATTTTGGAAACAATTGATTTGCGGTGCCATTGATGTTATGCATCAATATTTTCTTGTATTTCTATTTAGGCGGTCTAGCATCGGTTATATACACAGACACGCTACAAACCATCATATTGATAGGAGGGGCAATTGTCGTCACATCCATGTGTAAGTCTACACCACCTTTCTATCGTGCACAACTAATTTATTTCCTTGCAATTACAGGAACTTTCTGATAACATTTCGAAAAGGTTATTGCAAAACTATTTTTCATTGCCTTCTATAGGCACGTACAACAGTTTTGCACTAATCCCACGGTATTGAGCCATGGTTTTTCAAAAGATATCTTGCTGTTGGAGGCTTCGTAATATTGGCAGTTTAACCTTTCGAAAAGGTCATCGATACTGTTATATCCTCTTTCCTATTGTTTTTCTTTTCTTGCCCATCTTGTTAGCTTATCTAATCCTCTTAGGCATGATTGCATTGTTTTTGAAGTACTGAAAATATAACTTTGTAACAAGCCATTGCTGCTTGTTCAGAGTTTTCATCACCTTATTACTACATCGATTCTTAAAAGTTTTTTTTCATGGAAAAATTAATCAATGTATTCTGTATCGAAAAAATAATCACTGTTCAAAAAAGTCAGAATCTGAAGTATGGAGTACACCATTTAACATTCGACTCAATTCTACAGCACTCAGTAATGTTGGTGGCTGGTCAGGCATGTTGGACAAGTACCCACTGGCGGCTGCAAACTACACTCTTAACAACACAGACCTCTACAAATGTGGGCTACCTAGAGAAGATGCTTTCCATATTTGGAGGGACGCTACCACCGGTGATATACCATGGCCGGGTGCAGTATTTGGTTTGACGACCCTCGGGCTTTTTACGTGGTGTCAGGACCAGGTATAGTTCATTATGATTTGACTTTCAGCTTTTCGACACAGTGGCAACAATAGCAATGGCTTAATGAAATACAACACTGGATCGTATAAAATATTCTTTAACAGAATACAAATGCCTTTCATTTGTTTCGCATTGGTTCATTATTATAGTAAATTTCAACGTAATTTGTGACTAGCTGACACCTATTTCAAATTTGAAAATGTATTCTTATTTAGGGGTACTAAGTAGAAGCTGCAGAACAAACTTAAATATCAAAATATGCTTTAGGCAAAATCTTGCAGGATCTATGAAGTCTGGCATGACATTTGAACGCCTTCAGCTTCCCCCCTCCCCCATTTTTTTTATTTAATAAGTCCACTTTAAAGCCTTTCACAATATGATATTTGTAGATTATCATTTCAAACCAAACGTTACCTTTCCAGCATGATCGATTACTGGTACTGCATTTTAATCATATATAGCTCTATCAGGTGTGATAGCCGGCCTAATGTGAAGTTTTGCTTCAACCAAATTGTTTTCATGACCAATCCAGTGCAGTACAAAATTAAATTGCAGGACTTACTCAGTAAAAATAACGTTATTTCATAATTTCAGATTATAGTCCAGCGATGCCTATCCGCCAAGAACATGGGGCACGCTAAAGCTGGAACCTTGTTGGCAGCATTTTTGAAACTATTTGGATTCCTTTTGTTCATAATTCCGGGTATGATCAGCCGTATTTTATACACAGGTAGGAACATCTTCCAGTAGCACTAGTGATTGTAGGGTTCCAGTGGAGATCAGGGTCCGTTATCACGAAAACACTTGGGGTTTTTTTTAAACATCTTTTTTTCGCTTTCAAACGACAAAAATGATTCTATTTATCGTCCGGCATTAGGATCACAGCTGTGAATATTTTCCCACACGCTCTCATCCCCATTTACCAAATATAACTTGATGTAACAAAATCTAACAACACCGCCCAATTTTGATGTTAACCTTAAACATGAAACACACTGATTTACACAAGTTTACCGGTAATATTTCCCTTAGTTCCATTCCTGTTAGTTTTAATCGAAAACAGTGAATATCCTCGAGTTTTCCCCCCTCCTTGGTCGAGTAGCAGGGACTGACGATTTGTTTACGTCGAACGACTTACATTGTTTACACATTGGGAAATGGTTAATTCTGGAAATGAGCTTGTCATGGATTTGTGTATAATGGAGTGCAACACACGAAAAAGGTCATTCGGACGTTTGCGTAAAATGTCGTCTCTGATCAGCTTGTGCAGTCCGCACAGGCTAATCCGAAACGACACTTTCCGATTTTATGTGATTTTCTGTTTTACGCAAGTCTACTGTAGCACAAAATCTGATGTAGTCGTAAAGTGCCGTCTCGGATTAGCCTGCGCGGACTGCGCAGGCTAATCCGGGACGACACTTTACGCAAATGTCCGAATGCACCTTTTCGTGTGTTGCACTCCATTAATAGGAGTCTTGCGTTCTTTCGTGAAAGCGGGCCGAGGTCTCAAATCGAAAATTCGGTGGCTTCGCTAGTGGCTTTTTCTGAACGCATTCCATGTTTTTCTCTTGTTTTTGAACTATATCATAATGAACATTTGTTTGATAATAGAAGACTTCAACAGTAGTTTGTATTGCTGAGCAATCAGCATTCCTACTGCTTTTCAAAACTACTTGTTACTTGTAGCATGTTTAGTAAATCTTGCCTTATGCATAAAAACATATGGAACAAAGAAAAATAGGTTCTTTAGGTAGGCTGACAACAAAAATGTATTTTTGTAGATTGATTAGAACTTAAACTATAAAGTTGGAACTCAAACCATTGAATATTGTGGGTAACTTTTTTTGTTTTTTGTCGCTCTTGAAAAATTTACTATGAACACATTCGGTTGATGATGATGGTAGAGGATGATGCTGATTTTTTTTTTACTCTAACGAATTTGATTTTGGACATTTTTGTTGCTAATGAGGCAAAACGGCGCTATACTCCAATTCAATCAATCAGTTGTTGTTGTTGATGATGATGATGATTATGATCTTAAAATGCAACTTTGATGTCTATAATGATTCTGTGTTTCACGACCTTTGTACGTTTGTTTTTTTTTAAGTCCTCATGTGAACTATAGGCCGGTGGCATTTCTTAGAATAGATTCAAACTGATTTGAATTAGTTTATTTAGGTGACTCTTGGCGCATTTCTGATAGTGTAGATCGAGATCAGACTATGTAGGACATGCTGTCCGACCTTTGATCTACTCAAATACGGTGTTCTTTTTGATGAAATCAAGACATTTCAGTATTTGGGTTTTTTACTCATATGTTTGTTTATTAACTCATTACCAAACGACAAAATTTTAGGTTTGTCCAAATTAAGAGCAGTTACAGGCGACCTAATACAAGTAACTGAAAATTTGAAATTTGTTTTGTGAAGGGTAGAAAACATTGTGGGAAATCAGTGTACTTTCTCAGGGTTGTCAAAAGTAGGGATTGTTTTGTGTAGGGCAGAAAATATTTTGGGAAAGGAGAAAATGCTGGTTACCTTTTTCCACAATGTTTTATAAAGGCTTTCTCTGGGTCGTCAAAATTAGGGATTGTGTGGTAATGATTTTATATAACAGCATGGGTTTTAATGATACAAGCAGTATAATATCTAGTATTTACTTTATTTTACCTTAATTTACCTTACAGAGGACATAGCCTGCGCAGACCCGGATATTTGTGACGAGTTTTGTGGTAACAAGGCTGGCTGTAGTAACCTAGCTTATCCATTACTTGTTTTGAGACTTCTACCAAACGGTAACCGTTTTTTTTTTAATAAATTTAAGCCATTTGAAACAGGTTTATATAAACTTATGCAGATGTCGAAAAAGAACGAGAGATCAGAATGGATTGAACTCCTTGTCTTGTTCAAGATCACTTTTGTTCGATAGTCTAACAAGTATAAGTTTGTATGATACCATACAAATGTATACCGCGTGGTGTCCGTGTGTCCGTGGTCGTCAAGTAGTGCGTCGGTCTCGTAACCTGAATGTCCTGAGTTCGATACCCGGGAGCGGGGATTTTTCATTGGCCTACACATTCGGCGCGAATACTGGTGTAGTTCCCAGGAAGCAGAATCGAGAGAGATTAGTATAATTTGTAAGAACTTGTTTCGTTGTAAAATAAATGTTTAAACTAATTGTATACCATCTGTATCTACCAAACTGGTCTTTTAAGCCTCTATTTCATATAAAAAATTGTGTAGACTTCTTGAAACTGAAACTGGAAATAATACAAAAGTTCTTACTGATCTCGTTCTTTTTAAAAGTAGATAATTATAAAATTGTTAATAATCACACAGAATTCAGAGAGTGAACAACAAATATCTAGAAAAATATCTAGAAAGCCCTATTGGAATCAATTGTTGATGCAAACTTTATTTTTAAAGTGCTACAAGACGATAGTCAGTATCATATAAGCGTAAGTAAAAGGTAATTTTCATTAAATATTTATATGAACGTGCATTTGTAGGTGTCCGAGGTGTCATGCTGGCGGCCATGTTGGCAGCTTTAATGAGCTCTCTGACCTCCATCTTCAATAGTGCAAGCGCCATAGTAACGTTAGACCTTTGGACACAAATACGGAAAAAAGCCAAAGAGACTGAGCTGATGATCGTTGGTCGTGCAACGATCCTGATATTGTGCGCTGTGAGCATTCTCTGGTTACCTATCCTGCAACAGTCACAAGGTGGTTTACTCTGGTTCTATCTCCAAGCTGTCAAGTCCTATCTTATTGTTCCGTGGTGCATGCTGTTTTTACTTGGGTTCTTCTGGAAGGGAACTACTGAACAGGTGAGATACTTATTGCACGTGTTTCACTTTATGTCTGCATCTCTTCTTCGGAAGTCAAAATTGTAGACCCCTTTAATTCAGCATTTGCAGACGAATATTTCACTGTGAAATATGAATATATTCTGGTTCTGCAGTGTACTCATCCAGTAGAACTTAGTATTGTATCCAAGCATGTTTATTAACAATATGTTAGATATAGTTAATGCTTCTTCATAGAAATGCTTTTTTGTGGTGCATTTGAGTTCATACTAGATAAAAATTCGATGTCCTTGAAATAAATGAGCCTGGTAGAAATAAAATGTATTACATATTAGCCATGCCATATAATGCACCTGCAAAAATGTATTGATCAGGGTCAGCCTAGGCATAGTGCTGAGAGTTGATAGAATGGTTTTGTTCCTGGTCAATATTTTGCATGTCTGAGGAAAGATCGACCTCCATATTCAGTCGGTTGTTAGGCGAATTGTGTTTTATGGATCCATAATTATGACATATCAAGCATGGTGTAATGCGTCAGATATGCATTAAACCGCCATTTACCAGAGCGTCAATTATATATATTGTATTATTTCTGATATATGTCTTTTATCTTTTCCTTTAGGGTGCTTTTTGGGGGCTCATGGTGGGTCTTGTTATTGGTCTCATCCGGATGGGTCTCGACTTTGCAATACCCGCCCCAAACTGTGGCAGTGGGGACGAAGATACGCGATTCCCCATTGTCTCTAAAGTTGATTTTCTACACTTTGCTATAATTCTAGCTGGTGTAAGCGCCATTGCCATGGTTGTGGTCAGCTTTTTCACACAACCTAGATCACATGAACAGGTTTGTAACACTTACAGTAACACCATTCTACAAATATGTCATAAATGGCAAAAGCTTTTTTGTTGGATACGGCTAAATCCTAGAAAGCAACGCAATGCCGCTACTCTGGTACTGAGATAGAATATTTATTTTATATTTTTTTATAAAATTGAAGAAAAAACTGGCACATGCATTTCTAAAACAGGGAATCAAAAGTGGGCTAATATAGATCAGACCTTGAAAGAATACATGGTCACTATAAATCAGTGTTTGGAAAACCTTGTCATCAGTGTCGACCATAAGTCAATGTTTCGAAATCTCCTTTTCATTAGTGTCATTCCTATGATTAATGTATTACTGGTCTATACACAACACCTCATTTAAACTTGCACATTGGTTGAGTGCCTCCTGGTCACATATAAGAGTCTACCAAATTTTGCTGAAATTGTTATTATGCACATGTACATAATTCTAAAACTGATTTATCAGTTGATCCAACAAGTGCAGACAATTTATAAACAACTTTTGGTGTAGAAAAAGTATACTTTATATAAAAGACCTCCGAGCAAGGCAAGATTTTATAGGTATATATACAATTTTGTATTTTACAGCTATACAGAGTGACGTGGTGGACACGCCAAGCCGTACCGGAACCCGAACTTACAGATGATGAAGATGAAGAGGAGAATACCGCAAATATTTCGTATATACCTAACAATATGCAAATAGAAGAACCAGATTATCAATCAGGTTCGTCATTTTATTGCCTCTATTACTTGAGTAATACCCGCTTGTCTTATTTGTCCTGAATGGTCGATTGATTTAGGTGTGAAACAGTGGATTTGTCCAAGCAAGACGATACATTTTATACCACCGGCTACATATAAACCTCTGTCATAAGGGTACAGATCGAGCGCTATTTACATTTAATATTTTGTAATTTTGGGGACTAAGGTAGCACCAAAGATAACTAATTTCATTTTCTAAAACGATGGCAAGACATCTTCTGGTTTCAGTATCATTATTTTGACACGATTTGTGAGTTATTAAATTATATATCAGATTTGTCCCTTATAGTATTACTTGTGCCGTACATTAGTCAGCTTTTTGTAAAATATAATAACACTCGTGTCTTAAAATTTTATATACCTTCTGACACAATTCTATAGAGGTTTTTTTTTTCACTTAAACATTTGAAAGAAGGAGAAATATAAGTTTCTAGTTGCCTTTTTTAAATCAGTTACAGGTCTGAATAGATGCAAAACGTATTTAAGGAACTGGTTGTGTGGTACTGTTGACCGTACTCAGGATCACATCACGGTCGAAGAGAAAGCAGAAATAAGAAAGAAAATGACGTCACTAGAACAGAATGCCACGTGGGGCAGAGTTTTGAATATCCTAGCCATTGTGTTGGCAACGTTAACAGCTTTTTTGCTGGGTTATTTTGGTTAAAAGTGTGCAAATCTGTAACGGATCAGGAGACCAATTTCCTTATTATTCAAATAGTTTAGTGAATCAGTAATTCCGTTTCTATCTAGATTTAGACTATGAGTTCTATCCAGAATGGCGCTTCCCGATCGTAAAGCAGCGAATAAGCTCCTTAAGGACAGTGCTTAGATGTTACATAGATGAACCGTGGACAGAATGTGATTTGAAGCGATTGGTGTGCGCTGTATGCCTTGCAAAAAATTCGTTGAACTACACAACTCTTTTAGTTACATTTCTGTCGTAACTGCGATTGTATGTATATCCGAGATAAAACTGTAAGTTGTGTAGTTTGATCTGTATCTACACCCTTGGCTACAGACTTTAATGTGGTAAAGAGAAGGTGAGGATTTATTTCGGGAACGATTGCATCTGCAGTTGCTTGCTGAGAAATGTCTTTACATTAATGACCAATATAAACTTGCCTCAGTGCCTAGATTTACAGTATTATCAATATCTTTGTATTACCTGAATAATTTATTTTTTAATCTGTAGTATTCCAAACATAAGATGATATAAGCTTGCCTGTATACTTAGGTTTACAATATAATCCATATTATCCATTTAAGCATTTTATTATTTATATCTAACACACTGATGGTGTTGAATCCGATTTCGGTTACCGAAGCAGTTCGTCTATTGATAAGTTATTTTTTTTACAATGCTGGAGTTCTGGTACTGCTACTTCATCCTTGACAGAGCCTCAGGTGAAATTAAGCCAAATATATGTAGTACTTAACTATCTATCCTAACGGAGAAATACAGGACCTCGACTTATACTTATTTGGTTACTTAGATAAAAAAAAAATTTTCTGTTAAGATTATTGTTGTGTTAAATTTCGTTTCTTAAATGCTTTTAAATATTTTTATTTAGAATTTTGTAATGCTTTGATTTTAACTGTGTATGAAAACAAACTATGTATCATACAAATGTGGAATCTTTTATCCATTAAAAAATTATTGCAGAAAAGGAATGCTTTTAAAAAAAAATGCCTTTTTAATCTAATTAAAAAGGAAACATGATCTTTTATTGTGAATTGTTTTTGGCAAACTTACGATGAAGCAGCGAAATGTGTAGAGCAAAAGTTGAACAGGAGGAGCAAAACAGATAAAAACATAAATGTCTTTGTCTGTTTTGCTCCTACTGTGCAACCGTTTGCTGTAAACTGTTTGTGGTGCAGGGGAATGTGTAGAGCAAGAGTATAATAGAGTTGAACAGTAGTAGCAAAACAGATAGACATAAATGTCTTTGTTTGTTTTGCTTCTTCTGTCTTACCTTTTGTTGTGAACTGTTTTTGGCAAACTTACGATGAAGCAGCGAAATGTGTAGAGCAAGAGTATGATAAAGTTTAACATTAGAAGCGAAAAAAAAGACATATGCAGGTATTTTGCTCCTACTGTTCAACCTTTTGTTGTGCACTGTCTTTGGCAAATTTACGATGAAGCAGCGGAATGTGTAGAGCAAGAGTATAATAGAGTTGGACAGTAGGATCAAAACAGATACAGACATAAATGTCGTAGTTTGTTTTGGTCCTACTGTTCAACATTTTGTTGCGAACTGTTCTTGGCTAACTTACGATGAAGCGGCGAAATGTGTAGAGCAAGAGTATGATACAGTAGGAGCAAAAAATATACATAAATGCAGGTATTTTGCTCTACTGTTTAACCTTTTGTTGTGCGCTGTCTTTGGCAAATTAACGATGAAGCAGCGAAATGTGTAGAGCAAGAGTATAATAAAGTTGAACAGTAGGAGCAAAAAAGCCTTAATCTGCTTTGCTCCTTCTGTTCATTTTTTGTTGTGAATGTCTGGCATCCACATCAATGAACTTGAAGCTTTTCAACTATCATTAATATCGATGTTGGTTTGTAAAAGAAAATTAACCGTAAATATATGGTGGATAATAGTGTCGGTTATTTCTTTTACCATGTTAGTACTCCTTTATAAACTCCCTCATTTCATGTGACTTTCATTAAGTTTTCAGTCCAAATTCATCCTGAAGAGTCATACAAAAGCTACATGTAGCTTGATATTTCAAGAAATTGCCTTGTACGATGCAAGCCGAGAAAAAGGTTAAAATTGATTGCTGGTCGTAAATTGCGAAAAAAGGGTGTCCTCAAGATATTTCACCATCAATTTATGTCTTGCATGTGATAAAATCATTGTGGAGAATAAAATGTGACTTGTGTCTTCTTTTGGCTAATAATGTTAATACAAGCTCACTATTGAATTTAAGATATAATTATTTTTTTGTTCCCTGCTCAAGAGAATCGATGTTGGGATAATTAAACAAACTATTCATGGTTTACTCTTCTTACATTTATTTTCATACACACCTTCAAAAACAATGGCAAACAAACACAACATCAGGTCAACAATAGTAACAACAAATACAATAAATAGATAGCACTTTTTAGAACAATATTTAAATTGACTTTAAAAGTTCAATGTCTTTCGTCTGCTGAACTTGGCACGTGGTTTCTTGCTGTCTCCTGCTGTCCAAGATTTGGACTTCTTACGGAAGTGACGTAAATCTTCGCCGTGATCTGCGTGTAACATGGGTTTGTAGTTCATTGGTTGACATAAGTCTGACGTCATTTGTTGGTTGAGATAGAAAGTCTTGTAGCCGCCGTCAAGAAGATAAATCTCAGGAAAGTTCAGTTTGGGGTAATTGTCTTTATTGAGTTCTCTGTCTTGGCTTCTCAGAAATCGGTACCTGTAAGGAAAGGCAAAGATTACCAATAATCAGTAATTAAGGTTTTTGACACTTTTTTATGCGTTATTGACCCAAGAATATAAAAACCATTATTTTTCGTGCGGGGGTCGATTATTACTGCAAGCTAGTGAAAAGTTGAGCTGTAAATTCGTCTATTCGTGTAACATGACATAAGCTGATAGTCAATATCTATCAGACACCCCACAGTTCTTTTGGTCGAAATCGGTACCTGCTTTATTACTGACATGCAATCGATGATTCAAAATATTTGCAGAAGACAGGTTAGTTGGGACTTCTGAATAATTGAACTTGTTTTAATAGAAATATTGTAAGAAAAGGAAAGTATGGTTACTCGTGTTTTGTCTCCTTTCCCACAATGTCTTCAAAAGGTTTTTCCAATCGGTCGTGAAAACTCGTGATGGTATGTTTAAAAGAACAGAATAGACAGTGCGTTTAAGCTTAGGCGACAAGTTACTTGAGAGTAGAAAAGAAACTTTTTATAAGTACTTGGATCTCCGGCCCAAAGTCAAACACTATACAACATTATCATAAAAGTGTAAAGTGTATATATATACATTCGCAGACGACAAAATAGCTGAACTTTAGTTTTTTATATGATTTTACAAGTACCCATGTACCATGAAAAACTTTGTATATTGATATATATTACCTGGATAAGAGATCCGTCTTTTAATCAAATAACAATTTGGTTTCATGTACTTACATTTTTGGACCACGTTCGGAGGAGAATTCACAATGGAAGATAAGTATATGAGGTTTGTCGGATGTAGTTGGTTTCTGCAGTAAACTGTAAACATCGTCTTTTGTATAAAGATTGACAGCTCCCTTTATGTGGCCTCCCTCGTATTCATACGGGTATCTACAGTCAACAATGTTCACGTGATCAAGCTTGTCGTCGTACTCTCCATTCAAGACATCGGTGAGTGTTTTAGCGGATATAGACTTGAGGTCGCTGTGTTTCCCGGGAATTGTGGGTAATGTGTAGTCTCGTGATCCGTCAGCAACGAGGTCTGTATCGCTTGTCAATTTGTCAACAGCATCGATGATACCTTCTGACGATTCCTGCTAAGAAAAAAACGATTGTAATTTACTCAAACTGCCATAAAGAATACAGTGATGACTGCTTTAATATAGCTAAGACATAGAAACTAACGTAGACACAGTTTATCGGACAGATAGAACTAAATTATGCAGTGCAGTTAGCACCTGTGCCCATAAATTGACGAAATAGTCTTGACACACATATGGATGATTTTCTTACTCTCTGTCATTTAGAAAACCCAATCGATTGTTGCTCCATGGGGATGTGTTAATTTGTAATCGTTATCCATTATACCAAGTAAGTCTTTATTGATTATAAATCGACAAAATGCAATCTGAATGATCAATGAAAATGGTCCACGGACGTGTAAAACATCAACCAAAATTAGGCGGTCTCTTAAGGAGATTTACTTATATACCGCAGTCTGAGCTCCCTTAGAAGGTTGAAAAGGGTCGTTACCGTTTGGCTTGTTAGTAGTTACCCTTATGCGTAAAACCGCCTTTTTTTACAGGACAAGGTTCATTGATAAACATAAATGAATTACCTCTGTAACATCTGGTCGACCTCGTTTTGTTGCTCGAACGTTCATGAATAGATCACCATCGTCATCAGCTGGACGCTTTATTCCAGAAAACAAACTTCTTTTGATTCCAGATTTCGGGCTTGTTTTTGTCCTCCTGCATCGTGGAATTTCAATCTGAAAAAAAAAAAAAATAGCATCATAATATTTTTGTTAATCGGAAGGGAAACGTTAAATCCTTTCCCATCAACCAACATTTATTTCTAGTCCTTATCAAAGCCGTTGCAGACGACAAATTATGAAATTAGCATCGTAGGGACTATTTCCTACATGTGGGATTGTTGAAAGATAATACATATACAAGAAAATATTGATGCATAGCGTCAATATCGCCTAAAATCTGTATAGGGCATATTATGGCATTTTAAATAAAGGAAAGTAAATCTAAGTAGAACAATGTGAGAAATGAACTGAGAAGTCTAAAACAATCCCTAGAATGCAATGAATGGTTATGGAGTGACAACTATGGGTAGGAAATGATCGCTGTGAGTACAAAAATATTAGGAATAGATGGACGAGACCAAAAATTGTTCGAAATGGCCCAGGTACGAAATGACCTAGTTACAAAATGACTTAAAACATGGCAGCCTCAATAGTTACTTTTCAAAACCGAATAAAAATATAGTGCCGCCGCTCATACGGCGCCACAATAATGCAGGATATAGTGTACCGCCGACGGGTAAATTTCATTTGGGGTTTACATATCCTACTTGTCTTGGATCTTTAAAAAAACCGATTCGAAAAATAAAGTGTACGTTACTTACGGAAAAATCAGCCGTGGTTTTGTCTGCAGTTTCGAGAGATTTACTGTATGGTGTAATGATTTCGGCGAGTTCGTTTTCGTTCCAATCTGTGGCTGTAGTTCTAGCAGGTGAGTCAAATGCATCGTCGAATAATTTTTTTCTGTAATTGAAAATAAATAGCTGTTAAAATGCTTGTCTAGTATACATGTAAATGGTATTTGTGTAAAATACATGAAGTTGAGTGAACAATGTATTTCGAATTATCAGAATCCCAAATCAAGACATGATATCCGCTGAAGACGGATCTTGAAACCAAGTATCTAGATCAAGATAAAAACAAAGTACATGTAGTAAAAAGTAGTATGGCAAAACCAGTCGCCATCTACGGTTTTTGAAGCGACAAAGAAACAAATACTGCACTTCTCTGACTTTTCCTTATTCAGGATATTTTACGAAATATAATTTCACAACTCATATTGTATCGTTCCATTGCATTACCTAGAAAAAAATGAAAATATTTGAGAAAATCGAACGTCTTCGCAAAGCGGTCATTCGCTTTTCTAAAATATTTTGCAGTAGCCCGTGTAGCCGTCCATGCTGTCAATTCTGTCTCCAAAACACTGGTTGCTCTTTCCACAAAAACATCGTCGTAACAGTGGTGAGGCAGTATTCCCTATCAATAATATTTTAAAATATTATCCCAGACCTGTACCAGCAACCAGCGTCTGTGCTCTTTCAAGAGGTCATAAATACAACAGCTATTTACCTCAAAGCCATTGGGTTTCGTTCGGTTTTCTATGAAAAGAGATGAGTGATATGATATCTTGATCCGTGACTGAATTGTTGAACAATTCAGTTAGAAAAGAATTCTGATCTACAGAAACTTTTCCACATATTTATATTGAGGTACAAGTCCAATTACCCGGATGTCATTATATACCTGAGGCCTTGAGAAAATTAAGTCGGAGTAACAGTATAGCTGACCAGGATATGCTCAAAGCCACGGGGACAGTAATTATCTCATGTCGTAATTAGTTTTTATGTATGTTTTAACCCTTGTTAGTGTAGTATGGACAGTTTTACAAATGTTTGACAAATTATAAAGTTTTATCTTTCAAGTACGTCAAACATATAATGAAAAAAGGGATTAAATTTTTACTGGTATTTTCTCCATTTGCCTCAGTGTTTTCAAAACGTTCATTTTCTCTGGATTTAGAATCACAACTGACAACAAATAACACAGTTACGTGGTTAAGAGTAAATGCAATAATATCAGATGCCTCATTATAAATTACCACCTCTCCCCTCCCCCCCTTCTCCCTCTCGTAGAAAACAGCATTTTCTCCTTTTACCACAATCTTTTCAAAAGGGTCGTGAAAACCAAAAAAAAAAGATTCGTAAAAACAAGGGATTGTTTGAAAAAGAGTTAAGTACTAGTATGTAACAGTAGCTTCCAACTGTTATTATTGAACATCACACTCAGGAAAATTGTTCTAATTTCTAAATCAGACTGATGAAGTTCACATCATTTATCAGACAGAAGTTCGCCAAGCTGTCACTTTTCTTATATTGTAATGCGTGGAGAAATTCCCCGGTCATCAGTGCACAAATTTATCCCTTCTATTTAGTTTGAAAAGTCACGCAAATCTAAAGAAAAAAAAAACATATGCATGTATACGATATTGTGATTTATTTCTTTGGTCACGCAATTTGTTATACTATAGCTCCAGATAAAAGGGGATATGGTATTCTAATTCCGTTATTTCTCTTCCAAACCCTATGTTGTGGGTACTCATTAGAATTGTCTCAATGAGACGATTCTAATGAGTACCCACAACATAGGATTCAGTGGATAAAAAACGATATTTTCAATTCTGAAACCAAGATCACTCCCTCTATCTGCAGCTCTGTTATATGCAAGTGCGCACTGTGTGTAGAGCGCGCTATGCCCTTGTACTAGAATAAGCAAATAAAACGGATTTTGTAACTTTCAGTTAATCACACTTATGAAATTTGGATTACCATGTTATGGAATTGTATCTTGCTTTCAGCACATGTTCTATATGCAATGCAGAATCCTTTATATGTTGTTTTGCTACAGAAAGTACATTATTTATCAAAATCATATTAATAGTTTCCGTGTATGTTTGCTGCAAAAGATCGAATAAATATCTCTCTTTTTAAAACCAGTTTTTTTCTTCTTTTCCCACAGTCTTTTCTACCTTATCAAA
This sequence comes from Tridacna crocea, assembly GCA_943736015.1. Classification (NCBI taxonomy): domain Eukaryota; kingdom Metazoa; phylum Mollusca; class Bivalvia; order Cardiida; family Cardiidae; genus Tridacna; species Tridacna crocea. The sequence continues at coordinate 8,605,812 of OX031063.1, forward strand.
GCAAAATTGCACTTTTTGAGCCACTTTGAAATTGTCCTCTGCAAATGCTTTCAATTTGGATAGGTCTTAAAAATTGTTGTGTGCTAATGGGTTAAGAAAGCCTTGAACAAAAAACACACGCAAACATTGGCCAAGTCCCAGTGGTTCAGTCAGTGACGTGAAGGGCTTGATATCGAGGATGTCAATGGTTTTCTAATTCTCACTCATGCGCAAATGTGTTTCTGTACGAGGATTAATGATGATGATTGGGATAGAATTCATTTATATTATATTTCATGTGTCCATTTTTAGAAATGTTATGGGTTAAGAAATGTTGTAATATAAGCTGGTGTGGGGAGAGTGAATATTTTCCTCCTGCCAAAAATCTGAAACTACTTCATTTTTTTTGTTTTAGATATCGCTTATCCGGTTAATTGACTTGAGAACATTAGTATTAAAAGAGGCATTTGTTGTACAAAATAATCAGAGGAAATGTAATAAATAATTTACTTCATCAGCTTGTGGTTAATATGGGGAAATATTTGCCTCATAATGGTAAAGTCCGCGAAAATAATGAGTGCCATAAGGCTGATGAAATAAACTCTGTAAATCTATTTTTCTTTGTTCACATCTTAAAATATCGTTTTGCCGTTGCCAGGGTGTCAGTGACGTTAACCCATTACCACAAAATCCCTACTTTTGACGCCCCTGAGAAAGAAGCCTTTTGAAAAAACTATGGGAAAAGGAGAAAATGCTGATAACCAGCATTTTCTCCTTTCCCCATAGTGTTTTCTACCCTTCTTCCCAGAACAAATTTCAATTTTTCAGTCACCTTTATTTTGTCGTCTGCAAATGCTTTCAATTTGGACCAGTCTACAATTTTCTCGTGTGGTAAAGAGTTAAAAAGGAAGATAGAAACTGTTGCTCCTAAATCTTAGAACTAAATTAACCCTTATCCTGCTAAATTACTAAAATGAAATTTCTTATTCGATTTTGAAACCCCAAATATTGCCATTTAAAAGCTATTTTGGGGGAATTTCTATCTCCTCATTGGACGGTGTAGATCTAAGATCAGATGGCACGTTCTGTGCAGTCTGGTCTTGATCCACATTGTCCGCAAAGGTCAGCGAGTCGCTCTTACCAGATTAAGGGTTAGAAATACAATTGTAAAATATTGGTGGATGCAGGTCCTGTTACTATCAAAATATCCGTCAATGCAGATTTGTGAAAGTCACGTGATTTCTGAAGTGCTCGTGCTGAATGGTTTTCCACAAGATCATTTCAAACGGATTCTATTTCATTCAGACATTTAGATTTCGGTATTGTACAAGCTTTCTGATCACATGGAGTTATTTCAGCGATTGTCATGCAGAAATCTGGATAAAAGGATAGGATTTGCGCTAATTTTAGCATTTTGTCTATCCATTTTGGTCGTATATCACAGCAGGCAATTTTATCACTTTCGACCTGAACATATGAGGAGTTCTTCCCGCAATATAACACAGACGGTCCAGCTTAATGACTCCATCAATCTAAATGTTAGACCCTACGTAAAACATCGACATGGAAATCCTCTATACATCGAAACTGGCGTTGTCTTACGGAAACCACATTACAGGTTTCCCTCCCGGAAAAAGTCGGGTCTCTCTGTAAACTGTGCTGTTGTGATACACCTAGGTCAATTTTCTGGATACAAAGAGATGAATCGAAACAATGCATTAATTTACAAAAAGAGAAAAGAGAATGAGCTTCAAAATGAAATGACTTCATGCGATGGACTAATTAAAAAAACGGGATATGTGACTGGCCCCTTAACAGAAATGGAGAGAGACTTCCCTATCGCATACAGCATTCTGGTATACAAGGATTTCGTGCAAATAGAGATGCTTCTACGAGCTATTTATAGACCCCAAAATGTTTATTGCATTCACGTTGACCGGAAGTCAAATACGTCCCTTCATTCTAACGTACGGCGTTTGGCAAGTTGCTTTGAAAACGTTTTCATTGCAAAAAAATCTGTGAAAGTACGGTGGGGAACTTTCTCAGTGCTGGAACCAGAACTAATTTGTTTAGAAGAATTGTGGAACAAGTCAGTCACGTGGAAGTACTGGATAAATCTGACAGGGCAAGAATATCCTTTACGGACAAATTACGAGCTTGTAAAAATTCTACGATCGATGAAAGGTGCCAGTAATGTTGGAAGAAGTAGGTACTGTAATTATGTTATAGCTGTAATTCTGCCTATATCGGCCCTTGTACCCATCCAAACGACTTTTTCATTTCAGAACTGGGTCCATATTCACCAACCACTCTTAAAAACGTTTTTGTCTTATTCTTCAAGATTTTCTGTAAGTGAACGTACCAGAACTTCTGATTGGCTAAACCATATGGCTAAGCCAATCATAAGTTCTGCTACTTTCACACTGAGAAAATCCGAAGAATAAGACTAAGAATGTCCTTAAGAATGGTTGGTGAATACGGGTCCACATCACATTTTAAAATATTGTGTATCAAGGATAATACTAGTATACTAGTAAACAGAAAAAAAGTCCTAGTGAGGTATAATAGAATGGCATATTTTTTACCAAGTCATTGCCAAAAATAGCATTTGACTTCAGCATATCATGTGTCCCACGTGTTGCAATTCGTTTTCGACAGGATTGAAAACAATGTGAGGAAAGGAGAAAGTGTTTTCAAAAGCTTTCTTCCCGGGAGACATTATAAACGGAACAAAAGGTTTAGTGTTTCAATTGTTTTCCTGCTTTCTTCCTGGGAGACATTATAAACGGAACAAAAAGTTTAGTGTTTCAGTTGTTTTCCGGCTTGGGATGTCCTTTATGAGTGTGTAAATGAAGCTAAACCAATTTAGTAAGAGAAGAGTTAATGTGATATCCGCACATACTTTCAAATTGGTCAAACGTAAAATCATGTCTGGTAAATTGTCTAGCATGCTAACAGGCGTTCTCTTCTTCTTCTTTTTTTCCATAACGTTTAAAGAAAGTTTCCATATTTTTTGCTATCTCCTACAACAGGGGTTACACAGTATTCAGCAGAATTCAAGATTCCGGATTTCCACCACATCGTCTAGTACCTGTTAAAGGAGCAATCCACGTGGTTCTCTCGCGAGATTTTGTTGACTATGTACTCCATAACAAGACAGCTCGAGACTTGCTGAACTGGTCACGTGATGTGAGAAATCCAGATGAGATCTTCTTCAATACGTTGTATTACAACCCTCGGCTTCAGATACCAGGCACCTTTCAAAAATGTATTTCCTGCTCCTATTTATGAAACATTTATCTTTTAAGCGCTTTTGTTTTCTTGGCAGAATGATATTAGTTGTACGGTTAGGTGGCACGGGACCTGAAAACTTTCCTGTTCACGGCCGTGGTTAATCATGTCGCCCCGAGCCTAAGGCGTGGTGGCGACATGATTTAACACAGTCGTTTTCAAGTCCCCTGCCACCTTACCGTACATCGACTTTATTATACTGCAAAATTTTACCCTTTTAAAGCACTTTTAGCGAATTTTTCCTATTTTATAATCTCACGAATCAAGTATGCTGACGAAATAGAAATTCCGGTCTGAGTGCCCCAATTCAATGAAAACTGACGTCACTTGAAACTGACGTCATTAAGGTAGTGGACCTGTAATAAAAGCAAATTTCTTGACAGTTGATAAAGAGAGATTAATACAGATATAATACTTTTAAACATTTTTAACCGACCAAATATTCCTTTGATGTCTATCTTGAAACTATTTGTTGATATTTTTGTTAGTTTTCAGTAAAGGGAGGTAATTATGATATCGTTTTGTAATGAGAATATAGTGGTTTTGAATTTATAAATGATAATTCTAGGAAGGACAAAAAGGAAAAAGTGGCTCGGTGAAAGAAGTAAAATGATACTCACTTTTATCTGAGCAAATTTTGTAGGATGATATTATAGTGGAAATAGCGGAATTCTATTACGTGGTTTTTTTCACGGGAAATTTCTTTGCAGTATAATTATGCATAATATCGAACGCGGTGTAAATTACCTTCAATGAATGACGTCCTGACGTACATAGTGGTTAAGAGATTGATTTCTAGAGATTGATCTTCCAGGAACTCCTGAATCACTGGACTTGAGCAGGTAACCTTGGGCAAGTCACTTAGAAGTGCAAGCTCAGTACCAGCAAAGCCTAGAGAAAAATATTTACCCATACCACACAAACCCATTACCACACAAACCTTTAAATCACATAGGACATGAAGCTTTGTTTCGTTTGGACCACTTTTTTTTTTTTTTTTTTTCTATCCTATTATATTTTGTTGAGTAACATATTTTGTGTAATGCGAGGGCTTTCAATATGGATTTATAAAGGATATTTTTTTTTTCAGTAAAGATCGAAGTTTGTTCCATCGAGTAAACACCATCGGTAATATTTACACGACTAGCTGCATCGATAAAATAAATTTCGATCTTTGACTGAAAAAAAAATCCTATTTATTTCGTGCTTTCTGGGAGAAGCTTTATCAAAAAACAGTGACATTCTTTTCCGTTCTTCCCTGTGGCGTACCACTCCTGCATAGCAACGCATTACAATCTTACGTCAAGCGCAAGAAATATAAAGTAAGTGACGTCATATTTTCATGTGGTTGTGAGGCACACGCAGTTTACCTAGGCACCAAGAACATGAAATAGGTTTTCACTGGTCAGACCAGTGTAATATCGAAAAATATTTTCACTGCTATTTTTCGATATTCTACCGGAGAGCATGACATAAAAAAAGGTAGTCGCAGGATGTGATTTGCTGTTGTAAAAAGGTCGTTAATTTTTTTACTTCAATGCACTTAATTCGTTCTTTCCTTGTACGACTTTTGCTAAGTAAAGGATGTGGGTAAACTTATGAAGAAAAAAGACCCCTCGAGAACACACATGAAATTTATATGAAAGAATGCTACACATGTCTGCTTTATCCATACGAAATACTAGTATTTAGGGAATTAACAGAACACTTAGATGATAAGGTTGATTATAAGATTTTAGTTCACAGGGAACAGCAAGGTTTGATTAAGGGGCCAAATCCAGTCCAGGCACACATCGTCAAAGCTTCACAGTTTGTGGATAGAGTATATTGTTGGAATTACGCCAATATTTCATTGGTATTGTACATGTAAAGCCGGGACAAGAGTTGTCGGATGTTGTGTTCATATTGTATCTGTGATATGGTACCTATCATATTACCGACATCAATCTCAAAAGCCCATAATATAAAAGGAAGTTTTCAATCATGTTGATGACGCAGTGCAGATAGACCATTGGACTGATTTTGAACTTGAAAATGACGATGAAAATGAATAAAGATAGTCCTTTTAAAAATATTCATAATCATGAATCACAGTCAATCAAAAGTTGAATTATCCTCTAAACAATACACCATACATCCTTTTAACATTTTATATGATATCAAAAAGATGACCTAATTTTCAAAAGAAAATATTAATTTGTTCATTTTGTTGGAATTCTTTGTCTCAAAATCGTAAATGAATGTTCGAAAGACTTGGGTCTTTTTACAACTCAAACAGAGGAGATTTTAACAATGTTTGTCGCAATATGTTAATATTTTTTCACTTCAACATGATTCATTGTAATTGTTTCTGGGATATTCAAACATTTTCTCGTAGAATTCACAAAGAAATCGGATCCAATTGATAGAGCAAAATCATTTTTGCAATTATGACCCATCCAGCCCTCCATACTTTAGAACTCTGAAACACCCTTTTGGACTCTGTTATTTTTTTAAATATTTCGTATGGATAAAGTAGACATGTGTAGCATTCTTTCATACAAATTTCATGTGTGTTCTCGAGGGGTCTTTTTTCTTCATAAGTTTACCCACCTCCTTTGTTACTGACGGAATATTCTCGATTTTCTTCACAGGGACTCCCGGTACAACATCTGTCCGAAATCCATTCATAGCTCGCTTTAAGAACTGGTACGGCCAATGGAACTGCCATGGTAAACAGGTCCGTGGTATTTGTGTGTTTGCTACGGGTGATCTCCCTTTGCTTGCCACGAGAGAGGAATTATTTGCAAACAAGTTTCACGTGGACTTTGCTCCTGAAGCCTTGTATTGTATGGAGGAATTACTGTATAACAGAACGCTTGAGGAGTATGTCGGTATTCTGGACTTTAATGTGTCGTATTATGAAGCAGGAAACTCTGTTTGACAGAAGCTTTAATAAACCAGGAAAGTTCGCTCATACACTCAAATCGAAAACTAAAAAATCCAAACCTAGACAAAACAACGCCGGGCTTGCTTAAGACTGGCACATTTCAAAGCATTGATCTTTTGTTCTTACAGACCTCAAATACCTTACACACCTCAATTAAGGTGTGAGCTTACCTACTACCTTTCGTTTTTCAACATGCCGACCTGTTTCTACGGCACAGAATGGCAGTTGCTTAACCTCTAACTTGCTTAATAGTTGAAAAGAAAATTGCAAGGCGATCGTAAACACACCAATTTTGGTATTTTAAAGGTATCTTTTTATTAAAATATCTACATCATGTTCTACATGTTCTGTGCGGGCTGATCTTAATCTACAATGTCCGCGAAGGTCTTCGTGTTGTGCTAAGCAGTCGAAAAGTCAGTACCATCGCATGCTCAACTCATTACCAAACGAAACAATTTTAGACTGGTTGAAATTGAAAGCATTTGTAAATTTGTAAATTTGAAATTTGATTTGTGAAGAGTAGAAAACATTGTGGGAAAAGGAGAAAATGCTGGTTACAAGCATTTTCTCCTTTTCCCACAATGTTTTCTAAAGGCTTCTTTCTCAGGGTCGTCAAAAATTGAGAATGTGTGGTAATGGGTAAATATAGGTACCTTTCACCATATTGGCAGCTGTTTCTAAGGTACTCAATTGAACAGGTCTGTATTCACCAACCATTCTTGGGGATATTCTCGAAGGTTTTCTTAATTTGTAAGAAACCATTCTTAGCCAATTAGAAGAATATGAAATAGAACGTTCTTCAGAATGGTTGATGAATACCGGCCGAGGTGTCGGTACCTTCTATCAGAATTGGCATTCGGTTTCTAGAAAACTTACTTTCTTAATCCTTTACTAAACAATTCCATGGCTCGGTGTCATCAACTTAATTCTCTTATCAGAGCTCCGGATAGAGGGAGTGATTTTGATTTCAAAATCGAAAATATTCTCCGCGAAACCCTATGTTGTTGGTTCTCATTAGAATCGTCTCGTCGACCTATTGGATTTCGATGAGAAATGGTTACTTCAGAATACTACCACTCCCTCTTACATGTACCTGGAGCTCTGTCTTTTTTTTACCTAACACAGCAAACAGACCACCAACTCGACATCGTTATTTTAGAAGCATTTGAGGTATTACACATTTGCACATTTCTAACCGACCATTCGATGTCCATCTTGATTTTTTTTTTGTTGTTGTTGTTGTTGTTAATTTTTTGTTTTCTGTAAAGGGGGGTAATCATTTTCTCCCTTTGTAATGGGAAAAGAGGTTTATAAATGATAATTCCAAGAAGGAAAAAATTAAAAAGTGGCGTGGTCAAAGTAGTACAATGATACTCATTTTTTATCATAACAACTAGGATAATATTATAGTTGAAATAGCTGTTTTGCATGAGAATGGTACGACCTTAGGAAACATGACCAAATCCTAAGTTGACTTGTGTCAGATTAAAATTAACAAAGTAGATCATACATGTGAGGAAAGTAGTCGGTGGCTTTGGAAAGATAGTTTTGTCGATACCGATATAAAAGAGCAATGAAGCACAAGGGAGCGTCACCGACCTCCATCGAGCTTTGAAAAAAACGTTCATCATAAGGCTGCCGAGCGCGACCCGCTGACCTTTTACGGACAGAACGTGCAGTCTGATCTTGGATCTATTCTGTCCGATAAAGATAAATTATATCCATAAATAAAGCTTTGAAATGTATTTTTTTTTTTTTTTTTTTGTTATTCTATTATCGAACTGAAAACGTCATTTCAGATGTTAGCAGGATAAAGGTTAAACTCCAATACAAACCAAACCAAACTACCCTCTGAGACAAGACATTTTGTCTATATTTTTCTTCATACTACTTGCAATTTGGACGAATGTTTTATATTACTATGTGGCATACATTAAAGCACTTTTTTTGCCAGAGAGCCAGCCATATTTTGTGAATGCAAATAAAGTAAATGCGTCGAATGTGAAATTCTGTCCAACGCAATGGTGATTTGGACGAAAGAGAAAACGCTACGGTTAATTCTATTGCACAAAATGGTAAATCTATGCTCAAAAAAGGTCATAAGCGGAGTGGTATGAAATGCAGTTTGTACCAACTGACTGCATAACGGCGAAGCATCGTCATTCCTTTAGAATGTCAGGTCTTCCCACAAGTTTGTTTCATGAAGCCACAGTATTGAATGTACTGTATTTGGAAATCTTCAGGACTGACATGTTTGGCCCCCACCCCTCATCCCAAACAAACAAACTTTTTGTTGTGAACAGTTTTTAGCGAACTTACGATGAAGCAGCGAAATGTGTAGTGCAAGCGTATAATAAACGTGAACAGTAGGAGCAAAACAAATAGACATTATCTGTTTTGCTCCTACTTTTCATCTTTTGTTGTGAATTGTTTTGGCAAACTTACGATGAGACAGCGAAATGTGTAGAGCAAGAGTATAATAAAGTTGAACAGTAGGACCAAAACAGATAGACATAAATGTTGTTGTCTGTTTTGCTCCTACTGTTTAACCTTTTGCAAAAACTGTTTTTGGCAAATTTACGATGGAACAGCGTAATGTGTAGAGCAAGAGGTGAGCAGTAGGAGCTTAACAGATAAATGTCGTTGTTTGTTTTTCTCCTACTGTTCAACCTTCTGTTGTGAACTGTTTTTGGCAAACTTACAATGAAGCAGCTAAATGTGTAGAGAAAGAGTATGATAAAGTTAAACAGTAGGAGCAAAAAAATATAGACATAAATGCAGGTATTGTGCTCCTACTGTTCAACCTTCTGTTGTGCACTGTCTTTGACAAATTTACGATGAAGCAGCGGAATGTGTAGAGCAAGAGTATAATAGAGTTGAACAGTTGGAGCAAAACAGATACAGACATAAATGCCTGTTTTGCTCCTTCTGTTCATTTTTTGTTGTGAACTTCTGGCATCCTATATGTCAATGAACTTGAAGCTTTTCATCTATCATTAATATTGATGTTGGTGTCCAAAAGAAAATTACAGTAACTATATGGTGGACAATAGTGTTGGTTATTTCTTTTACCGTGTTGGTACTCGTATATAAACTCCCTCATGTCATGTGACTTTCATTAAGTTTTCAGTCCATCAAAAGTTACATGTAGCTTGATATTTAAAGAAAATTGGCTTGTAAGATGCAAGCCGAGAAAAAGGTTAAATTGATTGCTGGTCGTAAATTGCAAAATTGAGGGTGTCCTCATGATATTTTACCATCAATTTATGTCTTGCATGTGATAAAATCATTGTGGAGAAGAACATAATATGTGACTTGTAAACGAAGAATGTCTTCTTTGGCTATTTATGTTTATACAAGCTCACTTTTGAATTTAAGATATTATTAATCTTTTGTTCCCTGCTCAAGAGAATCGATGTTGGGATAATTAAACAAACTATTCATCTTTTACTTTTCTTACGTTTATTTTCATACACACTTTCAAAACAAACAAAACATAAAGTCAACAATAGTAACAACAAATACAATAAATAGATAGCACTTTTTAGAACAATATTTAAAATGACTTTAAAAGTTCAATGTCTTTCGTCTGCTGAACTTGGCATGTGGTTTCTTGCTCTCTCCTGCTGTCCAGGATTTGGACTTCTTACGGAAGTGACGTAAATCTTCGCCGTGATCTGCGTGTAACATAGGCTTGTAGTTCATTGGTTGGCATAAGTCTGACGTCATTTGTTGTGTGAAATAGAAAGTCTTGTAGCCGCCGTCAAGGAGATAAATCTCGGGAAAGTTCAGTTTGGGATAATTGTCTTTATTGAGTTCTCTGTCTTGGCTTCTTAGAAATCGGTACCTATATCAAAGGCAAAGATTACCAATAATCAGTAATGAAGGTTTTTGACACTTTTTTATGCGTTATTTACCCAAGAATAAAAAAAAAACACTGTTTTTCTTCCGGGGGTCGATTATTACTGCAAGCTAGTGAAAAGTTGAACTGTACATGAAATCGTGTATTCGTGTAACATGACGTAAGCTGATAGTCAATATCTATCAGTCACTCCAAAGTCCTTTTGGTCGAAATCGGTACCTGCTTTATTACTGACATGAAATGGTTGATTCAAAGCATTTGCAGACGACAAGTTAGTTGCGATTTCTGAATAATTGAACTTGTTTTAATAGAAACATTGTAAGAAAAGGAAAGTATTTGGTTACTCATGTTTTTGTTTCCTTTCCCACAATGCCTTCAAAAGACTTTTCCAATCGGTCGTGAAAACTCGTGATGGTATGTTTAAAAGAATAGAACTGACAACGCATTTAAGCGCATTTAAGCTTAGGCGATAAGTTACTTGAGAGTAGAAAGAAACTTGGATCTCCGGCCCAAAGTCAAACACTATTCAGCATTATCATAAAAGTGTACAGTGAATATATATATATTCGCAGACGACAAGTTAGTTGAACTTTAGTCTTTTATATGATAGAGCAAGTACCCATGTACCATAAAAAACTTTACTCACACAAAACTATACATACATACATGTATATTGATATATATTACCTGGATAAGAGATCCGTCTTTTAATCAAATAACAATTTGGTTTCGTGTACTTACATTTTTGGACCACGTTCGGAGGAGAATTCACAATGGAAGATAAGTATATGAGGTTTGTCGGTTGTAGTGGGTTTCTGCAGTAAACTGTAAACATCGTCTTTTGTGTAGAGATTGACAGCTCCCTTTATGTGGCCTCCCTCGTATTCATACGGCTATCTACAGTCAACAACAGTCACGTGACCAAGTTTTTCGTCGTAATCTCCATTCAAGACATCGACGAGTGTTTCAGTCGATATAGACTTGAGGTCGCTGTGTTTCCCGGGAATTGTGGGTAATGTGTAGTCTCGTGATCCGTCAGCAATGAGGTCTGTATCGGTTGTCAGTTTGTCAACAGCATCGATGATACCTTCTGACGATTCCTGCTGAGAAAAAAACGATTGTAATTTACTCAAACTTCCGTAAAAAAATACAGTTATGGCTGCTTTTATAAATCTAAGACATATGGGGAACTAACGTAGAACCTGTTTATGATATGTAGAACCAAAGCGCAATCAGGACTTATGCCGTTAAAGTGACGAAATAGTCTTGACACACATATGTTTGTGTTTACTTTTGTGTTAGTGCAGGTCATTTAGAAAAGGCAATCGATTGTTGCTCCATTGGGATGTGCTAATGTGTAACTGTTATCTGTTATCAAGCAAGTCTTCAATTTTTATTTATAACTTTCAATTTCAATAAACTTTATTCATTTCCTCCACGTATGAACAACATACAGAATGGTAAAACAAAAAAAAAGAGAGAAAAAGGGTAGATAGTTTAGAGGAGAGGTTATGAAAGGGAAGGGTAAAATTTGATTAAAAAGGAAAATTCAATAAAAGCTTGTAACAGGTACATATCTTAATTCAAACGACAAAAAAACTGACAGCATTTACAGTCGACAAAATAGATGTGAATCACAACCTGAAACTTGATTTGGAAAGGACAGAAAACATTGTTGGAAAAGGAGAAAATGCTGGTAACCAGCATTTTCTCCTTTTCCCACAATGCTTTCAGAGCCTTTCTTTCCTACAGTCGTTAAAAGTCGGGATTCTGAAAGAACAATGAGAATTGTTCACAAAATCAGAGTTCTTATATACCGCAGCCTGTGCATCCTTGGCGGGGTGAAATGGTCGTTACCGTCAGGGTTGTTACCCTGATGCAACAAACCGCTTTTTTACAAGACAAGGTTCATTGATAAACATATTAAATGAATTACCTCTGTTATATCTAGTCGACCTCGTTTTGTTGCTCGAAGGTAAATGAATAGATCACCATCGTCATCGGCCGAACGCTTTATTCCAGAAAACAAACTTCTTCTGATTCCAGAATTCAGGCTAGTGCTTGTCCGCCTGCAGCGTGGAATTTCAATCTGAAATAATGAAAAAACATCATTATATTTAAATCGGAACTTTCCTATCAATCAACATTTTTACCAGCCCATATGAAAGCTGCTGCTGACGACAAATTATGAAACCAGCATGGTAGGGACTGTTTCCTACAGGTGGGATTGTTGAAAGAAAATACGGTTATTTCTAGAAAAGGGCATATTACACCTTTTTAAATGAACGAACGTAAATTTATGCAGAACAAGGTGAAAAATGGAATGAGAATTCTAAAACAATCCCTTGAATGCAATGAATGGGTATAAAATTAGCACTATGGGTAGGAAATGATCGCTGTGAGTAAAAAAATGGCCAAAATATTAGAATTGATGGATGCGAAGAGACCAAATATTGTACCAAATGGCACAGGTACAAATTGACCTAGTTACGAAATGACTTGAAACAATATGGAGTGCAACACGCGAAAAGGTGCATTCGGACATTTGCGTAAAGTGTCGTCCCGGATTAGCCTGCGCAGTCCGCGCAGGCTAATCCGAGACGGCACTTTACGACTACATTAGATTTTGTGTTACAGTAGACTTGCGTAAAACAGAAAATCACATAAAATCGGAGAGTGTCGTTTTGGATTAGCCTCTGCGGACTGCGCAGGCGAATCCGAGACGACACTTTACGCAAATGTCCGAATGACCCTTTTCGCGTGTTGCACCCATATGGCAGCATCCATAGGTACTTTTCAAAAGCTAATAAAAATATACTCCCGCCGCTCATGCGGCGCCACATATAGTGCACCGCCAAAATGGTCAATTTCACTTGGGGTTTGTTTAAATGTCCTACTTTGTCGGGAACTTTTAAAAAAAGCCGATTTGGAAAATAGTTACTGTACGTTACTTACGGAAAAATCAGCTGTGGTTTTGTCTGCAGTTTCGAGAGATTTACTGTATGGTGTAATGATTTCGGCGAGTTCGTTTTCGTTCCAATCTGTGGCTGTAGTTCTAGCAAGTGAGTCAAATACATCGTCGAATAATTTTTTTCTGTAATTAAAAATAGGTAGCTGTTAAAATGCTTGTCTAGTGAACATGTGAATGGTATTTGTGTAAAATACATGAAGTTGAGTGATGTATTTCGAATTATCAGAATCCCAAATCAAGACATGATATCCGCTGAAGACGGATCTTGAAAACAAGTATCTTGATCAAGATAAAAACAAAGTACATGTAGTATTATAAATAAGTGTGGCAAAAACAGTCGCCATCTACGTTTTTTGAAGCGACAAAGAAACAAATACTGCACTTCTCTGACTTTTCCTTATTCATGATTGTTTACGATACAACACGTATTGTATCGTTCCATTGCATTACCTAGCGAAAAATGAAAATATTTGATAAAATCGAACGTTCGCTTTTCTTAAATATTTTGCAGTGGCCCGTGCAGCCGTCAATACTGTCAATTCTGTCCCCAAAACACTGGTTGCTCTTCCACAAAAACATCGTCGAAACAGTGGTGAGACAGCATTCCCTATCAATAATCTTTTAGAATATTAGCCCAGACTGCACCAGCAACCAGCGTCTGTGCTCTTTCAAGAGGTCATAAATGCAACAGCTATTTACCTCAAAGCCATTAGGATTCCTTCGGATTACTATGAAAAAAGATGAGTGATATGATATATTGATCCGTGACTGAATTGTTTAACAATTCAGTTAGAAAAGAATTCTGATCTACAGAAACTTTTCCACATATTTATATTGAGGTACAAGTCCAATTACCCGGATGTCATTATATACCGGAGGCCTTGAGAAATTTAAAGTCAGAGTAACAGTATAGCTGACCAAGATATGCTCAAAGCGACGGGGACAGTAATTGTCTCATGTAGTAATTAGTTATAATGTATGTTTTAACCGTAATTAGTGTAGTATGGACAGTTTTACAAATGTTTGACTAATTATAAAGTTTTATCTTTCACGTATCTGACGGGTTTGTTAAAACTTCGTCGGTTTGACGTGAATGATTAGTTTGATTATTTTTGTCATAAAAAACATCACTTGCTCTTCAGAAAACTCTCTTTTTTATATAACAGTTGTTTATATTTGATGTTTTTTTTTTTTTGGAATTTTAATTCATTATCAGACGTCAAACATATAATCAAAAAAGAGATTGAATTTTTACTGGTATTTTCTCCATTTGCCTCAGTGTTTTCAAAACGCTCCTTTTCTCTGGGTTTAAAATCACAAATAACAACAAATAACACAGTTACGTGGTTAAGACTAAATGCAATAATTTTAGATGCTTCATTATAAAATACCACCCCACTCCCCCCACCTCTCGTAGAAAACAGCATTTTCTCCTTTTACCACAATCTTTTCAAAAGGGACGTGAAAACCAAATATAAAAGGTTCGTAAAAACAAGGAATTGTTTGGAAAAGACTTAAATACTAGTATGTAACAGTAGCTCCCAACTGTTATTATTGAACATCACATTTTTAGTAAGGAAAATTGTTCTAATTTCTAAATCAGACTGATGGAGTTCACATCATTTATCAGACAGAAGTTCGCCAACCTGCTGTTTATGTCACTTTTCTTTTTCCACATCGTGCGAAATTATCATACTACATATACAGGCGTGGTCAGGATTAAAATATTTGTACGCACAGTGAGTAACGAAGTGCCGATTAGCACGAAGCGGGAAGGGGTGGCATTTATTGTAACCCCCCGGTCTCACAGACCGCGATTTCCAAAATAATCGTAGTGCTTCGGGAGAGCGCATTTTCTCCGATTTACCACGAATTCAAGCCGTTTTTCTCCGATCATCCTTGGACGAGGGGTATTTTTAGACATACATCGGTGTGTTCCCGATGGGCTGCGAAAAACTACGATGCGATACGATTTACTACGCTTTTGCCCCGATTTTGTTCCGAAGTACGCCGTGTTTAGGAGCCGAGTTACTACGAAACAGTACGATCTAGACCGACTGTCCCGATTTCTTACTACGATGGACTACGATTCACAAAGATTTACTGCGACATATGCCGACAGATCCGAATCGACTACGAGTTTCAAATCTTATTTCAGGATTATGCCCCGATTTCGTCCAATGGGTATAAATTCCGTGATTAACAGCAAAAAATAATCAGTTATCATATGGATAGTAGATGTCATCCTCAAACTCATTTTGCAGGACAACTGGCTGATCCGGCATAAAATTAGGGTCAGGTTAGTTCTCTGTGCTTAATGGTGTAGCTTAGGTGCTCGATGGAGGAGGCATATCTGTTGTAGCTGACTGGTTTTTCTTCGAAAGCCCCCTTTTTGGTTCCATTGTATCGAAGTATAGGCAAGCGTCTCGTTTAAAGGTTTGGAAAAAATCTGCAAATTAATTGTTTTCAAAGTTGATTCGCCTTTTTATACCAATCGGAATTCGGGGTACTTCGAAGTACTACGGGATGATATCTTAGCAGTTCGTAGTTATTCGGTGTAGGTCGGTGTAGCTCGTGATGCTAGTCGCCTATCTCGTCGTAGTTCATCGGCGAGAATCGGGAGTTACTCGTGGTACATCGGCGTTATTCGGGGTTCATCGCCGAGGTAGGTACGCCGAAATAGGACCGAATAGCGCCGAATAACGCCGATTTGCTTACTACGAACAACGACGACTTAGTACGAGGTACACCGAGGTGCGCCGATTTCGGCACGATTTTCAAAATCGGGAGAAAAATTTGCGCATGTTGAAATTTTTGTCCCGATTTATTTTTGATCCCGAATTGATGCCGGTTTGAGTCAGGAGGCACTACGACTCTCCCGAAGCTAGCCGATTTCGCGCCGATTTTGAAATTTTCGAAATCGGGATTAAATCGTGGTCTGTGAGACCGGGGGGTAACCCCCCGGTCTCACAGACCCCGATTTAATCCCGATTTCGAAAATTTCAAAATCGGCGCGAAATCGGCTGGCTTCGGGAGAGTCGTAGTGCCTCCTGACTCAAATCGGCATCAATTCGGAATCAAAAATAAATCGGGACAAAAATTTCAACATGCGCAAATTTTTCTCCCGATTTGGAAAATCGTGCAGAAATCGGCGCACCTCGGTGTACCTCGTACTAAGTCGTCGTTGTTCGTTGTAAGCAAATCGGCGTTATTCGGCGTTATTCGGTCCTATTTCGGCGTACCTACCTCGGCGATGAACCCCGAATAACGCCGATGTACTACGAGTAACTCCCGATTCACGCCGATGAACTACGACAAGATACGCGACTAGCATCACGAGCTACACCGACCTACACCGAATAACTACGAACTGCTAAGATATCATCCCGTAGTACTACGAAGTACCCCGAATTCCGATTGGTATAAAAAGGCGAATCAACTTTGAAAACAATTCATTTGCAGATTTTTTCCAAACCTTTAAATGAGACGCTTCCCTATACTTCGATACAATGGGACCAAAAAGGGGGCTTTCGAAGAAAAAGCAGTCAGCTACAACAGATATACAGCTACATCGAGCACACAAGCTCCACCATTAAGCACAGAGAACTAACATGACCCTGATTTTATGCCGGATCAGCCAGTTGTCCTGCTAAATGAGTTTGAGGATGACGTCTAATAACCATATGATAACTGATTTTTTTTTTCTGTTAATCACGGAATTTATACCCATTGGACGAAATCGGGGCATAATCCTGAAATAAGATTTGAAACTCGTAGTCGATTCGGATCTGTCGGCGTATGTCGCAGTAAGTCTTTGTGCATCGTAGTCCATCGTAGTAAGAAATCGGGACAATCGGTCTAGATCGTACTGTTTCGTAGTAACTCGGCTCCTAAGCTCGGCGTACTTCGGAACAAAATCGGGGCAAAAGCGTAGTAAATCGTATCGCATCGTCGTTTTTCGCAGCCCATCGGGAACACACCGATGTATGTCTAAAAATACCCCTCGTCCAAGGATGATCGGAGAAAAACGGCTTGAATTCGTGGTAAATCGGAGAAAATGTGCTCTCCCGAAGCACTACGATTATTTTAGAAATCGGGGTCTGTGAGACCGGGGGGTAATGCATGGAGAAATTTCCTAGTCATCAGTGCACAAGTTTATCCCTTCTATTTAGTTTGAAAAGTCACGCAAATCTAAAGAAAAAAAAAACATATGAAAGTTGTGATTTATTTCTTTGGTCACGCAATTTGTTCTACTATAGCTCCAGATAAAAGGGGAGATGGTATTCTAATTCTGTTATTTCTCTTCCAAACCCTATGTTGTGGGTACTCATTAGAATTGTCTCAATGAGACGATTCTAATGAGTACCCACAACATAGGGTTTAGTGGAGAATAATCAATATTTTCAATTCTGAAACCAAGATCACTCCCTCTATCTGCAGCTCTGTTATATATACATGTGCGTACTGTGTGCAGAGCGCGCTATGCCCTTGTACTAGACTAAGCAAATAAAACGGATTTTGTCAGTTTATCACACTTATGAAATTTGGATTACCATGATATGGAATTGTATCTTGCTTTCAGCACATGTTCTATACGCAATGCAGAATCCTTTATATGTTGTTTTGCTACAGAAAGTGCATTATTTATCAAAATCATATTAATAGTTTCCGTGTATGTTTGCTGCAATAGATCGAATAAATATCTCTCTTTGTTATCAAAAGAACATTACCCCTTTACCGAACGACAAAACTTTCGATTTTCCGAATTGAGAGTATTTGCAGACGACATAATTCAGAAATTGAAATTTGTTTCTAGCAGGATTGAAAACATTGTGGGAAAAGGAGAAAATGCTTGTTACCAGCATTTTCTCCTTTTCTCAATGTTTTCAAAAGGCTTCTATCTCAGGGTCGTTAAAAAACCAGGAATTCTGCTGTAAAGGATTATTGAAGATTACGTTATTGCAGGTGCATGTTTACGGTTACATAGTTTGTAACGCTTTACTAGCTGAAAAAAGTTCATGAAATGTTCATGCAGATAGAAAAAGTCCAAATAAGGCTATTCCGAACTTCCGAGTTTTTTTGAGAAAAATAACTCTTTATTTAACAGTGTAGATCCTAGATCAGACTGCACACTTTGTTCAGCCTGATCCTGATCTACATTGTCTGCAAAATGTCAGTGATTTGCTGCAAAGCAGCCTAAGTATTTACCCTTTTCCATACAATGACGACTTAGGAAGAAGCCTTTTGAAAGCATTGCTAAAATCAGCTTCTTTTCCCACAGTCTTTTCTACCTTATCAAAACAAAATTGCACTTTTTGAGCCACTTTGAAATTGTCCTCTGCAAATGCTTTCAATTTGGATAGGTCTAAAAAATTGCTGTGTGGTAATGGGTTAAGAAAGCCTTGAACAAAAATACACGCAAATATTGGCAAGTCCCAGTGGTTCAGTCAGTGACGTGCAGGGATTGATATCGAGGATGTCAATTGTTTTTTTAATTCTCACTCAAGCGCAAATGTACATGTATATTTCTGTACGAGGATAAATGATAATGACTGGTATAGAATTCATTTATATTATTTTTCATGTGTCTATTTTTAGAAATGTTATGGGTAAAGAAATTTAAGCTGGGGTGGGGGAGAATTATTTCCCCGTCAGAGTGAATATTTTCCTCCTGCCGAAAATCTGGAACTATCCGGTTAATTGACTTGAGATCACTAGTTTTAAAATTGGCATTCGTTGACAAAATAATCACAGGAAATATAATATATAACTTATTTCATCAGCTTGTGGTTAATGAGGAAATATTTGCTAAAAAAAGGAAAGTTAAGAAGGAGGATAGAAATTATGTTACTTGCAAGTAGATTAACACTTATCCTGCCAAATAACTAAAATGAAATTTCTAATTCGATTTTAAAAATCCAAATACATGTATTGCTATTTCAAGGCTATTTTGGGGAATTTTATATCTCCTCATCGGACAATGTAGATCCAAGATCAGACTGTCCGTCCTGCGCAGTGTGATCTTCATCTACGTTGTCCGCAATAGGTCAGCGAGTCCCTCCTAGTTAATTAAAGGTTAAAGATAAAACTGTAAGACAGTGGTGGATGCAGATCCTGGTATTATCAAAATATCCGTCAATGCACAGATTTATCAAGGTCACGTGATTTCTGAAGTGCTCGTGTTGAATGGTTTGCCACAAGTTCATTTCTAACGGATTCTATTTCATTTAGACATTTAGATTTCGGTATTGTACAAGCTTTCTGATCACATGGAGTTATTTCAGCGATTGTCATGCAGAAATCTTAATAAAAGGATAGGGTTTGGGCTAATTTTAGCGTTTTGTCTATCCACTTTGGTCGTATATCACAGCAGGCAATTTTATCACTTTCGACCTGAACATTTGAGGAGCTCTTCCCGCAATCTAACACAGACGGTCCAGCGTAATGACTCCAACAATCTAAATTTTAGACCGTACGTACAACACCGACATGGAAAACATCTACATATCGAAACTGGTGTTATCTCAAGGATTCCACATTACAGGTTTCCCTCCCGGAAAAAGTCGGGTCTTTCCGTAAACTGTGCTAAAGTGATACACCTAGGTCAATTTTCTGGATACAAAGAGATGAATAATTTCACCACAGCCGTGAACAAGTTTCCAAGTCCTCTGCCACCTGACCGTACAACGAATTTATTATACTGCAAAGTTTTACCTTTTCAAAGCACGTTAAGCGAAATTTCCTGTATTATAATCCCACGAATCGAGTATGCTGACGAAATAGAAATTGCCTTCTGAGTGCCCCAATTCAATGAAAACTGACGTCGCTAAAAAGTGTAGTTTGGTGCATAAATGTGCAGTCTGGTGATCGATCGACGTCGCCATTTTGGATGTTGTATTGCACGTGTAGGGCTGTTTACGGGGCACTCAACAAGGAAACTTTTTTGCCAGGGAACATGATATATATTTTCCCGGTATGTTAACCAACCAGATCACGAGAAATTTCTTGCAGTATGATATTATATAATATCCTTCAATGAATCACGTACTGACGTACATAGTGGTTAAGAGATTGATTTCTTGACCAGGAACTCCCGCCTCGACTCCTGGTGAATCGCTGGACTCGAGCAAGTAACCTTGGGCAAGTCACTGAGAAGTACCAGCTTAGTACCAGTAAACCCTAGAGAAAAACATTTACCCGATACCACATAAACCTATTACCACACAAACTTTTAATTCACATGAGACAAGAAGCTTTGTTTCGTTTGAACCAAACTTTTCTCTTTGTCTGCCCTATGATATTTTGTTCAGTAACATATTTTGTGTAATGCAAGAGCTTTTAATATGGATTTATAGACACTATTTGGTTTTTTCTTTCGGTGAAAGATCGAAATTTATTTCATCGAGTGAACACCATCAAAATATCCGTCAATGCACAGATTTATCAAGGTCACGTGATTTCTGAAGTGCTCGTGTTGAATGGTTTGCCACAAGTTCATTACAAACGGATTCTATTTCATTTAGACATTTAGATTTCAGTATTGTACAAGCTTTCTGATCACATGGAGTTATTTCAGCGATTGTCATGCAGAAATCTGGATAAAAGGATAGGATTTGCGCTAATTTTAGCGTTTTGTCTATCCATTTTGGTCGTATATCACAGCAGGCAATTTTATCACTTTCGACCTGAACATGTGAGGAGTTCTTCCCGCAGTCTTACACAGAATGTCCAGCTTAATGACTCCAACAATCTAAATGTTAGACCGTACGTACAACACCGACAGGAAAAACGTCTATATATTGAAACTGGTGTTATCTCACGGATTCCACGTTACAGGTTTCCCTCCCGGAAAAAGTCGGGTCTTTCCGTAAACTGTGCTAAAGTGATACTCCTAGGTCAATTTTCTGGATACAAAGAGATATATCGAGATAATGCATTAATTTACAAAAAGAGAAAAGAGAATGAACTTCAAAATGAAATGACTTCATGCGATGGACTAATTTACAATATGGGATATGTGACTGACCCTTTAACGGAAATAGAGAGAGACTTCCCTATCGCATACAGCATTCTGGTATACAAGGATTTCGTACAAATAGAGATACTTCTACGAGCTATTCATAGACCCCAAAATGTTTATTGCATTCACGTAGACCGGAAGTAAAATACGTCCCTTCATTCTAACGTACGATGTTTGGCAAGTTGCTTTGAAAACGTTTTCATTGCAAAAAAATCTGTGAACGTACGGTGGGGAACTTTCTCAGTGCTGGAACCAGAACTGATTTGTTTAGAAGAATTGTGGAACAAGTCAGTCACGTGAAGTACTGGATAAATCTGACAGGGCAAGAATATCCTTTACGGACAAATTACGAGCTTGTGAAAATTCTACGGTCAATGAAAGGTGCCAGTAATGTTGGAAGAAGTAGGTACTGTAATTATGTTATAGCTGTAATTCTGCCTAAATCGGCACGTGTACCCCTCCAAACGACTTTTTCATTTCAGAAGAGGGTCCATATTTAACTGCCATTCTTAAGAATTTTTTTGTCTTATTCTTCAAGATTTTCTGACAGTGAAAGAAACAGAACTTCTGATTGGCTAAACAATATGGTTTTGCCAATCACAAGTTTTGTTACTTTCACACGGACGAAATTCCGAAGAATAAGACTAAGAAGAGTGGTTGGTGAATACGGGCCCAGATCACATTTTCAGATATTGTTGATAGAGGAAAATACTAGTATTACTCTAACTGAAAAAAGTCCAAGTGAGGCATATTAGATGATGGCATGTTTTTTTTTTAACCAAGTCTTTACCCTAAGTCAAAATAGCATTTGAATTCAGCATATCATGTGTCTCACGTGATGCAATTCGTTTTCGACAGGATTGAAAACAATGTGAGGAAAGTAAAAAGTGCTGGTTACCAGCATTGTATCTCCTTCAAGCAATATTTTCAAAAGCCTTCTTCCCGGGAGACATTTTAAACGGGACAAAAGGTTTGGTGTTTCAATTCTTTTCCGGCTTTCTTCCTGGAAGACATTGTAAACGGAACAAAATGTTTTTCAGGAGTTTTCCGGCTTGGGAAGCTTGAAAATAAAGCTAAACCAAAGAGACCCAAAAGCAACATATTTTTTCCCATTTACCGAAGTTCTCCCCTTTTCCCGAAGTATTTTACACCTTTTTCTTCAAGACAGACTCTATGAGATATATATAACAGTAAGGCTGTTGGGAATGAATTACTGAGCTTTTGCGGACAGTGTAGAATAAGATCAGACTGCACAGATCGTGCAGTCTTATCTTAAACCCAATTTGTCTGATATGGATAATTATTTCGCACCTACAATTAATCGTCCAATGAAATCGCTTTAACACTACCACGTGAGTACAGAATATCTTAGCCAATATTAGATGCTGTTGAGTCCAATATGGAATTTCATAACGAGGCAAGAGTCCAATATAGACTTTTTAGAACGAGGCAAGAGTCCAATATGGATTTTTCTAAACGAGAGCCTCGAATAATGATATTGGACCGGAGAGGTAGTCTAACGAAGTCCATGTAAAAAAGCAACTTCAAAACCCTTTTTTGGTATATTTTGATTTTTCCTTAATTATTCAAACTGAAATGGCCCTATGCTTGTCTTTTACTTAAGTCTATACGGGAGTGTGAAATAAAGAGTTCATTTAACATGCTTGGGTACAATACTGAGTTCATTTGGATTCGTACACTGCAGAACCAGTCTATATTTTGGACTTAGCTCTCGCCTCGTCCGAAACTTGTTCTGCAGTGCACTCATCCAATGGAATTCAGTACTGTACCCAAGCATGTTAAATCACCTCATATTATGTTTACCCCGTCGAAGTAGAAACATTTAGGTTTTTACCTTCGAGATGAAAGTTTCATGTTTGTTATTCAGTAAGAGAAAAATTAACCCTTAAGCCCAAAGGGATTTCGAAAGTATACTAGTATCTAATTGATCCTTAATAACAGTGAGTATGAAACCGTTTCTTATGTGTATATGACACTTTTTGATAGCATAGAAAACATTGTGACAAAAAGTGAAATTGCTCGTCACGAGCAATTTCACCTTTTGCCACAATGTTTTCCAAAGACTCCTACAAGCAATGAGTAGAAATGAGTATATATGGAGTAACGGGTTAATGTGTTATCTGCAAATACTTTCAACTTGGACAAGCGTAAAATCATGTAGGTAAATTGTCATGCAAGCACCAAGGAGTAACTGGCGTTCTCTTCGTTTTTTCCATAAGGTTTTCTTCAGTAAATGGTTCACATAAGTATAAATTCGTGTATTTAAAGAAAGTTTCCATATTTTTTTGCTATCTCCTACAACAGGGGTTACACAGTTTTCAGCAGAATTCAAGATTCCGGATTTCCACCACATCGTCTAGTACCTGTTAAAGGAGCAGTCCACGTGGTTCTCTCGCGAGATTTTGTTGACTATGTAATCCATAACAAGACAGCACGAGACTTGCTGAACTGGTCACGTGATGTGAGAATTCCAGTTGAGATCTTCTTCAATACCCTGTATTACAACCCTAGCCTTCAGATACCGGGCGCCGTTCAAAAATGTATTTGCTGTTCCTATTTTATGAAACGTTTATGTTAAAGTGCTTTTGTTTTCTAAGCAGAATGATATTAGTGAACTATGTTGGGCCGAGCGAAGGCTCGGGGCGACATGATTCACCACAGCCGTGAAGTCCCCTGCCACCTTACCGTACAACGAATTTATTATACTGCAAAGTTTTACCTTTTCAAAGCACGTTAAGCGAAATTTTCCTGTATTATAATCCCTCGAATCGAGTATGCTGACGAAATAGAAATTGCCTTTTGAGTGCCCCAATTCAATGAAAATTGACGTCACTAAAACCTGCAATTTGGTGCATAAATGTGCAGTCTGGTGATCGATCGACGTCGCCATTTTGGATGTTGTATTGCACGTGTAGTGCTGTTTACGGGGCACTCAACAGGGAAACTTTATGTGGTTTTTGCCAGGGAACATGATATATATTTTCCGAGTATGTTAACCACCAGATCATTGAATCGCTGGACTCGAGCAAGTAACCTTGGGCAAGTCACTAAGAAGTACCAGCTTAGTACCAGTAAACCCTAGGGAAAAACATTTACCCTATACCACACAAACCTTTTACCACACAAACTTCACATTTCACATGAGACCAGAAGCTTTTTTTCGTTTGAACCAAACTTTTCTCTTTCTCTGTCCTATGGTATTTTGTTCAGTAACATATTTTGTGTAATGCAAGAGCTTTTAATATGGATTTATAGATAATATTTGATTTTTTTCTTTTTTGTGAAAGATCGAAATTTATTTCATCGAGTGAACACAATCGGTAATATTTTCACGAGTAGCTGCACGAATTTACTTCATCGATGAAATCAATTTCGATCTTTCACCGAAAAAAACAAATATCCTATTTATTTCATGCGTTTAAACCATTCTTGGAGGAGCTTTATCAAAATCTTGTACAGTTCTTTTCCGTTATTCCCCATAGCGTAGCACTTCCGCATAGCAACACATTACAATATTACTTCAAGCGCGAGAAATATAAAGTTAGTGACGTCATATTTCCATCTGGCTGTGAGGCACACACAATTTACCTAGGCAATAACATGAAAATAGGTTATTGTCACTGGTTTGTATTTGTAAAGGTTAGAAAATTACAGAAAAAAAAGAAATACTGATGTCTTGTTTTCCAACAATGTTTACATGATCCCTTCTACATAGAACTCCTAAAACACAGGAATCATTGACTGTTAAAAGGCTGAAAAAAGGAAAATCCTCAAATTCTCCCAATTTAACTTTGTTTGACACAAAATTCATGGGTCAAATACTGGTCACGTTTGGAGAAACCATAAGGCATTCCATCCAAATACTGATTATATATATATATCTGTAACAGTTCTGCTAAATAGCCCCCCAAGGCTGGGATTGAACCCAGAATCTTCAGGTCCCAAGTCGAATGGTCGACCACATTGCTACAAAAGCTAGTTCTATAGCAAGACAGTATAAGTATCCCCTTATACAAACATAATTAAAATCAATCTGTGGGATAGACCAGTTTACAACATATCCATGTCTGGTCATGGCATCTGAAGGCTGGATCTGGAGAAAATTTTGATTGGGGTTCATGTTTAACACTTAAAGGTGTAAATTTATAGACATAGACATACTTTATTACGTATACATATACATGTATCTTGTAATATTATATATGATTTTACCATACCTGTGATGTGTACAATAACAACACCATAGAATATAACAAAAGCAAAGTTCTACCGTTTTACAAAAACACTGAGAATACCAAACACTCTGTGTTAATAATCCTGAAGGAAATAGGCAACTGATAGCATTATGAGACAAACACAAAATTCTGGAAGGCAGTATTTTAAGGAAATAGGCAATTCAAAGTATTATAGGACAGAGACAGAAATCAGGTAAGCCATATTTTTTTCTAAGTATTTTCTCTTGTTCAAATAGTGTTTTCAATTATATGAGTGAACTTCAGTTCATGTACAGGTATCTTTTAACTTTTATGGGCAACACCACAAGCTTTGATGGACAGTGTGGATCAAGATCAGTCTGCACTGATAATGCATTCTGATCTCTGATCTCCACTGTTCCCTGCTTCATTGTAGATTCATGACCGAATTGTTTCTTGATCTTGCAGAAGAAATATATTTTTAGCCTTTGAGACAATGCAATTTATTTGTTTAGCAGTAAAAGAGTTTAAGTGCTTAAAACTTGTCATATGGGAAAGGAATGAACGATGAAATGACATCAATTCGATTACCATATTTGCTTAAAAAACAGGAAGTAACTTATGCATAGATGGTTGACGTAGGCTAACCTGAACAATCTCACAAAAATTAACTCCCATCTAATGTGGATCTGGGGTCCTGCATGGCTCCCCAGTAAAGTGTAGGACTTGTTACATGATGGCCCAGCCTCATTGGATGCACAATGCTTTTTTGTAAGAGTGTCCTTAGGCAAGACAATGCAGAGCGCTAGCCTAGTACATGTACTACTTAAACCCAGACATACATCAATAAGCTAGCTGTAGCAGTCATATGACAGAAATAATGTTGAAAGTGACAGTAAACATCATTTAGTTAATCAAATGTGGATCTAACATTGGCCTGCAAAGTTAAACTTTATCTAACATTTCTGTCAGCCGCACAAAATGTAGCTGTTAAATTTTTGAAAACATTGGTAGACCAACAGATTTTCAGTTTTCCATCTTACTTATCTCTTTACCACACAGTCCCGAGTTAACAACTGTGTGAAAGAAGACCTTTGGAAACATAGTGGGAAATGGAGAATATGCTGATAACCAGCATTTTTTTCCTTTTCCCACAATGTTTTCTACCCTATTGAAGACATATTCCATCATTTGAGCGACATTAGAATTGTCGTCTGCAAATGCTTTCAGTTTGGACATGTCCAAAATTTCATTGTGTGGTAATAAGTTAAGTCATTTCCCCCAATCTTAAGGATACAAGGTAAGTGTGGCTATATAATCCCATTTTGAAAGAAGATCAGAAAAAAACTTTTGAAACCACTTAAAACCAACTGGCTGAGGTGTTTTTTGTCTGAGACATTCCTTTAAATAAGACTGAAAATATTAACAGCTCAGCCTAGGTTTGTAAACATGACTGTGAGCTTATAGATACACTAGACATGATGACTCTATCTTTCTTTTCTATAGCATTTTAAGCATTTCTAAATTCATCATTATTCATCATTATGCAAGACTGTTTTAAAAGATTGAAACTTCTGTACTAAGACATTAAAGTTTTGATTTTTACAGTAGAATTTTACAATTGTAGCCCAAGTACAACAATTTCTTAACTATTTTATGGTTAGTATAGTCACATAGACTGTAAACAATTCAAATCTAAAACAGTGTGCCTATAAGAATGGAATTTTACTATGTTAGGCAGTCTGATCTTACTCTACCAGTACACCTGTTACATACTATACAGACTGTCCCCATTCTGAGGTATAAAGCATGCATTGTTTTGAAACTAGTATGGTTTAGTTAAAAAATATACAGTTCTAGTCCTCTTAGGGTAAAAGAAACTGGTATTTTGTATGCAAGTTCTTACTGAAAGTGCATTGTCCTTTCCATAACTCTTAACACATTGAATCCTTTCAAGGTTCCTCTCAATTACCACACAACTTCAAACTATTAATTGAAATGAAATACAAAATCAACCTAGTAACAATAATTTGATTGTTCAGGTACAATGATTTCTTCTTTTCTTTCTCATAAGAATGTTCTTGGTTTCATTCCTGGACTCTAATGTTTTGTAATAGTCTGAAAGGTGAAAACTAAGTGATATGTTAAGTAATTTCCAAGATTTAGACCATGTGTAGTTCATGAATATTGAATGTACCTTTCTTCCTTAAGATAAATGAAAATTTACCTTGTGTCTTCATAAGAAACAAGTCAACAAAATAATGATTGTACACAAGAAAGTAAGGTCAACTCATGCAGTACCACAAAATATGAATTTGAAACTTTCAAGAATAATTTGATGTTGACTATTTTCTGGTGTCAACACTGTTTCAGTCTTACAATGACAACAATTCATCCATTTGTGTACCTTTTGGGTTTTACTAGGGCTAGGCTGGTTCTATGCAGTGTCTTATCTATGGGCATTCTACAAAATCCTAGCATCTAGAAGAGGATAGAACCTGTGATAATCCATAAGTGGTCAATATTGGTCAGTAGTAGTCGACTTGTACAGGTCAATTGGAAATTTAAATAGTCAGATGAGTTTTAAAACAGCAGTTAGGCTAATTTGTGGATGATTTGTTGTGTGGATTTTTTTTTCTCAGATAACTTAATTTTATTAATGTGAAAGAGAGGATCGGAAAAATTGTTTTGTCCCTGCCAAGGTAACTCACCAGCTAGCCTTTGCCACTTTTCCAAACTGTGTAGAAGTTCCTAATAAGGTCTTTAGGTTTCATGTTTGATACCTTAAGTAATTGCTTGATGATAAAGTATTAATTTATCATGATTACATACAAGTCATTATTTCACGCTTTGGGAATAAAGTCTGGTGTCAAGGATAATACCCCAAATAGGGACACATGATTTGTCCCTTTGGAAGTTTAACTCTTTACTGAATGACAAAATTGTAGGCCGAAAAATTGAAATTTGGTTCAGGACAACCTTTTCTGTTGACAAGCATTATGATCAAATAAAAAAGGACCTTATTAGTAAAGCTATGATACTGATGATAATATGTAACAAACCTTCATGTACAGGATGTAAGAGAACAGTTTTTACTATCAATTTAGAAACCAGATGGGTATGTAAGCCAGTGATTTAACCCATTAACACTCAATCCTTCCTTTTGACAGCCCTGAGAATGAAGCCTTAAGAAAGCATTGTGGAAAAAGGAGAAAAAGCTGGTAACCAGTATTTTCTCCTTTGCCCACAATATTTTCTACTCTTCACAGAACAAATTTTTAATTTTCAGTCACTTTTATTTCGTCGTCTGCTTTCGATTTGGACAAGCCCAAAATATTGTTGATTGGTAATGAGTTAATCAAGAAATCAACCACTCCAGTCAACCACCAATTGATCACTTGCGACCAGTATTGATCGTTTATAGCCTGTTCCAGGTGCCAGCCAGGTCATTACCCATATTGACATACTCTTTGCCAACCTTGCACACTATATAACTAAATCATCGCAGGAATTAGTGCAAAAAATATCTTTTGTAGCATTATGAGATACTTGAAATAAATATTTAAACTGGTATAAGGGTTATTCAGTAGATCTACATCCAATGATTTTTTTAGTGAATCCATTTTCATGTTCTAAAGAAAATACTTAAACTCATCACACATCACCGTGCAGAATATAGTCCTTTTTTTCAATGTGTGAATCCAAGCCCTTGGTACAGCTGAAGGTACTTTTGCAGCCAGAATGGATCAAGATCACACTCAGTGTGACAAGTTGCCATGTAGAGTAAAACGTGACTTTAACATAACTAAAATGAAACATTCAAGTTGAATGTACAAATCCAATTATTGCTATTTTGATGTTAATTCTTTGGGGAGAATTCTTTCTTACAATGCAATATGGATCAAAGATCAGAGTGAACTTTCTGTGCAATCTGATCTTAATCAACACTGTCTGCAAAAGGTCCTTGGGTAGCACTTAGCAGCCTAAAGGTTAATACTTAATAGTATTGTGTCACTCTATAAAAGTTTAAAAATTATATAGACATACTTTCATGCTAAGGTTTGAATTACATAAAACAAAGTCACCGTCTTAATATGGGTTGAGCAGCAGTTCATAATAAGAATTTAAAGAAGTAAAAATAATTATATAACTTGCTCTGTAAATGCACTTCTAATTCACAGGATCAAAACTATATTAAAGATGTCAAATCTATTTTTCTAAAAAGAAAGACGTATAAATGCATTCCTGTGGATCCGTTATCATAAATTTATCAACAAATTCAGCATTTCTTTTCTTTTTTCTGAAAAGTCACAAAATAAAATTCAAGGTATCAGAGGGACTATAAATGGAGTTTACATCTTGAAAACAAATTGTAAGCCAGTCTGAGTCCTTTAGGCTTCACGTAAATGGATGTCTAGTTCGCTATGCAAGACACGACTTTCCATCAAATACCTTCAGTTAAATTCCTGTACCGGGTTCGTACTTGATCGGGGCCGTTCGTAAATAAAATATTTCTTACCGTTGATGACAAGAGAGAAATACTGGTTCCAGGCGTTTCCACAACAAGATGCATATAACTCAAACATTAATTTTTTGGATAGACTGCACGATCTCCATTCTATAAAACGTTCTGCAAAAATGTTTCAAACCAATGAAAACGAGGGCAGTGTAAACAATGTTCATACGCTACATTTTGAAAAAATAAAAGAACAAACTTTGTTCCAGTATTTAAAGTATTTCAGATTGACAATTTTTTAGTTTTGGTGAAATTTCGATACAGAATTCATCCTTAATTTGTACGGTTTGTTCAGGGTCAGAGTTTATCTGATTTGTAGGTCTCCGTTATTCGCTCAAATCACCAGCCATGCAAAAATGAAAGTAAGTGCGCATGCGTCGTTACGGATGATGTATTTGGTTCCGGTCAAAACGATCACAGTAAGCGGATTTGCTATAGCATAAGGCTGCCGAGTGCGACCCGCTGACCTTTTACGGACAGAACGTGCAGTCTGATCTTGGATCTACTCTGTCCGATAAAAATTATACCCATAAATAAAGCTTTGAAATGTAAATATATATATATATATATATATTTTTTTTTGTTATTTTATTATCGAATTGAAAACTTCATTTCAGATGTTAGCAGGATAAGGGTTAAACTCGTAATACAAACAAACCAAACCAAACTACCCTCTGAGACAAGACATTTTGTCTATTTTTTTTTTTTTTTTTCATACTACTTGCAATTTAGACGAATGTTTTATATTACTATGTGGCATACATTAAGGCACTTTTTTCCCAGAGAGCCAGCCATATTTTGTGAATGCAAATAAAGTAAATGCGTCGAATGTGAAATTCTGTCCAACGCAATGGTGATTTTGACGAAAGAGAAAACGCTACGGTTAATTCTATTGCACAAAATGGTAAATCTATGCTCAAAGCGGAGTGGTATGAAATGCAGTTTGTACCAAGTGACTGTATAACGGCGAAGCATCGTCATTCCTTTAGAATGTCAGGTCTTCCCACAAGTTTGTTTCATGAAGCCACAGTATTGAATGTACTGTATTTGGAAATCTTAAGGACTGACATGTTTGGCCCCCACCCCTCATCCCAAACAAACTTTTTGTTGTGAACAGTTTTTGGCAAACTTACGATGAAGCAGCGAAATGTGTAGTGCAAGAGTATAATAAACGTGAACAGTTGGAGCAAAACAAATAGACATTATCTGTTTTGCTCCTACTTTTCATCTTTTGTTGTGAATTATTTTGGCAAACTTACGATTAAACAGATAGACATTATCTGTTTTGCTCCTACTTTTCATCTTTTGTTGTGAATTGTTTTGGCAAACTTACGATGAGAGAGCGAAATGTGTAGAGCAAGAGTATAATAAAGTTGAATAGTAGGAGCAAAACAGATAGACATAAATGTTGTTGTCTGTTTTGCTCCTACTGTTTAACGTTTTGCAAAAACTGTTTTTGGCAAATTTACGATGGAGCAGCGTAATGTGTAGAGCAAGAGATGAACAGTAGGAGCTTAACAGATAAATGTCGTTGTTTGTTTTGCTCCTACTGTTCAACCTTCTGTTGTGAACTGTTTTTGGCAAACTTACGATGAAGCAGCTAAATGTGTAGAGCAAGAGTATGATAAAGTTAAACAGTAGGAGCAAAAAAAAATAGACATAAATGCAGGTATTGTGCTCCTACTGTTAAACCTTTTATTGTGCATTGTCTTTGGCAAATTTATGATGAAGCAGCGGAATATGTAGAGCCAGAGTATAATAGAGTTGGACAGTAGGAGCAAAACAGATACAGACATAAATGCATTTATCTGTTTTGCTCCTTCTGTTTATTTTTTGTTGTGAACTTCTGGCATATGTCAATGAACTTGAAGCTTTTCAACTATCATTGATATTGTTGTTGGTTTCCAAAAGAAAATTACAGTAACTATATGGTGGATAATAGTGTTGATTATTTCTTTTACCGTGTTAGTACTCGTATATAAACTCCCTCATGTCATGTGACTTTCATTAAGTTTTCAGTCCATCCTGTATAAGTCATACAAAAGCTACATGTAGCTTGATATTTAAAGAAAATTGGCTTGTAAGATGCAAGCCGAGAAAAGGGTTAAATTGCTTGCTGGTCGTAAATCGCAAAATTGAGGGTGTCCTCATGATATTTTACCATCAATTTATGTTTTGCATGTGATAAAATTATTGTGGCTTGTGAACGAAGAATATCTTCTTTGGCTATTTATGTTTATACAAGCTCACTTTTGAATTTAAGATACAATTAATCTTTTGTTCCCTGCTGAAGAGAATCGATGTTGGGATAATTAAACAAACTATTCATCTTTTACTTTTCTTACGTTTATTTTCATACACACTTTCAAAACAAACAAAACATAAAGTCAACAATAGTAACAACAAATACAATAAATAGATAGCACTTTTTAGAACAATATTTAAAATGACTTTAAAAGTTCAATGTCTTTCGTCTGCTGAACTTGGCATGTGGTTTCTTGCTCTCTCCTGCTGCCCAGGATTTGGACTTCTTACGGAAGTGACGTAAATCTTCGCCGTGATCTGCGTGTAACATAGGCTTGTAGTTCATTGGTTGGCATAGGTCTGAAGTCATTTGTTGTGTGAAATAGAAAGTCTTGTAGCCGCCGTCAAGGAGATAAATCTCGGGAAAGTTCAGTTTGGGATAATTGTCTTTATTGAGTTCTCTGTCTTGGCTTCTCAGAAATCGGTACCTATATCAAAGGCAAAGATTACCAATAATCAGTAATGAAGGTTTTTGACACTTTTTTATGCGTTATTGACCCAAGAATAAAAAAACACACTGTTTTTCTTCCGGGGGTCGATTATTACTGCAAGCTAGTGAAAAGTTGAGCTGTACATAAAATGACGTAAGCTGATAGTCAATATCTATTAGTCCTTTTGGTCGAAATCGGTACCTGCTTTATTACTGAAATGCAATCGTTGATTCAAAGCATTTGCAGACGACAAGTTAGTTGCGATTTCTGAATAATTGAACTTGTTTTAATAGAAACATTGTAAGAAAAGGAAAGTATTTGGTTACTCATGTTTTTGTTTCCTTTCCCACAATGCCTTCAAAAGACTTTTCCAATCGGTCGTGAAAACTCGTGATGGTATGTCTAAAAGAACAGAACTGACAATGCATTTAAGCGCATTTAAGCTTAGGCGATAAGTTACTTGAGAGTAGAAAAGAAACTTGGATCTCCGGCCCAAAGTCAAACACTATTCAGCATTATCATAAAAGTGTACAGTGAATATATATATATTCGTAGACGACAAGTTAGTTGAACTTTAGTCTTTTATATGATAGAGCAAGTACCCATGTACCATAAAAAACTTTTTCTCACACAAAACTATACATACATATATGTATATTGATAAATATTACCTCGATAAGAGATCCGTTTTTTAATTAAATAAGATTTTGGTTTCATGTACTTACATTTTTGGACCACGTTCGGAGGAGAATTCACAATGGAAGATAAGTATATGAGGTTTTTCGGATGTAGTTGGTTTCTGCAGTAAACTGTAAACATCGTCTTTTGTGTAGAGATTGACAGCTCCCTTTATGTGGCCTCCCTCGTATTCATACGGGTATCTACAGTCAACAACAGTCACGTGACCAAGTTTTTCGTCGTAATCTCCATTCAAGACATCGACGAGTGTTTCAGTCGATATAGACTTGAGGTCGCTGTGTTTCCCGGGAATTGTGGGTAATGTGTAGTCTCGTGATCCGTCAGCAATGAGGTCTGTATCGGTTGTCAGTTTGTCAACAGCATCGATGATAACTTCTGACGATTCCTGCTAAGAAAAAAACGATTGTAATTTACTCAAACTTCCGTAAAAAATACAGTTATGGCTGCTTTTATAAATCTAAGACATATAGGGAACTAACGTAGAACCTGTTTATGATATGTAGAACCAAAGCGCAATCAGGACTTGTGCCCTTAAAGTGACGAAATAGTCTTGACACACATATGTTTGATTTACTTTTCTGTAATCAAGCAAGTCTTCATTGTTATTTATTACTTTCAATTTCAATAAATTTTATTCATTTCCTCCACGTATGAACAACATACAGAATGGTAAAACAAAAAAAAAAGAGAGGGAAAAAGGGTAGATAGTTTAGAGGAGAGGTTATGAAAGGGAAGGGTAAAATTTGATTAAAAAGGAAAATTCAATAAAAGCTTGTAACAGGTACATATCTTAATTCTTTACCAAACGACAAAAAAATTAGTCAAAACTGAAAGCATTTACAGTCGACAAAATAGATGTGAATCACAACCTGAAACTTGATTTGGAAAGGACAGAAAACATTGTGGGAAAAGGAGAAAATGCTGGTAACCAGCATTTTCTTCTTTTCCCACAGTGCTGTCAGAGCCTTTCTTTCCTAGAGTCGTTAAAAGTCGGGATTCTGAAAGAACAATGAGAAATGCTCACAGACGTCTCAAACATTATCTAAAATCAGAGTTCTTATATACCGCAGCCTGTGCATCCTTGGCAGGCTGAAATGGTCGTTACCGTTAGGGTTGTTACCCTGATGTATCAAACCGCTTTTTTACAAGACAAGGTTCATTGATAAACATATTAAATTAATTACCTCTGTTATATCTAGTCGACCTCGTTTTGTTGCTCGAAGGTTAATGAATAGATCACTATCGTCATCGGCTGAACGCTTTATTCCAGAAAACAAACTTCTTCTGATTCCAGATTTCGGGCTAGTGCTTGTACGCCTGCAGCGTGGAATTTCAATCTGAAATAATGAAAAAACATCATTATATTTAAATCGGAAGTTTCCTATCAATCAACATTTTTACCAGCCCATATGAAAGCTGCTGCAGACGACAAATTATGAAACCAGCATGGTAGGGACTATTTCCTACAGGTGGGATTGTTAAAAGAAAATACAGTTATTTCTAGAAAAGGGCATATTGCACCATTTTAAATGAACGAAAGTAAATTTATGCAGAACAAGGTGAAAAATGGAATGAGAATTCTAAAACAATCCCTTGAATGCAATGAATGGGTATGAAATTAGCACTATGGGTAGGAAATGATCGCTGTGAGTAAAAAAATGGCCAAAATATTAGAATTGATGGATGCGAAGAGACCAAATATTGTACGAAATGGCCCAGGTACAAAATGACCTAGTTACGAAATGACTTGAAACAATAATTGGAGTGCAACACGCGAAAAGGTGCATTCGGACATTTGCGTAAAGTGTCGTCCCGGATTAGCCTGCGCAGTCCGCGCAGGCTAATCCGAGACGGCACTTTACGACTACATTAGATTTTGTGCTACAGTAGACTTGCGTAAAACAGAAAATCACATAAAATCGGAGAGTGTCGTTTTGGATTAGCCTCTGCGGACTGCGCAGGCGAATCCGAGACGACACTTTACGCAAATGTCCGAATGACCCTTTTCGCGTGTTGCACCCCAATATGGCAGCCTCCATAGGTACTTTTCAAAAGCTAATACAAATATACTCCCGCCGCTCATGCGGCGCCACAATAACGCAGCATATAGTGTACCGCCAAATGGTCAATTTCACTTGGGGTTTGTTTAAATCTCCTACTTTTTCGGGAACTTTAAAAAAAGCCGATTTGAAAAATAGTTACTGTACGTTACTTACGGAAAAATTAGCTGTGGTTTTGTCTGCAGTTTCGAGAGATTTACTGTATGGTGTAATGATTTCGGCGAGTTCGTTTTCGTTCCAATCTGTGGCTGTCGTTCTAGCAGGTGAGTCAAATACATCGTCGAATAATTTTTTTCTGTAATTAAAAATAGGTAGCTGTTAAAATGCTT
Source organism: Tridacna crocea (assembly GCA_943736015.1). Classification (NCBI taxonomy): domain Eukaryota; kingdom Metazoa; phylum Mollusca; class Bivalvia; order Cardiida; family Cardiidae; genus Tridacna; species Tridacna crocea. The sequence goes on from OX031063.1 coordinate 8,641,417, forward strand.
GTCTAGTGAACATGTGAATGGTATTTGTGTAAAATACATGAAGTTGAGTGAACAATGTATTTCGAATTATCAGAATCTCAAATCAAGACATGATATCCGCTGAAGACGGATCTTGAAAACAAGTATCTTGATCAAGATAAAAACAAAGTACATGTAGTATTATAAATAAGTGTGGCAAAAACAGTCGCCATCTACGTTTTTTGAAGCGACAAAGAAACAAATACTGCACTTCTCTGACTTTTCCTTATTCATGATTGTTTACGATACAACACGTATTGTATCGTTCCATTGCATTACCTAGCGAAAAATGAAAATATTTGATAAAATCGAACGTTCGCTTTTCTTGAATATTTTGCAGTGGCCCGTGCAGCCGTCCATACTGTCAATTCTGTCCCCAAAACACTGGTTGCTCTTCCACAAAAACATCGTCGAAACAGTGGTGAGACAGCATTCCCTATCAATAATCTTTTAGAATATTAGCCCAGACTGCACCAGCAACCAGCGTCTGTGCTCTTTCAAGAGGTCATAAATGCAACAGCTATTTACCTCAAAGCCATTAGGATTCCTTCGAATTACTATGAAAAAAGATGAGTGATATGATATATTGATCCGTGACTGAATTGTTCAACAATTCAGATAGAAAAGAATTCTGATCTACAGAAATTTTTCCACATATTTATATTGAGGTACAAGTCCAATTACCCGGATGTCATTATATACCGGAGGCCTTGAGAAATTTAAAGTCAGAGTAACAGTATAGCTAACCAAGATATGCTCAAAGCGACGGGGACAGTAATTATCTCATGTAGTAATTAGTTATAATGTATGTTTTAACCGTAATTAGTGTAGTATGGACAGTTTTACAAATGTTTGACTAATTATAAAGTTTTATCTTTCACGTATCTGACGGATTTGTTAAAACTTCGTCGGTATGACGTGAATGATTAGTTTGATTATTTTTGTCATAAAAAACATCACTTGCTCTTCAGAAAACTCCCTTTTTTATATAACAGTTGTTTATATTTGATGTTTTTTTTTTTGGAATTTTAATTCATTATCAGACGTCAAACATATAATCAAAAAAGAGATTAAATTTTTACTGGTATTTTCTCCATTTGCCTCAGTGTTTTCAAAACGCTCCTTTTCTCTGGGTTTAAAATCACAAATAACAACAAATAACACAGTTACGTGGTTAAGACTAAATGCAATAATTTTAGATGCTTCATTTTAAAATACCACCCCACTCCCCCCACCTCTCGTAGAAAACAGCATTTTCTCCTTTTACCACAATCGTTTCAAAAGGGACGTGAAAACCAAATATAAAAGGTTCGTAAAAACAAGGGATTGTTTAGAAAAGACTTAAATACTAGTATGTAACAGTAGCTCCCAACTGTTATTATTGAACATCACATTTTTAGTAAGAAAAATTGTTCTAATTTCTAAATCAGACTGATGGAGTTCACATCATTTATCAGACAGAAGTTCGCCAACCTGCTGTTTATGTCACTTTTCTTTTTCCACATCGTGCGAAATTATCATACTACATAGAACAGAACAGAACAGAACAGAAATTTTATTTAGACTCTTAAGCATATAAGCTTAATGGTCATAGAAGTATAGTACAAAGCATGCAATATATATAACATATGTCAATATACAAATATTAAAGAAAATTAATAATTTCACTAATTATTTAAGTAACTAAGTGGACATTCTTTTACGTATCTTTAAATGTGAGAGTGATTTAAATACTATTTGTCTTTTCCTGCAATGTTTTGTATCGTAAATGGAATTAAAAATTTAGTTAAGAGTTTTCGACGAGTTTTGACATGATTGAACGCTGTGTTAAAGACTAAAATTGTATTGTAACTAAAACCCATATTCCATGGTAGTAATATGACAAACATTAATATTAACAGAATTTTTGACTGGTCCAACTTGAAAGCACATGCACACAACAAAATTTATGTAACTCAAGAATTAATATTTGTTTCAAGCAGGCCAGAAACCCTAAACATAAAACATACTGAGAAAAGAAGAAAATGTTGTTAACAAGAATGACATTTTGTTTTATCGAGATTAGGGCTTTAGAAAACATTGAGGCTAATTGCATCAATTTATAAGAGATACACAAAGAAATGTATTAACAACCATGATACATATTTACAACACACAACTGTACAAATATATTTTTGTAACTCATACTTTTGAAAACATTGTGGTACACTTAATACTATATATGTCCGCAAATATAAAATTAAATAAAATAGCTTACAGACAACAATGTGTTGTTGTTTCATTAACCCATTACTACATAGGTACGACTTGGGACTTCTGAAAAACATTGTGGTAGGTTTTATTGATCTATAAAAGCAATGGAAGAAATGTAACACGAAGTCATAGTAGATTTTATCATACCAGTTAAATGCACTAGTAAACTCTTCTGTTTCTATAACTTGTGCTTTTGAAAACATTAATATAATGACTGTTACAATACCTGTGAAAATCAATACGATAACGTAACAACTGCCGTTAATCACTGCGCTAGTTTTGGAAACAGTTACAAAGATGACTGGCTACTTGTACTACTACTAATCCGCTATAATTGGTTTGAAAAACATTGTAAAAGATGACAAAATAACATAAAAAAGCTAATAATAAAAACTATTAATCAACCTTGATACGATAATTCCTTTCTAAAATAGGTTGGAAAGCCTTGTGTACAAAGGAGCAGATATTGATTACCAGTATTTTCTCCTTTGACACCACGCCTTCCATACTCGTTTCCTTCAGGGTTGTAGGAAGTCGGCCTGTGTGGCAGAGGATCAATAATAATTTGGAAGGTAGCCTAATGATAACGTGTACATATAACCGTACTACCTTGTAACTTTCTGTCTTTAATAAAAGAAAGACAGTATCTGCTAGATTATTGCTATGATCATGGTATCATGGAAATATAATTACAACATTTGTTCAGTATAAAAATAGTCTTTAAGCATAAAAGGACTACTGCCTAACTAAGTAGTGATTTTGTCTCATCCGAAATGCCTTTTCAAAATATACCGCCAATTTCATTAATTCTCGTTTCCTACTTGTCTTTAAAAGTTCTATGAATTTATACATACTTGGGTGATTGACATAATATTTTGCAATGTATTGCGATCTTATATTTTTGAAAAATGGGCATATGAGTGTAAAATGGTATTCGTCCTCTATATCTTGTAGTGAGCAAAGTTCGCAGTGTCTAATATTTCTTGGAGTATTATTATGTCTTCCGGTTTCTATCTTAAGATCATGAGATGAGAGTCTAATTTTACTAATGATATTCCTTTGTTTTCTGTTTTCGAGAATAAGAATATAACTAGAAATTTCGTAGCTATCTTTTAAATTGTAAAGAGTTCACATCATTTATCAGACAGAAGTTCGCCAACCTGCTGTTTATGTCACTTTTCTTTTTCCACATCGTGCGAAATTATCATACTACATATACAGGCGTGGTCAGGATTAAAATATTTGTACGCTCAGTGAGTAACGAAGTGCCGATTAGCACGAAGCGGGAAGGGGTGGCATTTATTGTAATGCATGGAGAAATTTCCTAGTCATCAGTGCACAAGTTTATCCCTTCTATTTAGTTTGAAAAGTCACGCAAATCTAAAGAAAAAAAACATATGAAAGTTGTGATTTATTTCTTTGGTCACGCAATTTGTTCTACTATAGCTCCAGATAAAAGGGGAGATGGTATTCTAATTCCGTTATTTCTCTTCCAAACCCTATGTTGTGGGTACTCATTAGAATTGTCTCAATGAGACGATTCTAATGAGTACCCACAACATAGGGTTTAGTGGAGAATAATAAATATTTTCAATTCTGAAACCAAGATCACTCCCTCTATCTGCAGCTCTGTTATATATACATGTGCGTACTGTGTGCAGAGCGCGCTATGCCCTTGTACTAGACTAAGCAAATAAAACGGATTTTGTCAGTTTATCACACTTATGAAATTTGGATTACCATTATATGGAATTGTATCTTGCTTTCAGCACATGTTCTATACGCAATGCAGAATCCTTTATATGTTGTTTTGCTACAGAAAGTGCATTATTTATCAAAATCATGTTAATAGTTTCCGTGTATGTTTGCTGCAATAGATCGAATAAATATCTCTCTTTGTTATCAAAAGAACATTACTCCTTTACCCAACGACAAAACTTTCGATTTTTCCGAATTGAGAGTATTTGCAGACGACATAACTCAGAAATTGAAATTTGTTTCTAGCAGGATTGAAAACATTGTGGGAAAAGGAGAAAATGCTTGTTACCAGCATTTTCTCCTTTTCTCAATGTTTTCAAAAGGCTTCTATCTCAGGGTCGTTAAAAAAAAACCAGGGATTGTGCTGTAAAGGATTAATGTCTATTGAAGATTACGTTATTGCAGGTGCATGTTTACGGTTACATAGTTTGTAACGCTTAACCAGCCTAAAAAAGTTCATGAAATGTTCATGCAGATAGAAAGAGTCCGAATAAGGCTATTCCAATTGTTTTTTTTTTTTGAGAAAAATACCTCCTTATTTAACAGTGTAGATCCTAGATAAGACCGCACGCTTTGATCAGCCTGATCCTGATCTGCATTGTTTGCAAAATGCAAGTGATTTCTTGCTTAGCAGCTTCAGCGTTAAGAAGGCTTTGAACAAAAAAAAAATACATGTAAACATTCGCCAAGTCCTAGTATTTCAGTCATTGATATCGAGGATGTCAATGGTTTTCGAATCTTCACTCATGCGTACATGATTGTGTGTTTCTTTCCGAGGATTAAAGATAATGATTGGGATAGAATTCATTTATATTACATTTCATGTGTTTATTTTTAGAAATGTTATGGGTAAAGAAATAAATTAAGCTGGGGTGGGGGAGGTAATTATTTCCCCGTCACAGTAAATATTTTCCTCCTGCCGAAAATCTGGAACTACATTCATCCGGTTAATTGACTTGAGATCACTAGTTTTAAAAGTGGCATTCGTTGACAAAATAATCACAGGAAATATAATATATAACTTATTTCATCAGCTTGTGGTTAACATGGGGAAATATTTGCCGAAAAAGGGAAAGTTAAGAAGGAAGATAGAAATTGTGTTACTTGTAAGAGTAGATTAACCCTTATCCTGCTAAATAACTAAAATGAAATTTCTAATTCGATTTTGAAACCCCAAATATTGCTATTTCAAGGCTATTTGGGGGGAATTTTATATCTCCTCATCGGACGGTGTAGATCTAAGATCAGACTATCCCTTCTGCCCAGTCTGATCTTCATCTACATTGTCCGCAGTAGGTCAGCGAGTCCCTCCTAGCTAATTAAAGGTTAAAGATAAAACTGTAAAACAGTGGTGGATGCAGATCCTGGTACTATCAAAATATCCGTCAATGCACAGATTTATCAAGGTCACGTGATTTCTAAAGTGCTCGTGCTGAATGGTTTGCCACAAGTTCATTACAAACGGATTCTATTTCATTTAGACATTTAGATTTCAGTATTGTACAAGCTTTCTGATCACATGGAGTTATTTCAGCGATTGCCATGCAGAAATCTGGATAAAAGGATAGGATTTGCGCTAATTTTAGCGTTTTGTCTATCCATTTTGGTCGTGTATCACAGCAGGCAATTTTATCACTTTCGACCGGAACATGTGAGGAGTTCTTCCCGCAGTCTTACACAGACGGTCCAGCTTAATGACTCCAACAATCTAAATGTTAGACCGTACGTACAACACCGACAGGGAAAACATCTATATATTGGAACTGGTGTTATCTCACGGACTCCACATTACAGGTTTCCCTCCCGGAAAAAGTCGGGTCTTTCCGTAAACTGTGCTAAAGTGATACTCCTAGGTCAATTTTCTGGATACAAAGAGATGAATCGAGATAATGCATTAATTTACAAAAAGAGAAAAGAGAATGAACTTCAAAATGAAATGACTTCATGCGATGGACTAATTAACAATATGGGATATGTGACTGACCCTTTAACGGAAATAGAGAGAGACTTCCCTATCGCATACAGCATTCTGGTATACAAGGATTTCGTACAAATAGAGATACTTCTACGAGCTATTTATAGACCCCAAAATGTTTATTGCATTCACGTAGACCGGAAGTCAAATACGTCCCTTCATTCTAACGTACGACGTTTGGCAAGTTGCTTTGAAAACGTTTTCATTGCAAAAAAATCTGTGAACGTACGGTGGGGAACTTTCTCAGTGCTGGAACCAGAACTGATTTGTTTAGAAGAATTGTGGAACAAGTCAGTCACGTGGAAGTACTGGATAAATCTGACAGGGCAAGAATATCCTTTACGGACAAATTACGAGCTTGTGAAAATTCTACGGTCAATGAAAGGTGCCAGTAATGTTGGAAGAAGTAGGTACTGTAATTATGTTATAGCTCTTATTCTGCCTAAATCGGCACGTGTACCCCTCCAAACGACTTTTTCATTTCAGAACAGGGTCCATATTTAACTGCCATTCTTAAGAATTTTTTTGTCTTATTCTTCAAGATTTTCTGACAGTGAAAGAAACAGAACTTCTGATTGGCTAAACAATATGGTTTTGCCAATCACAAGTTTTGTTACTTTCACACGGACGAAATTCCGAAGAATAAGATAAAGAAGAGTGGTTGGTGAATACGGGCCCAGATCACATTTTCAGATATTGTTGATAAAGGAAAGTACTAATATTACTGTAACTGAAAAAAGTCCAAGTGAGGCATAATAGATGACGGCATGTTTTTTTTAACCAAGTCTTTACCCTAAGTCAAAATAGCATTTGAATTCAGCATATCATGTGTCTCACGTGATGCAATTCGTTTTCGACAGGATTGAAAACAATGTGAGGAAAGTAGAAAGTGCTGGTTACCAGCATTGTATCTCCTTCAAGCAATATTTTCAAAAGCCTTCTTCCCTGGAGAAATTATAAACGGGACAAAAGGTTTGGTGTTTCAATTTTTTTCCGGCTTTCTTCCTGGAAGACATTGTAAACGGAACAAAATGTTTTTCATGAGTTTTCCGGCTTGAGAAGCTTGTAAATAAAGCTAAACCAAAGAGACCCAAACGCAACATATTCTTTCCAATTTACCGAAGTTCTCCCCTTTTCACACCTACAATTAATCGTCCAGTGAAATCGCTTTAATACTACCACATGAGTACATAATATCTTAGCCTATATTAGATGCTGTTGAGTCCAACACGGATTTTCAGAACGAGGCAAGAGTCCAATATAGACTTTCTAGAACGAGGCAAGAGTCCAATATGGATTTTTCTAAACGAGAGCCTCGAATAATGATATTGGACCGGAGAGGTAGTCTAACGAAGTCCATGTAAAAAACCAACTTCAAAAACCTCTTTTGGTATGTTTTGATTTTTTCTTAATTATTCAAACTGAAATGGCCCTATGCTTGTCGTTTACTTAAAAGTCTATACGGGAGTGTGAAACAAAGAGTTCATTTAACAGGCTTGGGTAAAAATACTGAATTCATTTGGATTCGTACACTGCAGAACCAGTCTATATTTTGGACTTAGCTCTCGCCTTGTCCGAAACATAGACTTGTTCTGCAGTGCACTCATCCAATAGAATTCAGTATTGTACCAAAGCATGTTAAATCACCTCATATTATGTTTGCCCCGTCGAAGTAGAAACATTTAGGTTTTTATTATCGAGATGAAAGTTTCATGTTTGTTATTCAATAAGAGAAGAGTTAATGTGTTATCTGCAAATACTTTCAACTTGGACAAGCGTAAAATCATGTAGGTAAATTGTCATGCAAGCACCAAGGAGTAACTGGCGTTCTCTTCGTTTTTTCCATAAGGTTTTCTTCAGTAAATGGTTCACATAAGTATAAATTCGTGTATTTAAAGAAAGTTTCCATATTTTTTTGCTATCTCCTACAACAGGGGTTACACAGTTTTCAGCAGAATTCAAGATTCCGGATTTCCACCACATCGTCTAGTACCTGTTAAAGGAGCAGTCCACGTGGTTCTCTCGCGAGATTTTGTTGACTATGTAATCCATAACAAGACAGCACGAGACTTGCTGAACTGGTCACGTGATGTGAGAATTCCAGATGAGATCTTCTTCAATACCCTGTATTACAACCCTAGCCTTCAGATACCGGGCGCCGTTCAAAAATGTATTTGCTATTCCTATTTATGAAACGTTTATCTTAAAGTGCTTTTGTTTTCGAAGCAGAATGATACTAGTGAACTATGTCGCGCCAAGCGAAGGCTCGGGGCGACATAATTTCCCCACAACCGTGAACAAGTTTCCAAGTCCTCTGCCACCTGACCGTACAACGAAATTATTATACTGCAAAGTTTTACCTTTTCAAAGCACGTTAAGCGAAATTTCCTGTATTATAATCCCACGAATCGAGTATGCTGACGAAATAGAAATTGCCTTCTGAGTGCCCAAATTCAATGAAAACTGACGTCGCTAAAACGTGTAGTTTGGTGCATAAATGTGCAGTCTGGTGATCGATCGACGTCGCCATTTTGGATGTTGTATTGCACGTGTAGTGCTGTTTACGGGGCACTCAACAAGGAAACTTTACGTAGTTTTTGCCAGTGAACATGATATATATTTTCCCGGCTTGTTAACCAACCAGATCACGTGAAATTTCTTGCAGTATGATAATATATAATATCGAAATTATTATACTGCAAAGTTTTACCTTTTCAAAGCACGTTAAGCGAAATTTCCTGTATTATAATCCCACGAATCGAGTATGCTGACGAAATAGAAATTGCCTTCTGAGTGCCCAAATTCAATGAAAAATGACGTCGCTAAAACGTGTAGTTTGGTGCATAAATGTGCAGTCTGGTGATCGATCGACGTCGCCATTTTGGATGTTGTATTGCACGTGTAGTGCTGTTTACGGGGCACTCAACAAGGAAACTTTACGTAGTTTTTGCCAGTGAACATGATATATATTTTCCCGGCTTGTTAACCAACCAGATCACGAGAAATTTCTTGCAGTATGATAATATATAATATCGAAAGCGGCGTAAATTATCCTTTAATGAATCACGTACTGACGTACATAGTGGTTAAGAGATTGATTTCTTGACCAGGAACTCCCGCCTCGACTCCTGCTGAATCGCTGGACTCGAGCAAGTAACCTTGGGCAAGTCACTGAGAAGTACCAGCTTAGTACCAGTAAACCCTAGAGAAAAACATTTACCCTATACCACATAAACCTATTACCACACAAACTTTTAATTCACATGAGACAAGAAGCTTTGTTTCGTTTGAACCAAACTTTTCTCTTTGTCTGCCCTATGATATTTTGTTCAGTAACATATTTTGTGTAATGCAAGAGCTTTTAATATGGATTTATAGACAATATTTGGTTTTTTTTTTTCGGTGAAAGATCGAAATTTATTTCATCGAGTGAACACCATCGGTAATATTTTCACGAGAAGATGCACGAAATTTATTTCATCCATGAAATAAATTTCGATCTTTCACCGAAAAAAACAAATATCCTATTTATTTCATGCTTTTAACCCATTCTTGGAGGAGCTTTATCAAAATCCTGTACCGTTCTTTTCCGTTATTCCCCATAGCGTACCACTTCCGCATAGCAACGTATTAGAATATTACGTCAAGCGCGAGAAATATAAAGTAAGTGACGTCATATTTCCATCTGGTTGTGAGGCACACGCAATTTACCTAGGCAACAACATAAAAATCGGTTATTTTCCCTGGTCGTACCCGTGTAATATCGAAAAATATTTTCACTGCTTTTTCTCGATATCCTACCGGAAAGCATAAAATAAAAAAAAAGGAAGTCGCTGTATAATGATTTGCTGTTGTAAAAAGGTCGTTACTTTTCTACTGCAATGCACTTAATTCGTATTTTCCTTGTACGACTTTTGCCAAGTAAATTTGTTACTGACGGAATATTCTCGGTTCTTCACAGGGAAGCCCGGAACAACAGCTGTCCGGAATCCATTCATAGCTCGCTTTAAGAACTGGAACGGCAAATGGAACTGCCATGGTAAACAGGTCCGTGGTATTTGTGTGTTTGCTACGGGTGATCTCCCTTTGCTTGCCACGAGAGAGGAACTATTTGCAAATAAGTTTCATGTGGACTTTGCTCCTGAAGCCTTGTATTGTATGGAGGAATTACTGTATAACAGAACACTTGAAGAGTATGTCGGTATTCTGGACTTTAATGTGTCGTATTATGTAGCAAGAAACTCTCTGTGACAGAAACTTTGATAGAAACACCGGAATAGTTTGGTCATAGACTCAAAGCCTAGACAAAACAACCCCGGGCTCGCTTAAGTCTTAACCACATAATGCCTTTTCCCACAATGTTTTCTACCCTTCCGAAATCAAGTTTCAATTTTTGATTTACATTTAATTTGTCGTCTGCAAATGCTTTCAAGTTGACTAGTCTAAAAGACTACAGACCTCACTGACCTTCGATTAACTCCTTACCAAACGATATGATTTTAGACTGGTTCAAATTGGAAGCATTTGCAGACGACAAAATTAATGTGACTCAAAAGTTGAAATTCGGTTTGGGAAGGATAGAAAACACTATGAAAAGGAGAAATTGTTGGTTAACAACATTTTATACTATGTTAACAAAAAGGCTTCTACCTTAACTTAGGGTCGTAAAATTTATCGTTAAATTTCGCATAAATTGAAAAAGAATAGTTCAGCAGACTTTCGTCAATTTTCCCTCTGGCTTTTGATTTACTCCTTGGTATAAATATTGGTATAAATAAAGAGTAATTTACGATTGCTTAATGTGACCATGTTCATGCGGCGGCTCCATGAGAGCCGTTTTCCTGGCACATTTGTGACAAAAGTATGCAAGCTCCTGCATCTGAAACCAAACTATCATTTAGGGAGCATAGTGCAACTGCGAAAAGTATCGCACAGGCTGACCTTAGCAGAAAAGTTTGGTATTGATCAGTTTTGTATGTCAAAGGCCTAGTCAACCTCATTATTAAGTAGGTTGTTTAAAAAGGTAGATGTCATGTACCGATAACTATATGATGACTTATTTGGTACCATGGATAACGGAAATGCATTAACTCCCCCTTTTTCCAGAGCATTGCTGAATTGTAAGCGTTACCACGTGCAGCTAATCCATACTCAAAGGCTCTTTCCGATACCATGGCACCCCCCGTAGCTCAGTGATTATAGCGTATCTGCCTCGTGACTTGATAGTTGCGGGTTCGATACTTAGATGAAGCAAACCTTTCTCCGGCTTTTTTCACCGCTCTGGTGCATGTGAGAAAAGCAGTCGGTTATATGCAAGTTGTGTCAGTACTGGTTTGAGAAAGCCAGGAAAATATGAGTACGTTAATTTGTTTCCGTGGAATATATGAAAGGGATCTACTCGCATTTGCGAAAAACAAAGTCAACATCAAACGATTTCATGTGCGCTGGCCAACCTCTGTCAAAATTTTTAAGAGATTAGTTATTTTACCATGTTTACTTTACAGTCGTTCAACAAATATTTATTTTGCTCGCAAATTAATGTATATGTCAAGTTTTATACTTTATGTGAAAAAAAATATAATAAACCCATGTTGAAGTAAAAACCGATTTTTTTGCACTAATTTGGGACCGAAAAATCATGATGTCAAATTTTATATTTTATGTAAAAAAAAATATAATAAACCCATGGTGAAGTAAAAACCGATTTTTTTGCATTAGTTTTGGGCCGAAAAATAATGAAGTAGCTGAGAAATTTTAATCAAAGTAACATGAACAATTGACATGATAAAAAAAAGAAAGCAAATGAAAACACAGCATCATTTAAAACCTTACCACACCACAAAATTTTGGACTGGACCAAATCGAAATCACTTGAAGACAGCAAATTAAGTGTTGCTAAATTTATGTTTCCTGCCTTTGTTTGGAAAGAAAATATCATGTGGAAGGGATAAAAAGCTAGTTGCAACATTTTCTATTGAAGAAAGGAGAGAATTGAAGAAGAATTGGCATGAAATACAGTCTTGTATATAGGAGTCAGAGCAAGAAATATCTTTGAAAATAGATAGATAGCTTTAATTTGCCACTAAACAGACATGGACCCTTAGAATAAACATGACTACATCTCTGACCAATCGCAAGTACCCATTCATCGATTACTCTCAGACGGTATAAATCTCTTTTAAAGGCCGACTGATTTTTAGAATTATAGGGGTACAGGTATTCATCACTGCTGAAATGTCCGTTGTATTGTCCGATGCATTTTGCCTGTTTTACCTTTTGTGTTTGTTTTATTATGTTGTGTATGTCAACAAAGGTTTAAATTATCATCTGAGAGTAATAGATATATTTTTTATCAGTATCAAACAGTAGGTCAATAGCCAGCACATTTAGCTGTGCCGAAAATTGTACTAGAAAAAAAGGCTGACTGAGGCCCGTCGAATAAAACTGTGACTAAGGTCACGACTATTGATTTATATAGTCATGAAGCACAAGGGTGCATCCCGGACCGCCATCGACTATTAATCAAAGCGCTCAAAAGCACTGATGGCTAGGGGCAAGTGGAATGTGCATAATATGCGTAAAGCAATTTGCGTTCAAACAGGAACTGTCCAATTAAAACGTAAAAGAAAAATAAATGTGGATGCTAATACTCGGCTGAAGTTGTTTTAGCTGAAAATTTTAAGTCGAAAAGCCGGGCATGACTGTATCAAATCTGTTAAGATGTTTACCCGCCCCCGATTTATTGATTTGTGAAAGGTAACAACTGGTCTAAGTTTGAAGTAAATATGATCGTTAATAGCAACAACTTCAAGCTTGAATGATACAGTAATGGTAGTTATGACAAGATATTGAAAAATGTCAAAAAGTTTGAACATTCAAGGTCAAAAAGGTTCAGTCAGTGCAGTCCAAGGGGCTGACCTCGATCGAAAGGAAGGAATTTGCTACATGGCAACGGGTCAGCCTACATTATGATTTGGTCAGATTTGAGATTGTAATGCTTGGTATCATGTAGCACTAATATGCATTTAACCCACTTCTGCAAGATCTTTGTCCGTGCCTTTGTAGACCGCTTTTGAAATTTTGAAACAAGTGCATCTGTTCCAACATTATAATATCCCTAATGTTGAATGCAATATTACCAATTCCAGACTACAAACATTGTCCAAAGAACGTCCCGTATGTGCGAACATTTTACGCGACTGTTTTTGGTAAAATTGGATATTTTCATTGGGTAGAGATGTTGCGGGGGGTGACATAGAGGGGGGGTGGGGTACCATACGATTTTATTTCATTTGCAGCAGGCTTTGTATGAGCGTAACAATGTCTTCTTTCAAGCTACACGTCTTAGTCTTTTGTCCCCTACGCATCAATAGAGAATCGATGAATTCATATGTCGTGATAATTCAACAAACTATCCATGGGCTTTTTTTTTTTCTTGCATTTATTTTTCACTCATTTCATCTTTTTGTTTATTTTTAAACAACAATAACAAAACACAGCACATGATAATACAACATACAGTCAACAGCAGTAACAATGAAAACAATAAATACGATAGCACTTTTCAGACCAATAATTAAAGTCACTTTAAAAGTTCAATGTCTTTCGTCTGCTGAACTTGGTACGGGGTTTCTTGCTCTCTCCTGCTGTCCAGGATTTGGACTTCTTGCGGAAGTGACGTAAATCTTCGCCGTGATCTGCGTGTAACATGGGTTTATAGTTCATTGGTTGACATAAGTCTGACGTCATTTGTTGGTTGAAATAGAAAGTCTTGTAGCCGCCGTCAAGGAGATAAATCTCAGGAAAGTTCAGTTTTGGGTATTTGTCTCTGTTGAGTTCTCTGTCTTGGCTTCTCAGAAATCGGTACCTGAAATAAAATTTAACATAAGCTATGAATTAAAGGTAATCAAATGGTGCAAGCTGAGTATCAATATTTAAGTCATTATTCAGCTATAATCGGTACCTGCTTAACCCTTTACCACACAGTAACGCCTCTGAGGAAGGATCCTTTTGAAAGCATTGTGGGAAAAGGAGAAAATGCTGGTAATCAGCGTTTTATCCTCTTCCCACAACTTCTTTCACCCTATCAAAGCAATACTGCATCATTTGAGCCATTTTGGAATAGCCGTCTGCAAATACTTTCAATATGGGCGGGTCTAAAATTTTGTCATGTGATAACGGGTTAAAGCCTGTTCCACACAATGACGACTTATAACGCCACTGAGGGAGAAGCCTTTTGAAAACATTGTGGGAAAAGAGAAAATGCTGGAAACCAGCATTTCCCCTTTTTCCACAAAGTTTTCTACCCTATTAAAGCAAAATTGCACCAAAAGAGTCACCTTGTTATTGTCGTCTGCATGTGGTTTCAATTTGGATAGGACTAAAATTTTGCAGTGTGGTAACGGTTCATATAAGTGACATGCAGCTGAATCGATGATTCACAAAATCCGCTAAAGTATTTGTGTTGGTGTAGTCTGACCGTGTCCGCAAAAAAAATTTCAAGTCGCAATCAACAGCCTCAGAGGTTGACAGAACAGAGATATGTACTAGGTTATAACTTTCTCAGTGCTTAGACAAGCAGTCCATATTGCAACACCACACGGTATTATCATCATAGTGTACAGAGCGAAAATATATATCCTTAAATGTGTCAATTCAACCAAACGAGAAAAACAATACACTTGCACACGACAAGTTAGGTAGTTCTGAATGATTGAACTGGACTTTAATAGAAACATTGTGAGAAAAGGATAAACATTGGTTACCCGTGTTCTCTCCTCATTCACAGTGCCTTCAAAAGGCTTCACCAATCGGAATAGTATGAATTACAGAACAGAACATACAATTCAAAGCAAGTATTCGTGTAACATACTAGCATGAACACATGCTAGTACATGTACTACCCCAAGAAGAATTCTATTTTTTTAATTAAATTTTAATTTGTGTTTCATGTACTTACATTTTTGGACCACGTTCGGAGGAGAATTCACAATGGAAGATCACTACATGAGGTTTTTCGGATGTAGTGGGTTTCTGCAGTAAACTGTAAACATCGTCTTTTGTGTAGAGATTGACAGCTCCCTTTATGTGGCCTCCCTCGTATTCATACGGATATCTACAGTCAACAACAGTCACGAGACCAAGCTTTTCGTCGTACTGTCCTTTCAAGACATCGGCGAGTGTTTCAGCAGTTATAGATTTTAGGTCGGTGTGTTTCCCGGGAATTGTGGGTAATGTGTAGTCTCGTGATCCGTCAGCAATGAGGTCTGTATCGCTTGTCAGTTTGTCAACAGCATCGATGATACCTTCTGACGTTTCCTGCTAAGAAACCGGATGCAAATTTAACTCATGCTAGTGTGAAAAAACATCTGTCTCTAAAAATAGCAAAGTGTATTACAGATGGATCTACATGTAGATCATGAAGCGCAATCAGCACTGTGCCATGAAAGACGAAATAGAGTTTAAACATTAACGGTTTATTTACATAATATTCTGTGTTTTTTCCAATATGTTCTATGGAGATCAGGGCCCGTATTCACCAATAATTCTTGAGAATATTCTTTGTCTTATTCTCCAGAACATTCTTATTCTCCAAAATTTTCTACATTTGTTAGTAAGACAATTTCTGATCAGAAGTTGAATTACTTACAAATTTAGAAAACCTTGGAGAATAAGACTAAGAATGATAGGTGAATACGGGCCCTGTTAATGTGTCACAGTTATTCAATTTACCAAGCAAATCTCTATCTATTAGATCTATAAAATGCATCCTGAATGAAAGATGAGAACGGTCCACGGACCCTTGGTAGGCTAAAATTGGTCGTTACCGTTTGGGTTGATACCCTTATGCATCAAACCGCCTTTTTACAGGACAAAGTTCATTGATATAATTCTTAATATTTTCAGGTATATTATTTCAACTTGCTTAGATTTCGCGAAGTGATCTATAATTCTAGTGAATCGTAACATTTTTCATATATTTGTGTTCAACACAATAGCCCTTACTTTCCAATTGTATAAGAATGTGTACTTCTTATTTTCTTATTTTCAATAAGCTACATCGTTTTTACTCACACAATGTATTTTATAACTGAACTGATATTGTTACTTTCGTTTGCATTTGCCATATTTCGTTTATTGGTAAATGGCCAAAGACATGCGATGTGTCGATAAAGCCAATAAATGAAATGAGATGATGAACATAAATGAATTACCTCTGTTATATCTAGTCGACCTTGTTTTGTTGCTCGAAGGTTAATGAGTTGATCACCATCGTCATCGGCTGGACGCTTTATTCCAGAAAACAAACTTCTTTTGATTCCAGATTTTGAGCTTGTTTTTGTCAGCCGGCATCGTGGAATTTCAATCTGAAATAACGAAATAACATCATTATATTTTTGTTGACTTAAGTAGGGCACTTGGTCGTTGGGAAAAGATTTAAAGATGAACAACCGATTGTTTTAGGATAGGGTACCACTTATCAGTTACTCATACCTGGAGACTATGACAACGGGTTTCAACCGCTTCAAAAACTAAGTGGTTGTTTTCCATTTGTCACAATGCCCATAACACTTGCTTGGGTCGGAAAGAAAGGGTAGAAACCGATTTGATATTTAAATGTAATCCTTTTTCCGTACGACAAGATTCTAGATGGGTCTTGAATAGAACCAATCACTGACAACATATAAGCAACTAAAATGACAGTATTGTCTATAACAAGAGAAATAAAGTTTGCGGCCACATTTACATTAAACAATTGAACAGATTTAAGAAAAAAAGAAGAAAATTGTATTAGTCTTCTTGCTCATGATCTTTTTAAAGAAAGTCGCTTTGAAAAATAAACTGCATTTTACTTACAGAAAAATCAGCTGTGTTTCTGCCCTCAGCTTCTAGAGATTTACTGTACGGTGTAATGATCTCAGCAAGTTCGTTCTCATCCCAATCTGTGGCTGTAATTCTAGCAGGTGAGGCAAATACATCGTCAAATAATTTCTTTCTGAAAATGAAAAATAAATAGCTTTTAAAATCCCTGTCAGACAGAACTGGTGATTACTCAACTGTGTGTCAAGGAGATCTGATGATTGTGTGTAAAATGATTATATTTACTACGGACTACGCTTGCTGTTCTGAGTCCACACTTAATGCAAAGGTTCGAATGCCTTTTTTCGCATACTGCTAGCCATATATAAGCCATGTATGCAATTGATTTATATGAAAGAGATCGTATTCTCGACTTTCTGCGTCTGATGAAGAGATTCGATTGATCATTCGATTGTATGATGTTTTGCGCTTATTTTGAATATATTTTCTTGTTGCAAACAGGAGACCCGCTCTACAGACTTCTAAAAAACAGAAGTTATTTACCTCAAGGCCATGTTGTTTTTTTTTTCGAAATGGGTGTTACGATATCTTGTCTTGTTGAACTGTGTGGTGTAGAAACGAATTCTGACCTGCAGAAACTTTTCCCCGTATTTATATTCCGTATCACAAACTGCCCGGATGTCATTATATACCGGAGGCCTTGAGAAAATTAAGTCAGAGCTAGCATAGCTGACCAGGATATGCTCAAAGCCACGGGGAAATTAATTATCTCATGTAGTAGTTAATTATGTTTTAACCGAAATTAGTGTAGTATGGACAATTTTACAAATGTTTAACCAATTAGTTTTTTATCTTTCACGTATCTGACGGGTTTGTTAAAACTTCGTTGGTTTGTTGACATGAGTGAAGAGTTTGATTATCCTTTTTTTCCCAAACGACAAACTCATGGACTAGACCAAATTGAAAGCATTTGCAGACGACAATTCAACTCTTGCTGAAAAGATGATTTCTGTCTATGACAGGGTAGAAAACATTGTAGAAGGAGAAAATGCTGGTTACCAGCATTTTCTCCTTTTCCAACAATGTTTTCAAAAGGCTACTATTCCAGACCCGTAAAAACCAGGGATTGTTTGGGAAAGGGTTAAAACATAACTTGCTCTTCGAAACTCTTTGTTATATGCCAGTAGTTTATGTCTGATGTAAGATTTCTGTACTTTTATTTCTTTTATGGATCGACAGAAAGATAATGATAAAAAAGGAAAAACATGCCGCTTACCAGTATTCCCTCCATTCACTTCATTGTTTTCAATAGGTTCCTTTTCTCTGCGTATAAGATCAGAATTGCGTGGTAAAGATTTAAAGAAATTACAAATCTTTTAACATAAAATCTCCCCTTCATCCCCCTCCCTCTCTCTCTCTCTCTCTCTCTCTCTCTCTCTCTCTCTCTCTCTCTCTCTCTCATTTATGTTACATGTATCTATTTTCAATGTTGAAATTGTGATTTTTTTTAACGTTTTACGAATGATTAGTCAAATAACTAAATGCATTGATTCAAGGTATTTTACTCTGTCAGCAATATAAGAGAAAGAAGGTTTTTGTGGTGGTGCACGGCATAGACTAGGATCAGACTGCAGTGATCGTAAAATCTGATTTTTGGGCTACAAGTCTTTAATCATTTAGCACCTGTCACAATTACAGTTGCCTATGCAGCTAGTGTAAATGAAGATCAGACTGTACATAGCATACAGCCTGATCTTTGATCTTCATTGTCTGCTGTCAGGAAACACTCAAGTCAAAAGCAACCACCCAGTTCCAATAATCAGTTTCTCACAATGTATTTGGAATTCCTTTTTCTTCGGGATGGTTTGATTTACTCTTAACCACACAAGAAAATTTTAGTCTGGTCCAAATTGAAAGCATTTACAGACGACAAAATAAAGGTGACTGAAAAATTGAAATTTGTTCTGGGAAAGGTAGAAAACACTGTGAGAAAAGGAGAAAATGCTGGTTACCAGCATTTTCTCCTTTTCCCACAGCGTTTTCAAAAGGCTTCTTTCTCAGGGGTGTCAAAAGTAGGGATTTTGTGGTAATGGGTTAATTGTATGGTTTTCATCTTAGAACTGTGCGGATTATTCTTTCAAAGCAGCTGGATTTTTTTCCACATGACAATTATCGAAACAATGATCAGTGTTAAGAGAGAAAAATCATTCTGTGGCAAAGACTATCATTAATCGTAGAAAACAAATGGGCCTAGTAAGGAATTCGAACCTGCGACTCCTGGCTTTGAGTCCTGTAAGCCGGAGACCACATAATCGGGCTCGGCTAGGGGTCTTCAAAGCTGCAGTTTGTGTAGGGTAAACGTACTATAGCCATACAAATTGTATTGTTAAAATGACAATTCATTTTGCAAATGACAGTCTATTCTGCAAATGACAATCCGTTGTGCAAATGACAATCCGTTTTGCAGAAGACAATCCGTTTTGCAAATGCCAATCCCTCTGTCGCAAAGACAAAGGATCAACGGTAGTGATTGTGATGAATTCATTTTTCTCTTACGGTTGATCATTGTTGTGCCGTTGTTATGTAGAAAAACAGCCAATGGCCATGCAAAGTACTGGTAAAAGAAAATCCAGGAAAACATGGATATGTGCAGTGACCGCAGTTATATAACTGAAATAATGATTGAAAGGGCATTAATTGCCAATCAAAGAGGTCGTAGAAAGGGGAAACGAAATTGTATTACTTTAAAGGTTTGGAAAGTGGTACTGCGTGGTTCGGTGGTAAAGTCTATGACTCGTGATCTGGAGGTCTAGGCTGAAAGCCTCGCTGGATCCACTGGCTTTTAATAGGAATGTCCTTGGACAAGACACTTCAAAACCCTCGCTTAGTACTGGTGAAACCCAGAGAAAAACACAAGTAAGTGAGCTATCGCCGTGACATGACTGAAAAAATGTCGAAGCAGCCTACAACATCATTCAGTCGAACACTTTAACCTGTTACCATACATTCCCTACTTTTGACGACTCTGAGAAAGAAGCATTTAGAGAACATGATAGAAAAGGAGAAACGCAGGTCCTGGTACTATCACAGTGTCTGTCAATGCACGTGATCTATGAAAGGCGCGTGATTTACTCATAAGGCGCATGAGCTGAATGTATATTCATGATTGTCATTTCATACAGGTTTTTATTCATTCGGTATCAGTCAAGTAATTCAACGATCATTCTGACTATTAAAGATGGAATTAAATCGATTGGTATGCAGAAATAAGGACAAAACGGCAGGACTTGGTCTTAGAATTTTAGCTGTTTGTCTTTCTGTTTTTCTCGCATTTCAGAGCAGGCAATATTATTACTTTCGTCCGGAATATATGAAAAGCACATCCTACAATCTAAGACAGAAGGTTCAACTTGACTACGACATTATAAATCATAGACCGGACGCAAAACACCGACATGGAAAACCTCTTGATCTATATATCGAAACAGGTGTTATCTCAAGGATTCCACATTACAGGTTTCCCTCTCGGAAAACGTCGGGTCTTTCCGTAAACTGTTCTGAAGTGATACAGCAAGGTCTATTTGCTGAGTACAAAGAGTTGAATCGAGATAATGCTCTACTTTACAAAAAGAGAAAAGAGAATGAACTTCAAAATTATATGACTTCATGCGATGGACTAATTAACAAAATGGGATATGTGACCGACACCTTAACGGAAATAGAGAGAGACTTCCCTATCGCATACAGCATTCTGGTATATAAGGATTTCGTACAAATAGAGATGCTTCTACGAGCTATTTATAGACCCCAAAATGTTTATTGCGTTCACGTGGACCGGAAGTCAAATAAGTCCCTTCATTCTGACGTACGGCGTTTGGCAAGATGCTTTCAAAACGTTTTCATAGCTAAAAGGTCTGTGAACGTATGGTGGGGAGATTTCTCAGTGCTGGAACCCGAGCTGATTTGTTTAGAAGAACTGTGGAACAAGTCAGTAATTTGGAAATACTGGATAAATCTTACAGGGCAAGAATATCCTTTACGGACAAATTACGAGCTTGTGAAAATTCTACGGTCAATGAAAGGTGGCAATAATGTTGAAGGAAGCAGGTAAGCATTTTTTTAGCTTTTATTCTGCCAAAGTTGGCTCGTTTAACCCTCTTTACGGACTTTGTCTTTACACAACATACCATACTTTTAAGAAATTGTGGGTGACAAAAAATACTTGTATTACTCTAAAAGAAGAATATCCTAGTGAGGTATAATAGATTGGCTTGTGTTTTTTTTTATCAACTCTTCATCTAAAGTGAAAATGAAGACATTTGACTACAGCATATCATTTGTCTCAAGTAATGCAATTTGTTTTCGGCAAAGTTAAAAACAAAGTGAGTAAAGAAGAAATTGCTAGTTACCAACAAGTATCACCCTCAAGCAATGTTTTCAAAAGCCTTCTTCCTAGGAGACATTAACAACGGACCTTCTGAACACTTAAACTTTTCACTTATTTTCCGGCTTTGTTAAAAACACACCAAAAATATATAACCTTTGCATGACAGAGTCATATGTAACCCAGAGACTGCTTGGCGCAACTCACTCACCTTTCCGGAAAGTGCAGATCAAGGTCAGACTGCACAGAACGTGCGGTCTGATCTTGAATCTACAATTTCCGCTAAGGAGATGTAATTTTACCTCAAAATACCGTTGAAATGGCACAATTCCGTTTTTAGCTCCAGTGACCGAAGGCCAACGGGCTTATGTCATGGCCTGGTGTCCATCGTGCCTCCATCCGTGCGTGCGTTAACATTTAATTCAAACATCCTCTCTGAAACTACCCATCCGATGTTGATGAAATTCACAGAAATGATCCTGACATGGTCCTCTTCAGAATTCCTTGATAGAATTTGATTCCTATAACTCCATGGCAACAACAAAACTGAAAAATATTTATTTTTTTAAATCTTCTTCTCTGAAACATTAAGGCATAGGGCTACCAAATTTTGCATGCCGCTTTATATAGTGGACCGCTACCAAGTTCATTCAAATAGTAGCCCCGGTGTCAAAATTGGCCCCGCCCTGGAGGTCACACGTTTTATATGGGTTTATTAAGGGAAAACTTTAAAATCCTCCTTGTACCTAGCAATAGGGCTACAAATTTGGCATGTATCTTTATCAAGTGATTGTCTACCAAGAGTGCCCAAATGATAGCCTACGTGTCAAATTTGGCCCGGCCCCGGGGAGCAAGAGTTTTATATGGGCTTATATTGGGAAAACTTTAAAAATCTTCTCGTACTAAGCCTTTATGCCTAGGGCAACTCAGTTTTGCATCTGGTGCCCAAATTATAGCCCTGGGGTTAAATTTGACCCTATCTTTGGGGTCACAAGTTTTACATGGGCTCATTATTTGGAAAATGTAAAAAATCTACTTGTACCTAGCCATAAGGCCTAGGGCTACGAAATTTGCATTTACCTTTATTTAGTGGGCCTCTACCAGGAAGGTCCAAATTATAGCCTTGGCCGTGTCTCCATACCAGGGGTCACAGTTTTTACATGGGCTTTTATGGTGAAAACTTTCTAAGTCATCTTGTTACTAACCATAATAAAGAGTAGGGCTACTAAATTTAGCCCTGTCTCATGGGTTTTATGTTTTACAGAACCTTTTATTGAAAAAAAAACTTTGAAAATCTTCTTGTTTATAACTACACATTCTAGACCCGTATTATTTGGTATGAGGGCTTTATCTTGTGGACCTCCACCAGGATTCAAGTAGTTTTAGCTTTGCGGTCAAAATTGGCTTTGTCTGGTGGTCACAACTTTCTTGTAAGATTTTATAGAAAAATTTTTGTATGTCCTATAGTTTGAAATCAATCTGACAAATATTGTAGTGTTTTTTACTTATTAGCCAGTGGAGCGATACAGGGCTATCATGGCCCTCTTGTTTACTATCGACAATTTTCATGATCGTTATTCAGTAACAGAAGGATTAATAAGTATGTCATCTGCAAATACTATCAACTTTCACACCCGTAAAATGATGTCCGGTAAATTGTCATGCAAGTGCCAAGGGGCAACCCTTTTGCTTCTTTTCCATAAAGGTTTTCTACAGTAAACGCTTCACAAAAGTATTACTACCTAAAAGGAAGTTTCCATATTTCGTTTTCCATCTTCTACAGGGGTTACCCAGCGTTCTATAGACTGAAAGATTCCGGCTTTCCACCACATCGTCTCGTACCTATAAAAGGAGCAGTCCATGTGGTTCTCTCGCGAGATTTTGTTGACTATGTTCTCCATAACGAGACAGCACGTGACTTGCTGACCTGGTCACGTGATGTTAAACACCCAGATGAGATCTTCTTCAACACCTTGTATTACAATCCTAGCCTTCAGATACCGGGCGCCGCCCACAAGGGTACTTCCGTTTCCTGTTTACGCAATGTCTGTCTCCATCTTTTAATGTTTTTTTTACTGAATGTTGACTTCGGCAATATTGCCGTAGTATGACTTATGTAATGTCGAATGCAGCGTAAATTATCGTGCAATGAAACGTGTACTCTGTAACATAGTGGTTAGTGGATCCATTTCTAAGCTGTACTCCAGCAGGTAGCCTAGGACAAGTCACTGGAAAGACCCAAAGTCTAGTACTGGTAAAAAATAGGGATGTCATTAACCCTGTACCAAACAAACCCCCGGTTTACTTGTTACGGGAGACCACTCCTTCTTTACTGAATAACTGCTTTCTGTACAAAATCAATGCTTAACAACTGTGTTGAATTCTCTTTGGCTAAGTAATTATCGTCGGTGTACTTCCAAAACCTCGTAACTACAGCTTGTAACAAGCTGTAGTTACGAAGTTTTGGAAGTACACCGACGTTATGGTGTTAGTCTTCTTTACCTTGCAAAACCAGGATCTGCACAGGACGTGTTCGAATCTCACCAGGTGCCGTTTGTGTTTCAGCTATGCATTTGTTACGAAGTATCATATTCGTAAGATACTGCACATGCACGACTTTTAACTATCTCGGAGAAAAAGCTTTCTGCTGGCAACCAGCATTTCCCCCTTTCAATGCAACCGTTTCCATTTTAAGCCGGTTTAAAATTTAGTCATTTGGCAAAGAGTTAAGCGAACTGACACTTTTAAAAGACGTATCATAATATAGATAACATGAAAGGGCAGTCACTGAATTCAACTGGCTGCAGTAAAATGGTTGTTACTTTTTCGTGCAATATAAGATGTGTACTATTGTTAGCATTTGTTTGTTTGTTGGGTGTTAAACACAGAATCCCGAGCTATAGTGACCCCATCTTCGCCAGCCAAGTTTACGATCACTACGTGGATCTTACCTTGGCGGATTGAGCTTGATTTTTACAACCACCCGATACGCCTTTTCATTGGATGCAGCCACCTCTTGCTGCAACAAATGAAATCGCTCGTAGCATTTCATCTTGGATAAAAATAGAACACGGTCTCTACCTTTCGAATAATAGGTAAAACATGGAAACAGACGTGGATGTCTGCTTATCGCTTCATGTGTATTCGTAGGCGGTTTGTACAACGATAGTTCATTTGCTTTTAGAAACATGATGTAAAGGGGAGTAATAATCAGCATCCAATAGAGGGCGCATAACAGGAATCTCGAAATCGGGCTCAATCAGCCAAGGTAAGAACCACGTAGTGATCGTAAACTTGGCTCGCGAAGATGTAGTGACCCTAAAGAAACTTTTTGACCATTTTGTGGAAAAAGGAGACAATGCTGGTAACCTTTGTACAGACAAACTCAGTCAATTTAACCACATTTTTTTGCGCAGTTTTGCGAATGCTTTCGGTATAATTGAGTCTAAAATGCTTCTGCCATTTTTTTTATTTATTCACTAAAACAATATCCACGGTTTTCTTCACAGGGAATCCCGGAACAACAGCTGTCCGGAATCCATTCATAGCTCGCTTTAAGAACTGGTTCGGCCAATGGCACTGCTATGGTAAACAGGTCCGTGGTATTTGTGTGTTTGCTACGGGTGATCTCCCTTTGCTTGCCACGAGAGAGGAACTATTTGCAAATAAGTTTCACGTGGACTTTGCTCCTGAAACCTTGTATTGTATGGAGGAATTGTTGTATAACAGAACACTTGAAGAGTATGTCGGTATTCTAGACTTTAATGTGTCGTATTATGAAACAAAAGACTTTGTTTTGAATAAATTCTGATAAATAAACCGGACAGATTGTTTGTAAACACAAACCCGAACTTCGTTCCGGTCAAGCTACCCAGCGATTTCTTAAGACCGGTATATTTCAGCGTTTTTGTTCTTAAAGACCTCAATGATCTTTGCTGAAAACGTGAGCTTGAATAATACCTTACATTTCAACAGGCTGACAGGAACCAAGCACAGTGATGTCTCCGATAACTTCCGAAGAATGACATGCATTTTCTGTCCGTCGTATCTGATTGGTAAAAAATTAAACACGCACTTGAAGGACAGCTAAAAAGGTACTTGTTTAAGCTAAGTTATTGGCAAGTACGTAACCACATTTCATTAACTTCGGCCTGCAACACTCAAAAATGGGGCATTCGGACATTTGCACAATTATCGTCTCGTATCAGCCTGCGCAGGCATATCCACAATAACACTTCCCGTTTTTATGTAAAATTTCTGTTTTGTGCATTTTACTGCAGCACAAAATCTAATGTAGTTGTAAAGTGCAGTCTCGAATTAGCCTTTGCGGACCGCGTAAGCTGATCCCAGACAACACTTTACGAAATTGTCCGAAATGCCTCTTTTCCGCATGCTGCAATCCATATATGGCTTGCAACATGGGAAAAGGAGCATTCGGACATTTGCGTAAAGTGTCGTCTCGGATCAGCCTGCGCAGTACGCGCAGGCTAATCCGAGACGGCACTTTACGACTACATTAGATTTTGTGCTTTAGTAGACTTTTGCGAAAGAGAAAATCACATTAGAACTGAAATTGTAGTTTCGGAGTAGCCTGCGCAAACAGCACAGGCTGATCCGAGACGACACTTTACGCAAACGTCCGAATGCCCCTTTTCGCGTGTTGCCGGCCATATTTGCCATTTGTTACAAGGAACTCAGAACACTTGACCACACAATTCAAAGTTTTTACGACCCAGACGGAGATCCCAGTTTTCCTGCAAAAAAAAAATCCTTCCCTTCCAGATGTGTCCTGTTTTTTTTTATTCATGTTTATATTGTCGTCTGCAAACGCTTTCAAAATGGATCAGTCTGCTATATTGTCTGCTAAAGTATCGATGCACATCATCATGGTGTCCTAGTTTAGGTAAACGATGCTCTGTGAAAAAGGGGCTTATTACATCTGAAAAAAAAAGCATCTACCAACGTCGCAGTCGGCGTAGAATGACATGAGTTGAACAATTTTAATTTATGTACATTTTCTGCATATCCAAAGACCAATCCGTTTCAAGATCCGGTAGATTGTTATACAAAGTAGATTTTTATTGGTCCATAATTGAATATGTGATGACGTCCTCACAAAAATGTATCACGGAGATGCATAAGAACCCCTTTTCCCAGAGTTAAACTCCGGTATATTCAACAAACATGGCCTCTCTTGGAACACAATAATGGCATGCAACACACGAAAAGGGGCATTCAGATATCTGCGTAAAGTGTCGTATCGTATAAACCTGCGCAGTCCTCTCAGGCTAATCCAAGACGACACTTTTTGTTTTTATGTCATTTTCTGTTTTGCACATGTCTACTGTAGTACAAAATCTAATGTAGTCGTAAAGTGCCGTCCCGGACTAGCCTGCGCGGACTGCGCAGGCTAATCCAGGACGACACTTTACGCAAAAGTCCGAATGCACCTTTTTGCGTGTTGCACTCCATAATGTGCTTCCTTAAACTTAGAATAGGTTTTATTAAAAGAATTTCGATGTTTTCTGGTATAAAGAAACGGTAGATCTACTTTTCATTTGAAAGATATACAAGAAAAGAATGTCTTATTAGAAATGTGTTGCAATGCCCATCTTACAAACAAAGCCCGTAACAAAGAAACGAATGAGCAAATAGAAGTCAGTAATAAGGGACCGGGCAGGTTTCAAACCCTAGAACGCACGGACGAAAGGCCAATACTTAAACTACTGAGCCAAAGAGATAGATATCTGTCTGATGCAGTAGTCAGGTATTGTACTTAACCCATTACCAAACAATTCCTACTTTTCACGATCCTCAGAAAGAAGGCTATAGAAACATTGCCGGAGAAGGTAACCAGCATTTTCTCCTTTTCCCACAGTGGTTTCTATCCTTCACAAAAGAAAATTCAAATTTTCAGCCACTTTCATTTTGTCGTCTGCAAATGATATCGCTTTGGACATGCCAAAATTGTTGTCGTTTGGTAATGTGTTAAATCGAGACAAAGCCATACATGTAGGAGGTGGCCTCCCCTAACAATGTATTAGAAGTATCTTTTTATCCAGAATTTTTTAAGCTATATTTGGTACAGAGACAACATGACGGCATACTAAGTTCAGAGGATAAACTGTATACCAATCATAGTTTAAGATACATGTATGTCGAAATCGAAAGCATATGCAGATACAAATGAAATGTGAATCAAACAATGTAACTTGTCATGCAAGGGTCAGAACCGTTGCGGGAAAAGGCATAAATGTTGGTCACTTGTCAGCGGACGGACAGATGGGTTATGTATATGCTCGTCGAATGTAAAATTATTCAAAAAGAGTTTGTTTTTTTTTTTCAAAAAAAAAATGTTTTTTCAACCTCATTCTATACCATAAAATGCATCTTTCCTTCATTTAATGAAAGTATTGTTCATTGGGATCATTTCAATCATGACTCGATCATTACCATTATCACGTCATCAAGCTGTTATGACAAACAACCTAGATACATAATAGATAACTTTACAAATTTTCAAGCATGTGAAAACTGCCTATATTTCACTAATTACGGTTAAAACATACATCATAACTAATTACTACGTGAGATAATTACTGTCCCCGTGGCTTTGAGCATATCCTGGTCAGCTATAATGTTACTCTGACTTAATTTTCTCAAGGCCTCCGGTATATAATGACATCCGCGTATTTGGAATTGTACTACGGAATATAAATACGTGGAAAAGTTTCTTTTCATCAGAATCATTTTTTTGGCTTGCTGTATTCAACACATTATAACTTTGAACAACGTTTTTGTTATCCATATTCGTCGTAGTGGGAGAGAAGCAATGGCTATGCGGTAAGTTATACTAATATAATACTTATTTTCAAACCTATGGCTTTCTGATTATTTTCTGGATCTTTTTTTTTTTTTTTTTTTTCAAATAGGTCTAGTCAAGAAAGCATCTCTTCTTTTGATAAAAACAGTATTCCTCCAAAACGTCGTACTTACGGCTTGTTTCAAGCTTGTTTCAAGCTGTAGTTTCGAGGTTTTGGAAGCAAACCGCCCATACATTTATGTAAGAGAGGGCTGCTTCAAGTCCTGCATCAGGCACCTAGTCGTATGGTGATAAAGCCATAAAAAACCCATATTGTCTAACAAGCGACCGACTTCTGAATTGTAGGCAGAACCAAAAACAGTTGTGATCTTGGACGATATTTATGGCAGATGCATATACCCCTTTCAAAATAGAATGGTTCTTGGTATAATTTGAAACGGAAAAAAAGCTAGGTATTTTCACCAAAAGGTACCATGTGCAGTCTGGTAAACATGCCATTTCCTTAAAGGTGGCCCTTCAGATTCCAGGACTAAAATTTTACAAAATTACGAAAAAATCATATATATACCCCCAAAGCCTTATAATGTTCATGCATCAAACCTTAATAGTCGAAAACAATCCGACAACTAGATAAATTAAGAGATTTACTACACCCCAGGTCGACAATGAAGGGAAACACAGTCTATTCTTACATTAGCAACTTGCTCATTTACATACTGGAAATATGCAGACGAAGCGTTAAACAGTGTCCGAAGTTCCAGAAATTATGGAAAAATAATTACAAATAATTAATTGTTATGCTATGGAATTTAATAGTCATTAGTCACGTGCAAGTCACTTAACATTCCCACAATACTTTTTTGATTTTGGTGGGAAATCTAAAAATAGCTAAGAGGCTACGTAGCCTTTTAAGGGAATACCACCAAAAAAAATTTTTTTTTGTAATTTTATGATTCTTAATTACTAATGATTTGTATTGTTTTTTCATATAAATTTCATTGACATATATATTTTTTAATTTGGTGTGATGTGAAAATTCTAATTACCCACCTTTAAGAATCAGTTGAGAGTTTAACCCTTAAAACGCTGGAACCGACTTGTTTTTGTGGACACTGTAGATCAAGATCAGACTGCACAGAACGTGCAGTCTGATCTTGATCTACACTGTCCACTATTTTGTTACATAATTTTTCTGGCAAAGAAAAAAATTTGTACAGCAATATATCAGATGATTTTCCTATTTAAAAATGTTTCGTTTTAATTCACCACAACGGTCAAGAAGGTCTTTGATGATATGAAGGGAAAAGGACATGTTGCTTGTAAAAACCATAGAATTAATTTCGTCTGAATTTTAAATTTGGATATGAACTCATTATGAGGTATAGTAATATAAAAAAAAAACTTATATTTTCAATTACAGAATGAAGTTATTCGACGATGTGATTGACTCGCCTGTCAGAACTACAACCACAGATTGGGATGAGAACGAGCTGGCTGAGATTATAACACCGTACAGTAAATCTGTCGATGCTGAAGTTACAAACAGCTCATCTGTAAGTATCTGCATAATTATAGTATTTCACATCTTTAACATTTTGCATCTTTGACACATTTGCGACTTTCATTAACCGTAAGAAGGTATTTTAACAAATTGTATAAAATGGAGAAAATGTTTGTAACATATATTTACTCTCCTTATTTTGTCCCCGTAAAATGTTAAACTATCAACTTCTTCATTTTGGACAACTTTTCTGCAAATACTGTGAAACGGCAAAACAATTTGTCTGGTAAGAACATGTTCATATCCTCTTAATGACGGATAACCATAAGGAAGAATTGACCTTTGGCATACAAATGACCAATAGCTTTTGGTCAGAGGCAGCCTGCGTGGACTACATTGGCTGACAAGGATCCACATTTTTAGCAGATGATTTATGCTGCCTTAACACGATACTATTTTAGGCTTATCCAAATCGAAAGCATTTGCAGACTACAAAATAAAAGTGACTGAAAATTTGCGAGTGTGTGTGAAGAGTAGAAAACATTGGGAAAAGGAGAAAACGCTGGTTGCCAGCATTTTCTCCATTTCACACAATGTTTTCTAAAGGCTTCTTTCTCGGAATCGTCGAAAGTAGAAATTGTGTAAAATGGGTTAACGGTTACATCATATCAAAGTATTTAACGATCCATAAATTTCGAAGAGTTAATTATATTGTTAATTTACTTTCAAGCAGAGTCTTGTTGCAGACATGGGTTAAAGTAAACAACCACTAAATATTCCTTTTCTTGCAGATTGAGGTGTCGAAGAGTGACAAAACAAGCATAAATCCAAATTCCTGTATCAAAAGAAGCCTGTTTTCTGGTGCCAAACGCCCAGCAGATGACGACGATGAACAGACCAACAATTTTCCTTCAAGGAAACGGTGTCGACCAAGTGATATAGAGGTAAATGGAACTTTTTTTGGAACATTTATGGAAGTTTTTAAAAGCGAAATGGAAAAAAAAGGAAAAATAATCGGTAAATTTTATACACAAAGTATTGATATTATTTCATCGAAAATCTTGAGTAATTTAAATGATATTTGTCGATATGGTGAGATGATGGTGTTCGTGCAGTGGAGCTGCATTTAGGGAGACAACCCGAACTTTCCCGTCACAAAGTCGGTCTTATTAAGAACACCTCAACCCCTTAACCCATTACCAAACGACAATATTATAGACTGGTCCAAATTGAAAGCATTTGCAGACAACAAAATTAAAATGACTGAAAATTTGAAATACCAGCATTTTCTCCTTTTCCCACAATGTTTTCTTAAGGCTTCTATCTCAGGGGCGTCAAAAGTAGGGATTGTGTGGTAATGGGTTAAGCCGATCTTGATGGAAAAGCCGTTTAAAATGCCGTCAGAAATGCTAGCCACCAGTAAATTAAGTAAAACTTTCCCACACAGTTATCCACCCCATCAAAACACGTATAACCATGTAAGCCACATTTAATTTGTAGTCTTCTGATGCGCAATGCTCTATGAAAAGGGGGCTTAATGCGTCTGCGAAAAGTGTCGTTGTGAGGTCCGCACAGGCAGACATACGCCGAAATTGCCATCGTGTCATATAGGTTAATTCTATATTAGGATTTTGTTGTTTGTTTGTCGGTAAATTATTTGTTTGTCCATAATTATGTGATGACATGATGCAGCACGGAGATGTATTAAGCCCCCTTTACTGGGACAAGTCTACACTTTCGTTGGGTTAAAGTTTCATCGGCATTTGACAACAACATGCTCATAATTTTCTTGCTCGTTTTAGGATTCGGAAGAAGGTATCATCGATGCTGTTGACAAACTGACAAGCGATACAGACCTCGTTGCTGACGGATCACGAGACTACACATTACCCACAATTCCCGGGAAACACAGCGACCTCAAGTCTATATCCGCTAAAACACTCACCTATGTCTTGAATGGAGAGTACGACGAAAAGCTTGGTCACGTGACCATTGTTGACTGTAGATACCCGTATGAATACGAGGGAGGCCACATAAAGGGAGCTGTCAATCTCTACACAAAAGACGACGTTTACAGTTTACTGCAGAAACCAGCTACATCCGACAAACCACATGTGCTGATCTTCCATTGTGAATTCTCCTCTGAACGTGGTCCAAAAATGTAAGTTTCATCAGTTTCTTCAGTTATATATCTTGCTACATCTGCTTTCTGGATAATCAACATATTGTCTGTTTACATCGAAAACTTCGTAACTATATATATACAGCTTGTAACATGCGGTGTAGTCGAGGATCAGCCGGCGCAGTAGGCGCAGGTTCACCAGTTACAAAACTTTCCAGTCTTATGCATTTATTGGTATCGTATAAATGTACTGCTGTACAAAAGGCTGCATGTTGTAGGCCATATTAAAATAATAGTATCACCGTAATAAAAACTTCCTTCAAGAAATTGGGAGAAAAAAGCCTAGGCGACACTCAGTGGCTTCAATGAACTTAAGAGGCAATATTTTTCAATGCTGTAATTCGTGATGCAGAATATCAACCAAGTCCTCACATTACGATGGATCCATTTAACCCGCTTTGCCAATCAACCGGTTTAATCATGAGGTAAATGGTAGGGAAATATGGAAAACAGTTTTGACAAAGGTCGACCTGCAAAGACTGCAGAAGCTGAGCTGGTTGATACCGTTGTTTATTTTTTGCCAAACAACATAATTTAAAGCAACAGCAGACGACATAATTAAGACTGAAAAATTGAAATCTGCTTTGGGAAGGGTAAAAAACATTATGAGAAAAGGAGAAAATGCTGGTTCCACATTTTTTTCAGAAGGTTTCCATCTCGGGGTCGTAAACCAGGGATATTTTGGGAACGAGTTTAACTCCGTTTAACAGAAAATGGCTGTTTTGTTTTCGCATATCTGCCTCGCGCCTAAAATCTAATATCAAAAATTTCATTTTCTTATCTCTTCTTTTCAGGTACCGATTTCTGAGGAGCCAAGACAGAGAACTCAATAAAGACAATTATCCCAAACTGAACTTTCCTGAGATTTATCTCCTTGACGGCGGCTACAAGACTTTCTATTTCACACAACAAATGACGTCAGACTTATGCAAACCAATGAACTACAAACCTATGTTACACGCAGATCACGGCGAAGATTTACGTCACTTCCGCAAGAAGTCCAAATCCTGGACAGCAGGAGAAAGCAAGAAACCACGTGCCAAGTTCAGCAGACGAAAGACATTGAACTTTTAGAAGAATTCTAAGACTGATATTATTCAGGCTTGTTTCAATTGTGCAATATTGTGTTGTTATGCATTCCTTGTTATTGACTTCCATAAGTTGTTAAATGATCAGAGTGAATAAAAAAAGATAAACAAAGAGCTTGTGTTTCATTTTCTGTTTACTTTAGTGCTTATCCGCAACCCACAACTCATTTCAAATAGTATTTCCGGTGGAATGCTTATTTTTGAAAGTGAAACATTCACTTACTTTCCGCGTAATGCAGAGAAATGACCCTCCCCTACAAAATGACCCATGGGTCATTTCATTACGTAGAGAAATGAACCATTGGTCATTTCATTACGTAGAGAAATGATCCGGATCATTATTCTACGTAGAGATGTAACCCTCTCAAAGATCATTTCTTTACGTAAAATATCGACCCATGGGTCATTCTTCTACGTAGGGAGGGTCATTATGTAGGGAGGGTCATTTTTCAGCATTACACCGGACCCAAACACCATTACTGACTTCAACCCTTTACTACACGACAAAGTTCTGAAATGGGCCAAATTGAAAGAACTTGCAGACAACAAAATAAATGCAACTCAAGAAATCGATATGTGTTTCCAACAGGGTAGAAAACATTGTGGAAAAAGGAGAAAATACTGGTTACCAGAATTTTCTGCTTTTCCCTCTATGTTTTCAAAAAACCCTCTATCTCAAAGTGCGTAAAAACTGAATTGTTTGGTATTACAGCGCTTTTCACGAATAGAGCTGTCATCAGGTACAATGTGGATGAAAAATTAGGCTACACAAAAAAAAAATTGCACCCTGAATTTTTATCTACACTGTTCGCCTTGATGATGAAATTTCAGTTATCTAGATCAAAATGTTTATCTAGATCAAAAGTTTTAATGAGTATATTCCACGCTCTAAGGGTGAAAACATTTTATCCTTAAAGGAGGGGATTTCACTGACATGTTGGGCATTTCTAGTACATTGCAAGCCAATCTAATACAACCATAAATTGA
Organism: Tridacna crocea; assembly: GCA_943736015.1. Classification (NCBI taxonomy): domain Eukaryota; kingdom Metazoa; phylum Mollusca; class Bivalvia; order Cardiida; family Cardiidae; genus Tridacna; species Tridacna crocea. Next base: position 8,675,207 of record OX031063.1, read on the forward strand.
AATTAGTCAAAAATCAGTTGACCGGAACGAAACTACAACTTGATGTGTAACTCAGGATTGTTGACGGACGGACGAAGTGCAGACCTAAATTCCCGCTAGGCTTCGCCGGTAGGGGACTGATAAACATAAATGAATGGTTTTCACTACCTTGGTGAGGCCTCATTGTACAGATTCTGAGGGAAAAGGAAACAAGAGGGCCAAGATGGTCCTGGATCGCTCACCTGAATTTTTGAAAGGACCATAGCCATTTTATATAATTTTTTTTTTTTTGAGGTATTGAAACACTGGAAACAACATCACTATTTTGCCAATCAATTTTAAAAAGGTCACCTGTAAAAGTTTTTTTTTTTTCTGACCAGCAGTTTCAGTAAAGAAGAATTTTTAGGAGTTTATAATCCAAGTAGCCCCATTCACCACAGCCATGTTTCTTGATCTATCAAAATTTCGCGAACGATTTTTGAAAAGGGTTGTTCAAGGAACATTTCTGTGAAATAATTTTAAAATCTGACCAGCCGTTTCAGTGAATTTTCAAGCACTATATGTCCATATAGTGCAAGTAGCCCCCATTCACCAGGGCCATGTTTGTTAACGGATCAAAATTTCACGAACAACTTTTGAAAAGGGTCACCAAAAGAACATTGCTGTGAAATAATCTGACAACCATTTTCAGAGGAGAACAATTTTCAAAATTTCCATAATTATAGTACAAGTAGATCCCATTCACCAGAGCCATGTTTCTTGACGGATCAAAATTTCTCGAACAAGTTTTGAAAAGGGTCACTCAAGGAACATCTCTGTGAAATTATTTTAAAATCTGGCCATCGGTTTTAGAGAAGAAGATTTTTAAAGAATTTCTTAAAAATTCCATTTGGCTGCCATGGCAACCACAGTTTTTGACGGAATCAAATTCTGTGAACAAGCTTTCAAGAGGACTCCCAAGGAACATTCAAGCTAAGTTTGGTCCAAATTGGCCCAGCGGTTTAGGAGGAGTTGATTTTTAAAGAATTGTTTACGACGCACAACGGACACCGGGTGATCCTAAAAGTTCCCCTTGAGCACGTTGTGCTCAGGTGAGCTAAAAATACTACTGTTTTGTATTTTCTTATTTTTTCAACAAAGTTTGCAAAGGCATATTTCTTTTGGGTCGTCTGTTTTCAAATTGTTTCCTCTCAAAATTTTGAAAAATAGCTAACCATTCATGATCAAGTTTTCTATCCTCACAAGTATCACAGGTTTTAAACCATTAATGAGTTGTCTGACTTTACGTCAATGTGAACCGCTCTACAATTAGTCCAGAACTAGAATTTATTCAAAACAAAGTCTCTCGTTTCATAATACGACACATTAAAGTCCAGAATACCGACATACTCTTCAAGTGTTCTGTTATACAATAATTCCTCCATACAATACAAGGCTTCAGGAGCAAAGTCCACGTGAAACTTGTTTGCAAATAGTTCCTCTCTCGTGGCCAGCAAAGGGAGATCACCCGTAGCAAACACACAAATACCACGGACCTGTTTACCATAGCAGTACCATTCATCTACCCAGTTCTTAAAGCGAGCTATGAATGGATTCCGGACAGCTGTTTTTCCGGGGTCCCCTTGAAAAAAACATAATAGAAAAAGTAATTGCTAAATGAATAGGATGAAATTCTCGGCCAAAAGTATATACCGAAACATTGCAGTCAGTTTTTGATGCTTCAAAAACTACAGACGGTGTAAAACTAATGCAGCCTGGTCTTGATATACACTGCTTGTAAAACAGTAAGACTTAGGGCCAACCCTTTAACCCATTACTACATTACTACTTTTGACGACCCCGAGACAGAAACCCTTAGAAAACATTGTGAGAAAAGAAGAAAATGCTGTAACCAGCATTTTCTCTTTTTCCCCAAATGTTTTACACCCTTCACAAAACAAACTTCAAATTTTCAGTCACTTTTATTTTGTTGTCTGCAATTGCTTTAGATCTGGACAAACCTAAAAGTTTGTTGTTTGGTAAAGAATGAAATGACCTGTCCAAACTGAAAGCATCCAAGGACGTCGATTTTTGTTTGTGTTTCAAGAAAAACTTACAAAAGTAGAAAATAAAAAAACAAATATTACATACATGTATTTGAAAAATTCCCGTCTCCTTTTCCAGTACAGGAAGGAGAACTGATCCAGGTATCCTATAGCATCCTACACCCCTTTCCCTTCCACTTACGCCATACTACGGTTCTATAATCAGTGCAATCAGTGAGAAAAATATTGTTTCAATAAAAGAATACCCATTACGTTTTCGGTGTGCATAGATCAAGATGAACTACACTAAGCTGTTTGTTGGTCTTGATCTATACAGACTGATCATTGTGACAGAATTATATTACTGCACTAAAGCGTGATTTCTGCAAATGTAATGTATTGTGTCTTATTTATTCGATGTCAGATATTGTTACATGTATGTACATGATATTCTTATATTTGTATTAGCTTTGTAATGACGATGATCATTGTTCAAGTCATCGGAAATAAACCTCTGTTCTATAATTATTTTCCAAGAATCATTATAAGCAAGGTATACCTCTGTAAGAGCCAGGTATTTGGAGACTCGGGTTATAGTACAATGTGTTGAATAGAATCTCGTCAGGATGTGTCGCATCACGTGACCAGGTGAGCAAGTCTCGTGCCGTTTCGTTATGGAGAACAAAGTCAACAAAATCTCGCGAGAGAACCACGTGGACTGCTCCTTTTACAGGTACGAGTTGATGGGGTGGCAATCCGGAATCTTGAAGTCTGTTGACAACTGGGTAATCCCTGTTGTTGCATGTTGGTATGAAAAGAAAAAAACAATGGACAGAATTTGTTCTGTGAATTTGTTCTTTGAATATTATAGACGTTACCATGTAAAAAAGGTAATCATGTTCTGTGAAAATGAGGCTTGATGCATCTGCGAAACTATTGTCCAAGGTCAGTCTCCGCAGTCCGCGCTGGCTGACCTGGGCCGATAGCTATCAGTCAATTTTGTGTATATATATTTTTGAGTGTCACAGAACCATTCGTCATCACTCGGTTGGTTGTTTTACAAGATGGATTTTAATGATACATTTGCCGAGCTGCGATCGCTCAATCGGTAGCGTGCAGGACTTGAAAACACTGGATCGTGGGTTCGATCTCCGGCTCGGCGAATTACTTGCCGAGGATTGATGATAGTCATTGCGACAGGACTATGTTTCATTTCTCTTCCACTGCTGACCATCGTCTCGAAGGTGATAATGTGAAAAAAGGGCCACTGGCTTGGAAGCTTTTATGTGCGGACTACCTGGTAAAAGAGACACCAGAAACGCACTGACAGGTGCACTGGCGGCCGCGATATGACTGAAATAATATTGAAAACGACGTTAATTAGCATACAATCAATAAATACAATTTAATGATACATAAATATGTGTTGACTTGCATGGTATGATCGCGTCAAGTAGATGTATATTTCAAAGGGAAGGGTAGGTCGTTGGTGACATCATATTTTACTTTTTCTTAGAATGAGTTCACAAGCCTTATATGGTATGCAACACGCGAAGGGAGACATCGGACATTTGCGTAAAATGTCCTCCCGGATCAGCCTGTTTATATCTGCAAATTCTTTCAGTTTAGACAACAATCTATAAATTTTGTCGTTTATTAAGAGTTTATATTGAGAAAAAATAGGTTAGTATTTTACCTGCTTCCTTCCACATTACAGGCACCTTTCATCGACCGTAGAATTTTCACCAGCTCGTAATTTGTCCGTAAAGGATATTCTTGTCCTGTCAGATTTATCCAGTACTTCCAAATTGTTGACTTGTTCCACAATTCTTCTAAACAAATCAGTTCTGGTTCCAGCACTGAGAAATCTCCCCACCGTACGTTCACAGACCTATTAGCAATGAAAACGTTTCCAAAGCAACTTGCCAAACGTTGTAAGTCTAAATGAAGGGAGGAATTCGACTTCCGGTCCACGTGAATGCAATAAACATTTTGGGGTCTATAAATAGCTCGTAGAAGCATCTCTATTTGTACAAAATCCTTGTATACCAGAATGCTGTAAGCGATAGGGAAGTCTCTCTCTGTCGCCGTTAAAGGGTCGGTCACATATCCCATATTGTTAATAAATAGATCACATGACTTTGTATTAATTTCACTTTTCAGTTCCAACTCTTTTCTCTCCTTAAATGAAAACGAATTGTATCGATTCATTTCCTTGTACCGAGCAAACGGACCAAATTGAATCACTTCGGTACAGTTGACGAAAAGACCCGACTTTTTCCGAAGAGGAAATCTATACGTCAGATTTCTTGTAATAATACCCGTTTCTACATATAAATCAAGAGGTTTTCCATGCCTGTTTTTGGTGTCTGGTCTAACATCTAAAACGTCAATGTCATCATACTGAATCATATGCCTCAGATTATAAGAAGCGCTCCTCACATATTGCGGTCGAAGGTGATAATATTGCTTGCTCTGATATACGACGAAAACAGAAAGACAAACCGCTAAAATTCTAAAACTAACAGCCGTTCTTTTTTCATGATACCTGCATAAAAGTCGCTTTAAATCCATGTCGAGAATAAGAATAGTTTTAAAATGCTAAATCTTTATCTATTTATTTTAATACAAGATGTAGAATGTATATTAAGCACAGGCAATGTCATAAATCAAGTGCATTTGATAAATCACGTGCGTTGGTAGATATGAGTACTTTGATAGAGACCTTATGGTGGCATATTTTTGTCGTGAGATACGACATAGCTTTTGCGATGATTTAAAAAAACTATCGCGATAATACAAAATTTCCTGAAACATTATCTAGATAATAACAATTTTCACGATAAGAATATATGGTGGATATTTGGGGTATTTTTTGGGGGAAAGACCGAAATTTATTTCATCAAGTGAACACCATTGGTCATATTTTCACGAGTGGCTGGGTCGCTCGTGAAAATATTACCGATGGTGTGCACGAGATGAAATAAATTTCGATCTTTCACCGAAAAAAATAAATATTCTATTCATTTCATGTGTTTAACCCTTTCTGTGAGAAGCTTTATCAAAATCCAGTACAGTTCTTTTCCGTTATTCCCCATTGCGTACCCCTCCCGCATAGTCATTACAATATTACGTCAAGCGCGAGAAATGTAAGGTATATGACGTCATATTTCCCATCTGGTTGTGAGGCACACGCAATTTATCTAGGCAACAGGAACATGAAAATCGGTATTTTCACTCGTGGTACCAGTGTAAGATCGAAAAATATTTTCACTGCTATTTCTCGATATCCTACCGGAAAGCATGAAATAAAGTGATAATTCTGTTAATATGAATAGTGTCTGCTTTTGAGCATACAACTTACATCCATGGTATCAATAATTAGATACTTTCAGAACGTTTTCGTCCACTATTTCTTCGTAATTCTTTTATTCCCTGAATGGTTTTAAAGTTGATCGAAGGATGGCTTTCATGTCGTCTTTGATTTTACAGACTTCTGGTCATTTCGAATGTTGTAAATAAAAATACCAATTAACCCTTTCCCAAACAATCCTTGGTTTTTACGACGCTAATAAGAAAGCCTTCAGAAAACATTGTGGGAAAAGGAGAAAATGCTGGAAACCAGCATTTTCTCCTTTTCCCACAATATTTTCTTCCCTTCCATAAAACAAATTTCACTTATTGAGTCACATTAATTTTGTCGTCGGCAAATACTTCTAATTTGGACTAGTCTAAAATTATGATGTTTGGTAAAGTGTTAAGTTTCAATTTCAATTAATGTAATCTTATTTAATCAAAATCTATGGAGTTCATCCAATTGATAAATTTTATGTCTAAAGATATCGAGAAACGGATGGACTTATTATTATAATTTCATCTCGAGTATCAGCTTTGTGTTATTAGTTGTTTTTTACTTTTTAACCCTTTACCCCATAAGGCATTTCCATGGTATCTCTTATGGACCCTAAATAACAGCAAGGATGAAGCAGTTTCTTATTTGTACATTACACCTTTTGATAGCGTAGAAAACATTGTGGCAAAAGGTGAAATTGCTCGTCACGAGCAATTTCACTTTTTGCCACAATGTTTTCCAAAGACTCCACAAGCAATGCGTAGAAATGAGTATCTATGGAGTAAAGGGTTAATAGATATACACGTAGCTTTTTCTTTTCTTCACGAAGTGTATTTTTTTTATTGTAGAAAATCCTTCGATTAAACGTCTATTCAGAATGAATTCACAAAAACATTAGCAAAACAAAAACAGATCATTGACACTTTTCTTCAAAGTTACACCCAATGATCGAATCGATAATCTTGACCTTCTAATTCTTTCTCTCATCAAATCAGAATGTTCTGGTTTTACGTGTAGGTCAGTAACAAGCCAGTGGCCGTAGCTGTGTACCTAGCACCACTAAGGGAGATAACAATGGGCTGAAATAGCAGAAATATGAAGAGTTGCTTCCCTTATTTATTTGAACATTAAAAACTAGCTCCATTATGGGTAATAGAATAGTAATTTATTTGTAACCCTATAAAAAACTACGCCACTCTGTGTAAAATGAACTGATCAATTAAATCAAAAAGGCCCTTCACAATATCTTTTCAAGCCCTATAGCTTATTTCTCATTCTGACCAAGGTTATAGTCCCCAAATTTTCTAAACTATTTTTCACCGTCACTTTCTATCATTCTTTTTGTATCTAAGTTGTACTCTTTGTTCGTGTATCATGTATGAATGATTTGATCAATTAACTTGATTGATTGATTTATTGATTGATTGAACAAATTCGTGTTCCTACAACCCAGACCAACATTGCTGTTTGGAAAATATTAAGAACAAGAGAAGCTTTTTGTAACAAATATTTTCTCTTTTTTCCCAGAATGTTTGTCAGCTTTTCAGAGATAATTCGAAAACATCTGGCCATATCTGAGCGTTGTCTACTATTGCCTCTAATTTAGGCGGGCTTTTGAGTAAGTCGAATTGTAAAAAAACGAATGACGAAAAAGGTATTGTTTGTTTACTGATTCTTTATATCTCCTCTTACATTAAATTCTCTACAACGTAACAACTTTGTCAAAATTGAAAGCTTTTGACGACGGCAAACTCTTTACCAAATGACAAAATTTAAGACTAACCCAAACTTAAAGCATTTGCAGACGACAAAATAATTGTCACTGGTTGTGAGGCACGCGCAATTTACCTAGGCAACAAAAACGTTAAAATCGGTATTTTCACTGGTGGTATCAGTGTAAGATCGAAAAATATTTTCACTGCTATTTCTCGATATCCTACCTGATTTAAGAAAACTATCGCGATAATACAAAATTTCCTGGAACATTATCTAGATAATAACAATTTTCACAATAAGAATATATAGTGGATATTTGGGGGTATTTTTTTGGGGGAAAGATCGAAATTTATTTCATCGAGTGAACACCATTGGTCATATTTTCACGAGTGGCTGGGTCGCTCGTGAAAATATTACCGATACAATTTCAATTAATGTAATCTTATCGTGCTTATACGCAAGTATACTGTGGGACAAAATCTAATGCTGACGTAAATTGCCGTCTCGGACTGATCCGTAACGATACTTTACGCAAATGTCCGAATGCCCCTTTTAGCATTGTTGTAACTATGTTGGATTGTTGTAAAACTTGCGGTTCGATTATTGCTTCAGGACACTAGAAAGGAAGATGAAATTTTTATGATACATATAATAGACATCCTAGTCAAAAGTTCAGCCCATTATCTTTATTAATTGCATTTCATCTACTTTACAGGATATGGGCGGAGATATATCGGAACCGCAATCTTTCAAAAGGAGATTTAATGAATCTTTACTTTAATGTGAAGCTACAACAATGATGCTTTATTTAAATTTGCCTCTTTTATAAGATCTGCAATAAATATTAGATTTGATAGTTTATATTCCAATGAGTAATAACATTTTATAACAGTTTACTGTATTACCATCATATTTTTTGTATTTGAAACATGGTTATTCTATGTTATTCCCAGCTGAATTTTAGTGCTTGCTAGTATCTGTGTGTGTGGGAGAGAGAGAGAGAGAAAGAGAGAAAAGCCTTTTCTCTTTTTCCCAAAATGTTTTCTACTCTATCAAAAATGATTGTACTGTTTGAGCCACATTGAAATTGTTGTCTGCAAATGCTTTAAATTTGAACATGGCTTAATTTTTGTCATCTGGTAACGGGTTAAAATTAGTTAGTGAAAATACGGACTCTTGACTAACTGGGAGTCACTGAAAAGATAAACAAACCGTCTCAGTAACAAGAAAAGTAATGACAGTTATTATGATATTATAATATAAATGAAAGAAACTAAAAGTTCTGAATTGTATTTATCAAGTAAAGATCAGCTATTATATTTGGGTACCAAGGAGTTTACCTTGGACAATCTAAGCCCATTTTCTAAACATCGTAACACGCAGTGACATGATGTCATAACATAGAATAGGAGAACATAAAGTTGTGTCATGACATCACAATTTTATAACATAGCATTGCTTTACATAGCATAGCTATAAACATAATATAGCATAACGCGGACTTATACATGAACTCAACATAGCATTGCATGGCTTAGCAAAGCATGACATGACATGGCATGACATAGGATAGAATTGCATAGCGATGCATGACCAGTATTACAGTTTACAGTACAGAAAGTAAAGAAAAATTATAAAGTGCTAGAGAAGAATTAATGAAGTTCGAGGGAATGGGAGAGATGAAAAGTAAGGTCAGAAAATTAATGAAAAAAAATGTTTTCAACGTAGCGCCAAAAGAAATGCGGTCCTTTAAGGAAAACCATCTACGGATGTCAGAAACACATAGGAACTATCACTGAGCACAGTATAAATAAACAAATAAACAAACAAAAAATCGATGACCAAGCCCTCGGACAATGACCGCAGTGGACAACAAAATGGACCAGGCAGCGTGAGAGACGGGGAATGTAAACGACAATTCCGATGGCTTCCGATTGATCATGCGAAAAGCGGGAGTGATATAGCGTATATAAATGTTAGCATACGTCCGGAACAAACTCATATTGATATGGTATCTATCGTCTTCCAGGAGTCTATACGTTTTACCAAACGACAGAATCTTGACAGGTCCAATTTGAAAGCATTTGCCGATATATTAAACATGGCTTAAAAACACAAATTTGTCTTTAGAAAGGTTGAAAACTATGTGGGAAAAAGGAGAAAATTGCGGGTGGACAACATTTTCTCCTCTTCCAACATCGTTTTCAAGAGATTTCTATCTGCTGATCTTTTCATATCGTAACTGTGCGGTAGAAGGTTAAAAGTTTTTAGTACCCATATCGGACTTAACTACTTTTACTGACTGTGTAGATCCAAGATCAGGCTGCACATAACGTTCAGTCTGATCTTGGATCTACTCTGTCCGATTTTCATTTGAATTGAAATTGACATAACTGAATCTGTCGTACTGACTCCGGTAAAAACATTTCATTCATTTATCGCTAGATGGGTCAAACACATGTAAGGCAGTGCGTGCTTCTTTATCTATCAATACGGGAATCGACTTCGAATTGGGAAAACGAGGCTGGGTACAGCTCTGTGAAACACCTTGGTATGTGAGGATAGTTTGTGAAGTTTGTTCAGTAAGACTGATGATTTTTTTGTGCCATGAGCTACTAAAGGGTGCTTTGACGGACAATTCGGATTAAGATCAGAACGCCTGATCTTAGAATCTACACTGTCCAATTTATTGAGAGATTGTTTATTTATTTATTTCGCCTGGGGTTTTTTGCAGATGTGTACAAGAGGATGTTTAGTTTGACAAATGCCTGTCTTTAAAACGCAAAAAGGAATATACCATTTATTATACATATTTAAAAAAAAATAAATAATCTTATCAAATATCCAGGCTTTTTAAATGATATTTGTAAAGTGAATACATGTATAAGAAAAAAACTAATTGTCACCAAATCTTCGTGATGTATTTTGTAATTTTGTATAGATTGGGATAGTATTTTCTCTTTACTAAGTATTCGAAATCCTGTTCAGCATTTGGTTTATTCGGCATTTTTAGTGTTCCATATATAGAAAATAAATACCAGCCTGAGGTCTGTTTATTTATTAATTACTTTCTTGCCAATTACATTAATAATGCATACTTTGTAAACACTTAAAATACAGAAAAAGATATGTGCAGGTCACCCGTAATGGTCATTTCTTAACTCTTTAGTAAATGATGTAGCGTAGGAATATTCTTAAGAAAGCATGATGGGAAAAGGAGAAAAATGCTGGTAATCTGCATTTTCTTCCTTTCCATATTGTTTTCGATCTAAAGCTATAAATAAAGCAACATTCAGACTTTTCAGTTTTACTTTGGACACGGATCCACATTTTTAGCAGATGAATTATGCTGCCTTAACACGATACTATTTTAGGTTTATCCAAATCGGAAGCATTTGTAGACTACAAAATAAAAGTGACTGAAAATTTGCGAGTGTGTGTGAGGAGTAGAAAACATTGTGGGAAAAGGAGAATACGCTGGTTGCCAGCATTTTTTCCTTTTCGCACAATGTTTTCTAAAGGCTTCCTTCTCAGAATCGTCGAAAGTAAGGATTGTGTGAAAATCGGTTAACGGTTACATCATATCAAAGTATTTAACGATCCGTAAATTTCGAAGAGTTCATTATATTATTAATTTACTTATATTCAAGCAAAGTCTTTTGCAGATATGGGTTAAAGTAAACGACCACGAAATATTCCTTTTCTTACAGATCGAGGTGTCGAAGAGTGACAAAACAATGTTTTCTAAAGGCTTCTTTCTCAGAGTCGTCAAAAAATAGCGACTGTGTGAAAATGGATTTACATTTAAATCATATCCAAGTTTTTAATGATCCGTAAATGGATCTTTTCTGAGAAGAGTTAGTTACATGTATATTGTAAATTTGCATGTATTCAAGCAGAGTCTACTTGTATATGGGTTAAAGTAAACGACCACTAAATATTCCTTTTCTTGCAGGTTAAGGTGTCGAAGAGTGACAAAACAAGCATAAATCCAAACTCCTGTATCAAAAGAAGCCTGTTTTCTGGTGCCAAACGTCCAGCAGATGACGACGATGAACAGACCAACAATTTTCCTACAAGGAAACGGTGTCGACCAAGTGATATTGAGGTAAATGGAACTTTTTTGGAACAGTTATGGAAGTTTTTAAAAGCGAAATGGAAAAAAAAGGAAAACAAATCGGTAAATTTTATACACAAAGTATTGATATTATTTCATCGAAAATCGTGAGTAATTTAAATGATATATGTCGATATGGTGAGATGATGGTGTTTGTGCAGTGGAGCTGCATTTAGGGAGACAACCCGAACTTTCCCGTCACAAAGTCGGTCTTATTAAGAACACCTCAACCCCTTAACCCATTACCAAACGACAATATTTTAGACTGGTCCAAATTTAAAGCATTTGCAGACAACAAAATTAAAGTGACTGAAAATTTGAAATTTGTTCGGTGAAGGGTAGAAAATATTGTGAGAAAAGGAGAAAATGCTGGTTACCAGCATTTTCTCCTTTTCCCACAATGTTTTCTTAAGGCTTCTATCTCAGGGGCGTCAAAAGTAGGGATTGTGTGGTAATGGGTTAATTAAGCCGATCTTGATGGAAAAGCCGTTTAAAATGCCGTCAGAAATGCTAGCCACCAGTAAATTAAGTAAAACCTTCCCACACAGTTATCCACCCCATCAAAACACGTATAACCATGTAAGCCACATTTAGTTTGTTGTCTTCTGATGCGCAATGCTCTATGAAAAGTTGGCTTAATGCGTCTGCGAAAAGTGTCGCCGTGAGGTCCGCACAGGCAGACATACGCCGAAATTGCCATCGTGTCATAGGTTAATTCTATATTAGGATTTTGTTGTTTGTTTGTCGGTAAATTGAATTTTACTGTTCCATAATTATGTGATGACATCATGCAGCACGGAGATGTATCAAGCCCCCTTTACAGAGCATGGTTCAACTGCTTTAAACTGGGACAAGTCTACACTTTCGTTTGGTTAAAGTTTCATCGGCATTTGACAACAACATGCTCATAATTTTCTTGCTCCGTTTTAGGATTCGGAAGAAGGTATCATCGATGCTGTTGACAAACTGACAAGCGATACAGACCTCGTTGCTGACGGATCACGTGACTACACATTACCCACAATTCACGGGAAACACAGCGACCACAAGTCTATATCAGCTAAAACACTCACCGATGTCTTGAATGGAGAGTACGACGACAAGCTTGGTCACGTGACCATTGTTGACTGTAGATACCCGTATGAATACGAGGGAGGCCACATAAAGGGAGCTGTCAATCTCTACACAAAAGACGATGTTTACAGTTTACTTCAGAAACCAACTACATCCAACAAACCTCATATACTTATTTTCCATTGTGAATTCTCCTCCGAACGTGGTCCAAAAATGTAAGTTTCATCAGTTTCTTCAGTTATATATCTTGCTACATCTGCTTTATGGATAATCAACATATTGTCGATTTACATCGAAAACCTCGTAACTACAGCTTGTAACATGAGGTGTAGTCGAGGATCAGCCGGCGCAGTAGGCGCAGGTTCACCAGTTACAAAACTTTCCAGTCTTATGCATTTATTGGTTTCGTATAAATGTACTGCTGTACAAAAGATTGCATGTTGTAGGCCATATTAAAATAATAGTATCACCGTAATAAAAACCTCCTTCAAGAAATTGGGAGAAAAAAGCCTAGGCGACACTCAGTGGCTTCAATGAACTTAAGAGGCAATATTTTTCAATGCTGTAATTCTTGATGCAGAATACCAAGCAAGTCCTCACATAACGATGGATCCATTTAACCCACTTTGCCAATCAACCGGTTTAATCATGAGGTAAATGGTAGGGAAATACGGAAAACAGTTTTGACAAAGGTCGACCTGCAAAGACGGCAGAAGCTGAGCTGGTTGATACTGTTGTTTATTTTTTGCCAAACAACAAAATTTAAAGCAACAGCAGACGACATAATTAATTAAGACTGAAAAATTGAAATTTGCTTTTGGAAGGGTAGAAAACATTGTGAGAAAAGGAGAAAATGCTGGTTCCACAATTTTTTCAGAAGGTTTCCAAATCGGGGTCGTAAAACCAGGGATTATTTGGGAACGAGTTTAACTCCGTTTAACAGAAAATGGCTGTTTTGTTTTCGCATATCTGCCTCGCGCCTAAAATCAAATATCAAAAATTTCATTTTCTTATCTCTTCTTTTCAGGTACCGATTTCTGAGGAGCCAAGACAGAGAACTCAATAAAGACATGTATCCCAAGCTGAACTTTCCCGAGATTTATCTCCTTGACGGCGGCTACAAGACTTTCTATTTCACACAAAAAATGACATCAGACTTATGCAAACCAATGAAATACAAACCTATGTTACACGCAGATCACGGCGAAGATTTACGTCACTTCCGTAAGAAGTCCAAATCCTGGACAGCAGGAGACAGCAAGAAACCACGTGCCAAATTCAGCAGACGAAAGACATTGAACTTTTAGAAGAATTCTAAGACTGATATTATTCAGGCTTGTTTCAATTGTGCAATATTGTGTTGTTATGCATTCCTTGTTATTGACTTCCATAAGTTGTTAAATGATCAGAGTGAATAAAAAAGATAAACAAAGAGCTTGTGTTTCATTTTCTGTTTACTTTAGTTCTTATCCGCAACCCACAACTCATTTCAAATAGTATTTCCGGTGGAATGCTAATTTTTGAAAGTGAAACATTTACTTACTTCCCGTGTAATGCAGAGAAATGACCCTCCCCTCCAAAATGACCCATGGGTCATTTCATTACTTAGAGAAATGAACCATTGGTCATTTCATTACGTAGAGAAATGACCCGGATCATTATTCTACGTAGAGAAGTAACCCTCTGAGATCATTTCTTTACGTAAAATATCGACCCATGGGTCATTCCTCTACGTAGTGAGATGACCCATGGGTCATTTTGTAGGAGTGGGTCATTTCTCTGCATTACACCCAAAAGTGTCAACTATAGTTGCATTCTCACTTTATTTTGGCTTTGCTTTAGAAGCTTAACCCTTTACCACATAATACAGCCTTTTAACGATCCTGTAAAAGAAGCCTTTTGAAAACATTGTGGGAAAAGGAGAAAATGCTGATAACCAGCATTTTCTCCTTTTCCCACAATGTTTTCTACCCCTCACAAATTAAAATTTCAAATTTTCAGCCACTTTTAGGTCGTCGTCTGCAAATGCTTTCGATTTATACCGGACCCAAACGCCATTACTGACTTCTACCCTTTACGATACGACAAAATTCTGAAATGGGCCAAATTGAAAGAACTTGCAGACAACAAAATAAATGCAACTCAAGAAATCGATATGTGTTTCCAACAGGGTAGAAAACAATGTGGAAAAAGGAGAAAATGCTGGTTACCAGCATTTTCTGCTTTTCCCTCTATGTTTTCAAAAAAAAAAACCCTCTATCTCAAAGTGCGTAAAAACTGAATTGTTTGGTAAAGGATTAAAGCGCTTTTCATGAATACAGCTGTCATCATATAAAATATGGATGAAAAATTAGGCTGCACAAAAAAAAATTGCACCCTGATTTTTATCTACACTGTTCGCCTTGATGATGAAATTTCAGTTATCTAGATCAAAATGTTTATCTACATCAAAAGTTTTAATGAGTATATTCGACGCTCTAAGGGTGAAAACATTTTAGACAAAGGAGGGGATTTCACTGACATGCTGGGCATTTCTAGTACACTGCAAGCCGATATGGTACCAACCATTAACTGAAATTCGTCAAAAATCAGTTGACCGGAACGAAACTAGAACTTGATATGTAACTCAGGATTGTTGACGGACGGACGAAGTGCTAAGTTCTCCTTAGGCTTCGCCGGTAGGGGAATTTTCAAAAGGCCACCTGTAAAAGATTTTTCAAAATGTGACCAGCAGTTTCAGTAAAAAAGAATTTTTAGGAGTTATAATATAATGCAAGTAGCCCCCATTCACCAGAGCCATGTTTCTTGATCTATCAAAATTTCTTTTTGAAAAGGGTTATTCAAGGAACATTTCTGTGAAATAATTTTAAAATCTGACCAGCAGGTTCAGAGAATTTTCAAGAATTTCTTCATGTCCATATAGTACAAGTAGCCCCCATTCACCAGAGCCATGTTTGTGAACGGATCAAAATTTCACGAACACCTTTTGAAAAGGGTCACCAAAGGAACATTGCTATGAAATTATTTTAAAATCTGACAACCGGTTTCAGAGAAGAAGAATTTTCAAACATGTCCATGTCCATAGTGCAAGTAGACCCCCATTCACCAGAGCCATGTTTCTTGACGGATCAAAATTTCAGGAACAAGTTTTGAAAAGGGTCATCAAAGGAACATCTCTGTGAAATTATCTTAAAATCTGGCCATCGGTTTCAGAGAAGAAGATCCATTTGGCTGCAATGGCAACCGGAGTTTTTGACGGAATCAAATTGTGTGAACAAGCGTTCAAGAGGACCTCCAAAGGAACATTCCAGCTAAGTTTGGTCGAAATTGGCCCAGCGGTTTAGCAGAAGTGGATGTTTAAAGAATTGTTTAAGACGGACACCGAGTGATCCTAACAGCTCCCCTTGAGCACGTTGTGCTCAGGTGAGCTAAAAATGCTACTGTCTTGTATTTTCTCATTTTTCAATAAAATTTGCAAAGGCATATTTCCTTCGTCTGTTTTCAAATTGTTTCCTCTCAAAATTTTGAAAATTAGCTAACCATTCATGAGTGTTCTATCCTCACAAGTATCACATGTTTTGAACCACTAATGAGTTGTCTGACAATACGTCAATGTGAACCGCCCTACAATTAGTACAGAACTAAAATTTATTCAAAACAAAGTCTCTCGTTTCATAATACGACACATTAAAGTCTAGAATACCGACATATTCTTCAAGCGTTCTATTATACAGTAATTCCTCCATGCAATACAAGGCTTCAGGAGCAAAGTCCACGTGAAACTTGTTTGCAAATAGTTCCTCTCTCGTGGCAAGCAAAGGGAGATCACCCGTAGCAAACACACAAATACCACGGACCTGTTTACCATAGCAGTACCATTCGTCTACCCAGTTCTTAAAACGAGCTATGAATGGATTCCGGACAGCTGTTGTTCCGGGGTCTCCTTGAAAAGAAAAAACACATAGTAGAAAAAGTAACTGCTAAATGAATAGGGTGGAATTATTCGCCGAAGCATTACAGTCAGTTTTTGTTGCTTGATAATCTACAGATAGTGTAGAACTAATTTGAACGTGCAATCTGGTCTTGATCTACGCTGCTTGTAAAACTGTAAGCCTTAGGGCCAACCCTTTAACCCATTACCACACAATCTCTACTTTTGACGACCCTGAGAAAGAAGCTTTTAGAAAACATGTTGGAAAAGGAGAAAATACTGGTAACCAGCATTTTCTCTTTCCCACTATGTTTTCTATCCTTCACAAAACAAACTTCAAATTTTCAGTCAATTTTATTTTGTTGTCTGCAAATGCTTTAGATTTGAAAAAACCTAAAATTTTGTAGTTTGGTTAAATGACCTGTCCAAACGGAAAGCATCCAAGGACGCGGATTTTTTCTTTTTGTTTCAAGAAGAACTCACAAAAAAAGAGTAGAAAATAGAAACAAATATGACATTGGAAAAATTCCAGTCTCCTTTTCCAGTGCAGGAAGGAGAACTTATCCAGGTACCCTACGGCATCCTACAACCCTTTGCCTTCCACTTACGCCATACTACAGTTCTATAATGATTTGACAAGAATTATTATAAGCAAGGTATACCTCTGTAAGAGCCAGGTATTTTGAGGCTCGGATTATAGTACAATGTGTTGAATAGAATCTCATCAGGATGTTTCACATCACGTGACCAGATGAGCAAGTCTCGTGCCCTCTCGTTATGGAGAACAAAATCAACAAAATCTCGCGAGAGCACCACGTGGACTGCTCCTTTCACAGGTACGAGTTGATGGGGTGGCAATCCGGAATCTTGAAGTCTGTTGACAACTAGGTAATCCCTGTTGTTGCATGTTGGGATGAAAAGAGAAACGATAGACAGAATTTGTTCTGTGAATTTGTTCTTTAAATGTTACAGACTTTACCATGTCAAAAAGCTATGTTCTGTGAAAATAGGGCTTGATGCATCTGCGAAAAGTATCGTCTCAGGTCAGCCTGCGCAATTCGCGCAGGCTGACCTGGGCCGAAACCTTTCGCTATCAGTCATCAGTCTTTTGGTTGTGTTACAAGATGGATTTTAATTATGGATTTGCCGAGCTGCAGTGGCTCAATCGGTAGCGTGCAGGACTTGAAAACACTTAGACTTGGATCGTGGGCTCGATCTCTGGCTCGGTGAATTACTTGCCGAGGATTGATGATAGTCATTACGACAGGACTAGTTTCCTTTCTCTTCCAATGCTGACCATCGTTTGGAAGGTGATTATGTGGGAAAAGGACAACTGGCTTGGAAGCTTTTATGTACGGACTATACCTGGTAAAAGAGACTCCAGGAACGCAATGACAGGTGCACTGGCGGCCGCAATATAACTGAAACTGAAACGACGTTAAACATCATTCAATCAATAAATGCAATTTAATGATACATAAATATGTGTTGACTTGCATAATATAATCGCATCACGTAGATGTATTGAATATTTTAAAGCCCCCCCCCCCCCCCCCCCCCTGAATGGTAGGTCTTTGGTGACATAATATTTTACTTTTTCTTAGAATGATTTCATAAGCCTTATATGGTATGCAACACGCCAAGGGGGAAATCGGACATTTGCGTAAAATGTCCTCTTGGATCAGCCTGCGTAGACCGCGAGACATAATTCATTTATATCTGCATTTTTTTTCAGTTAGACAACAATCTAAAGATTTTGTCGTTTATTAAGAGTTTATATTGAGAAAAAATAGGTAAGTATTTTACCTGCTTCCTTCAACATTACAGGCACCTTTCATTGACCGTAGAATTTTCACCAGCTCGTAATTTGTCCGTAAAGGATATTCTTGCCCTGTTAGATTTATCCAGTATTTCCACGTGGCTGACTTGTTCCACAATTCTTCTAAACAAATCAACTCTGGTTCCAGCACTGAGAAATCTCCCCACTGTACGTTCACAGACCTATTAGCAATGAAAACGTTTCCAAAGCAACTTGCCAAACGTTGTACGTCTAAATGAAGGGAGGAATTCGACTTCCGGTCCACGTGAATGCAATAAACATTTTGGGGTCTATAAATAGCTCGTAGAAGCATCTCTATTTGTACGAAATCCTTGTATACCAGAATGCTGTATGCGATAGGGAAGTCTCTCTCCATTTCCGTTAAGGTGTCGGTCACATATCCCATATTGTTAATAAATATATCACATGACTTTGTATAAATTTCACTTTTCAGTTCCAACTCTTTTCTCTCCTTAAATAACAACGAATTGTATCGATTCATTTCCTTGTACCGAGCAAACGGACCAAATTGTATCACTTCAGCGCAGTTGACGAAAAGACCCGACTTTTTCAGATGGGGAAATCTATACGTCAGATTTCTTGTAATAATACCCGTTTCTACATATAAATCAAGAGGCTTTCCATGCCTGTTCTTGGTGTCTGGTCTTATATCTAAAACGTCAATGTCATCAGTTTGAATTACGTGTCTCAGATTATAAGAAGCGCTCCTCACATATTCTGGTCGAAGGTGATAATATTGTCTGCTCTGATATACGACGAAAACAGAAAAACAAACCGCTAAAATTCTAAAACCAAAAGCCGTTCTTTTTTCATGATACCTGCATAAACAACGCTTTAACTCCATGTTTAGAGTAAGAATGGTTTAAAATGCTAAATCTTCTTCTATTTATGAAATAATGCCGGATGTAATAGAAGATTCTGAATATACCTTAAGCACAGGCAATGTCATAAATCAAGTGCATTTGATAAATCACGTGCGTTGGTAGATATGAGAACGTTGATAGAGACCTTATGGTGGCATATTTGTGTCGTGAGATACGAGATAGCTTTTGCGATGATTTAAGAAAACTATCGCGATAATACAAAATTTCCTGGAACATTATCTAGATAATAACAATTTTCACGATAAGAATATAGCGGTAATACTGTTAATATGAATATTTTTTGCTTTTGAGCCTACATCTGACATCAATGGTATCTATAATTAGATATAGTTTCGGGTCCTGTGTGGCTCAGTGGTAAAGTGTAGGACTTGTGACCTGGAGGTCCCAGGTTCGAACCTCGCTGGCTCCACTGGTTTCTTTTCCACAGGTGTGTCATTGGGCAAGACACTTCAGAGCCTAGCTTAGTACTGGTGAAACCAAGAAAACATGAATATGTGAACTGTTGCCGTGATATGACTGAAATACTGTTGAAAGCGGCGTAAAACACCATTCAAAATTAGATACGGTTTCAGAACATTTTCGTCGACTATTTCTTCCTAATTCTTTTATTCTTGTATGGTGTCAAAGTTGAACGACGGATGGCTTTCAAGTCGTCTTTAATTTCACAGACTTCTGGTCATTTCGAGTCCTATAAAAAATACCAATTAACCCTTTTCCAAACAATCCCTGGTTTTAACGACACTGACAAGGAAGCATTTAGAAAACATTGTGGGAAAAGGAGAAAATGCTGGAAACCATCATTTTCTCCTTTTCAAACAATATTTTCTTCCCTTCCATAAAACAAATTTCACTTATTGAGTCACATCAATTTTGTCGTCGGCAAATACTTCCAATTTGGACTAGTCTAAAATTATGATGTTTGGTAAAGTGTCAAGTTTCAATTTCAATTAATGTAATCTTATTTAATCAAAATCTATGGAGTTCATCCAATTGATAAATTTTATGTCTAAAGATATCGAGAAACGGATGGACTTATTATTATAATTTCATCTCGAGTATCAGCTTTGTGTTATTAGTTGTTTTTTACTTTTTAACCCTTTACCCCATAAGGCATTTCCATGGTATCTCTTATGGACCCTAAATAACAGCAAGGATGAAGCAGTTTCTTATTTGTACATTACACCTTTTGATAGCGTAGAAAACATTGTGGCAAAACGTGAAATTGCTCGTCACGAGCAATTTCACCTTTTGCCACAATGTTTTC
Source organism: Tridacna crocea (assembly GCA_943736015.1). Lineage (NCBI taxonomy): Eukaryota > Metazoa > Mollusca > Bivalvia > Cardiida > Cardiidae > Tridacna > Tridacna crocea. The sequence continues at coordinate 8,695,388 of OX031063.1, forward strand.
CAAAGACTCCACAAGCAATGCGTAGAAATGAGTATCTATGGAGTAAAGGGTTAATAGATATACACGTAGCTTTTTCTTTTCTTCACGAAGTGTATTTTTTTTATTGTAGAAAATCCTTCGATTAAACGTCTATTCAGAGTGAATTCACAAAAACATTAGCAAAACAAAAACAGATCATTGACACTTTTCTTCAAAGTTACACCCAATGATCGAATCGATAATCTTGACCTTCTTATTCTTTCTCTCATCAATTCAGAATGTTCTGGTTTTACGTGTAGGTCGGTAACAAGCCAGTGGCCGTAGCTGTGTACCTAGCACCACTAAGGGAGATAACAATGGGCTGGAATAGCAGAAATATGAAGAGTTGCTTCCCTTATTTATTTGAACATTAAAAACTAGCTCCGTCATGGGTAATAAAATAGTAATTTATTTGTAACCCTATAAAAAACTACGCCACTGTGTGTAAAATGAATTGATCAATTAAATCAAAAAGGCCCTTCACAATATCTTTTCAAGCCCTATAGCTTATTTCTCATTCTGACCAAGGTTATGGTCCCCAAATTTTCTAAACTATTTTTCCCCGTCACTTTCTATCATTCTTTTTGTATCTAAGTTGTACTCTTTGTTCGTGTATCATGTATGAATGATTTGAACAATTAACTTGATTGATTGATTTATTGATTGATTGAACAAATTCGTGTTCCTACAACCCAAACCAACATTGCGGTTTTTGAAAGTATTAAGAACAAGAGAAGCTTTTTGTAACAAATATTTTCTCTTTTTTCCCAGAATGTTTGTCAGCTTTTCAGAGATAATTTGAAAACATCTGGCCATATCTGGGCGTTGTCTACTATTGCCTCTAATTTAGGCGGGCTTTTGAGTAAGTCGCATTGTAAAAAAACGAATGACGAAAAAGGTATTGTTTGTTTACTGATTCTGTATATCTCCTCTTACATTAAATTCTCTACAAAATAACAACTTTGTCAAAATTGAAAGCTTTTGACGACGGCAAACCTTAGATTAACTATTTACCAAATGACAAAATTTAAGACTACCCCAAACTTAAAGCATTTGCAGACGACAAAATAATTGTGACTAAAGAATTGAAATTTGTTTTAGAAAGGAGAGAAAACATTGATTGAAAAGGAGAAAATGCTGGTTACCACCCTTTTCTCCTTCTCAATCAATGTTTTCAAAAAGAGTTCTTTCAGAGGGGTGTTAATAGTCGGAATTGTGTGGTAAACGGTTTGGAAAAAGTCTTTGGAAAGGGAAATGCATTGTGGTTAAAGGAGAAAATGCAAAGAGAAAAAAAAAGATAGGATGTGTTCAAAGCATCTCCTTCAGGGCCGTTCAAACTTGAGCCCATGTGGTAGACAGTAACCAAACGACAAATCTTATATTGACTGTTAAAATTCTATAAGGCCTGTAACACTCGAAATGGAGCAAACGGACATTTGCGTAAAGTGTTGTCCACAATCAGCCTGCGCAGTCCGCGCAGTCCGGAATAACACAGAGGATATTTGGGGTTTTTTTCGGTGAAAGATCGAAATTTATTTCATCGAGTGAACACCATCAATAATATATTCACAAGTGGCGCAGCCACGAGTGAAAATATCACTGATTTTGTTCACGAGATGAAATAAATTTCGATCTATCACCGAAAAAAACAAATATTCTATTTATTTCATGCTTGTAACCCTTTCTGGGAGGACCTTTATCAAAATCCAGTACAGTTCTTTTCCGTTTTTCCCCGTGGCGCACCCCTCCCGCATTGCAATATTACGTCAAGCGCCAGAAATGTAAGGTATGTGACGTCACTGGTTGTGAGGCACGCGCAATTTACCTAGGCAACAAAAACGTTAAAATCGGTATTTTCACTAGTGGTATCAGTGTAAGATCGAAAAATATTTTCACTGCTATTTCTCAGTATCCTACCGGAGAATCGTGCTTATAGGCAAGTATACTGTGGGACAAAATCTAATGCTGACGTAAATTGCCGTCTCGGACTGATCCGTAACGATACTTTACGCAAATGTCCGAATGCCCCTTTTAGCATTGTTGTAACTATGTAGGATTGTTGTAAAACTTGCGGTTCGATTATTGCTTCAGGACACTAGAAAGGAAGATGAAATTTTTATGATATATATAATAGACATCCTAGTCAAAAGTTCAGCCCATTATCTTTATTAATTGCATTTCATCTACTTTACAGGATATGGGCGGAGATATATCGGAACCGCAATCTTTCAAAAGGAGATTTAATGAATCTTTACTTTAATGTGAAGCTACAACAATGATGCTTTATTTAAATTTGCCTCTTTTATAAGATCCGCAATGAATATTAGATTTGATAGTTTATATTCCAATGAGTAATAACATTTTATAACAGTTTACTGTATTACCATCATATTTTTATATTTGAAACATGGTTATTCTATGTTATTCCCAGCTGAAGTTTAGTGCTTGCTAGTATCTGTGTGTGTGGGAGAGAGAGAGAAAGAGAGAAAAGCATTTTCTCTTTTTCCCAAAATGTTTTCTACTCTATCAAAAATGATTGTACTGTTTGAGCCACATTGAAATTGTTGTCTGCAAATGCTTTAAATTTGAACATGGCTTAATTTTTGTCATCTGGTAACGGGTTAAAATTAGTTAGTGAAAATACGGACTCTTGACTAACTGGGAGTCACTGAAAAGATAAACAAACCGTCTCAGTAACAAGAAAAGTAATGACAGTTATTATGATATTATAATATAAATGAAAGAAACTAAAAGTTCTGAATTGTATTTATCAAGTAAAGATCAGCTATTATATTTGGGTACCAAGGAGTTTACCTTGGACAATCTAAGCCCATTTTCTAAACATCGTAACACGAAGTGACATGATGTCATAACATAGAATAGGAGAACATAAAGTTGTGTCATGACATCACAATTTTATAACATAGCATTGCTTTACATAGCATAGCTATTAACATAATATAGCATAACGCGGACTCATACATGAACTCAACATAGCATTGCATGGCTTAGCAAAGCATGACATGACATGGCATGACATAGGATAGAATTGCATAGCAATGCATGACCAGTATTACAGTTTACAGTACAGAAAGTTAAGAAAATTTATAAACTGCTAGAGTAGAATTAATGAAGTTCGAGGGAATGGGAGAGATGAAAAGTAAGGTCAGAAAATTAATGAAAAAAAATGTTTTCAACGTAGCGCCAAAAGAAATGCGGTCCTTTAAGGAAAACCATCTACGGACGTCAGAAACACATAGGAACTATCACTGAGCACAGTATAAATAAACAAATAAACAAACAAAAAATCGATGACCAAGCCCTCGGACAATGACCGCAGTGGACAACAAAATGGACCAGGCAGCGAGAGAGATGGGGAATGTAAACGACAATTCCAATGGCTTCCGATTGATCATGAGAAAAGCGGGAGTGATATAGCGTATATAAATGTTAGCGTACGTCCGGAACAAAATCATATTGATATGGTATCTATCGTCTTCCAGGAGTCTATACGCATTACCAAACGACAAAATTTTGACCTGTCCAATTTGAAAGCATTTGCAGCCGATATATTAAACATGGCTTAAAAACACAAATTTGTCTTTAGAAAGGTTGAAAACTATGTGGGAAAAAGGAGAAAATTGCGGGTGAACAACATTTTCTCCTCTTCCAACATCGTTTTCAAGAGATTTCTCTCTGCTGATCTTTTCATATCGTAACTGTGCGGTAGAGGGTTAAAAGTTTTTAGTACCCAATATCGGACTTAACTACTTTTACTGACTGTGTAGATCCAAGATCAGAATGCACATAACGTTCAGTCTGATCTTGGATCTACTCTGTCCGATTTTCATTTGAATTGAAATTGACATAACTGAATCTTTCGTACTGACTCCGGTAAAAAAACATTTCATTCATTTATCGCTAGATGGGTCAAACACATGTAAGGCAGTGCGTGCTTCTTTATCTATCAATACGGGAATCGACTTCGAATTGGGAAAACGAGGCTGGGTACATCTCTGTGAAACACCTTGATATGTGAGGATAGTTTGTGAAGCTTGTTCATTAAGACTGATGATTTTTTTGTGCCATGAGCTACTAAAGGGTGCTTTTACGGACAATTCGGACTAAGATCAGAACGCCTGATCTTAGAATCTACACTGTCCAATTTATTGAGAGATTGTTTATTTATTTATTTATTTATTTCGCCTGGGATTTTTTGCAGTTGTGTACAAGTGTATATTTAGTTTGACAAATGCCTGTCTTTAAAACGCAAAAAGGAATATACCATTTATTATACATATTTAAAAAAAAAGAGAGAATTAATCTTATCAAATATCCAGGATTTTTTAAATTGATATTTGTAAAGTGAATACATGTATAAGAAAAAACCTAATTGTCACCAAATCTTAGTGATGTATTTTGTAATTTTGTATAGATTGGGTTAGTATTTTCTCTTTACTAAGTATTCGAAATCCTGTTCAGCATTTGGTTAATTCGGCATTTCTAGTGTTCCATTAATAGAAAATAAATACCAGCCTGAGGTCTGTTTATTTATTAATTACTTTCTTGCCAATTACATTAATTATGCATACTTTGTAAACACTTAAAATACAGAAAAAGATATGTGCAGGTCACCCGTAATAAATGAAAGAAACTAAAAATTCTGAATTGTATTTATGAAGTAAAGATCAGCTATTATATTTGGGTACCAAGGAGTTTACCTTGGACAATCTAAGCCCATTTTCTAAACATCGTAACACGCTGTTACATGATGTCATAACATAGAATAGGAGAACATAAAGTTGTGTCATGACATCACAATGGTCATTTCTTAACTCTTAAGGAAATAATGTAGCGTAGGAATATTCTTAAGAAAGCATGATTGGAAAAGGAGAAAAATGCTGGTGATCTGCATTTTCTTCCTTTCCATATTGTTTTCGATCTAAAGCTATATTTAAAGCAACATTCAGACTTTTCAGTTTTACTTTGGACGTAAGCCTCGAAATTTGAAGTCTGGTAAACGGTTTTGTTTGTACATTCATTACGGTGGGTCTTTCCTTACTTCAGCATCAGTATAATTTATTGGAGTTTTAACTGTAAGCGCACAGTACGTTTTGGACTGGCTACGTATATGGACAAAGCGGACGGGGGTTGAAAACTTGCATTTTTAGAAGCCAAGAAAACAGAATTGGTATCTTAATACTGGATTCTTTTCGTTTCTTTCTTTAAACGTTGGATCCTTTTTTAACTCAGATGTTTGACATTCATTTTCGTCTAGGTATATATTCATTAATGAACCATGCTCTATGAAAAGGAGGCTTAATGAATCTGCGAAAAGTATCGACCCAGGTCAGGCTGACCTGAGCCGAAACTTTTCGAAATTGCTCAATATTCCGTATAGCCAAGGACTATTTTATTTCATGCTTAAGTTGGTAATAAAAGTCGATATTATGGATCTATGAGTAAATGATAGTTTACTTGGTACTATGAATCTCAGAGATGTATTAAGCCCTCATTTGTCAGAGCAAGGCTCGTTTTAATCAAAATAGACATATCACGGGAACACTGATAGATACAAAAAAATAAAAATATTCCATAAACGAAAAAGCAAAATCCGCTAACTATCTATTTATATTTCTTGTTGCTATTTCAAGTCAAGTTATCGGATGATGTAGATCCCAGAGTAGATTGCATGTTTTGTATAGCACGGTCGAGTTTTGTTTTCCAAAAAGAAAAAAAAACCTAACTTTTATTGCTATTGGCCGGTTACTAGGTAATTAACCTAGCAGTTATTAAATTTTGACCGTCTTCCTACCCGGATTTAGGTCGAATGCATCAGTCAATGACCAAAGAATGTTTTATATTCTTTTCTCATTTAAGTCATTGAATTGAAAAAGTGCCGTACGGATTGTTACACAAGACCAGTTCAATAAAGAGATTTTTACAAGAACTCAGTTGTTAAAATGGATTGTTACATGAAAGTAGATCTGTGTAACTGATTGTTGCAAGAACTCAGTTGGGTAAAACGGTTGTTGCACAAAGCCATTAGTGTTATAGGGATGGTGACACGAAGCATATCTTGAAAACGGTATTGTTAAGTTGTGTAAACTGGATTGTTAGAAGAAGCAAGTTGTGAAAGCGGGACTATTGAGGGAAAGAGGCTGTGTAAAATGGATTGCTACATGTGACAAGTTGTGTAAAAGGCTTGTTACACGAAGTAAGTTGAGTAAAGTGATTTTAACACGAAACCGATTGTGTAAAAAGGATTGTTATGTAGAACAGATTATAAAACGAAACTAGTTGTGTCTAAATGGAATGATACATTTTTATACAACAATTGTCTTCTGCTGACTTTGTTGAACCTTAAAGAGAGGATTTTTAACTGTGTTCGAATTCAAAAGGACTGAACGGATTGTTACACTAATTACACTGAATAGGGATCAAGTGCTAAACGAGTTTTTACACAAAAGGTGCCGGTTTTTTTTTTTTTTACCAAAATGGATGAACTAAATGCTACAGCAACACTCTTTTCGACTTCTCACCAAACGACTATTGCTTACACAATAGATACAAACAGTGTAGATCCAAATAATATGTCAGAAAACGTCGACGACAACGGTTACAATAATGTCACTTGGACGTTTCGTACGCCATCTCTGGTAACGGAAGATTACGTCACTATTCCAATGTACTCATTAATCTTCGTACTCTCTGTCCTCGGAAATGCACTGGTGATTATTACATTAATTCAGGACAAAAGAATGCGAACAGTGACGAATGTTTTTCTATTGAATCTCTCTATCAGTGATCTACTTCTCGCAATGTTTTGTATGCCGTTTACGATTATCCCAATCTTAATGAAGAGTTTCATTTTTGGGCGGACAGTCTGCTTTCTAGTTCGATATCTGCAAGGTAAGATTTTTACGTCTTTTTGCTATTGCATGGTCGATAAAACGAATCTATTGAGAAAAGTGTATTTATAAACATTATGGTAAACGGAGAAAATGTGGGTTACCAGCATTTTCTCTTTTTCCCCTAATGTTAATTGGGTTCATTGATCAAACCTTAAAATTTAGCCACATCTGGTGTCATCTT